>JAUPFN010000023.1:15203629-15908629 GCA_036924255.1 Apodemia mormo
TTGAATATTACTAAACTAATTTTGTTTAAGTTTACCTCTAGCCGCAACGCTTTAATCATTTAAAGCCGCAAGAAAAATTTCGCCATTTGAACTAGTCAAAAGTATTTTTTTATATATCATAAGATAGCAAACAAGCAGATGGGTCTCCTGATGGAAAGTGTCAACCATCGCCTATAGACATCAAAGATGTTAATGGTGCGTTTCTATCTTGTGGCGAGGTCTAATGCCACATGCATAAATTTACCGGCTACCTTTCCCTCCAAACCGGAACACGACAGCGACAAGCACTGACGCTATTGCGGCAGGAATAGGTAAGGCGGTAGTACCAGACCCGGGCGAGACAATGCAGATGTCTACCACCTAGTAGCCACGATGTTAGTGACTCGCATAGCTAATCGATCGCCTTTTACGACCTGCCTGACAGAACGACAGTTGGTCTATTCTTCAAAGGAACCCGGAACCAACACGGGGAAAAAGTAGCTAAGTTAGAAACACGAAAGTATTGATCAATATTATAAATGTAAATTTTATCTGCAACGATGAGCTCATTTAACTAGTATATACGGATGTTTATCTAGTGATCACTACAATCGACGAAATCAATCTGAAAAGCGATCTATAATTGAAGTATCAATCGAACAATTACTGAGAGAGAGAGAGAGAGAGCTTAATATCTAACTTATGATACATACCTACTATCTGATGAATATACTGAGTGGAAGTTGGAACTTATAGTTTTACCACAGTTCCGACTAATTCGCAATATTAAACTGAGAACGGAAACTTCGTATGCTTCAATATAATTCAATCACTCTGACATACTCCTATTATATAAGTAGTGAGTTATGAAATAGTATCTGTAGTTCATTTCAAGCAATCTAGTTTTAAAGTACAGATTGAATTAGATCACTCATTGCACGCCTCAACGTAAAGCGTGAGTTAGAGTTCCATTGACCATTATCTCTTACAAATTTAAGCTACTTTCTAAAGTAAAAATGTCCCTGTAATATTCATATTGTACTTGTAAAATAATATAAATTCTCGTATAATAAGGATAATTCTCATTTTAACGTATGTAATATTTATAAAAGACATTTTTATTAGCTTCAGAATTACAGCGCGCAGTTTCCTATTGTGAAAAAAAAACTAAATCCTATATAAAGATAATTCGGAAACTAATTTTCTGAGGCTTGCACTTTTAGATTTTTTAAAACTACTCCCAAATACTCATACTCAGAGTCATATTTTCTGAATAGAACAATAAAAGCGTGCAAATTTGATAAGTTTCATTACTTTGAACTATTTTTTTTTTAAATGTACTTGCTATTAAGAAGTGTCCTAATATGGGCTTATTGTATATTAAATTAATTTAATAATTTTGGCTGACGCTATATTTTTGTCACACTGTAAGGCCCATCTCATCAACCTCCTTTCTTTATCGGTATTTTTTTATATCATAAGATAGCAAATAAGCAGATGGGTCTCATGATGGAAAGAGTCAATCATCGCCTACAGACACCAAAGATGTTAATGGTGCATTGCTATCTAGTGCTGAGATCGAATGCCACATGCATATTTTTACCGGCTACCCTACCCTCCAAAACGGAACACGACAGTGGCAAGCGCTGACGCTATTGCAGCAGGAATAGGCTGGTATATGGTACCAGACCCGGTCGAGACAAAGCAGAATTCTACCACCTAGTAGCCACGATGATAGTGAATCGCATAGCCAAGCGGTCGCCTTTTAAGTCCTGCCTGGCAGAACAACAGTTTACCTCTTCAATGGAGCCGGGACCAACACGGGAGAAACACACGTTAACAAATGTAGTATCACTGTAGTTTCATATACATTATTGATTGCGTATTGATTAATGATTCCATAATACTAGCCGATGAGTAAGAATTTAATTCGTTCAAATTATCATATCGGTGAAAATTTTGGAAACTCCTTCGCCACGTCCAAAGCTTCTTTCCTTTTTTTATGTCATAAGATTCCAAATCAAGCAGAGAGCTCTCCTAATAAAAACAGAAACTTAGTCAATAGACATCGATGATAATTATGGGGCGTTTCTATCTCTGTGTCGTAATGTTTTTGCCGCATGCACAAGTTTACCGGCTACTTTACCCTTCAAACTAGACCATGACAGTGACAACCACTGATGTTATTGCAGCGGAACAGGTACAGTCCCGGAGTGGTACTCCTATCAGACCCGGGTGAGATAATGCAGAACTCTATCACTAAGTAGCCACGATGGTAGTGACTCTCGTAGTTAATCGTTCACCTCCTGTTAAAAAAATACCTCGTGTTGATTCGGGCTCTTTTAAAAAATAGACCAACTACCGTTCCACCAAGCAGGTCGTAAAAGGTGACCGATTAATTATACCTGTAACTACCATCATGACTACTAGGTTGTCGAGTTCTACACCGTCTCGCCTGGGTATTTGGTGCCACCGCCTTACCTATTCCTGTCACAATAACGTCAATGCTTCTCATTATTTCGGTTTGGAGGGTAAGGTCACCGGTAGATGCATGTGGCATTGCCACCTCTCCACACGGATAGCAATGCACTATTAACGTCTTTGGTGTCTATAGGCGATGGTTTTTCTTTCTATCAAGAAAGCCATGTGCTTATTTGCTATTTTATAATATAAAAAATATCCATACTTCCATACTTAATATTATAAATGCGAACGTCTGTCTGTCTGTCTGTTACACTTTCACGGCTAAATCACTGGACCGATTTTCATGAAATTTGGCATGGAAGTAGTTGAAGACCCGGGGTCAAACATAGGCTAGAATTCTTTTTCAAAAATCAACCCTTAAAGGGTTGAAATAGGGGATGAAATTTGTATGAAAAGCTATCTTGACGACATGTTAATCTACTTGCGGGTGAAGCTGCGCGAGTCAGCTAGTATATTTAAGTGGTGTTCATCACCGAAAATTCCATTAAAATAAAATGAAAAACTGATCTCACTGTGTTTCTGTTGGTAAAGACATACATCTCTGTTATGTTTATCTGAACATAAGATTGAGGAAAAAACATTAACCTTCCTAACTTATGCCATAAAGCTATAAATTAAAATAGTTTATTTGTCTTATGACTAAAGCATATTGATAATCGTTCCAATAAACCGCTCTGTTTTTCTTTGCACAAGCAAGAGAACATAATTTCTTCAATTCTTTAATTTTATATGTAGGTAATGGTGTTGTTATGTGAATAAAATACAGATTGTAGTTTAAATGCTTAAATTATAAATGTTATCATTTATACTTTCCATCGTCGGCACTTGGTGAAAATCAGTCATAATTATTATTTTAAATTTTACACCTGTACTGTTTCACAAGTTTAGAACAATTGTGAAAAAGTACAAGTCCAAAATTTGAAATAATAATTATAAATGCGAGTATGTCTATCTGTTACTCTTGAAGGGCTAATCTGATATATAGCCTTTTTTACTAGGTAGTAGAATTTTGCATTGTCTCGCGCGCTTCTGGTACCACAAGCTTACAAATTCCTGCCGCAATAGCGTCAGTGTTTGTCGCTGTCGTGTTCCGGTTTGGAGGGTAAGGTAGCCGGTAAACTTATACAAGTGGCAACTTAGGCCTCGCCCCAATTAGCAATGCACCATTAACATCTTTGGTGTTTATAGTCGATGGTTGAATCTTTCCATCAGGAGACACATCTGCTTGTTTGCTATCTTATGGTATAAAAAAGCCTATGTCACTACAGGATTACGTAGTTTTCTATTGGAAAAAGATTTTTAAGATCGCTCCAGTAGTGTTTGAGTTTATTTGTTACGAACATACAAAAATACAACTATTGTAGTATTTCTATTTGAAAATCTGCAGCTCTTTTCATATTTTGCGCTATAAATGATGCAATTGAGGCATGAAGGTGACCTTATTGTAAAAGAATACATTAAGGGTTTTTTAATTTATAAATTAGATATATTTACTCCTGAAAATAAAATAATTAGATATAGTGAACTAACAGAACTTTTATATCTTATATATATATATATATATATATATATATATATATATATATATATATATATATATATATATATATATATATATATATATATATATATATATATATAATTTTTATATCTTTGAAAAGGAAATAAGCAGATTAATCTCCTAATGGAAAGAGAAACCTTAGTCATATAATAATGGCGCATTGCTGTCCATATGGCCGAATGAAATGCAATACACAAAAATCTAACGCCAACCATACTTTTCAAACCGAACCACGACAGTGAAAAGTATTGACGCTATTGCAGCAGGAAAACGTAGGTGGATGGTGCCATATACTCAGACGAAACGTTGCGAATCTCTACCAACTATTAGTCACAATGTTAGAAACACGTATATCTAATCTTTCGCCTTTTGAGAACTGCTTGGTAGAATGACAGGTGTTCTATTCTTCAAAAGGCCAACAGTCCTTACCTGCATAAAGTCTTACCGTTATATTATGTTGTTACGGTTTACAATTATATGTTTATGTCTTTTAATTAAAATATAAAGTCCTAATGGAGCTCCTGCAATTTTCTTAGCAAAGTTTTACATATTATAAAGTATAACACGACATTCCTGACGATATGTTTATAAACACCGACGCATCGGTTATTAATTTTCGTGTCGGCAACTTGAACAGTAACAGCAATAATAAATATAACTTGAATGTTGGGAAAATTTTATGAAAGTAATATAAGCAAACTCCCTAAACTTATTAACGCTGTCTCTAACGGCATTTTTTAGCAAAATTTTACATTTTATAAAAGAATTTATGACCTCCATTTTAGTGAAAAAATTTCAGTTTTTGTCATTACATCACTATCATCACGTTGCTTATGTAGCTTAAATTATATAATAGTTACTATCGTAAGTTGTAGTTGCTCAACCTTTATAAAGCACAAGTCCGTTCGTGCATGGAATACTGCTCTCACCTGGGATGGGATGAATCCGCCAAATACTAGCTGGAGACGCTTGAAGCGATAGAGAGGCGTACCAAGAGGCTCATAAACGACGAAGATCTGGTAGGCAAAAAACTCCAGAACCTTGCTCATCGACGCAGAGTGGCTAGTTTATCGGTTTTTTATTGGATACACTTTAGAGAGTGCGCTGCGGAATTGTACGACTTAATTCCGCCATCCCCGTTTTCTTATCGATTGTCGAGGCGCACAGATTCTAGGCATCGCCATATGATGGACGTTCCACGTACCCGGACAAAGCGTTTCGACTCAACATTCTTCATTCGAACCGCAAAGGACTGGAACATGCTTTCTGAGTCTGTGTTCCCCGACGAGTACAATCTAGGAATCTTCAAGAGAAGAGTGAACAGGTACCTTCTAGGGAAACGCGTTCCATCTTAGTCTTCATCTTAGCTTACCATCAGGCGAGATCGAGGTCAAGCGCTTACCTATCGATAATAAAAAAAAGTTCAAGTTGTGTTTGTGCAACAGTAGGAACTATAATTTAAAAAATCATAAATTTAGAATAGAGGAATGTTTTATATTCGTTCAGTATATAAGTTACTTAGCTCAGTATATTATTTTTACTAGGTGGAAGAATTTCGCATCATGTTACGTTTTGCCCGGATATTTGGTACCACTGCCCTACATGTTCGTAATAGCGTCAATGAAAGGTGAAATTAATTAATGTTGCTATTATCCGCGAACTGTTCTATGTATCCTCCGTGATGGTACCGAAAATAAAGACGTCAGATTAATAAATGGATAGGACTCACCTATGGTCGGGATAGAGAGAAGACACCAGCGGCACAATTATCCACCCACATCCACCACACTTTTACAACCACATCTCATGCCGGCACCAATCACAAAAGCACACAATTTATGTACGCACTCAATGCACGTTTCACTTCGAAACCGAAGCATCTTCAGAAAAAACGAACACTACCTCACTTTACAAGAGTGTAAGTATTACTTCTTTAATTAATTTCACCTTTTAATTATGAATTTCCGCAAAGTAACACCTAAATCAATAAAATAGCGTCAATGCTTGTCATTATCGTGTTCCGGATTGGAGCAGGTAGATATTACCATCCTGCTATACGGAGAACAACACACACCATTAACAATTTTGGTGTCTGTAGACGATGGTTTCTCTTTTCATTAGGAAAACCATCTGCTTCTTTGCAAACGTATGAATAAAAAAAAATTATTACTCATTCTAACCAATTTCTTGACACGAACCAAACAGTGTATTATTATTCATAAGGCTTCGAAAGTAACATGAGAAAATTGTTAAAGTTTTACCTTTGCTTATCTTTTCCAAGACAATTAGTATACCCAAATATCTTAATAATGTTTGTATGAACAGGGTATTAACTCATAGGCCTAGTACCTAGCGGCGAGTCATCGCCAGTCGGCTCTTGGTTGTGCCGTGCGCGTCAAGCGGATTCCAGAGCCTTACCATTTGTAGTAGTTGTTTTTCTTTTCCTTATTTATAATATGTAGCACAATGAGAATTAGTGCAGAAGTGGTGTATGTGACACCTATGTTTTGAGACATGGTGTATATGTGCTAGTTGACTTTTGGCTTATCATCACACGTTCGTAATCTAGCAATATATGTCCTGTAGACTTATGTATCTATACGCTTATTCAACATACCTAGATTACGCGTACATTGAAACGCTTAATCTGTACAAGACTTTAAACGTGCCCTAGAATATATCAGTCTCCCATGTATTTACCCGTTTTTAATTTAAGTGTCCAGGTGAAATTTTTCAACGACAACTCAAATTTTTTCAAGGCACCCGATATTAATTTTTATGCGAACCGCTCGAACAGAAACAGCAATAAAATATATTATTTGAATGCTACTACAACTTCGTATAAAAATTATATAAGTAATCACTTCAGACTTACCATCGCATTTATCAGTGAAAAATTTCCAAAGACATATTTAGTATTTTTATAGGGATATATAGGAGCTACAATTTTTATGAAATTGGTTGTATATTTCGCATTGCTATCATCATCCCAACAGCTTCGTGATCTATTATTGCAAATATATTCCAAAAAACCCAACTACATACATATCTTCACGATAGATCCCTTACGGTGTAGATAGAGAGAACTGAGTGCCATACATCACGATCCTTGCAGACTTGTCTCGCTTTCTCAACATTATTGCTCGCTTCATACAAACTTCTTCTCTTCTGTCAAGAGTCTTCGCAACTGGCGTGCCAGTTGCGAAGACTCCTGACACCCCCTTGGGATAGTACTCGATCAATCTGATGCATGGTATGACAGTCTTGGTCTTTCCCGGTACCGCTAGATCACTCATTTGCATTTTCACATTCAATGACCTTAATCTTTGAAGACTTTTACCCAAATATAGGATAACAGGGGATCTGATAAAACACAACCTTGCTTGACGTTAACATTATCATCGAATCAAGGTGGTATGTTGCCGTCTACGTACACACATACTTTGTAAATCAAAAAAAAGAGGCTCATCTATCCCATAACTGGGTAAAATGTCTCAGTTTCTTTTGCGCATAACTCTGTCAAACACTTTCTCCAAATCCACAAAACCCACAAAATTCCTTCGAAATTCTCTTGCATTCTTCTTTCAATAATTTTACCATACACGTTCGATGTTAAGCAGATCAAACTGATAGCTCTATAGCTATTGCAATCTATACGTGAACTCTTGCCCTTATACAAGCCGCAGTGCATATGACCGCGCGTCGCCAGTCTTCGGGCACTCTTAACGGTCCTCCTACATGTATTACAGAGGATCCAAAAAATTTCGCAAACAGCAGGGCCGCCGTATATGAACATCTCAGCAGTCATCCTTTCCATTCCCACAGCATCTCCATTTTCATACTTTTTGTCATATATATCGACTCTTGTCTGCTAATGTCTTGGTTTGCTGCCACAGTCACTGAATTACTTACTGAACCCTTAATATCTTATATTACTGAGACAGAGACGAAGGCAATACCTTAAACAGAGTCGTTGTTAGAGAATATATCTCCAAAATATTCACTCCTTCGTTTTAACAAACTTTCTGTGCTCATAAGAATGTCACCATCCTTAGACTTAATCCTATTAATTCTTGAGGCTGCCGAACAACTTCTAGATTTCTTCACCTCCCTCTAAATGAGTACGATGTTCGCCTCGAAGTAGTTCGCCAGTCTCTTTTCCACTTTCAGACATTCTCTTTCACGTTTTTCTTTCATTAAGGTTTTAGTGGCATTTTAACAACAATGACGCAAATTTTTCTTAATATCTATCATACCATCATTCGTTTGCAAACATGATATATAGTCTAATCACGTTTTCTTCTTTCTCTCAATGGCAGCTTTTACTGCATTGTCCTACCATGCATTTCAATGACTTGCACAATTTTGCTTTATCACATACTTCTGTCGCGATAACCATAAAGCTTCCCAACATTCGTCTACATCCAAATCCGGTAGGTTCACTTTCGCCAACCTATCTCGAACTTGAATCCCATACAAATTCCTCATACTCTCACACTACTACAATTCCGAAACTATTTTTTAATTTTATAGTAACATAATGAATGTATTGTATTGAAATAAACTAGACTGTACGTGCTACTTATTTACTAATTGAGATCGATGCGACGATGTCTATAACGGACGATGGACTAATGGTTTGTAAATGAAGTCATATATTATTCTCGCTCTGTAATGAAGTTGAATGAATAGTGTGTATATGCGGATGTACTTACGCGCTACGTGGCTTTTTGTGACTAATATATAAAATACAATTGATGCGTATAAACAAATACCAAATATTTTAATACGCGTTGCCATCTACGTGAAAAGAATATAAATAAACACACATAAATATATAGGCGAACGTACGAATTAAGATAATGACGGTAAGAATACAGCACCCAGGTCTATCACGTCGTAAGTAATTACCGTGATATTGAATTTGGTAACCTACACTTGTTTAACAAGAAAGCTGACTACCTATTCTTAATAAAAATCAGGAACTAACGCAAAGAAATAAAATTAAATTTGAATCTATTCATATTTTTTCGAAGACGGAGAAAAACCCACTGTACTATCCTATTAAACGTGCACTATAATATATTCTCACACGAATTTGCCTCTTTTCACAAGGATTTATGTGTTCAGCTGAAAATTTTCAACTCAATTAAAAATGTTATTTAATTTTACTACGAAATGTTTGCGGATTTTATCCTGCAATTCGCGTTTTTGAGTTTAAAAAGATAATTTTCAATTTAACCCATCTCAAATAAAATGAAAATTTATTTTTAAATTTATAGCTTTTCTAAGCGAGATGTAGATTACCATAATTTAAAACCCGTTTTAATGAACATTATTAAACAGCAATGTAATCTTCTGCTTTTTCGTGTCATTATCAATTCTAGTAGAATAAAAGTTTTAAGGACAAGAGCATGAGATCACAGAGTATATAATTATTTTTAAATCCACAGTATATTAGGACATTTAACCCAAAAATACACACGTGCGTCCATACATCAACGTCAACGCAGCCCTACCCAGTTGTCGTAAAAACGAAATTTTGTAAAAAGGCTTTTTAGGGGAGTATTAAGAAAGAATTTTTAAAACTTGTCAATAAAACATTTGAAATAGAGCGGAAAAGCTTACATAGGAACAAAAATAATTAATCGGATAGAGCTAGTTTTACATATTTTTGTAACGAAACAGTATGGGTATATGCTAATACTTTGTGATGAACGTCCGTTTAAAGCTGAAAATGCACTTTGAAGTTTCAACGTTTCATTTTTTATCGAGACATATCAATTCACATTCGAGCCATTTTCTTGAAAGAGATATAAAATTGAGATCATAAAAATGAAGCCTTAAATTTTTCAACGATTCATTAATTCCAGTTTAAAATCGAGCCATACCTTTTAAAGGAATTTACTTTACTCAAATACAATCAGATAACGCAAAATATTATAAAATTTATTAAATTCAATTGGGCTTCAGGCAGCGTTACAGATGTTTTGAAAGAAAAAATATTATGATTTTAAAAGGAAAATTAGAATCCGTTATTTTATTCCCTTTTATTATTGTATTAAAATATTTGACGTTATTTTAACTAATAGAAAAGTAGATACCTTTTTTTATATTATAAGATAACAAACAAGCAGATGGGTCTTCTGATGGAAAGAGTCATCATCGCTTATAGACACGGGAGGTGTTAATGGTGCGTTACTATCTTTTGGCGAGGTTTAATGCCACATGCATAAGTTTACCGGCTACCTTACCCTCCCAACTGGAACACGACAGTGACAAGCACTGACGCTATTGCGGCAGGAATAGGGAAGGCGGTGGTACCAAACCCGGGCGAGAAAATGCAGATGCAGGCTCTAACACGTAGTAGCCAAGATGGAACCTCATAAAAAATTTACAATTGAAAATGAGTAAAAAAATCGTGAAATCACTTATGTTCTAGGTGTTTAATACATCTATACATGTAATAAAATCGTAGGAAAGTCAAAACTGTACATTGAATATTTTTTTAAAAGAATACTTAGGGCGTGATCTACATTCGATATCGAAACCAAAAATACAGTTTTTAGAATTTTTGTCTGTTTGTCTGTTCGTCTGTCCGCCTGTCCGCCTGTCCGCCTGTCCGCCTGTCCGCCTGTCCGCCTGTCCGCCTGTACGCCTGTCCGCCTGTCCGCCTGTCCGCCTGTCCGCTTGTCCACCTGTCCGCCTGTCCGCCTGTCCACCTGTCCGCCTGTCCGCCTGTCCGCCTGTCCGCCTGTCCGCCTGTCCGCCTGTCCGCCTGTCCTCCTATCCGTCTGTCCGCCTGTCCGCCTGTCCGCCTGTCCGCCTGTCGCTCTGTCGCTCTGTCGCTCTGTCGCTCTGTCGCTCTGTCGCTCTGTCGCTCTGTCGCTCTGTCGCTCTGTCGCTCTGTCGCTCTGTCGCTCTGTCGTTCTGTCGCTCTGTCGCTCTGTCGCGCTGTCGGTCTGTCGGTCTGTCGGTCTGTCGGTCTGTCGGTCTGTCGGTCTGTCGGTCTGTCGGTCTGTCGGTCTGTCGGTCTGTCGGTCTGTCGGTCTATCGGTCTGTCGGTCTGTCGGTCTGTCGGTCTGTCGGTCTGTCGGTCTGTCGGTCTGTCGGTCTGTCGGTCTGTCGGTCTATCTGTCTGTCTGTCTGTGTGTCTGTCGGTCTGTCGGCCTGTCGGTCTGTGTGTCTGTCGGTCTGTCGGTCTGTCGGTCTGTCTGTCTGTCTGTCTGTCTGTCTGTCTGTCGGTCTGTCTGTCTGTCTGTCTGTCTGTGTGTCCGTCCGTCCGTCGTCTGTCCGTCCGTCCGTCCGTCTATATGTACCTATGTATGTATGTCCGGGGAAAACTAAAAAATACTGCATGGGTTTACTTCAAATTTTGCATGAATATTACTAATGGGTCGGGTCAACACATAGGCTACATATTATCACGCTATCACCTACGGGGGAGGTGCTATGCGGAATAAAATAAACGGACGATGTCGTGGGCAACAGTTAGTTTATAATAATTATAACATTAACAAAAACGAATTGTGGATATTGACATTTGATTTGATTTTAATACAATAAAAATTGAATCATTGTCATCTAAATTTATTGTTTTATTTTGATTTCCAAAACAAAGTTCTTCTTGAAAAACTCACACTTGTACTGTTGTGCATAGTTTTTATACACTAACACCTACTGATTTCGCGTTTTACCGCATCATCAGGGCAAGAAATCCATATTCTCCCTTTACCGATATTTATACATGCAACTAGTCCGAGACGAAATATGTTCCTGATTATTGGCAGTTAGGTGGCGCTTCAGTCGGTGATGGCACGCAAAGTTTTTTTTAATATTATGGCTTATGAAATAGCAAACAAGCATATACCTCGCGTGATGTTTATGGTGCGTTACTATCCGTGTGGCAGAATACATGGGGCACACTAAAAGTTTTAAACTTCTAGCTAATCGGAACTATTTGAATTTCGAATGTTATATTTTTAAAACGTTGCAACCTTCTTAGTAATAAAAAAAACACTGTTGGCGGGAAATGATTTGTCATTTTTTTTATCACACGTCAAAGTTACGCAACGAAAATGGAATTACGTCGAAAAGATTTTAGAGCGAAGATTTCTTTATGATTTTAAAAGTTCTCTTTCTCCGCAAGACTGTGCCGCTCGTCTTCAAAATGCTTTTGGGAGAAAAGCACCTTGCTTGAGCACCGTAAAGCGATGGTTTGCTGGATTTAAGAGAGGTCGAGTTTCTTCACATGACGAATTTCGTGAAGGGCGGCCTTCAACTGCCGTCAACGAAAATATTGTGGCTACTGTTAAGCGGTTAATTGAAGAAAACCCCCGGATTACCCATGAGACAATTCCAGGACTATTGGGGATTGGTATGAGCCAAATTCAGAAAATTTTACACGAAGAATTGAAAGTTCGGAAACTTTGTTGTCGTTGGATCCCTCATGAACTGACAGCGGAGCAGAAGCGGGCTCGCGTGAAAAGGTGCTCACAGATGCTACTGAAGTATGGTACCACGGACATGTTAATGCTATTTATGATATTGTCACAGGAGACAAAACGTGGATTTATTGTTTTGAACCCGAAAAAAACAGCAATCTTGTGAATGGGTGTTTGAAAATGAGAACAGACCAACAAAAGTGAGACGCGAGAAACGTTGGTAAAAAAATGATCGCGTCTTTTTCTCCGTTACGGGTCCCATCTGTACAATTCCACGTGAAGATCAAAAGAGTGTTAATGCCGAGTGGTATTCTACCATTTGTTTACCCAGAGTGTTAGAAAAAGTTCACGAAAGACGACCCAAAATCCGCATTCTCCTACACCATAATAACGCTTCTTCACACACGGCCAACAAATCAAAGTCATTTTTAGCTTTCGAAAAAATACATCTCGTCACTCATCCTGCGCATAGCCCCGGTACCTAGCACCCTGTGATTTCTGGATTTTCCCCAAAATCAAAGATTTGATGAGTGGTTTTACTTTTACCAACTCCGAAGAGGCAGTGATAGCATTCAATCAGCACGTAGAAAACATGCCTTCAGATCTGTGATCCTCCTGTTTTAAAAAATGGTTCGATCGCATGAAAAAATGATTAAAATGTAAAGGAGATTATTTTGAAAAGCAATAAACATAATATTTTGGTTATGTTGTTGTGGTTGTTGTTTTTTAAGTTACGCAAAACTTATAGTGTGACCTACGTATATAGATAGCAACTAGTCCGAAATATTTTCCTGATTATAGCAAACAGTAACGGTAATAAAGTAATACTAAACCCTCAGAACTCACTTCAGATATATATTATAGCGGCATCAAACAGAATTTATTTAGTTATCCCTCAACTTTCCCAATTAATAAATATAACATCAATTATTTAAAGTATAACTCGTATTTTGTTCAACTACGTAAAATGAAATAAACGACTGCATTTTTAATAAATTCTCATAATTATAAAGTTCAAAAACATTAATCGAATTTATTACTTTAGAACGCTGGTAATTTTATAATAATTGAGAGGTTAATTGAGTTTTTTTTGTGTATTTATAAATAAATAATACGAGTACACCCAAATCTGCGAAACTTGCTGTTTGCGAAAGTTAATGATTACATCCTGATTTTTGAATATCAAGTATTTTATCAGATCGCCATGTGATGATGTTTTTGAATAATTATTTTAACTTTCTGCTTAAGGAAATTAATGATTAAACCTCGATTTTAGAAAAACAATTTTTTACCAATATAGAAAGCATGATTTTGTCCATTGAGTAAAAACATCCACTTGTAACTCATACATTTTTGAATAACAGCATCAACTAGCTCCCCAGAATTATTAGGCGAGCTGTTACTAATAAAGGATTTCAAAAACGTATAATTAAATCATCATTTTCATGAAAAAATTGCGATACATTACTGTGATACGAAAGACAGTGTGATCGTGTTTAACTTCCCTATTCCTGTCGCCATGTCATTACTTTCTTCCAATATCATATTTAAACTCTCATTACGTACATCCAGAAACACAGAAAAGTTTAATTAATACGTTAATGGCGCATCGCTATTCGTGTGGCGTTGTGGTAATTCTACTTACTTACATAAATTTACACATGTAGCCAATTGTTCACCTTTTACAAACTACCTGGCAAAATGACATACTCTCTGTCCTGCAAAGTGAACCTGGCTACCATAGAATTATCACGATCGTAATGATACATGCAACTTTCACTTTTCTTACAAGCTCTTTGAGACAAAGATGGTTTACTCTTCTACTATTAGAAAGAAAAAGAAATGATCTCTTGAAATATATATGAAGACAAATATAAAATATATACACCTACACTAAGTTTATCCCTCAAAGCAAGTTTAGACGGTGTATATAATATTGTCAGACAACAAAGCTTTGTTTCAACAGAGTTGTAATAGAATGTCCTAACATTAACAGTTAAAACAACTTGCTCGTGAGAATAGCCTGATAGTGAATGATTTGTACTACTGGCAACAAAAACTGATTTTAAAGGGGATAATTTGCTACAATCTATTAATAAGTTTGATCAATATTTTAATAAGGATTTATCTATATATATTCTAGTATTAAGAAAAATGTATTTTTTATGTTTATAACGAATACACTCATACATTACTCGAAAAAAATATGAGGATCACCAATTTCTAAATACTGAAATATGTATTATTAATCACAGAAATGCATACATATATTATTTTCATTGTTCATCACATAAATGCATGTCCCTACCAGAGCGGTCATGACCATCCGACAAAAAAAGCGGTCATGAAAATCGTATTATATAAAAGCTTTGACTTCACTGATGAATTAAAATCAATTGAATCAATTAATTAATTTATAATTTGCAAAATTTAAAGCTAGGATTAATTAAAAAGCAATAAAATTTGAAGCTATGCTTGTTTTACTGAACGGAACAACTACCTCAAAATAAATCGGCCAACAAAAGTCTCAAGGCTGTCTTACATCATGATGTTAAACTTTGCTATTTTCCTTTCTCTAAATTTGAAATCTGACTAAATTTTAATTTCGTAAAAATTTTCTCGGAAAACTAAACGTAGTCTTTTATAATTTTTTTAAACATATTTTACTCCCGGCACATATGTTATCACAAACCAAAAATGGAACAAAGTGAAAATTTTTTTGCGAAACAATTTTTACATAATATTTCTAACGACAATAATTGTTATAAAAAACAATGACCCTAGGGCAACAATATATGGCAGTAATTAAATCACTTTATTTATAATAACATGCTTGCAAATGTTGATATTGATCACAACGATTATTATGTTTCCAATGCATGCCATCTACCAATTTTGGAACATTGCTTGAGGTTGTAAAATATATGAAAGATGTACTGGGTTATTTATCCGACTAATTTAAAGTACCTACGTTAAATTTCAATTAAAAGAATTTACCTGTCGTTCGTAATCCTTCTGAAAAAAGTATCGAACATATTAGCGTAGGTAATTACAGCAATTTGCTTCTTGAAACAGGCATGGATATCCTGCCACAACATTGTCAATCCACTGTCGTGTCGTCAATTCAATGTCACTGTCGTGTTCCAGTTTGGAGGGAAGATGGACGTTAAACTAATGTATGTGGCATTAACATCCAACACGGATACACCAGCAATACACCAGCAATATCTTTAGATATAAACACCCTAAAGGGGATGGTCGTCTCTTTCTATCAGAAGAGATATTTGCTCGTTTGCTATCTTATGATAAAGCAGATACCTCTTCTGATGAAAAGGGACAACAATCGCCTCAAAACATCAAATATTTAAATAGAGAGTTGCTTCCATTTGGCTAGATAATAATTCCACGTGCATGTGTTTATCGGCTACATACCTTCCAAACCGAAAAATGAAAATGACATGCACTGACGAACTGAAACGAGATAGATTTCTCTGTTTTTTTTTGGGTCCCGTAACTAAAGGGTATCGTGGGACCCTATTACCTACTAAGATTTCATTATTCGTCCGTCTATCTGTGTATCTGTCCATCACCAGGCTGTATCTTATGAGCCGTGATAGTTAGAGAGTTTAAATTTTCATAGATGACGTATTTCTGTTGCTGTTATAACAACAAATACTAAAAGAGTATAAAATAAATATTTAAGGGGGGCTTCCAAAATCAAAGGTATTTTTTTATATATATTCACAGAATATTTAGTTATATATTCAAATTAAAAACAAATTATTTAATTAAAATAAAATAAATATTTAAAGGGGCTCACATACAACAAACGTGATTTTTTGACGTTTATTATAGATATGTTACGGAACCCTTCGTGCGCGAAACCAACTCGCACTTGGCCCTTTGTTTTATTTTAGTTAATAAACGAGCCGTATCCTCAAAATAGATCAAATTCAATCTGACAAGGGAAAATATGAAAATGTTAATTAAATTCAATTAAATTTTAAAGCAATATAATGGAGAAATATTCCGATGTTTTGAAACAAAGAATTTGTAATGTAAAAAGCAAATTAGGGCACGCCATTTTAAAGTAGCCTCGAGCCTATCTTTTTTATTTTAATGAAAATAAAGATAATATTTAATATTTTTGAAAGTCAGCTTTATAAAATCAGAATATAGAATATTGGATATTCACCCATCCATTCTCATCCAGTTCTAAAGCTTTCTGTCTCCAAATTTTGTCTAAACATGTTCCTAAGTTTATTTAAAAAGGCAAAACCTTTTTAAATAAACTTAGACTACATTACAATATATAACACACTACATAAATGCGACTCAATAAATCGGTGTCCGTTAAAAAGAAAAAAAAAACCGTAACTAGAGTACACACAAATCCGCATCCACATATAATAATACCATTCTAATTCAATAAAAATCTGTCTCATTCAGAAGAAGAAAAAAGCTTCACCAAAAAGATGCCAGATTTTATGAAATGTAAAAAAACTAATTAAATATGATAATATTTATTAAGTAATTATTATAATACTAAAAAATTAAGCAAATATTTTGTACCCCTTTTTAAGACAATTATGCAAACGGTGGCGTATTAAATTTGGCACAATTAAAGTTAATAGTGTAAGATCCCGATACAGATCTACCTTCACCGAACTGGATAATGAATGAAAAGTATTTTAGATCCAATTAATTAAGGTTATTTTATCCTTTTATTAAGGTATTCATATAGTGGAATCCTATAGGTAATGTAGAGCCTTGACTCGGTGCTTGCACCAATTGTAGAATTCTTCAATTTGCCTGGTCGTTTATTTTATTACTTGGCTGCTTGTAAGGTACTCGGAATCTAAGTTATTATATTAAAGTAATAAAAGATATTTTCTAATCTTCATTTATTTTGGGCATACGTCTTGGCCCTTCGAGAAAACTTATTCTATTATATTCTAATTGACACGATATATCAAAAAACTAAACAATGTTCTACGTTTAAAAGCAGACAAAACTGCCCGTAAACATGTAACACCATTAAGGTATTACATCAAACAAAAATAATGGTCTAATATGTAACAATTATTTACTACAATGAATGACTAATTAATCTCTTATTCAAACATAAAAACTTGCAACCTATTTATAATAATGCTGAATCCTAAATATATATTTATATTACATCTGTACAAGACCTTTAGTAAAGAAAGAACTCTGTGTACATAAGGCTGTTCTATTATACCGAGGCGTATGAAAAACTTCCATCGATTTCTGTTGTTGTTCTGGCTGCGAACACACAGGCGTACTAGACAGGATGTCTGGTTCCTCCCTATACAAAAACCTCGGCGGCAACCCAACTGGTGGTTGAAATGGAAGGTTAACCGTGGAATGCGGTTGTCCTCCAAATAATTCGTTGTACTGCACAATTGTGTCACGCAACTCTTCTCGTGACTTATATAAATGTAATCCAAACTTTTCCTTAAACGAGGGTAATATCGTCTTAAGAAATTGTTTGATAAAAATTTTGTCTGTTATCTCAGCCTTTACTGCAATACTGCTGAGTCTGTAAAAATATGTTAATAGCTCTTCATCGCGGCCCTGTTTGGTTATATAAAATTGTTCAATATAATTTATTGATATGGGGAATTCATTTTCAATTTTTATACACAAATCGTTAAAATTGGCTGTATCGCTATAAATCATTTTATAAAATTCCAAAGCAGGCCCATCTAAATTCAGCCCAAACAGTAATGGCAAACTGTTCGCATACCATTTATTAATTGCCGCGACTGTTTTAAAATCTTTGATAAATTCTGCAAATGCAAAATTCTGTGTTTCATCGAAACGCTTGATGGTCTCCATCCTGAATCTTACCCTCTGACCAAAATACTTAGCTCTCCTGGTTTCTTCGTCCAGCGACTACACGTAGCGACTACATGTAGCGACTGCAGGTAGCGACTGCACGTAGCGACTGCACGTAGCGACTGCACGTAGCGACTGCACGTAGCGACTGCACGGCGCCTCCGCCAAATGTAGAGCCTTGACTCGGTGCTTGCACCAATTGTAGAATTCTTCAATTTGCCTGGTCGTTTATTTTATTGCTTGGCTGCTTATTATATATATTAAAGTCATAAAAGATATTTTCTAATCTTCATTTATTTTGGGCATACGTCTTGGCCCTTCGAGAAAACTTATTCTATTATATTCTAATTGACACAATATATCAAAAAACTAAACAATGTTCTACGTTTAAAAGCAGACAAAACTGCCAGTAAACATGTAACAACAGTAAGGTATTACAGTACTATAACATTTTTTATATAACATGCATTAGAAATACATTAAATTAATAAAAATAAAAATTACACACGCATTTTTGTAACATACATGATAATTAATATATACACATGGCGAGGTATTTTGGCGCGCATCAATTCTATAGGAAATGGGTGGCGCGGTATGTTCTGAAACCGCTGAGAAACGTGTTAATTTTCGGATAAATAAATATAGGATATCACCTGAAAACCAAAATTTAGCACATTCTTTTTTGTATTTACGACTAAATATTACCATATAAAAATCACGTGGAAGATTATAAATATGATTAACAAATTATTTGTTTTAGAGATTTTTTAGCCTGTTTTGGGACTTTTATATGATTGAGTAAAGTACGCTCTATCATATAACAAGTTAGCACATTCCTTAGATAATATTTGTAAAATTGTTATTTAACAATCAATACAAAAAACGTGATTAAACAAACCAGTTTTTTCCCGTTTGTCGCGATGCCTCGCATTAAGCAACGCACTATTAACATCTTTGGCGTCTATAAGCAATGTTTGTCACTTTCCGTCAGAAGTGATATCTAGTTGTTGCTAACTTATAACGCAAAGAAACTATTATCCATGTTTTTTTATATCATAAACAAATATGTATAAAATTTTCTTTGCGGCAAAATGTTGATGTCAAACTTAATGGAGTTTTTATTTTTTAGTCAATGTATTTTGTCTATTATTCCCCCGTGTTGGTTCGGGCTCCTTTGAAGAATAGACCAACTGCCAGGCAAGTTGTAAAAGGCGGCCGATTGGTTATACGTGTCACTTCAGTCGTGACTATTAGGTGATAGAGTTTTGCAATGTCTCACCCGGGTATTTGGTAGCACCGCTTTACCTATTCCTGCCGCAATAGCGTCAATGCGTATCATTGTCGTGTTTCGGTTTGGAGGTTAAGGTAGCAGTATATAGGTATGCACATGAAACAAAAAAAAACAAGTGGAAGTGAAGAGTGGGCGTGCCGCGTGCATCACTATTATGCGCTGTTACTCTAAAATTGTCTTAGTGATACTTACCATATCTTTAGGAGATAGTCGTCGTGCGAAAATCTATTATACACTGAATTATGCCGTATTGCGCCATCCTTGAATGCAGAAATGATAGTAGAATACAGATGATTAAAAATGGAGATATTTCATATCATCCGAAGGTACAATTTTCATTTTATTTTAATAAAATTCCTGATTTAATATAATCTCTAATTATGTAATAGAAAGTCAAGCTAAAATCAGCCGTACACCTTACATATAAAGTTCATTTTTGGTTGACCTAATTTTTCTAGAAAGATATACGTAATAACAGTCATTACGTATATCGTTCTAGAAAGTTCTCTACTCAAATATGACCAACTGAAAACTACGGAAAAATCAATACTGCCATCTATTGTAGAATAGCGAAAGTATTAAGATTATAGTTTCACTATTGTACAAATAGATGAGTCTATTTTGAATAGACTACAAAAGGACGTAAATACTCTTTTTTTGTAGCAAAATAAAATTTATTGTAACGCAGTTTGGTATATTTTTAAATGTTCTCTTTGTGTGTTTCGGATTATTGTTGTTTAAAATGAAAACGACCAATGAAACAATGTTTGCATTAGTAGTTTACATGCAATAATGCTTATTTTGTGTGTGAGTATGGCGATCGCGGTCCTGATACAAATATTTGCACTAGCCAATTCCGCTTGTTTTCTGTTCCATGGATATGCATGTGGCATTACCATCGCAACAACGCACCATTTTTGATATCTACAGGCGATGGTTTCTCTTTCCATCAGAAGAGCCATCTGCTTGTTTGCTATCTTATAAATATAAAAAAATGGAAAGAACACAGCAATACGTCATAGTCTCACTATACTTTAGGATAATTTATCAGCCAGAGGTATTTAAGAAACTGTATGCCTTATATGTCAGACAATTATTTGATAGTAAGAAATAACTAACAGTACTTCAGCGTGTTAGTGCGTGTTAAAAAAATAAATCAACTCTCATTTTGCAAGCTGTTTTAAAATAACTTTAAGATCAAAAAACATTTATGAGAACTAAAGAAACATTTAAAACTGCATATTTACTTAATACATAGGTAAGCAATCAACTATCAAACATAGGATGTAATTTAGACAACCAAATGCCTCCCGTTCTACCAGGCTGATGGTAAAAGGCGACCGATTGGCTATACCTGTCACTACCATCATGACTATTACGTGGTAGAATTCTGCAACATCTCGCCTTGGTATTTGGCACCAGCGCTTTACCTATTCCTGCCGCAATAGCGTCAGTGCTTGTCACTGTCGTATTTCGGTTTGGAAGATACTGTAGCCGGTAGACTTATGCATGTGGCATTGCCGTCCATCCCCGCGAATAGCAATATACCATTAACATCTTTAGTGTCTATAGGCAACGGCTTTTCTTTCCATTTGAGAGGCGTCTGCATGTTTGCTATCTAATGATTTGAAAGAAAATTCTTAGTCTTCCTTTTTTATATATGTAAATTTACATAAACTATATACCCGAACAGACATAATTTATATAATTTATACTTTCCATCGTCGGCACTTGGTGAAACTGCATCATATTGATAATATAATATAAGCACTTGTACTGTTTCACAAATATCACTTTTAAACTGACAGCCAACCGGTTTCGCCTATTAAAGCATCATCAGGGCTTTCACATTAACATTTTTCATTATACTATTGTAAAACTTAACTAATAAACATACACAAAGACTTTATAATCAACCCGAACAGACGTTGGAAAACTATACCTTCTCATAGTTGTGATGATAATATTGACACATTTGGCTAATAGTTTTACAAATTATCTCTTCGGAAGGTAGACGGTCTTTGTTTTATACCATAAGATAGCAAATAAGGAGATGGGTCTCTTGATGGAAAGAGCCAACCATCGCCTATAGACACCAAAGATGTTAATGGTGCGTTACTATTTTGTGGCGAGGTCTAATGCCACATGATAATTTTACCGGCTACCTTGCCCTCTAAACCGGAACACGTCAGTGACTAGCACTGACGCTATTGCGACAGGAATAAGTAAGGTGGTACCAGATCCAGGCGATCCAATGCAGAAATTTACCACCTAATTAGACATGACAGTAGTGACTCGTATAGCCAATCTGTCGCCTTTTACGACTTGCCTGGCAGAACGGTAGTTGGCCTATTCTTCAAAGGAGCCCGGGACTAAGAAAGGGAATTGAATTATTTTTAAATTACATCACAAAATTTTTATCCTACGTAAATAATAGTTCTATGTAGTATATTAACGATAACATTATTCTTTTCAATGTTAAATTTTTTTTAAAGGCAGTGGCAGTAAAACAGTAAGACAACAGTTTTTTCGCCATGTTGGTCCCGGCCTCCTTTGAAGAATAGGCCGACTGCCGTTCTGCCAGGCAAGTCGTAAAAGGCGACCGATTGGCTATCGAGTCACTAACATCGTGGCTATTAGGTGGTAGAGTTCTGCATTGTCTCACCCGGGTCTGGTACAACCGCTTTACCTACTCCTGCCGCAATAGCGTCAGTGCTTGTCGCTGTCGTGTTCCGGTTTGGAGGGTATGGTAGCCATTAAACTAATGCATGTGGCATTAGACCTCGCCACAAGATAGCAACGCACCATTAACATCTTTGGTGTCTATAGGCGATGGTTGACTCTTTCCATCAGGAGACCCATTTGCTTGTTTGCTATCTTATGATATAAAAAAAAACTATAGACACCGAAAATCCTCATTATACGGACGTCTCCACGTACATAATTATGTCGGCTTCCTAACGCTTCAAGTTAAAAGGTGTGACAAGGGTTGACTTGGCATTAATTAAGTTGCGGATAATTGAGGCATCAATATATTTTATACAAACAGAACCAATTGCTGTACTCTTAAGTATGCATTGGAATATCCTCTCGAATGAACTTGCTTCTTTTCATAAAAATAATAAGTTCAGTATACTCCAAAAATCCGTATTTCATAGTTATGTTCTTTTTTGAGTTTAAAAGGATAAGATATTGGTCCGTACTATCGCATTTAAATAAATTTACGAGTAAGTCGACTAATTTATGAAATGTATTTAGAGAAATTTTTATAGGTAGTGAAACTGTTGTGTGGATGTATTTGTCGTTGGCGTTAAATGGGTTAAATGTTCATAGTATGAAGCAATAAAAAAGCCCTCTTATTATTCCACATGATGAATAACTACGGAACCCTACATTTGCAGTTGCCTGACACGCACTTAACTAGTTTTTATAATTATTTTATATACAAGCGGTAAATATATTTTTATGTAGATAATATTAACGACACAGCATAAAATGTGCTAATATTTTGTGATGGATGTCCGCTTTAGACCGCAGAGGCTCTTAGATTTCTTAACAATCGTTTTATTTTTATTTCAGTTAACAAACGAGTCTTAAATTTGAATGGGATTTAAAATTACGCAAACACAATCTGACAAGGGAAAATATGACAACGTTAATTAAATTTAATTTGATTTTAAGGAAACACAGGAGATAAATGTTAAGATGTTTTAAAATATAGAATTTCAATCACGGCACTTCATTCTAATGCCAGCATTCTAATGCCAGCATTTTGAGAATGAGTAAGCTCTTTTCTGGAGTGACTCGAAATAATTACAAATGGTCTCAGATCCTGGTTCACCAGCTGAACCCCTTATTCTTTACATAAGTTAATGTACTTTAAAAACTCTCTCATGTATCAACAAATGCCCAGGAAGGTATGCCCTAAAAAAATTAGGCCAGGGTATTTATAACTACTTTCAAAAAATTGAATTTAATATGATAGAAATACATAATCAGTTTTTCCTTTGCTATAAACAAATGCGAAAAACGATTGACCCTGCAGGATTTGTGGTAATTTGTAAATGGTATCTTAGGTATTAAAGATATCTTTTAAATACATCGATTTTTTTTTCTGTTTAAGATCAAAAATTAATATAAAAAGACGAAAATTGATTAGGTGAAAATGTTTAAGAAAATAAAAAAACGCTTTTTGCAAGTTTTCTAAACATTTGTTTTAAAAAAATATGCTATTTTTTAAGAACAACAGTTGTAGAGACTACTTATAGAGTCATAAATTGATTGAAAATTTTCTAGTTATTACATAAAATTCAGTTTTGTAAAAATTAATTAGAAATAATTCAAAATGGCCAAATTTTTTGCGCGTGAGTGGTATTTGTTAATACATTTTAATACATACTTATGCATGTCGCAATAGACCACGCCACAAGATAGCAACGCACTATTAACACCTTTGGTGTCTATAGGCGATGGTTGACTCTTTCCATCAGGAGACCCATCTACTTGTTTGCTATCTTACAATATACAAAAAAAACACAAGGCGAGCTTTACACAGTACATTTCGTTTAGTAACAGAATGCGGGATCTCGTATTTAAAAATCAACTTGTGGTAGGTACCCCATAACTATGACATAATAATATTTAGTAGAGATCACAAGAAGCTGAAACTCGACCATAGACTAAATAATTAAAACTTTTTTAAGTTTGACAACATACTTTAGCTGTAAAGAAAATAGTACACATGTGCATCTAAATCATTGATATAAAAAACCTAATATGCACAGTCCCGAACAAAACTGACATTCAAAATTGTCCCTAATTTCGTTTAAATAGTTATAGATATGGCAAAAATATATGTTTTTGCATATCCAACCTTAAGCTCAAGATTTATAGTTGTTTTTACAAAGCTATGTACAAAAAGAAATGAAATTGACAGTGTCACGACCGACGCAATTGTATTTGAAATGAGCGCACAATTTAAAATTGTGCACTCATTTTTGGAGGACGTTTTTGTGACACTGATTGTGCATCTTAGGTTTTTTACATCAAAGATCTATATTAATAATTTCGTCAAGGGTTACGGTAGATTCAATCGAAACCTTACCTAAATTATAAAGCGTAAAAAAATAATAATGTTGAGTTGACAACATATATCCGCAAAATTCGGATTGTCTAATATTTTGTTAAAATATTGATTAAAAAGTCTAACGGTGCTGACAAACAAATCGGCCATATTTCTTTGAAGGTTACAAATATTTGATGTAGATGGCGTGAGCATTTATTAAAGTCGTAGAACAGAGCGCAGATTATCGTGAAACTTATTTTCTCTTCGTTCATAAAAAAGTAGAAATTAAAAAATAGCAACACTATAGGGTTGTCTTTATTAAACCAACGTAATAGTTAAAAGAAAATGTCACTACAGTGTTACTACATTTTAATGTCTACTATTTGAGTTAGTATCTAAGATTGTGTATTATGAGATTTCCGAGCAAAGCCGGGTTTTCATCTAGTGTGTCTATATTATCGTATACGTCACATGCATTTAATATGTGTATTGTTTATTTTTATTAATTTACTATTTTTGCGAGCAGCTTCACTCGCGTTAAATTTATATTAGGCAAATGGGAGTTAGAGAGAGACAAAAAGTAGCCTATGTCACTCTCCATCCCTTGAACTATCTCCACTTAAAAAAACACGTCAATTCGTCGCTCCATTTTGCTGTGAAAGATGGACAAACAAACTCACTTTCCCATTTATAATATTAGAGTGGATTGTATATCTATTGCATATTATTTATGGTGTGCAAAAAAATTAAAATATTTGCATACCATATCATCGGCAGGGCCTTATGCATGTGGCATAAGACCTCGCCATAACATAGCAACGCATCTTTGGGGTCTTTAGGCGATAGTTGACTCTTTCCATCAGGAGATGCATCTGCTTGTTTGCTATCTTATAATATAAAAAAAAATCTTTTTTAATTTTTTAAATTTTAAACTATAATTATAGGGTTAGCTTTTATATAATTTTTATTTTATCTCAGAAAATTTGAACTTCAATTTCATAATTATAATTTGTATCTTTTATATTTAACTTTAATTTTAATTTTAAATAACATTTGACAACTCTCTTTTTTCAATTTGACATTTAATTTTTTATTGATTTAATTTAATTTATTGACATTTGATTTTTAAGTATTTTTTATTTTAAATATTTCAATTTTAATTATGATTGACAGTCTTATTTATATTAAATTAATTTTATAGTGACATTATAAAAAAAAACTCTTACATTCACTTATATTTTCCTCAACTGTGGAGAAAAACATATGCACGTAAAGTGACAACCCCACTGTAGCGGTTCAAGCAATCTACAAACGCTACCTGAAAAAATACTAAAAAATGGAGTATTGTATGTATGTAGTATGTAGGAGAATGGCTGTAAGTTGTAATTGCCCTGATGAAACTTATTTAGAAGCGAAACCGGTTGGATAATACATGTAATAATTTATTGTGAAACAGTACAAGTGTTTTTATATAAAATATTGAATAAAAATGAAATTTCAGCATGAAGAATTCCGACGACAAAGAGTGTAGAATATACAATTTAAGGCTCTATGTACACGAACTTTCGATCAAATCAAAGCGTTCGAACTATGTGGTATTGAATTACTAAACTATAATATATATATATATATATATATATATATATATATATATATATATATATATATATATATATATATATATATATATATATATATATATATATATATATATATATATATATATATATATATATATATATATATATATATATATATATATATTGTGTATTTATAGGACACCTACTAGCGAACCTTTAATTTTTTAAACAAACTTATTAACTGCTTAGCTTCTTAGAAAAAAACAATAAAAAAATATTTTAACTGAGGAGCGGAACATAGACGTACTAAAAAATATTTTTTCTGTAGAGCTTCAAAGTATTTTAAAAAAAATTAATTTGAGTATCCATATTAAAACACCTACAAGAAAGAGAGCCTGTATTGACTTGATAGCGAGTAACTTACATAACCAAAAGTCAAATATCCATTTTCTAGCTCTCTCTAACCATGAGACGAGGCAAATATTAAAATTTGAGGTAAATAAAAAAACATACACGTACAGAGTACTTTTACGAGTATAAGAGGGACTACAATAAAAATAATGATAAAAAAATTCTGGAGTGTATATCGGCCCTTAATTTTAGTGATGTTTATTTAATAAATAATACAGAGGACTCCTTTAACGTTTTTTATGATAGTTTGATACTGTTCTATAATATATGTTTCCTTTTTTTAAAAATCAAAATATCCCACAAGACAAAGAACTCTACTTGGTTAACTAAGGGAATTACACTATTGTGCGTGAATAAAAGGCGTTTGTATTTAGTATATAAACATGCTGCATCTAATAAAAAATATAATAAATATAGGTATAAAAATATAACAAAATATTAAAATCATGAGATTAGATTCATAAGGTTATATATAAGGTTTTTGCTTCACGTATTTATTTATAAATATACTAATCTTGGGCCCTTTTTTAAGACAATTACGCGAACGATGGAGTTTAAAATTTGGCACCGTTAAAGTTTACATTGCCAAGGACTGTAGAAACCTAATATTTTAAATAATAATATGCACTATATACATTAAATTAATAAAAATAATGATGTGGTGTCGCGGGACACCAGGTAGGAACGAACTTCCTTCGGCTAAACGACACTACTCGCTTGTGTACGCGACTGTCGCGCCTGCGCACGTCTCATTTAACGCTTTTATTCCACGCATTTTTCTTACGGTTTTACTATCACATTTTTTCAGTTCGGTCGCGCAGCAAAATCGCTATCCCCTCCAAGCCTGCCGTAAGGAACTTCGTTCCAAAAATAAGCGTTACATACACTACATTCATGTGATATATGTGATATTACACACATATTATCTAACATTTTCTTTACTGCCAAAGTCAGTTGTGAAACTTAAGAGAATTTAATGTTTAGTCTGTGGTCGATTTTCGCCCACAGGCGACTGCTACTCTTTATTAATATTACAAATGCGAAAGTTTAGATATGTGGAACATTCGGATGAACATCCATACATCCATTCATATATCCAAATATCCAAACTTTCGCATTTGTAATATTAATAGAGTAGCAGTCGCCTGTGGCCGAAATTCGAAATTGTTTTAAAAAGTGGTTAGTGTTAAACAACGCGTCATTAACATCTTTGGTGTTTCTAGTTGATGATTGACTCTTTCCACCAGGAGAGCTATCTGCTTGATTACTATAATATATTGTAAAAAAAATTACCCCCTCAGTGGGCAAATAGGCATAATATTTTCATTTTTTTTATTTATTACTCTCTTTCTAAGCAGAAATATAAAATAAGAGTAGTGAAAAGGGATAAGCCTCTACCATTTATCGCCATAACTCAGTCTGCGGTGAGGCAATCCATCCACTCCCGACGAATTTCACCATACCTTACATCCATCTTGTGAGGGTGCTTGGATACTTAATTTGATTCGCGGTCGATACGGGATTGCTTTTATCCTGAACATTTGTATTAAATTGTTTATTTCTAGATTGTCTGAGTTTTATGATAAATAAATCTGTCTGTATCATACTTAATACTTAGTTTCTTAATATTATTTAATTTTATTTTATATGCCTCTGTGAGTTTAGTGGTCCGGTATCGGCGTTGATCACACGAGGTCCCGGGCTCGATTTCCGAATCGGTAACATAAAAAAATTTGGTTTTTTTAAGTTTTCTGGTGAAAAAAAAATGCCCGGGATCGGAAAAGTTTCCGGTCGGTGATAGGCAAGCCACCTATATCATTGTGGAAATAAGTATCTTCGGCTAAGCGTGGTGCACATGTTGTACCTCTGCCTACCTCTTCGGAATTCGAGCATGAGTGTTCTTTTTTTATTTATTTTTAATATGAAAGTCTGTCTATCTGTTATGCTTTCAGGGCTAAACCGCCGAACCGATTTTGATGAAGTTTGACATGAAGATAGTGCTAGATTCGAGTCCTAACATAGGCTAACTTATTTTTTTCAAAAATTAAGCACTAAGGGGCTGCTATATGGAATGAATGTTTGTATGAAAAACAATATTGACAATATTATGGTAATTTACTCGCGGGCAAAGCTGTGTGGGTCAACTAGTCTACATTACTATTATAAATGCGAAAGTTTGGATGTTTGGATGTATGTATAAGATGGATGTATGTTTGTTACTCAGTCACGCTAAAATGGCAAAACTGATTCGAATGAAATTTGGAACACATGTAGATGGTGACCTAGGATAGCACAAAAAAACTTTAACCCATTTTCTTGAATGTGTTTAACGTATAATTTCATGTTCGACCTATAATTAATTAGTTAGAGCTACGCGTTTTAAATTTTTAGTTATTACTAGCTGACCCGGCAAACGTTGTTTTGCCTTACATATTAGGAATCCATAGCGGACAAATAACGTGACACGTAATTTATATAAGACTACGGGATTGTCCTTCCACGCAGCCAAAATGGCATTAAACTTTATATGGTGGTTAAGTATTCTTAAATTTTCTAATTTTCCGCGCAATTTTCTTAATATTTTCTTTTATAAGAACCTTCTCCTTACAATTACAAACACAACAAAAAAAAATACCGAAATTGGTCCAGCCATTCAGGCGTGATGTCGTGACCAAGGAAAATAGGGATTGATTTATATGTATATAGATTAATATTCTCAGTTATATTATATCCCCTATATACGAAACAAATTTTCTTATGTGGATAATTTCTTTTATTTCCTATATACGATATTACCATTAAATTCAAAAACATCAAAAATTATATTTTTGTAATACACACACAATTCCTTTTATTCGATATTTTGTCTTAGTTTTATTTGTTGTTAAAGCGGTCATATTAGTTTATATTCTGTTTTAATTTCTACCTACTTTGGTTCAAAATATATCGTCCTATGACAGATGGATTCATGAATGTTAGCAAAGTCTCAGTACATATTATATACCGTGAATACTATTTGACTACGGAAACATAAAAGAAGCAAATTTCTTTTGACTTTTTCTTTTGTATAGAACGGTCCGACATTTTCCATTCATAGCCATTTATATAAAAAAAACAAGATGCACAATCCCACACAAAACTGACACTCAAAAGTGTCCCTAATTTCATTTAAATAGTTTTAGATTTAGCAAAAATATATGTTTTTGCATATTCAACCTTAAGTGCAAGATTTATAGTTGTTTTTACAAAGCAATGTACAAAAAGAAATAAAATTGACAGTGTCATGACCGACGCGATTCTATTTGAAATGAGCGCACAATTTAAAATTGTGCACTCATTTTTCGAGGACGTTTTTAAGACGCTGACTGTGCATCTCGGGTTTTTTATATCAATGTTCAGAGCACACAAATTAAGTTCACGTGATTCTAAGCAAAATCGTTCTTACATTATGTGATTAAGTACAGAATTATCGTATTTGTATCACGAAAGCGTCGTAAAGTAATGTCATTTTGGTATTACTCTAGGAGTGAAGAAGGATTTATGTGATTCGCTCACGATATTGCTGCAATTTCTGCAATTCCATTCCTTAATCTGATTCTCTGATTTAATGCTTTTAAATCAGGACTATTGAGATATATTCATTGTTCACCGCATTTCGAAATATCTTGTGTGTAGCCATCATAGTTATTACACTGACTTAAAATTTGCAATACAAAATACATACTTGTAGTTATGATTTTGATTTTTTGTAAGATATCATCCTAAATATTACACAACAGAAAGAATTAAAGTTGTCACCGAATGTGAATTCCTATACATTATCTAAACAACGTACACCAAATCGTCGCTGTGAAAGATGTGCGTTGGTCTTCACAATAAAAAACCGGCCAAGAGTGAGTCGGACTACTTTATGAAGGAGGACCCTTTTTAAACGAGTTAGACCATAGCAGCCAAATGTAGTTACTTTATACCACAGTGCAGCTGACTATTTTCCTGGCAGGAAAAATAAATTTGTATAAAGTCACAGTTTTTATTCATGATAAGTTTCATGATAATCACTTTTAAAATGTCCGGTTTTACATGTTATTACATTACAAATATATGAAGACATTAACCATACCTATAGACATGATATACATCTATTGTGAAACAATTTTTAATAAAAGTAATAAAATGTGTCAATCTTATATACTAAAAAGTTCTTGCTCTTGCTCTTGAATATAACTTCTTCCATCTTGTTTATAAATTTATCATAAGATACGTAGCGGGGCTTGTATACACCGCTAACAATAAATTGCTCAAACTCAATATATGCAATCTCAATTACTCGATCAAAAGAAAGGCTCAAAATATCTTTTTTTATTATCGAAAGGTAAGCGCTTGACCTCAATTTCGCCTGATGGTAAGCTAAGATGAGGCCCAAGATGGAACGCGCTTCCCTAGAAGGTACCTATTCACTCTTCCCTTGAAGATTCCCAGATTGTACTCGTCGGGGAACACAGACTCAGGAAGCATGTTCCAGTCCTTTGCGGTTCGAATGAAGAACGATGAGTCGAACCGCGTTCTCCGGGTACGGGGAACGTCCACCATATTCTCTACTCTTCCCTTAAAGATTCCCAGATTGTACTCGTCGGGGAACACAGACTCAGGAAGCATGTTCCAGTCCTTTGCGGTTCGAATGAAGAACGATGAGTCGAACCGCGTTCTCCGGGTACGGGGAACGTCCACCATATTATGGCGATGCCTAAAATCTGTGCGCCTCGACGATCGATAGAAAAAGGGGGACGGCGAAATTAAGTCGTGCAATTCTGCAGCACACTCTCCTATCTTTACGTTATTTAAACTTTATTGATTTACTAACTATAATCATCGAGCCTCCATGAATCACATTATTTATTCTACTGAACGAGCTGGCAACCTAGTAATTTTTGAAACTGAACATGATTTGGTAGATTTTTGATTAATGTTCTGTAATGCATAGAATATCATTATTATTACAGTTCATAAACAGCTTCAATTCTAAATCTTTACCAATCAGTCCTTGAATATTTTGATGCACCACCAGGTTTAACTGACATGTTAAAGCTTTTTTGTTACAAGGTGGTGGTATATTTTGAAAATGATTAATACAGTGTTTTTACTGTGCTTGCTTAAAATACCTGTTTCCATTGTTTGTGAATAATTCGCACTAGGCATACAAAAGTTGGTTGTGGGTGATCCGAATTACTTAGTTAGTATTTGTCCCATATTCTTACGAATTTCATTTCTGTATATTATGATTTCTTTTACTGTTTTAATTATTTTGTGTTTTTATTTCGGAAGTGAGATCACTGTAGCCGTCATACAAGTTTATATACAGACGGTGTTTATGAACAGTCACATATAAAAGTAAGGCTGTGAGCAGTTTAGTATAGAGGGGTGATTGAATAAAGTCAACTAAACTATTCATAGACAAAATGCGCTCCTTTATTTCCTTTTGTGCCAACTCATATTTTATGGAAATACTGAGTAACAAGCTTTGCAAACTTTTTTTATATTATAAGATAGCAAACAAGCAGATGGGTCCGCTGATTGAAAGAGTCAACCATCACCTATAAACACCAAAGATGTTAATGGTTCGTTGCTATCTAGTGGCGAGGTCGAACGCCACAAGCATAAGTTTACCGGCTAACTTACCCTCCAGACCGAAACACGACAGCGAGAAACACACGCAATAGTGACTCGTATAGCCAATCAGTCGTCTTTTACGACCTGCCTGGCAGAACGGCAGTTGGCCTATTCTTCAAAGGAGCCCGGGATCAACACGGGGAATATTTATAGACAAACATATTTATTACTGAGCCACGTACCAAATCGATAGTACAGACTACTAAAATTCAATAAATTATAAAGTCCTTCAGAAACATAGAAAACAAAATGAATTAAAACTATAGTTCTGAAGCAAAACTGGCTTAACAAAAACGATAGATTCAAAGGTTTGAACCTCTCTGAAATATAAGGCCTCCATCACTTTTATTTTTCTCCACCTCATATTATTCAAGATGTTGTGATCTATTGATGCGCCATATACTGTGGCTATATTATTGCCTTATGCCAAAGATTCGCATTGTCGCTCTGTGTAGGTATCGCGAATTTTCAGATTTTGTCGGTTTTCTACCGCGACTGAGTTCATCTCGCTTTTGCATAGGTACACGCCGCAAATTAAAGTGAAACAGACTATTGTCAATCGAGTACGACATGTAGCCACGTATTTCGTAGGCATCATCACAAAGTTTTATCGCGACCACGCTCCACGTATCTTTGCGCGGTAAAGTGGCCCTGAGTTAAGGAAAGTTTTGCATTTCCCAAGTTCAGTAATATCACAATTTAATAAAGGAAGGTTATTTATTACCTCCAAGTTGAGAGGGAGCGAAAATTTATAACACCTTGCTCAGGTAATAAAAAGGATTCTTACAAGAGTTTGTATAGCTCAGGCATTTATAGTAAGAAAGGTTAAAAATGACATAGGGAGTGTTATTTCAATTACTTTGATCCTTATTGGTATGAAAGGGATATAATTTATGAGATTTATATATATTTTTTTGGGGATAGGGACGTGAAGATACTTTTTTGTGAACTTTATATACTTTTAACACATGCAAATATGGATAGGTATGTATAAGTAAAGGTAAAATATAGGTAGGTATAAGTAAAGATAAAAAAATGTTGCCGATCGAACATAACAACACCTGTACAAATTTTTTCACAATTTTTTCTGGTTGTTCGTATGATGTAGGCAAGGAATAAGAAAGTATTTATTGAAATTCATCCCCTATGATGATGAAATAGATGGTAAAAGTTTGAATGAAACTCTGTCATTTTCAAGTTTTAATTAATGAAATGTGGTAATAAGCGTTTAAACCAAAAGTAAAGAAACACGTATTTAATGTTTTTTTAAGCGCTATCCCTTAAAATGAGCTATTACTACAATTACTACAGTAAACAATAAAAAAAATATTTTTATGTATACAAACTTTAAGTTTGTATAAAAAATAATTGTTTATTGTAGTTTTACAAATTGTAAAATTTTTAAATTTAGTATTTATGCTTTCCAATACAAATTAAGAAATACGTATTTTAGAATTTTTTGAAATTCATCCCTTAAAGGGGCAAAAATAATTGTTAAAATTTGTATGAAATATAAATAGTTTATAATCAACATCTTTTGAAATTTAGTATTTATGCTCTGCAATCCAATTAAACAAATGCAGGTAAGGATTTATCCCTCAAAGAGTAAAAGAGGTGTTAAAATTTGTGTGGAAAATTAAACGTTTATTATCAAAGTCAATTGAAATTTTATATTTAAGCTCTGTAATACAATATAAGAAACAAGTATTTCAGAATTTTTTGAATTTCATCCCTTAAAGGGGTAAATGGTCGTTAATGATTGTAAGAAAATATTAAAATTTAGTATTTATGCTTTTTAATACGATTAAAGAAATACGCATTTTTTAAATTTCATCCCTTAATGGGGTAAAAAAGTGTAAAAGTTTGTATGAAAAATAAATTAAAATTTAATAAAATTAAAATCTTATTATCAAGTCTCATGAAAAATCTCATCAAATTTAATAAACATGCATGTAAGGGTGTTTTGAGTTTCATCTCATAAACGTATTAAAGTAAAAATGTATTAAAATTCAAATTAAATTCAAATAAAATCAAATCAAACACATCCATATATTTCACTTATCGTAAATTGCATCGACTCGTGTTGGTTCCGGGATCCTTTGAAGAATAGACTAACTGTCGTTCTGCCAGGCAGGTACCATTAAAATTGGGTGATTGTCTGTATCTACCAGTAAAAACTATCAGCTTTATTTCTATCCCATAATTTAAAATAAATAATTTAAAAAATATGCCTGTTATCAAGGGACCCAATTAGGACACAGGATAGATTTCATGCAGAAAAAAGTACTTATGTCAAAGGAATGAAATAAATTTTAATGTGAGTGAAGCCATGGGTTACGGCTCCGTTATTCAAATCGTTAGTAACTCTGACTACGTAATCATTAGGGCTCGGGTTTGTTTACCCACAGGGTCAGGCATTCGTGTAATGAGCATAGGTTTTTGTGTGTGAATTTATCTAGGTATTTCTATGTATTTATATCGTTGAGTAACACCCATATCATTAGCAAATAAAATATTTACTTTGAAGTTAGATAAATTTGTGTAATTTGTATACCGACATTATTTTTATTATTCCGGTATGAAGTTTGTTTGTAATTAAGGAATCCATCCAAGCGGCACTTATGCTTATAAATATTTCATAATTGAAAGTAAACAAAATTTTCATTGGAATGTCGATCGATTCTTAAGTTTACTAGGTTACTCAGCAGTTTGTCGACCGGTAAAACGGGTGGTGTATCTCATCGCCGCATTTGCCACTTTAATGAGTATTACTTGTCATACATTACAACCGAAGCAAACTGCTATAAATACTTTTCCAGGATACGAAGCAGACTCTTGATCAGATTGTAATTGAGATATTAATAGATAGCCAATTTCGATAATAAATCACCCGATCCGGTAACTAAACCAAGGAGCTCATGCTCTGACTTGAATAGTCTAATAATACTTGAGTAGTTTAATTTTGTACCTTAAACGGATGTTAAAGTTTTTAAATAAAACATATTGTTTATCGTGAAAATTACTTGAAATTTAGGGTTTATGCCCTTTAATACAACTAGCAAAAAGCAGAGCTTTGTAAGGGCTCGCAATGTTATATTACCTATTAATATTGTTAGGAAAGTATTTTTATGAAAATTACATGTTTTAATGTTTATAATGAACTAACCTAAAAAAATCGAGCGTATTTTTACCCAAACAGTTCCCATTTCCATCAAACATTTCCATCAAAGGCGTCGTCAGGCTTTGGTCTAGGAGGGCGCAGGAAAAGAAAACCAAAATAAAAAAAAAACATATTTCTAAGACTACATTTTTTTAGTAATTACAAGAAAAATTCGTTAAAATTTTCTTGATTTATTAAAAACACGATTTTTATTATTATCAATGTTGTCTACACTGACCAAATATAAAGGTTATATATTAAAGTTTTACACCATATTTTCTGGTCTACCTATAACATAGTACGGTCTACCTATAATATGTAATAACTCAAGATCCATCTCGCGCCATCACTTCGCTCTTAAAGCCTAATATTGATAGAAATTAATTTTTATTTATGATAGCTTTCTTGTAAAAGAATTTTCAAGGAAAAATGGGTATTGAAAATGAAAGTTGATCTTATAAAGAAAAACACATTTTTAACATTTCGCTAAGATTAACAGTTTTTTTTACTAAAATCGGGAAGTTCCTGGTTTTACGTCGATTTTCGAAATCAAAAAATGTTTTATTTAATTAACCTTCAATATTTTTAGGATTAATATTAGACTTACCGCAGGCACGAAGAATTGGCGGTAGAAACTCAGCGAATAAATTTTTCGAATTTTTTTCTCAGAGAAACCCTCGGGGTTCGATTCCTGAGTCAGACAAATCAAAAATGCGTTTTTTCAATTTTCTAGTAAAAACAACGTTGCTCGGGATTGGAAGTGTCCGGTTGGTGATAGGCTGGTCACCTGTCACGTTGTGGGACTAAGACGTATCTTCGGCTAATCGTGGATGCACACGTTGTACCTCTGCCTACCTCTTTGGGGATACGGGCATGAAAATACATTTTTTTTGCTTTTTCCCCTCGTGCTAAGATCAGAAATTGATCTCAATACAATATTAATCAATTAATACACTTGTACTGTTTCACAATAATCATATAGTGAAAAATCTGTAAACGGTTTATCTTGCAGTGCAATCCTGAAACTTCCCGCTAAATTAAGATATTTTAAGCTCAAAAGAGTAAAAACTATAAGCATAGATTTTTCAATTCTAAGAAATATTGTAATGTGTATATTACTAAATCACAAAAAATAGCAAGAAAACACGAATGAAGCAACGAAATAATCATACATGCAGTCTATTTTGATAAAAATGCAAGTATATTGATTTTTGAAAAACTGTATATTTTGGAAACGATGATCAAGATAAAAAAAATCGAAGCAATGTAAAAAAACATAAAAAAAGTATCTTCACGCCCATATCCCCGAAGGGGTAGGCAGAGGTACAACAAGTGCACCCACGATTAGCCGAAGATACTTGGTCCCACAAATGTGATAGGTGGCTAGCCCATCGCCAACCGGGCACTTTCCAATCCCGGGCAACTTTGTGTTTCTCAGAAAACTGAAAAAACACTTTTTTTATGTGCCCGACCCGGGAATCGAACCCGGGACCTCATGTGGTCAACGCAAACGCTGGACCACTAGACCACAGAGGTGATGAAATGGTGTAAAAAACATTTTTTTCAAAAATGTTCGTCATTGATAGATCCCAAACAAATTGATCTATTTATACCATTAACGGTACTTGACGCAGTTTTTAAATGACAAAAGCTGATAAGATTTTGAAGTCAATCGGTATATTAGCTTGAAAGTTATTTCAAAAATATTAAGTAAGTTTACTAATAAAAACGTAATTTTAATATTTGAAAAGCAGTAACATTTGAAAATTAGAGTCGATTTCGATTTTTAAAACGGCATTCGACGTAATTTTTTTGTAGTAAAATATCATAGATACTAAAATATGATTTGTTGTAATATTTCAAAGTTATGTCGAAAAAACACTTTCAAAATTTTCGTCAACGATTACTTCCAAACAGATAAACCGATTTGATGCAATTTATGCATTAGACGTAATTGTTTTAAAAATAGAGATGATTAGTTTTAGTACCCAATAGTACATTAACCTGGAATTTATATTAAAAAAAATCTGTTGTGCCAAAATCTTTTTTGGGTTTTTTCAAAATTTCTCCAAATCCCTTGGGCCCAATTGATTCAAATTTTCAGGAAGTCTAATTTGAGTGGAATCCAATCGAATGCCATAAATCGCGTTTCGATCGGTCCAGCCGTTCAAAAGATATGAGGTGTTTACATACATACATACACATACAGACACACACACATTCAGACACACTGACGTCATCGCGAAAATAGTCGAAAAAGGTTCCTAGGATCTCAAAACGTGCACATCTGGTGGAAACTAGATTTTTGAAAATCGGAGCAAAATAAATAACTTTCTTACTACATACGTAACGGGAAGTTAAAAAGTACAGGTGAATCAATAGATTAATATTGTATTAAAATGGAGTGAATGAAAATGAATTAAATCGACCACGCCAAAGTAGCATTTTAACTCGTTAGTATTTTAACTCGTTAGTTTCATAATAGATGGCGTTAGTAGTAATAAAATTCTAATACAACATGTATATTCTATTTTTTTAATGTTTATAAAATTTTATTTTAATGGTAGATCATATCTAGACATGAATTTAAACTATCACGTCAAAGTTCAAACGTAAAAGTGCGATACTTACTACTACTTTACTTTTCAGTAAAACGGTACCACAAAAGTGCATAGAAAGTCCCCTAGTGTAGGGCTCGCTTCACTCGCCTTAATTAAAAAGCATTTATGGAAGGATTTTTTAGCATACACAGCATTTAAGAGACGGTCTACTGAAAGTTTAAACCATAGATAAACCATGATTCTAAGGTAAAAACCGTTGGAAATTTTTGTAAGAAATTTTCAACGATTTTTTACGAATTTTTACCTTAACTTAGTATAATTTAATTTATTTAAATACTCTACAGTGATTGTTTTCTAAACAAATAGTAAAATTAAAAGAAATAATCAAAATAAGCACTTTATATTGCGCACATACCGTGCAAAATAATCAGAGATCCGCGGGCGCGACTGGAGGAATATACGCTTTACGTGTTACAAAATAAGAAAAAATTATAAACCACAAAATTTCACAAAAAAGGAATTGCTATCATGATTAAAACCTAAAAATGACATATTATCTTAATATTTTAGTTCACCGTCCCTTGCACGCTGTATAGATAGTGTTACGTACTCGGGTTCGCAATTGTAGGAAAACATCACTTATATTAAATCCGTGTATTTACACAATAGAACACAACGTTATACTAAAATACCCTTTACACAATATTCACTTGCTGTACTATCACTGAACTTAGAACACTACACAATAAGACACTTCTCACTTCGTACTGTTCACTTGATGTATCGCTCTCGATCGCTTGATAAAAACTGTCCTGTGTTTGTCAACATCTCTGTATTTATAGGCAGGGGAAAGACCTAGCTGAATCCAGAAAAATCTAAATGTATCGGGAAACAATGAATCACTTCTTATCGTAAACATGTTATGAGTCATAAATCATAGTACACGCTACTTTCAACCTTATGCCATATCCCACAAAGTCCATTATGGCATAGCGCCGGTGAACTATTTGTTTAACAATAGGAGTAGCTATCTCTTTCCTTTATTTCTAGAATGTTAGCGATCGCGCGCTCCCATTCTACACGCTTCTAGATTATTCGTAACACTACCCCCCTCTTAGTTATGTTCGTCCCGAACATCATTGCTTCCATTATAGATGGCTAATCGATCAACATGAACAATCTTCATGGTCCCTCTTGGTTGCTTCTGCACTCGGTAGGTTACGTCATTGATCCGTGTGATTACTTTGTATGGCCCATCCCAACGTCGCTGTAACTTAGGTGACTTTCCTTTTCGTCGAACCGGATTATGTAGCCAAACAAGAGATCCTTCCTGAAAACCTCGATGATTGGCGTTTCGGTCGTATCTGGTCTTCATCCGCTGACTTGATTCCAATGCGTTTTCACTTATTAACGAGTGTATATCGCGTAACCTCTCACGAATGTCTTCAACGTGTTCTGGTATACTTAATTGGGTCTCTGCATTGGGTGGCGGGCCTCCAGTCATTAAGTCTGCTGGTATGCGTAACTGTCTGCCGAAGTTGGCATAGGCTGGCGTCACTTTTATGCTTTCATGTTCCGCTGTTCGGTAAGCCAGTAAGAACAGAGATATGTATTTATCCCAGTCCTTTTGGTGATCTTCTACTAGCTTGGCTAAGTGTCGTTCCAAAGTTTGGTTAAACCTTTCAACCATTCCATCAGACTGTGGGTGATAAGGTGTGGTTCTTGTTTCGTATACACCTAATAATTTACACATTTCCTGGAATACATTAGATTCAAAGTTTCTGCCTTGGTCTGAATGAATCTCCAGCGGAACGCCAAATCTGCATATCACCTCATTGACTGATTTCTCAGCAACAGTCGTGGCTTCCTGATTAGGGATTGCGAACACCTCCGGCCATTTCGTGAAGTAATCCATCACGACCATAAAATACTTGTTTCCGTTATCTGTCTTAGGAAATGGCCCATCCACGTCAATCGCTATCCTTTCCTAGGGGGCTCCCACGTTGTATAGTCTAAGATTGCCTCGGCTTCTAACCTGCGACCTTTCACTGCTGAGCATGACGTACATTTTCGGCACCAATTCTCGACATCTTCTCGGCAATTCAACCAGTAAAAACGCTCTCGTACCTTTACCAATGTTCGTCGTACTCCAAGATGTCCCCCAGAAACCCCATCATGCAACTCACGTAGTACGTCCTTGATAAGTTTTCTTGGCACGACCAACTGTAGATGATGTTCTCTTCCTGAAGGTTTTTCCCATTTGCGGTACAGTAAGCCGTTTTGCAACACAAGGCTTTCCCACTGCGCGCAATAACTTTTCGTAATAGCGCTGAAGGGAGCCAGCTCCTGCCATTCGGGCTTTCCCGTGTCTTGCTTCTTCCAATCTATTAGAGGCCGCAAATCTCTATCTTCGTACTGGGCCTCACGCATCTCATCAGTTTCCCACCTGTCATCCGTAGGCTTAGCTCGCAGTACTTGAACCCTTTCCTTCGTCTCCATCCTTACACAATGTTTACAATCTTCCGCACAAGGTCGTCGTGATAACGCATCTGCATTCGAGTGAGACCTTCCACTGCGGTGTTCTATGTTAAAGTCAAACTCTTGCAATTGCTCAATCCAGCGAGCCACTTGGCCTTCCGGGTCCTTGAATTGTAACAACCACTTCAAAGCAGCATGGTCGGTTCGCAGCTTGAAGGGTCGCCCAATCAGATACTTCTTGAAGTGTCGAAGAGTCTTCACTACTGCCAATAGTTCTCTTCTTGTAACACAATAGTTTCGTTCCGGCCGCGACAATGATTTGCTGAAGTAGGCTATCACAACTTCTTGATCACCTTGCTTCTGTGATAAGATACCACCAATGGCAGTGTTACTTGCATCCGTGTCTACGATGAACTGCCCTTTCCGATCAGGATAGCCCAAAATTGGTGACTCACACAACCGCTTCTTAAGTTCATCGAAAGCTTGTTGACACATGTCATTCCAATCGAAACTCTTCTTTTCTTCAGTGAGTCTATGCAGCGGTTTTGCTATTTCAGCAAATCCCTTCACAAAACGTCTGTAGTAAGAGCATAGTCCTAGAAATGCGCGAACTTCGGTCTTGTCTCTGGGTGTTGGCCACTTCTGTACTGCACTAACCTTTTCAGGATCTGTCTGTACGCCGTTTTGTGATATCACGTGACCCAGATAGTTGACTTCCTTTCGAAATAAGTGACACTTCTTTGGGTTCAACTTTAGCCCTGCAGATTGTATTTTGTTAAAAATCCTTTCCAGTTGGTATAGATGATGCTGAAAATCTTTTCCTACGACTATTACGTCATCTAAATACACTAAGCAGGCATCGCCTACAAGTCCTGCTAGGACACATTCCATTAATCTTTCAAAAGTCGCCGGCGCATTGCATAATCCAAACGGCATTACTTTAAATTGCCACAATCCTTGTCCTGTGGAGAATGCTGTCTTCTCTTTATCATTAGGGCTAAGTTCAACTTGCCAGTACCCAGATTTTAAATCTACAGTTGAGAACCAAGACATGCCTGCCAGAGTGTCCAAAGTGTCATCTATTCGTGGCAATGGGTAGCTGTCTTTTTTGGTGACTTCATTGAGCCGACGATAGTCGATGCAGAAACGTGTAGACCCATCTTTCTTCTTAACCAACACTACAGGAGAGCACCATGGACTAGAAGATTGCTCTATAACTCCGTTCCTTTTCATTTCATCTATCATCTCCTGTACCTCCTTTTCTTAGGCTATTGGGACACGTCTAGCTTTCTGCTTTATAGGCTGCGCATTTCCAGTGTTAATCTTATGTTTCACTACAGATGTTCTGCCTATATCTCTATCAGTCTTAGAGAAAATGTTGGCATAACGTGAAAGTAGATCCTTAGCCTGCTGTCGTTGTGACGCGGTAAGGTAGCTGCACTTGTTCACCAAATCCTTAAGTTCCTGTGGTACGTCTCTTGATGCTGTACTTCCTGTCGATGTCAGTTTCCTTAACGTCATAACTTCATCACTTTGTCCTACAACATCGCCTGCTTTAAGCACCACATCACTGTCACTCAAGTTGACTACCTGCACTGCTGCCAAGCCGTTGTCACAAACCAAACTCCGGCCTGTAATACAGTGTGGAATTGTTCCATTGTCTTCAATTAACACACTCCTATTACCCTGGCCCTTGTTACTGGCTGGTAACCTCACGCGTACCAATATCTTCGATCTTGAAGGTAAGATGGTTCTTCTAGCCACTGTTACCTTTCCTTTTGATCCCCCATCCATGAAAATTTCTACTAGTCCACATACGAAAACTCCTGTTCTGCAATCAATCTTGCAGGCATTCTTCTTCATGAAGTCTAAACCAAGTACACAGTCATCCATAATATCGGCCACTACGACGTCGTGAGTGTAATACTCGTCGCCTATTTGCATCACTACAGATGCTTCACCGAAGACGGGTATTGGCTGGCCTGTGACAGACAGAAGATTGCTTTTCCCAAAATTCCTCAATCTCAGGTTGCCATTGTCAGCTACTTCTGGTCGCACCACAGTTCGTGTAGCTCCAGTGTCCAGCGTTAAGCTGCAGCTCTAATTCCATCAATAAACGCCTGGACGATGGTGTTATTAACTGTGTTAGCGTCGGCTGAAGGATACGCCTTCCTTACAAGCTTCTCAATTTCCACGGCCCATTGTCGGAGTCCCTCGCCGCTCCTCTGTACACGGTCCTTTAATTGAGCACGGAACACATGCTCCAAGTGACGCTCACCGTAGCGAGCTTCCAATGCCTCCATCAAATCAGCGAACTGATACTCTTTAGGCATTGCATCCAACACAGAGAGCGCCTGTCCCCGTAACGCCGTGCTCAGAGCTGTTAGGCAATGTTCATCTGTCCAACCACTGGCCTTCGCTGCTATTTCAAACTGAGTGCGGTACGCACTCCATGACGTAAGACCGTCATAAGTGGGTACTTTTACCCGAGGACCCACCTGGTGAGAGCAGCTTGTAATGGAAGCACCCGACTTAACTCCCGTGATCTTCATTTTCATGACTTCCCTCTCCAGTTGGTCCATGTTTTCACTTATTTTGTCGCAGCTGGCCTCCAAGTGGTCAACCCTCTTCTCAACACCCTTCATGTCGCGCTTGACGAGGCCCACGTCGCTTTTTAACTGGTCTTGCTGCGTCAAGATAACTGACAACTTATCATCAAAACCAGATAAATGTTCCTTAATCTGTTCCCGTAGCGTTTGTTGTATAGCCGTCAGTATAACAGAGAGATCAGTAGGCGCTGCGCTCGACGATAGTGACGTGCTGGCAACACTTGCAGGTTCATCACCAGCACGCATCTCAGTGTCCTCTGACACCCTCTGTGTCTCAGCCTGAGACCTGGTGGTAACACCTTCCTTCGGAATAAGTGGCATTTTTTTAACACAATTTCACTTCCGACACCAGTTGTTACGTACTCGGGTTCGCAATTGTAGGAAAACACCACTTATATTAAATCCGTGTATTTACACAATAGAACACAACGTTATACTAAAATACCCTTTACACAATATTCACTTGCTGTACTATCACTGAACTTAGAACACTACACAATAAGACACTTCTCACTTCGTACTGTTCACTTGATGTATCGCTCTCGATCGCTTGATAAAAACTGTCCTGTGTTTGTCAACATCTCTGTATTTATAGGCAGGGGAAAGACCTAGCTGAATCCAGAAAAATCTAAATGTATCGGGAAACAATGAATCACTTCTTATCGTAAACATGTTATGAGTCATAAATCATAGTACACGCTATTTTCAACCTTATGCCATATCCCACAAAGTCCATTATGGCATAGCCCCGGTGAACTATTTGTTTAACAATAGGAGTAGCTATCTCTTTCCTTTATTTCTAGAATGTTAGCGCGCGCGCGCTCCCATTCTACACGCTTCTAGATTATTCGTAACAATAGATACAAATAAAGGAATCTCGTATTTTTGTTGAAATTTTTTTCCAAAATCGTATAATCTAAAGTGTACAGTTTATTAATTTAACATTTTTGCGTCGCGGGAAACGACTGCCCGTTGTACTGTCCGCCTCGACCACCATTCTATAATTCACGAAATTTTCCGAATGAACCTAATTCGATAGCGCAAACGGGTTGATGCGTAAAAGAAAACGTTTTTATGTGACATTTTTTTATTACCTTAGTCGCAATAAAGATTATAAGTATTCAATTAGATATATCTAATTGTTTGGATTAGAAACCTGACCGTTTTAAACTACTATTTTAAACATATTTTTAATTAAATTGGTAAAAATGTTTTCAATATAAATGGTAATACTATATAAAAGGTAAGTTTACCACCCAACTTTAACCCCCAAAACAGAACACGATAATGACAAGCATTGACGCTATTGCGGCAGAAATAGGTAAAGCATTGGTACAATATACCCGGGATATATATATATATATATATATATATATATATATATATATATATATATATATAGACGATGCAAAACTCTACCACCTAGTATTCACGGTGGTAGTGACACGTATAGCCAATCGGTCGCTTTTTAAAACTTGCCTGGCATAGCAGCAGGCAACGTGAGGAAGATGAATTTTGTCAATAATTAATGTTAAAATATAATTTGTGGCGTATTTCAAGTTGCAACACTGAGGCATATTCGAAGGATTTTAAAAAATAAACACACATTCTGCTGACTAAAGTTCTAACAATTTCATAGATTTTATTTTTTCCTCATTTTGAGACTGAATAATGTTGAAATTTTAGAATTCGATTGTAATATATAACTTGAGGTGTCCTTAGAATTTAAGTTATAGATATAGAAATACTTGCATTATTTTGATCTTTATTAGATTTTCCATGCCTATTTTTTGGTGTCGAATATTTATAACGTGTGTGTTGTGTTGATTTTTGTAGTTTTTTTTTAAAAAAACAATGTTTTTAGCTTATTCTAGTTTAACTTTACAAAGAGAATTATTTTCTAAAATTATATTTTGAATTTCACTGTGGACATTTTTGAACTGATACTTCAAAATATCAGTCTCTTCACGTAATTCTTTGTTAGTGGTATCGTTTGCAGCTGAGAAATCTGAAAGTTTTCTAGCCAAGTAATCCGAAGTAGTTTTTTCGAAGGATTCTACGAGGCACTGGACATGGATATGTTTATTCTTTTTTTTTTACACGCTTTTTATTAACTTCACCTGTATGTTTGTATGTTTGTATGTTTGTTTGTAACCGACTTCTTTGGGCGCGATTTTGACCCACTTTAAACGGCCAGATTTCGTTCAAACTTTGTAGATTTATCGAGGACCGATGACAATACACTAATTTGATAAAATTATTCCATTTTTAACCGACTTCAAAAAAAGGAGGAGGTCCTCAATTCGGCTGGTATATTTTTTTTATGTATGTACACCTATTTCTCCGAGGTTTCTGAACCGAATTACGTGATTCTTTTTTTGTTTGATGCGAAATAGTTTCGAATTGGTCCCATAAAAATTTGATTCAGGTAGGCCCAGTAGTTTTTGTTTTATGAGCATTTTTTATTTATTGCACCTATCTCGATGTCTAAAATCAAATCTCGCAAGTAAATTTGATCCACTTCCCGGTTACCGATTGAGCTGAAATTTTGTATACGTATGTTAATTGAATGACAACGAAACCTTATTATGACATGGAGCTGATCTGATGAATCTGAATCGGAAGGTGACCACAGGAACTTAATAATTAAATTGTTAAAAATCGGTTAATAACAAGACTATTGAGTTTGGACTCATTTGATTCATGTTGACGAGCACTTTAGTGCTTGGTGTTGACTAGGATCCTGCAGGGTCCGATGATGTAGCTAGAAGATGGTCATAGGAGCTCAGCAATTAAATGACACAACTCTATCGAATTTGGGCTCATTTGATTAGTGTTGACGAGCACTTTGGTGCTTGGTGCTAACTAGGATCCTGCAGGGTTCGATGATGAAGCCAGAAGGTGACCATAGGAGCTCAGCAATTAAATGACACAACTCTATCGAGTTTGGGCTCGTTTGATTCGTGTTGACGAGCACTTTGGTGCGGGTGGAAACTAGTTGTAAAAGGAACTACTCTTAACAAAAGTCTTTGTTCTACGTCTGTCAAGTCGGTCAGTTCAAAAGGTAAATATATAACTTCTATGTTGTTCCAGTAGGCCTGAGAAGGAACTTTTTTTTTGTGGTAGTTGAGCAATAAAAAAATCAAGACGTGCTTTAACTAATGACGTCTGTTGTTTTGGATATAATAATTTCTTACAGATTGTACATGGTACTTCAGCATACTGATTTATGGTGGTTATAAAATTACGCTCAGTAATTGAACGAAGTCTTTGTGACGTCTGACGCGCTACCGCGCTACGCGGTACCGCTACTACGCGGTTCTCACGTGGCTGAGCAGACTCAATTGCTGTACGGTTTCGTATCACTACTAATCCACGAGCTCTCTGCTCGGCGGACTCCTGAGCTAAACGCTCCTCAATGAGACCAATTCTATGAGCCTTCTGCTCGGCAGACTCGTTCGCTAGTAGTTCTCTCGCTAGTCGCTAGTTCGCTAGTTCGCTCAATAATGAGAACAACTCTAATAGCTCTCTGCTCAAAAGACTCATTCGCTAGACGCTCTTGGATCTTACCGAGTCTACTTCTACCAAGGCTGGGCCAAAGCGGGTTTACAAGCATGGGCCAGAGATAGACAGCATTGCGCCAAGCATGGCCCCGTGGCATATATCTGGCCCCGTCGTATTGTCCTGTATGGGAGTACGACAGGAACGCCTTGCACACTTACACACACACGCACACACACACATACACACACACACACATGTCTATAAGCGTATAAGTAGTTCCGTGCTTCTACCGCGGCACTCGACTAGGTATGCGCATTAGAGTTTGCAACAGTGTCTGCGAATATAACTTAGATTTCACGAGCTACGAAGAGCCCGCCACCGTCTCTGTGACTGAGTTTAATTGACTGAGTAAAAAAACAAAAAAAAACAAAATAAATGTACATAATATTTATAGATATAGATATATCACCATCCATGTTAATTTTACATGGATATATATAGATATACAGTCTTGTAGTTTTCGTTTTTTATTAATTGTAATCAAACGACACTGAATTTATTAGCCATTCGCATTCGATGATCTACAATTGCCAATTAGAATTAAAAAAATAACTCAAATAATTGATTTTTTCATAAGTACAGTGTTTCCGGAGTTTCATACATGACGGACATGAAATTTTTTTGACCTATTTTCATATTTTTTTCCGTTTCTATTGCACTAAATTAATTTTTAGCAAGTATAGAATTAATCTCCATTAAATTATCTCGACAATAGTATGCAAAATATCTTGATTCCGTTAACTAACAAGGCTATAATACTAAAAATAGTTGCCTAAATAAGGCGAAAAAAATTTCCGAAGGTGGTATCAAGAGTCTTCGCAACCGGCGTGTGTGTATGAAAAGAGTGATGAATGTGGAGGAAGCGAGACAAGCCTGCAAGGATCGTGATGTATGGCACTCTGTTCTCTCTGCCTACCCCGTAAGGGATCTGGCGTGAAGATATGTATATATGAAAAAAAATTTTCGATCGTAAAGCACTCTCTGATGCTTTGCATCATGAGTCGTGCAATAGTTTAAAATTAAAAAAACAAGCTATTATAAATAAACCAAACTAAAAAGTAGAAAATAAATAATAGTTTAAAAAAACTAAAAAACACGCTTTTTATAGAAAACCGAACTAAAAAAAATAGAAAATAAATTTTAATAAATTTAAATTAAGAATAGTGTTAAAAATTTCAATAATTATAAATTAATAATAGTGTGAATAAAAAAAATAATTTTATTTAAAAAAAAGCGTGGGGTGCTTTTTAAGCTATTACCGAAATGATAATCACTCTACTCATATGTGTCAGTAAAATATTTATAACTATTTTAAAAAAACTAAAAAACACGCTTTTTATAGAAAACCGAACTAAAAAAAATAGAAAATAAATTTTAATAAATTTAAATTAAGAATAGTGTTAAAAATTTCAATAATTATAAATTAATAATAGTGTGAATAAAAAATAATAATTTTATTTAAAAAAAAGCGTGGGGTGCATGGTGTCAATAGTTATAAATATTTTACTGACACATATGAGTAGAGTGATTATCATTTCGGTAATAGCTTAAAAAGCACCCCACGCTTTTTTTTAAATAAAATTATTTTTTTTATTCACACTATTATTAATTTATAATTATTGAAATTTTTAACACTATTCTTAATTTAAATTTATTAAAATTTATTTTCTATTTTTTTTAGTTCGGTTTTCTATAAAAAGCGTGTTTTTTAGTTTTTTTAAACTATTATTTATTCAGAAGTAAAATCTATTCTTACTAGGTCTGGTGCTGAGATGTTAAAAAATGTTTTATACAACAAGAATTACAATTATCTAAGAGGCAAAGGGACAATAAGTTTTTTCAAAATAAAAGTAAAATTTAGTGAACGTTTGATTTCTATTTAGTAATGATATTCCACGTATTTGTTCTTTGATAATTTGACTATATTCTCGTTATTACAAATAATTAGATGTAGTTAATGTTATAAGTTAAACAGTTGAGTTAATTTGGAGTGTAATAAATGTTATAGAAATAATACTCCCCAGGTCTAAAGTGTTCTTCTATGTCCATTGTAGTCGGTGTCGGTTAGTCTTACGAATACGATTTCTTAAAATATTATTGTTTTCAATAAAGTCCTTATTATCGCAATATTATAATTTATTTTTTCGTTAATTTTAAGCATTTTTGTTATTGATTCAAATTATTATTTTTTTATGAATTTGTAATATTTCTCGCAACTGTTCGAATTCACTGTTGACAGGCCTTTGGTACCATAAATAACTTTGAATAGATAACATTAATTGACCATATAATTAATGTAAGTTCACTACAAAAGAAAAGTATTCCTGATAACAATTTGATAAATTTTACGAGCCTAAGCTGATGCGAAGACGTATATAAGGAACGTTTCTTGAAGAATCTAATAGACAATTGTTCAAAATGATTTCGAAGGTAAGACAAATTAGTAATCAATATTTTATTCATTTAAACCTATTAAAAAGATTTAAACCTAAAAAAATAGATTTAAATAAAATTAAAAAAATATCGCCTCTGTGGTCTAGTGGTCCGGTGTCGGAGTTGACCGCATGAGGTCCCGGGTTCGATTCCTGGGTCGGGCAATTATAAAATGTGTTTTTTCAATTTTCCGATAAAAACAACATTGCCCGGGATTGGAAAGTGCCCGGTTGGCGATAGGCTGGCCAACTATCACATTGTGGGACCAAGTATCTTCGGCTAACCGTAGGTGCACTTGTTGTACCTCTGCCTACCCTTTCGGGGATACGGGCGTGAAGATACTTTTTTTTACTTTAAATAAAATTAAGCATAATTTTATTTAAATATATACTAATATTGTAAGGGTGTAAAATTTGTGTGGGATTGTTTGTAGGAAGTTACCTTAGAACTACTGAACCGATTTTAGAAATTCTTTCCATAGTATAAAGCTACATTGTTCATGGGCAACATAGGCTGCCTTTTAACCCATTTTTGTTTATTAGCAGCACATTAAAATATCTCATGTAAAATCCCTTACTGTAAGTAATGACGACCGAGCGTAATTCTTAGCTCTCTACATATAAATACTCCAGTAGCCGATGATCTATTTAGGCGTCCAAGCAGGTGTAATAAATTTCGTAAGAAATTGTAAGTTTTGTCAGAGTATGTTATGTTATGAGTTTGTGAGTTTATATGTTTGTCCACGAATTTCTCTGGAACTAATAGCCATATCGAAATAATTTCTTTGATTTAATTTAGGTAAAAGTTAAAATTAATTAATTTTCCTATTTTTTCTGAACTATTTTATGTAACCTGTATTAGGTGTTTTACAAAATGAGACTAATCGGGATATTTATTGTTAAAAACGGATATGTGTTTCTTATAACATGACTCGAAACTTCGATCAGTTTGACCGATATACATACACGTTACTTCATACGGAACAATGGAATTTATAAACCCCAGATTTATTTGCATTATGTGTTTTGTCCTTTCTCTGCTGAATGACAAAGATATCTTCTCAAGAGAACTGTGTATATAGTGGCTTAAAAGTGGCTATTTCATGTATCTAAAGATGTCAGAATGATTATGGTATCTGTGTATGTACCCACACAGAAAATCAAAAAGTGGTGTCTATTATTTCCTTTTGTTATTGTTAAGTCTAAGAAATTTATTGAATTTTCCTTTTATTTTTGAATGTTTTTTGTTTTCGTTTTTTACAATAAGATAGTTGTCTCTCCATACTGGTGCAACACATAATAATATCATCAACCTAACTGTAACATCAATATAACATCTCGATAAGACTCATTTTATCATATATACATGGGACAAGGGATTGAAGCTTTTATAATAATAATAAAAAAGTTGTACGTCATAGGCTATTTTTCGCTGAAATCAGTCATCAAAGACAGCGAGGGGGAAAATTTGTTAAATGTCTGGAGGATTCACGATTCACACGGGTGGTGGTAATCACTTACCAATAGATAAGCCTCCTGCTCGTTTGCCCCTTTTTTATTTTATGTTTGTTTTTATTCATAAAGATTTTTTATTCTTATTCATTTAAATTATCAACTTAAAAATTAAAATCTAAATAGGCAATTTCTTAATTCCTAAGTAGCTTAAGCTCCGTCTTGGTTCCGGGCCAAAAGAGTAGAATAGAGAACTGCCGTTCTTCCAGGCTGGTAGTAAAAGGCGACCGATTGCCTATACGAGTCACTACCCCCGTAGCTACTAGGTGGTAAAGTTCGCATTGTATCGCCCGGGTTTGGCGCAATTGCGTCAGTGCTCGTCACTGCCGTATTCCGGTTTGAAGGGGGGTAAGGTAACCGGTAAACTTATGCGTGTGGCATTAGACCTCGCCACAAAAAAGCAACGCATCATTAACACCTTGGGTGTCTATAGGCGATGTTGACTCTTTCCATCAGGAGATGCATCTGCTTGTTTGTTATATTATGATATATGTAAATAAAAATCAGCCATCAAAGGCAAAGCGAGGTGGCAAGTTTATGAATTTTATTATTCACAAAGTCAAAAATTAATCATTGAAAAAGCATAGCTTAAAACTAACCAAAAAAACAGTTCATGTGGTTTGGTACATTGGATGTATTGATTCAATAAAATAAAGATGATTGTAATAAAATTTAATTTATTTACAATAAGTTTTCAAAATGCTCCCCTCCCACCTTGTCTATTAGTATTTGTGTGGTCTGTGGTTATAACCCAGTCATGAAAAGTTTTAAACATATTATTTCGTAACATTTTATTTTTATGAGGCCACTAAGAAAAATATGTGGTGTAACACTCGCGGACCGGGTTCGTAATGTGAAAGTGAGAGAGAGGTAAGGCTTGAAAGAAAGTGTCGGTGTTAAGATGAGAAAGGGCATGCTCCGTTGGTTTGGACATGTAGAAAGGATGGTAGATGAAAGATTAACAAAACAAATATACAATGCGAATGTGGAAGGATGTAGATACCGGGGAAGACCAAGACTGACATGATCAGATTGATCGAGTTCTGTTCGAAGGTGGTGTCAAGAGTCTACGCAACCGGCGTGTATGTACGGAGAGAGTGATGAATGTGGAGGAAGCGAGACAAGCCTGCAATGATCGTGATGTATGGCACTCGGTTCCTTCTGCCTACCTCGTAAGGGATCTGGAGTGAAAATATGCATGTGTATATTTCTTAGCATAGCAAAAATTTTAGCCCTTAATTTAGATCAATATACATACCTACCTATTTTTTTATAGTCTACCACTTTATCTTTTTCCTTCCCTACCATCGTGGTGGCATCGTGTCACGATTTTACTCCATTTATATGACAGATATATTAAATGGCATTTGAGTTTTTTAATGTACGATGTTATATCTGTAACCATCATCTTGTTTCTTACAAGACAAAATCTGCTTGGCATTGCACAAGCTAATTAAGTGGCCCCTGTTACGCTTTAAAGACAGCGCTAAATGGGATATGCTGTCATTTACCATCGAAGCAAACAACTGGGAATAAGCCTCAGATGATCGTGATGGTTGGTGGAAAATTGTTTCCGAGGGGTTTGCCACACATGACCAAGCTTAGTTCTACGGATTAACCCATAAGCTCGATCTTCGCCGCCAACGTGCTGCACTTTCTTCAACTACAGCAGTCACAAAATTTCTCTGTCAGTTATGTGGCCGATGTTGCCGCTCTAGGATCGGTCTTACTAGTCATCTAGGTAGGTGCCGTGTCCACCGAACCTCTACGGACGCTGTATAAAACATCTATTATAGATGAAAATAGGCCAATGATGATGATGAGGATATATAAAGCATTTCTTTAAGTTTTAGTAGTATTGAATATGTATTTTATTAATAACTAGTGGTTGCCTGCGATTTCCTCCGCGTGCACTTCGTTTTCTCCGCACTGCTCCTCCCCTGTAGGTGACAGCGTGATAATATGTAGCCTATATGTTGACCCGACCTGTTTGTAATATTCATGCAAAATTTGAAGTAAATCCATGCAGTACTTTTTGAGTTTACCCCGGACATGCATACAGACAAACAGACAAAATTTCTAAAAACTATATTTTTGGCTTCGATATCGATTGTAGATCACGCCCCAAGTATTCTTTTAAAAAAATATTCAATGTACAGTTTTGACTTTCCTACGATTTTATTATATGTATAGATATGTATAGATATTGAGACTATGTATATCCTTATTTTTAGAAAATGTGTGAATATTTTTCCTGACGTACATAATATTTTCATAAATATATTGACTAGGCACAGTTATTATATTTATTTCCTTAAATAACTGTCTCAATGATGCTCTACTACTTAAACTATACATTGCACGTATCGCCCTTTTCTGTAGAATAAAAATTATATTAATGTCAGTTGCTCTTCGCCACAGTAAAATGCCATATGCCATATGGCTATGAAAATTACAAAAGTATATTAGACGTGCAGTTTGTACGTCCGTCAAGTCTCTTATCTTCCTAACTGCAAAAGCGGCAGAACTAAGCTTTTTTGTCAGGCACAAAATATGCGGTCCCCATTGTAACTTCGAGTAAATAGTTAAACCAAGAAACATTGTGGTATTTACATATTCTAAACGTATATTATTTAATTTAATAGTATTATTGTCAGTACTTGACTTCACATTTTGTAAAGGAAATTTTAAACATTCGCATTTAATGACAAGTTATTAACACTAAACCATTCTAGAACTCGTGAAAGAGTGCTATTTACTTCGTCAGTATTAGGGCCTATGTCTATCTACTAATTCTCTAAAATAATCTAAAAATTAAAGATGTGTCATCCGCAAATAGAAAAATTTCACACAGGTTCTTAACAATCAAAGGTAAGTCATTTATATATACTAAAAAGAGAAGAGGTCCTAAAACAGATCCTTGAGGTACTCCCATTTCTACATGTGACCCTACAGAATGAGCTTTATTTATTTGTACTTTTTGTGACCTGGCTCGTAAATATGATTTTACCAATTTTCAGTCAGACTCAAAGTTTGCTATTAATAAGTGTCCGTTGAATTCTATTATGGGCTTAGTGTGTATTAAATTTGATAATTTTGGCTGATGCTCGTAGCATGTAGCACTTTGAGGCCGATCTCATCAAATTCCTGTCCCTGATAACTTAATTTTCAGAATGATCAATATGCAGCAGATGTTAAACAATTATTATCGTTTGGATATATCAAAAATGCTAGTAAATATTAAGACTATTGTCTCCGAAATTGTTTTTCGTAAGGAATTATGACATCAAAATATGCATTACGATAGCATGCATAAATAAATAGTGAATTACTCACGGCGGATACAACCACGGCCTCTCGTAGAGAGTATAAATGTTCTGTGACCACGGCGTTTATCATTATTAAATTTCCCGTTTTAACGAAAAGCATTAGCATATTTGTGATAATATGTTTGTAAATTATAATATAATAAAAGTGATTTTGTAAAAAAATACATAAAAAATTGATAATTTCAGAAACTGATCATAGCCATTCTGGTCATCGTTTGCGTGAGTCAGTACATGAGTAGTGCTACAATGTCAGATCATTGGACATGGGATACTGAACCTACTTTAGAAGCTATTGAAGAGAGTAATGTAACAAATCCAGATGTTTCTGATTTAGAAGTCTTTACACGAAGAAAATCAATGAAAAATAGACTTAACTCACAAGTTGTGGCAAGTTTATTGGGATAAAAATATTTAAATATTGACACTAAAATGCCTGTAAGTGAACAGGGTATATATGCATAACTGTTATTTCGTGGTAACGAATTAAATTTTTTAGTTGCAATATAAATCAAGTGCTTTTATTTTCTTAGTAATTTAAGAAAAAAATTTTACTAATTACCGAATTTCTCCTCTGTGGTCTAGTAGTCCAGCGTTGGCGTCGACCACATGAGGTTCCGGGTTCGATTCCTGGGTCGGGCGCTTAAAAAAATATGTTTTTTCAGTTTTCTGATAAACACAAAGTTTTTTAAGCTATTTTTTAGCCATAACTTCACTATTTTCGTAAAATAGTGAAAACTTTTAGTGTTGTGATAGATTTTCCAGAACTTAGCACCGCAATTAATTGAAGAAACAAAGACGAAAACTTGACAAATTTACTCGTTCATCTGCAAAGTTTTTGAGATTATGAAAACTCCCGGCTCCCCCGCTTCTCTTGCCAGGAAACGTTGCGCTCAACACTTATGTACTTTATTTGCAGATATTGACCGCAAATGCTTCTTAAATATGTAGATCGTATAGCAGTCTTGATGAAACCACTGAAATTTTCGTATATTTCAATGATTTTCGGAGAAAATATAGATAACTCACGAAAAGTTGCACGTGCAAGCTTGCCGTATAGCCGACTTCTTGACAACGCTTTTTGCCGATATAGACGACACACACACACACACACCAAATTCAGTAAACGGCTCGTTTTTACGTGAGATAGGACCACTTAGCATGTACAATACATTAAACATGCCATTATTTTTTTGGATTTTACAATATTTAAATTTTTACTCACATTTACACGTTATTTAATAGATATGGAAATGGAAGAGTAGATATACCATACTCAAAAATATGAAAAAGAAAATGTTACCATCTAGTGCACTTAATGCAAAAGGTGGTAACATTTTCTTATTATGAATAGTAAGATAATGTTGCTACATATCATAAAAAATTAATTACCATCAAGAGCATTATTTTATGTTTAATTATTTATTAAACAACGGTGATTGATTAAGTTCACTATACTTCAAACGTTTAAACATGTGAATAGTTTATATAACTTACTGTTCCTATGAAAAATCATCACGCCGGTTCCCTTACAGGGCAGGCAGCGTGAACCGCACGTCTATAGATTTTCCGTTTCACCAAAAGTCACCTATTAGTCGGTTGGCGGGATGAGTGGTGATCTCCATCATATTATACCGACCTGATAACCAATATTACCTATTTCTAGTGAAATCCAGGATCAACGCTTTTATGTACTTATGCAAGCTACGACGGTGGTAGCACAGCATCCACCAGATAGCACTATCTACTACTGAGATTTTTGATTTTCAAAAAGAAACTTCTTTAAAACCTCACTTACACTTTTGCTCGATCTGGCTATCAAATTCGGGACCTCACGATCTGAGCCGTATAGAATATCCCTAGACTACGAAGCGCGAGTTCTCATATCAATGCTTATACAAATATGCATTATCCGTAATCCACCTAATCATATATTCATGAATGCTACGAATAAAGGAAATAACTAGAAGTAAAGGCATGTTGGTAATACTGAGGTGTGATGCCATTTAGAGGCAAGATGATTAAATACAGCTCGATACTAGGGTTACCACCTATGAATTCTAATTTGCCATGCCTCTAAATTCATAGATGATTCGTAGATGGAAGCATAAAATGCTAATCAAAACTTATTCTGTAGCTTATATTTATTAATTCTGCAGTTGGTTAAACATTTATTTTAGGCAGATGAGATCGCTTGGAAAAATATGTAGCGTAGCTCTCGCAGACTGTCTGTAATAGGTACTTAAAGAGAAATTAGGTCTGAAAGAAAGGTTAGGACATGTAGAAAGAATGGCAAATGAAAAGTTAACAGAAGGGATATACAATGTGAATCTTTGGCAAAACGAACGTCACCAAATGCTTGATAGTATCCAATGTATATCCGGTGTAATTTATTACTCCGACCTTGTGGGTACACGTGGGAACTTCCGTGCCTTCAAACGATTTTGTCACACTTACTACTGGAAGCAAAATTAAGTAGGCCATTCTGGTAGGTCCCTAATTTTCAAACTTCCGTGGTGCAATAGCAATCAGGCTTAACCTGATTGTAAAAGTCTCATTTCGTAGCATTTTTTTTGATTTTAACATTTTGCTGTCTCCTGCTAAAAAGGGAGGGAAACAGTATGTATTTTCCTACTCCTCCTATACCCTTCTGATTAATTTCGTTGCGGTATCCAAGACAGCCTAGCTTTTCCCCAGGGCACCCTGAGCTCGCAACTCAGAGGTTCTCAGGACGGTTGCCGCTGTTGATTCTGGTTTACAGAAGTTACAATGGTGGGAACGAGAGGTGGGCCCATTGCCCTAAAATGCAATGCGAATGTAGATGAAGTTACCGGACAAGACCAAGACTGACATACCTTTGATATTGATTGGATTCTCCGCAATCTCCGTGATCTTACGAAAAAAGCAATAAACTTGAAGAAAGCAAGGCCAATCTGCAAGTTTCGTGATTATATTGCACTTGTTTCTCTTTGTCTACCCAACAAAATATCTAGCGAGAATATATGTATATTAATAATCATAAAATACAAGTAAAAACCGTTTTGCAAAAAGTAATCATAATAATAAATAATGTATATTTCTGAATTTGCTGTGCCACATTCCATAAAATCTCAAGCCTTTCTCTTTGAAGATTATAATCTTAGTAGATCATATCAGGATCTTTTAAATGTGTCATGGCATCAAGTTTCGTTCTTAAAAAGAATCACAATTTCATCATATTTACCCAAAATAACACAACTAACTTCTTACTAAGACACTAAGGCTTCATCGAAGAACAAATTTTAGTACAAAAATATTATATAGTATTTTACACATGAAAATATATGCTGCTCCATAATTCCGGCTCAGCATAAATATTTTGAGTCACATGATCTTACCTTAGCAAATAATATCACGCCATTATCGGACGCAAACAGCTGCCGATATATTATGTTCTCTGCTCTTTGTTATACTTGACCTTAGGCCCCGGTTACACTTTGATTAGAGAGAGCGTGAGTGTTTAATGCAGGTGCTTAGTATTATATTTTATTTTGTATAATATTTTTAGGACATAAATGCGGCAAAAATAGACATTGAGTGATGTGACAATGAACGGAAATCTGGAAGCGTTACGGTACACCGTGATAAATCGTCGTTTTGATTTGTCATTTTCATAGGAACCACAGAGTATGTAATGTAGATACTACGGCGTGATTTCATTAGGACGCCATGACAATTCTGAGTGTTTTAAAGGTAAATTTTTACTTCATTTTTAAATAACAAATTATTAAATATAAATGTAAATTATTTATTACTAGGCGATAGAATTCTGCATTGTCTCGCCCGGGTCTGATACAACCGTCTTACCTTTTCCTGCCGCAATAGCGTCAGTGCTTGTCATTGTCTTCTGACCCTGACGCACTGTGTGCGGCTGGACAACGAAATTATTTTTAATTTTCTTGAGAAAAAGTTCGCCTAGACGTATCGGTGGAGCTGTTTTCAAGACAACAAATTTATATTTACAAAAATAGCTCGATTAGGTTAGGTTAGAAATATTAAAATCCGAGCAAGGCTCCCCTAGCTAATGTTTAATATAATGGTTTACTTTAGCATGATGATGCTATAAAAATAAGGGTTATATTATTTAATTATTAAAATCTTGCTTATATAGCCCTTACAATGCACTTATTTTGATTCATCACGAACCAAAGAGGTAGCCCTGCTGTCTGCGCCTTGATATGCAGATTAAATTTAAAGCTGTGGCGGACGATGCCATTAATCCAAATCTGCCTCCATCTCGGGCACTAGATAGCGATTTAAGGGAAAGCAACGCAATTTCAAGCCGGTAATGTTTATATCCTTTTCAAGATTATGTTCCGCGGTCGCGTGTTTTACCGTCTATAATATTTTAATGTATTTTCAATATTTGAAATAAATTCGTGTAAGGTAAATATTTAGTATTAAACAAATTTTTGAGTTATATGTACTATAACTTATAAGCCAATTACAAATGGTTCTGTAGTCTAGTAGTCCGGTGCTGGTGTTGAGGCATTTCAAATGTGTTTTTTCAGTTTACTGATAAAAACAACCGGGATTATAGTGTTGCCCGGGGTTTCCCGGGATTATAGTGCCCGATTGGCGGTAGGCTTGCCACCTATAATAATGTGGGACCTAGTGTACCTCGGCTAATCTTGGGTGCACTGGTTGTAACTATGTCTACCTCTTCGAGGTTAGGGGCGTAAAGATACTTTTTGTTTCCCAATTGTGAATCTCCCCCCTACGGACTTCCATCCGTTGTAAGTAGTACAGAACACATACTTGCATATTGTCACGGGTGCACCGTGGTGTATGCGCAACGTTGACCTTCCTTAAGATCTGGAATTGCCGAACTTAACATTTCAAAGATATTTTGATCGTACCAACTCACTCCCTAATCCACTGGCGGTAGCCGTGGTAGACTACATCCCAGATCCTAAGCCCGATCCCAAATTTCGTAGGCGCCACCACATTCTCACCAAACCCGAGGGCCTGATAACTCTGACTACCGGAACACATCAAAACACTACACACCTACATACGCAACACCGTCTCCGCCGGCGGTGACGAGAATCCCAATTTCGCCCATCCACGAACCAAGCTTAAGGGCAAGACACAACAGTGCCCCACCCTAAGCCAAGTATCAATCTCAAAGGAGTCACCCTTAGGGCGGAGGGCGTACAGCCCCATATCTTTAAACTTTAGCTGAGCACTGTGCTCGCCCTCGCGACCTGTGAAATTGTAAAGGCTCTTAAGGCTAGCAGTGATTCAATGATTCAAATAAATTATTCATCGTACAGGGGCCATCGTTGATCGGTTCAAAAGCCTTCAACTTTATGCGATCTCGATATTTCTTCACTTTTTACATGAGGGTTCATGGATATCATTAGATTGCTATTTAAAATCCCTTTCAAAAGATATACGTTCCTTGTATTTTGACCTGACTTTCTTAAGTTTTTTTGGCTGATTACAATTATTCTATGAATTTTTGACTTAAGCGCCATATTTATTCACTATAAGCATTTTTTTTATAAACAATCAATAAACATTACAGGTGCTTTCGAATAAAACTTAATCGAATTTTATAGCTGATTCAGAAGATATACCATATTATGCAAAATATATAACGCAGTGAAATTACCTAAAAATGACGGCATTTCCTACTCCACTCCCCGCGAAGCATCGTAATCCACGCGTAGCTTATAAAATTTATTAATTCTTCAGCAATCCAGTCGTATAATTAGATTTTGGATATTGGCAATAGTTAAGTAGCTATAACACCAAACTGTATCCCCAATTTTGTTATCATCCGTTTTTTGAACTATCCCCCCTATGAAGGCAAATTTAAAGATGTATTCACGTCAAAAAGCGAAGAATCGGAAATGGCGAGTGAGCACTGTTTCATGTGTGGTCTGTCGCTTTATGGGAGAATTGAGATAGGGATACGGGTTGTGGATGTTAAAGAATTTGTAGGAAGTCAAGAAGTGCATGTTGAAGATAGTCTCAGTGTAGAATTCATGTTTTCCTTTAGATTCGGCTCTTATAATCAAAGGTGGTTGAAAATACATACGCTTTGAGTATATTAACCTGTATATCTATGTACATACGTATACAACCTGTCAGTAAATTATAATTATGTAAGAGCGAAAAGCTGTTGGTTGAGAAACAGCTATCGTCAATCATTGCAACCGTTTTAACATAATATATTCTATTTTATATAAATAAATAATTTAAAAAAAATAGTACACATCTTTTATAAAGAGTTGACATAAATAAATTATGTTTAAAATTGTCAAAAAAGTTTTCAATGCCGAATTCATTGTTTTATTTAAAACTACTAATTGACTTGCTTCATAATTTGCGCTTTTTCTGTGACATGCATCGACATAGTAATACATTGATTTCGCTGGTGACACGTTCTATATGAGTCAAACAGCGAAATTACTATGTCGATGGAGTCAAATGAGTGCATCGTTACAGATGAACTTTGCATTTATAATATTAATTTGGTGTTTCTAACCGCACATCGACGCCCCCATCTAATAAAATGGCAATCTGAAATATCAAACTTTACAGGAAAATTAAAAAAACATAATTTTTATTCTAATTGTCGTTATGTTTCTAAGGTTTATTTACGGAATTGTATAACACCGATTTTGTTACTACACCCATAAAACACTTTTGCCATTTTATTCCAGTGTTTTAATAAAAAATTGCAATATAGGTATGCATTCATCTTCGCTAATATTTTATCTAATGGACTATGATTGTTGTATTAATTAAAATGTATAATAGCTGAACGATAATATAAGGGCTAGAAGCAGTAGTGACTAAAAATATGATTATAATAAGACGGCGATGTAAATAGAATGATAATCCTAGGGTTTATTATAATCATAACAGGATGTTTATAGATAAATGGAAACTAGGAAAAACATTTTTAACTTAATATTTTTAATAAAATTCTTAAAATAAGTTATTAAACAACGAAATAATAAGCATTTAGTAACTAATATATATAGCCAAAATAGAGTATTCATGCGACACGGGATTTCCTTGTCGTATAAATACTTTATAAAATGTATGAAATGGTCTATGTTATACAGTATATATTATGACGAACGTGTGTATAATGAGTATACAATGAGTCTTATTATTGGTAAATATTGTCAAGTTTAAATCAATAATGATAACAATCGAACACAAACAAGAACATCGTTACAAACCGCAAGATATCCTCAAAATTATTGTTAGAGCCACCTAACAACTTCTGCCCATCTCTTCGAGGACACGGGGGTTAAGCACTTTTTTCTTTTAAAAAAAATAATTTAACTGGATTTTAAGGTTTTCCCTAACACGAGATAAGTGCTAAAACACATAGATGATAGCATTACCGCTCATGTTTGAGAAAAAAACAATTATGTTTAAAAGTATTTAGCCTTAACTAAATAGGAGTGTACTAGGTCGTACGGTAGCCATTACTGCTCAACTCAAGTTATAACAACTTCGCATAATTATTCTCTAACTAATGTTCGTTCCCATATTTAATAGAAAAGCAAAGTTGTGCAGCAACGAGTAACAATGCATTTATGTCATAAAGTATATTTTTACTAATTGTAAAGTATAGTAGATATGATTGTTTCCCTGAGATATAGCTCTAAGCTCAGTCTAAATTTTTTACATTGCAACCTAATTGAAGCTGGCTCACAGTCACAGTCTAAAGACTGTAGTGGCGTCTGTCAAATGGCTTTATGGCTATTTGAAGCCAAATTGTAAGTAAATAGATATACTTTAGGTTGAGTTGAGATACTTTAGGTTTAAAAAAAAACTTTAGGTACCGTTCCGATTCTCATCCAACTACCTCTTGATCATCATTTGTTTTATTTTTTAAAAAAACATCAACATTGTTGGGACAAAATAAGATCATTAAATCTTGTTTATTAAACCAAGCTGCCTTTTAAAATTAGGCATTACCATTTTTTTAAGTAGGTTTGTAGGTATCGTTCTAATTTTACTGGAACTACCTGTTGAATACTATAGGTACCCTTTTAATTCTCATTGAACTAACTCTTGATTTTTATTTATTTTACTTATATATGAAACACCAGAATTATAAAAACAAAACATCATACAAGTACCGTTCGGCAAACCAAACTATCTCTTAACATTTAGTATTATCCTGAATTAGTGTCAAAAAACGGAGCAAAAATTTTAAACCGATACCTTTTTTTACCGATAGCTCGGTTCGCCGAAAGAATGTTAAAAATAATTAATACTTCACCGATATTAGTATGTGCAGATAAAGCGATTCGAACAACCGGAAATATATACCAAGAAACATAAATAGAACGAACAAATGTAAGTGCTGCTTTTAAAAAACTGATCAGTATATATTAATATTATCTATAAATGTGAAAGTTCAGATTTTTGGATGGATGGATGGTTGTTACTCAATCACGCAAAAACTACTAAACGATTTTAAATGAAATTTGGCATACAGGTAGATGATCTGATCAGCTTCATTGTATATTTTTCTGGTTGTTCGAATCGCTTTATCTACAGAGAGTAGTATCGGTGAAGCATTAATTACACAGGTCAACAAAAAAATTTTTTTTTCTGAGTCTGTTATTTAGTGACCATTTTCTGATTATATACATCGAATAGTAAACAGAAACGCTATTAACAATCAATAAACTTTGCTTTTGTACTTTGGGGCCTCATACAAGAAAGTTTTGATTTTCACAAAGGAAATACCAATACTATTCATTTTCTAAAGCTTTTTTGTATTCTTTTTTGTATTTTTGTGTTTAGTTATGCCGTATTTTATAATTAAATTTAAAAATAGAGCTTTTCCATAAAATTTGAATTTTCGTGCTGGTAGCTACAAAAGCAAACTTTATTAGATAAAAATATTTTTTCATTCTTTAGTTAGGCATAAGTAATCAGAATCAGAGGTACAGAACTCAGACTCAAAATTCATGTTGACCTGTGTTATTTTTAACATTCTTTCGGCGAACCGAGCTATTGGCAAAAAGGTATCGGTTTAAAAGTTTCTCTTTGTATCGATGAACGGTGAACAGTGATTTCTATGTACAGTTACATCGTACCAGAGTAATGCTGTAAATCATTCGAAGCTCAAAAAACGTGATAAATAATTATAAAATGATAAAAATCTAATTCCTAGAATAACGAACAAATTTCTTTGTAGCATTTCTACACTCATGCATTTACAGTATATAATATTTGTTTTACTCACGGCACTTATTTTATCTGTACCGGCGTCTATTTTGGGCCGGCGCGGCGGCGCGAACGTGGTTTTCGCGAAGAAGAGCGGTATCATAGGTATGGTCTTAGTTAATGGTTAACGGACTTGTAAAAAATCAACGGAAGTTAATGAGACCGTTAACAAATTTTTGAAGTAAGTTTAAAATTTAACCTGTTACTTTTTAACTGACGGCTAAAGATTGATTGGTGGTTTGCATCACATTACAAATCAGACTCAGCACAATTATTTTTTAATAACTGACCTTGTTGGTGCATAGATCGAACAATGATAATTATATCCTTAAGAAATCTCAAACAGTTATTTTCTTAATTTGATTTGTATGTTCACGAAATCAATCTATGTATTCAAGAAAGAAAGAAAGAAAATATTTATTTGCAAGAATATGGGTGTTACAAGTTGTTAAAAATAAATTAAGTTACCGACATATTCTACCAATATATGGTGTGCAAATTTTTTCTTTTTTGTTTTTTTTTTCGTTTTGTTTTGCAAAAGGTTTTGTTTCTTTTTTGTTTTTCAACCTTTTTTATGTTTTAGTACCAAACTGGATAACCAATATTTGAAACTCATTTCAGAATGAACTATATATATTATCACATTTAGTTAATTTATATCCATACTCTATCTGTACACGGCATATGCGCAGATTTGATCGATTCAAGGTGAATAGTGTTATTTTGTGTCCTACCTACATTAATTATCTGGATACAAATTATTGTCTAATTATTTATTTAGTTATAGTATAGTTGTCCCGGCCTCCTTTGGAGAATAGGCCAACTGCCGTTCTGCCAGGCAAGTCGTAAAAGGCGACCGATTGGCTATCGAGTCACTACCATCGTGGCTACTAGGTGGTAGAGTTCTGCATTGTCTCGCCCGGGTCTGGTACCACCGCCTTACCTATTCCTGCCGCAATAGCGTCAGTGCTTTTCGCGCTCGTATTCCGGTTTGGAAGGTAAGATAGCATGTGGCATTAGACCTCGCCACAAGATAGCAACGCACCGTTAACATCTTTGGTGTCTATATGCGATGGTTGACTCTTTCCATCAGGAGACCCATCTGCTTGTTTGCTATCTTATGATATAAAAAAAAGTTGTAAATAATCATGTATAATTAATATTGTTTGTGTTTGTCCGCTCATAATCCTTCTTACTTGAGAAATTATCACTGTACACTAATTGTGAATAGTGATAATTTCTCAAGAGAAATATTTGATTCTTAATAAGAATTCAAGTTTCTTAAACCATTAACCATATTATTATTTAATGAATAAAATTTAATTATATTATTGCAGGTAAGGCGGTGGTACCAGACCCAAGCGAGATAATGCAGAATTTTACCACTTAGTAGCCACGATGGTAGAGTTGTATAGCCAATACTTTAATAAGTAATATATTACTTGACTTGACTTGACTCCCCCCCCCCCCCCCTCCGCTCGGTGCATCACTTGTTCTCCGTGCGCTTAGTGTTATTAATTAAGTTTAATTGTTTATGTGCGTAGTTTTGGTGTTGTGTGTGCTTAAAAATTTTAATATAGGCCATCTAAACCGTAAGTGCTAATCGTATAAATTGCGCAGTAAATAGTTAAATTGATAGATATTTATTCGTCGTGTTCGGTAAGCACATTTTTATTTGTTCATTTTCAAGTACCCACGTTACCGGCCGCTCTTCGCGGCCGGTTATTAACTTTCGTTGTAATTCATACTGAAGTCATTATGTCGAATCGGGATAATATTGTTACGGATTACAGTAAAAATCCTTTCGCTAAAAGTCAAATGACTCCGCGATCTCCTACTAATGTCACAAACAAACGATGCATTAGCGATATTTCACCGTCTCAATTAACTCCTGGCGGCAAACGTAGTAGCGAATGATGAAAATAACACCACTATTTTAAACATTTCTTCATCGCAAGAGGAGCCCAATTATTATGAATTAGTCCGCGAGGCCTCATCATATCTGGCGAAAATAAATGAATTAGTTAACGAACAGGGATCGCGTATGAATGTCGCAAATAAATCCGGCGTTATGGACATGACCCAACGAGTTACCGCTATTGTTTCATTGTTAGCCTTGCGGTCATCATCGCTTGAAACTAGACTGGCCTTAGCTGAACAAGACGTCGTTACGAAGAAAAGCAATAATTACGCCCCGTCTTCATATTCATATGCCTTACAGCTAAAACTGTCGAAGACTATCCCGCCGGTTCAAACGCGCGCTCCGTTACCGTGTATGATTGCTTATCCGACCGAGGAAAAATCAAACATTATAAAAACCTTAAACGAAACCAAAGAGGTGTTAATGAAAGCTATTAAACCATCCGATGATGGCTTCCAAATCGTAGGTGTTAAGAAAGCCGCAAACTCAGGAGTTGTACTTAGGGTAACTAACGAACGCCAGGTCCAAAAACTAAAATCCGTTAATGCCATAAAAATGGCAGGGCTGCGTTTAGAAACTCCAACCGGTCGTCGCCCGCGTTTTTTGGTTAAAGATGTTCCCCAAAACTTATCCGACGAGGTATTTTTAACGTGCTTATATAGACAAAATATTAAAGATGAAATGGACATCTCAGAAGATCAATTTCTCAAGTCTATTAAAATAGTAAGGCGCCGTAATTTCGATCAATTTAACCGTAAGTGGGTAGGTGTCGAACTAGACCCGAATTGCCGGGTACCCCCTTTGGTACGGTAAACTAAGATCCAACGACAGGGAGCGTAGACCTGCAGTATAATAGTTCATTGCTGAACTAAATCTCACCATCCATAACACCCCCGACGCACCACCTACATATAGTAGCCCGATGGGTGAATCATCTATTGACGTCACACTTTCTAGTGCGTACGTTCGTTTGAATAACTGGCGCGTGATTCCAGATGCGTCTTACAGTGACCATCGTTTGATTGTGTTCGAGTATAACCCACTATTACCTGTGAGCTCGGAATCTAACACGATTGATTATATATATAACGCTAAATTTGCTGGCTGGAATCTCTTCCGATATTTATTTTCTGCACATGTCAAAGATTTCACTTGCCATTCATTAACAGTGTCGGAACAATCAGAAATAATGTATGATACTTTTACCTATTGCACGGATATTGCTATAGGTCGTCATTCAAAAATAAAAACTCAAAAGTGTGAATGGTGGAACGACAGCTTATTTAAAAAACGGCAAGACTTTAGGAAAGCTAGACACCACCTTAATAAACTTAAGCGCCGTTGTTTGGAAAGTGACGAATATGTTAAAGCTCTTGCTAATTTAAGAAAGACCCGATCACACTATCAAGCCGCCACTGCATTAGCAAAAAGAAATTTTCTGCTAAAATTACGGATAGATTAGAAAAAGAAGGCCCTTGGTCTTCTATGTATCATGAAATCAAAAATCGTACGAAAAATAATTTTTCTTTTTATAATAATATTAAAATTAACGATACGTATAAGCTTAGCTTAGAGGAGACAGCGAATGCTCTTTTACATACGTTAATTCCGGATGATAACCTAGAGCGCGATAACGAATATCATCGTGAAATTAGATCGCAAGTTGACGTGATACCCATGTCCCCCATGTCGAGCCTTGTAACGTTAGACGAACTGTTACAACCCTTATTACAAGGTAGTTAGGTCTTAATCAGCAATCCCTCTATGTAGACTGTATTTTTCCATGCATTCAGCATTTTTCCTACATCGATAATTTTAATTAATTATTTTATACAATCAGTAAGTCAGTTAGATTCTGGAAGCCGCCGCGATCGGTACTTTGCACAATTAATATTTGGGAAGTCCAATTAAAACCGTGTAATTGTACAATAAAAGTAGTTAGGATAACCGGTAGTTTTTTTTTAAAAAGACAGACAGGGTCGGCCGCGTAACAAATTGGTGTCAGAAGTGGGATACCAGAGAAGTCTGACGACGTGGAGTCATAGAGCAGACGCTGGTATCCTGAACCTGAGCCACCTGCTGTCTTCTGATCGACAGTAAGACTTGACCCAAGGTTAAGCCTGCATCAGACACTTGGACGACGGTAAGCCTCCGCTCCGCAGCGTGAGCCCGCTCCAGCTACCACATACCAGGACGACGGTCAGTCTCAGTATATTATCTGAGCCCGCTCCAGCTACTTCATACCAGGACGACGGTCAGTCTCAGGTCATCATCTGAGCCCGCTCCAGACGGTCGGATCACCAGGTCTAACTCACCACAAAAATCAAACGGAAAATACCATCCGCTCTAGTTACAAGAAATATCGCCGCAACGCGACACCGGTTCCCACGTCTCGACATGCAAGTGTGTATTGGCGTTCTATTGTAAGTGTTTTGTGCTATTTATAAAATATCAAAACGTAAAGTTTTACTTCTAAAAAGTGATCAAAAAGTGCAATTTTCTAAATCATACTAACTCTGAATCTTACAAACTCTAAATCTAAGTTAATTTTATATTTACACTATTTTTATTTTAATATTGCCGCTGTTTACTATAACACATTTTACTTGTTTTTGATATATATTTTTGTCGTGTATTAAGTTCAGCATATCATAATAATGTCTTTAAAGGCGGAATCATCTAAGAAAAACGAAATGGCTGAAAAAATAACACTATCATTCTTAACCAAATTTATCAAAACCTATAGTGGGGACAGGGAATCACTTCCTGCATTTCTCACAAATTGCGAGAATGCAATGTCCTTAGCTAGTTCAGATCAACAAACTATTTTGTGTAAATTTATTATATCACAATTAGAAGGCAAGGCACAGGTAGCATGCAGTTTAAAAACTTTCTCAAATTGGGCAGATTTGAAAACATTCCTCAGATCTACTTTCGGGGAGAAAAAACACGCTACACATTTATTGTCCGATTTACAGCACTCTAAACAGTTACCAAATGAAGACGTTATAAAATATTCTCTCAGAGTCGAACAAATTCTCACACGTATACAGTCAGATATACACTATAGTTGCAACGACGAGAAGGAACTTCCTGGCCGAATAGCAGCCATGGAAGACCTTGCATTACATTCATTTTTATTAGGGTTGAACCCCTCAATTTCTAACATAGTCCGGTGTAAAAATCCCCTTACTCTCAGTGATGCGATACAATACGCAACTGACGAGGAAAAATTATATAATTTATACAAAATCAATTCTAGGTCACAAAAACAGTGTTCTATCTGTAATAAAGTAGGGCATAGCTCCTCTGAATGCTATAAAAATAAGGAGCCAAAATATTCTCGAAAACTATTTCACATAAATCCGCAAAATAATTTAAATACTAACTCTAACCATTTTTACGAGAAAACGTGTAATTATTGTAAACGCATTGGTCACACGATTATAGAATGTCGCAAGCGTCAATTTAATATGAAACGCCGTGAAAACGCTGGCAACGCGCAACCTGCTACGTCTACTGCTAATTCTAATAATGCCGGTGTACATGTGTGTGACAACGAATCAAATGACTATGGGAATGAGGTCCATGATGATTTAAACTAAAAAGGATTTTGGTCCCGTGTCTGCCAAAATCCAATCAATATCACAAGGACACGCCACATTCCAACTTTCATACTAACTCTACTAAATCCAAATCTCAACCAAAAGCGTTGAGTCTTGCTAACTCTACTAAATCTATATCTCAACCAAAAGTGTTGAGTCTTGCTAACTCTACCAAATTTATATCTCAACCAAAAGTGTTGAGTCATACAAACTCTACTAAATCTATATCTCAACCAAAGGCGGTGTTGAGTCTTACTAAATCTACTAAATCTATATCTCAACCAAAGGCGGTGTTGAGTCATACAAACTCTACCAAATCTATATCTCAACCAAAAGTGTTGAGTCATACAAACTCTACTAAATCGATATCTCAACCAAAGGCGGTGTTGAGTCTTACTAACTCTACTAAATCTCAACCAAAAAAGTTGAGTCACATTAATTCTACTATATCTACACCTCAACCACAAGTGTTGAGTCATACTAATTCTGCTACATCTATATCTCAGCCAAAAGAGCCGAGTCTTACTATTTTTAATGGCAGAACTAATTGCCAAAAATTTAAATCTATACCTCAGCTAAAAGAGCCGAGTCTTACTATTTTAAAAGGCAAAAACGATTGCCAAAAGTTTCAAAACACTAAATCTGCGAATAGTTTACCTAAATCCAACTTAAATTATTCTAATTCTACGTCTCAATTAATCGAACCTAATTTTCCTATTTCTAATGGCAAAATAAACTGCCAAAAAGGTTTTCAAAATAATAAATCTAATATTGAGGATGAATTATACCTATCTAACTTAAATACCAGTCGCAATTCCAAACTAATATACGAAGTTAACGATTATAGCAAAAAGGTGTCTTTACCCCATGCTTACTTATATTCTAAACACGCGTCGCGAAAACTATGTTTCCTTATCGATACGGGATCGACTATCAGTATTATAAAAGAGTCTTGTCTATTACAAATTCCAAATCTTTCAAATGAGATTGTCAAGCTAAAAGGTATCAACAGCTCTGAAAATCCTGTTGAAACATTAGGTACCTTTCAAATGGAGTTTAATGTATCTAACGAAATATTTAAATATAAATTTCACGTCACAAAAAATAATATTAATTTAAATAATTATGATGGTATCATCGGTAGCGATTTTTGTAATTATTTTAAATCAAATATAAATTATTCTTCTAAATCCATGACAATAAAGAATCATTCTATTCCTATTGTTTATACACAGCCAACTTATATCATTCCGGCCCGTGCCGAAGGCGTTATCGAATGCACTGTATCAAATTACTCGACTGAGTTATATCATAACGATGAAGCTCTTGTATTAAATCACACCTTATGCGAAGGTGTTTATGTTGCTAATTGCTTGGTAAAAATTAAACCGAATAAGAAAGTAAATCTTTCCGTCTTAAACACCACCGAAAAAGATATCGAAGTCAAGGATTATCATGTTAGTTTAACGCCACTCGAACGCGAGTGTTTCGATTCGATGCCCTGTTTTAATATTGATTCCGTTTCGACTACCAAATCTAATCGCGTTAATAAAGTATTAAGCCTTATCCGCTGTTCGCATCTAAACGACGAAGAGCGAAAAGCTCTTTTACAATGTTGTTCGTCATACACAGATATTTTTCACATAGACGGCGAACCGTTAACCTTTACGAGTGCCATAGAGCACACCATAAACACAGGTGACGCACCTCCTATCCACGTAAAATCCTATCGGTTTCCCGAGTGTCACAAAGAGGAAGTCGACACGCAAATCAAACAGATGTTAGATCAAAATATCATCCGACCTTCTATTTCGCCGTGGAGCGCCCCAGTTTGGGTAGTTCCGAAAAAGAAAGACGCTTCAGGCAAGCAAAAGTGGAGAATCGTAATTGATTATCGTCGCCTTAATGATGTCACCGTTTCTGAAACATATCCGCTGCCTCTCATCACCGACATCCTTGACCAACTTGGTCACTGTAAATATTTTAGTACTTTAGACCTAAAAAGTGGGTTCCATCAGATCATGACAAGCCCCAAGGACGCCCCAAAAACAGGATTTACCATAAGTACTAATTCGAGCATGTCTGGGCACTATGAGTTCACCAGAATGCCTTTTGGGTTGAAAAACGCCCCAGCTACCTTCCAAAGGCTCATGAACACTGTGCTATCAGGTTTACAAGGCCTACATTGCTATATATATTTAGACGATTGCATTATATATAGCCAAAATCTACAAGATCACATGAAAAAACTACAACTTGTATTCGACAAATTCCGTCAATTCAATCTTAAACTCCAACCCGACAAGTGTGAGTTCCTCAGACACGAAGTTACTTACCTTGGCCATATTATTACCGACAAAGGTGTATCTCCAAATCCTGAAAAAGTCAAGGCCGTATCGCAATTCCCAGTTCCTAAAAGTCCTAAGGAAATAAAGTCGTTCCTAGGTTTAATAGGCTATTATCGCCGCTTCATAGAAAATTTCGCCAAACTAACTAAGCCACTTACTTGTTTATTAAAAAAGGATGCTATTTTTCAGTGGAACGCGGAACAGCAACACGCGTTCGATTTCCTAAAAGAAAAATTAATTACCGCTCCTCTTCTCCAATATCCAGATTTTTCACAACCCTTCAATGTCACAACCGATGCTAGTAATTATGCCGTAGGCGCAATCTTATCTCAAGGTCCCATTGGAAAGGACAAACCGATAGCGTATGCATCGCGAACTTTAAACAAACCCGAGGGAAATTACTCGACAACGGAAAAAGAGCTATTAGCCATTTTATTTGCGGTAAAAACTTTTAGACCATATTTATATGGCAATAAGTTCAAAATTATAACGGATCATAGACCACTCGTATGGTTGTTTAATGTCAAAGATCCGGGTAGCAGACTCATCAGATGGCGCTTAAAACTCGAAGAGTACGACTACGAGATTGTTTATAAACAAGGCCGCCTTAACTCTAATGCAGATGCGTTATCTCGATGCCCGGTTAACGCGATCAATGTTAGCAATTTAAATAATTCCTCTTATGAAAAATATTTTAAAGATCAATTCACCAATCAGCTTCCTATCTCAAACACCAAGATCGAAGAGTCTATTCAAGGTTTACACCTCTCTAATTTAAATACTATCGCATGTCCGATTTCTTTAGATTTTGACAATTCTATTCCACATTGTGAGGAGATACTATCTCAGCTTGATGACGCTAATAATTTACTTAATGCCGAACGCGAGCCTTTTACAATCAAACATGTTCAAAATAAAAACAAAAATTACTATTTCTTGTTTACCAAAGTGCATCATTACGAGGAGACACGTTTTAAAGACGTTTATAAATTATTAATTCAACTTAGGAATATCCTAATCGATTGCGAAAATATTACAGACCTTGCTATATCAGATTTCTCCGATCCGTTCTCAAAATTAGCCTATACTAAAATTTATAACATGATTTCATATATTTTCCATAATACGAATATCAAGATACATATATATAAAAATCAATTAATCTATCCTACTCCAGTAGAAGTGCCTAAAATACTGAAAGAAAACCACGACTCGCCTATCGCTGGTCACCCAGGTTCACAGCGCATGTATAAACGTATTAAAGCAAGTTATTATTGGAAAGGGATGCGCTCTGACATTGAAGATTATGTAAAAAAATGCAAACTTTGCCAAATCAACAAACCCCTAAGAAAATCAAACAAAGCTCCAATGGAGATCACATCCACCTCTACTAGGCCGTTCGAGAGACTAGCTCTTGACATCGTAGGTCCCCTGCCCGACGCGGGTTTTCAACAATTTAAATTCATCTTAACGTTACAAGACGATCTTACCAAATTTACATGTGCTTATCCGATGGTCACGGCAACTAGTGACGAAATCGCCCGAAATCTTGTACATTTTATGTCTCTATTTGGTTTCCCTAAAACTATTTTGACGGACTTAGGCACATCATTCACGTCCGATTTATTTAAACAGCTAACAGAAATTCTAAAAATTAAAGCGTTATTCACGACTCCTTACCATCCTCAAACAAACGGAGCCTTAGAGCGCTCACATGCTACTTTAAAGGAGTACCTAAAATCTTTTGTTAACGACAACCAAAACGATTGGCATAGTTATTTATTTACAGCTATACTAGCTTATAACACTACTCCACACTGTACGACAAATTACACGCCACATGAATTATTATTCGGCTACAAGCCCTCAATTCCGAGTTCTTTGTATGAAAGTACTAGTAACACTACTTATAACGAATACATACGTGCTTTACAGTATAGAATGCGTTTTAGCCGCGAAAAAGCTATTCAAAATCTTATCAACAGTAAAGAAAGATCAAAACAATATTATGATAGTAATTCACGTGAAATAACATATAAAACAGGCGACATGGTGTACTTGAAACAACACCACAGACTTCGCAAAGCGTTATCGCCCATATGGAAAGGGCCTTATAAGATATTAAAGGTACATAATAAACATAACGTCACTTTACGAATAGGTCGCAAGAATGTTAAACATCATACTAACGAGATAAAGCCTGCCAAATCTTAACTTATTTCATATATCTCTTTTCAGGGTATTATGCTGTTATGGCACAAGCCACAGCCACGCGGAATCGAAAATTATACCTATATCTCATAGCCCTGGTATCTATTTTGAACCTATTACATACATAAATTTTTATAATGATTACTGGAAAATTGTAACGCACATTGATTTAGTCTCGCTAGAACCTTATCTTAATAAAATATCAAATCTATTACAAGATACTCTTAATCTTTGTAACAAAATCCAATCGCAAGATTTAAACTCGTGTAAAGACATATCTAGCCCTATTGAGGTTCTAATTCTATCTAATTATAATAAATTACAATCTTTATCTCACATTATTTCGGATCGCCAAACGAACAAGGTAAAACGATCTTTGGAATTCGGAGGCGAAATCTTAAAGTTTTTCTTTGGCACCTTAGACGCAGATGATGCTAGAAAATACGATGCCGCAATTGAGTCTTGTAAAAAGAGTGAGGCAGAAATATTTCACTTAATGAGAGATAATATACATGTTATTAAATCTACTATAAATAATTTTAACACAACAATTTATAAATTAAATCAAAACGAGATTAATCTCAATACCCAAATAAATAATATGAATAATATACTATCTCAAATTACTAATACTGATAACCTATTACTGTATATTTCTAAGTTAAATAATTTAATTAATATTATTGAAGGTTCTTTACTTACTATTTCTAATTTACTAGATACTACGTTAAACTCTATTTTATTCTCTAAGGTCAATATACTACATCCTAGTGTAATTAGTCCCTTAAGTCTTTATAACGAATTATTTAAGCATAGCAACCAAATAAGCAAAAGATTAGACTTCCCAGTCGCATTAAATATCGACACAATTCATTCCTTAATTGATATTTCTAAACTTAGTTCTTATTATTATAACAATAAGGTAATATTTGTATTGCAAATTCCTTTAATCACACCTGACAAGTTCACGGTTTATAAGAATATACCCTTACCGACACCTCACGATGACTCACACACTACCTTCGCCTTGATTCAACCTACTAATTTACTCATCGGATTAAGTGATGATAGATTACATTATGCTATGCTGGACACTTTAGATAAATGTAAGATAATAGATAGTAACCATTCTATATGTGAACTAACAAATGTTTACTCTTGTATATACAGCCCAAATTGTGAGTCGAAAATTATAACCGAGGTCACACTCTCGCTGCCCTCTGAATGTAACGCCAAAATTTTGTATGGTGATATCGACATTTGGCAAAAGTTACAAAGTAACAGGTGGATTTTTGTGCAGTCAAAAACAAATAAGTTAACTATTCGTTGTGATGATCAGATTAACGATTATTCTATTGAAGGTACAGGAATTGTAAAATTAACAGCTAATTGTATCGGCTACTCTAAAACTTTCCAATTATTGCCGACAAACTATCACTCTATTATGATTAAATCTCCTTTAGACATAAGTTTTGATATTACAGCTGATGACTGTTGTAAGAAGGACATATTTAATAAAAGTTTGCCACATTTATCGCCGATATCCTTAAGTAAAATTAATCTTGATTCATTAAAGTATGCTACGCATCAATTAGATAGTTTAGAACACGAATTAAACAATTTAGAAAACGAGTCTCATTTTATTAAATATGGCCAATATTATTCAACATTTACGTATATTTTAATTGTGTGTCTATTTTTATATTTTTTGTATAAGGTTTACAGATGTATTACGAATAAGAAAAATGACTAGTTCTGGATGTTGTGTTCAAATATTCAATCAATGTCATAACAAAAAGTCTGTTAGAAATAAGTCTAAAATTTCAAATTCTTTAGAGATGACAAACATCTCATCGTCAGATGACGAAAAAATGTCTATACAATCATTGCCAATTCGGCAACAAGACTATAATAAATCTAACGTCAAATTTGCATCAAGTCGAAATCTCAATTTCTAATATTGTATTTATAAATGTTTAATTGTAACGACTTAAGTTAATAATTTTAATTTCATATTTCCTAAATGTTTATATCGCTATGAATGCTTTTTAAAGGTTATAAATGTTAATTTCTATTTTTGAATTTAATTCGAAAATGTTTTATGTTTATATAATTTACAAATGTTAATTTCTATTTTTCAATCTAATTCGAAGATGGTTTATATCCATTTACTGTTTAAAAATGTTAATTTCTATTTTTCAATTTAATTCGTAAATATATTTTACGTCTATATTGTCTATAAATGTTAATTTCTACCTTTCAATTTAATTAGTAAATATATTCTACGTCTATATTGTTTACAAATGTCAATTTCTATTTTTCAATTTATTTCGTAAATGTTTTATGTCTATATTGTCTACAAATATTAATTTATAAATATATAGACAATTACTATATCATATAATAATTAGCTAACAAATAATAAGAAGCTATTTATTCCTATATCTAAAATCAAATGTAAAAACTTCCTAAATATTAACATAATCGATTAATTCTTATTCACTTCGCTTCATCTTAAAGAGATAAAGCTTCGTCCAAAAGGGGGAGCTGTTACAACCCTTATTACAAGGTAGTTAGGTCTTAATCAGCAATCCCTCTATGTAGACTGTATTTTTCCATGCATTCAGCATTTTTCCTACATCGATAATTTTAATTAATTATTTTATACAATCAGTAAGTCAGTTAGATTCTGGAAGCCGCCGCGATCGGTACTTTGCACAATTAATATTTGGGAAGTCCAATTAAAACCGTGTAATTGTACAATAAAAGTAGTTAGGATAACCGGTAGTTTTTTTTTAAAAAGACAGACAGGGTCGGCCGCGTAACAGAACTTTTACACACCGTTAACAACTTACCATCAAAAAAAGCCCCCGGAGAGGATAAAATCTCAAATTATATAATAAAACATGCGTGTTTAGCGGCCCCGGACTCTATATTAAAAATAATAAATCGTTGTATTGCTGAAGGAGTTTTTCCCAAAATATGGCACCAAGGATATCTTAAAATTATTCCTAAGTCCGGTGACAAGCCTACGGATGACCCTAAATCATATCGTCCCATTACACCTTCCCTTGGTAAACTGTTAGAAAGATTGATAGTTCCTCGACTTCTACCACGAGGGCCCACGTTCAATAAACAACAGTTTGGATTTACCGCCGGAAAATCCACTATCGATGCAGTGCTGTCTATAAGAAAAATGGTAGAATTGTCACGAAGTAATTATGTTGTAGGTATTTTTTTGGATATGTCTGGTGCTTTTGACAACGCGTGGTGGCCGATGTTATTGTTGAAATTAAAAATAAGGAGGTGTTATTCAAATATATATAAGCTAATTAAATCGTATCTAGAAAACGGGCATACGAAATTACAGCTAGGGCATTACGCTGTGTCTAAACGCCTTACTCTAGGCTGCCTTCAGGGATCAGTACTTTCACCATATCTATGGAACTTAGGATTTGACGATTTATTCTCATTAGCCTTGCCGGAAGGATGCTCGCTTATAGGTTATGCAGACGACGTTGCTTTAATGATACAAGCTAACACACGAGCACAGATAGAGTCGCTGGCTCACACTAGTCTTAATTTGATCATCAACTGGGGCTTGAGAAATCGTTTAAGCTTTGCGCCCCATAAAACGTTTTACTTAATATTTAAAGGTTCGCTCCTATCATCTCCTAGTATAAAAATAAATAATAGCACAATAAAGAGAAAAGAATCGGTAACATATTTAGGATTGGTCATAGAAAAAAATTATACTTTTATAAATCATATTAACTATATCGGTGAAAAGGCTAAACGAAATTTCTTATCCTTTGTGGGCATATCTACCTCGACATGGGGTTTAACGTTTAACACTTTAACTTTTTCCCGTGCATCCGGGATCGCTTAAGTAAAACTTGGATAGAAATAGATCATTGTGTTGCACAGTTTCTCACTAGCCACGGTAATTTTAAAGCTAAATTATTCTCGTTTAAATTAGTTTCTTCTCCTTTTTGCGTATGCTCTACATTAAACTGTAAATATGAACAAACTGCACATCACATTCTTTGGGAGTGTAAACTTTGGCAAAACGAACGTCGTCAAATGCTTGATAGTATCCAATGTATATCCGGTGTAATTTATTACTCCGACCTTGTGGGTACATGTGGGAACTTCCGTGCCTTCAAACGATTTTGTCACACTTACTACTGGAAGCAAAATTAAGTAAGCCATTCTGGTAGGTCCCTAATTTCCAAACTTTCCGCCGTGTTGGTCCCGGCCTCCTTTGTAGAATAGGCCAACTGCCGTTCTGCCAGGCAGGTCGTAAAAGGCGACCGATTGGCTATCGAGTCACTACCATCGTGGCTACTAGGTGGTAGAGTTCTGCATTGTCTCGCCCGGGTCTGGTACCACCGCCTTACCTATTCCTGCCGCAATAGCGTCAGTGCTTGTCGCTGTCATGTTCCGGTTTGGAGGGTAAGGTAGCCGGTAAACTTATGCATGTGGCATTAGACCTCGCCACAAGATAGCAACGCACCATTAACATCTTTGGTGTCTATAGGCGATGGTTGACTCTTTCCATCAGGAGACCCATCTGCTTGTTTGCTATCTTATGATATAAAAAAAAAAACTTCCGTGGTGCAATAGCAATCAGGCTTAACCTGATCGTAAAAGTCTCATTTCGTAGCATTTTTATGCTTCTAACATTTTGCTGTCTCCTGCTAAAAAGGGAGGGAAACAGGATGTATTTTCCTACTCCTCCTATATACTTCTGATTAATTTCGTTGCGGGATCCAAGACAGCTTAGCTTTTCCCCAGGGCACCCTGAGCTCGCAACTCAGAGGTTATCAGGACGGTTGCCGCAGTCGATTCTGGTTTACAGAAATTACAGTGGTGGGAACGAGAGGTGGGCCCATTGCCCTTTTAAAAAAGTAATATATTAAAATGGCAGACGCCGTAAAATACTTAAAAAAATATTCTCGAATTTTGAAAAGTGGCTGCCGTAATGTCGCAACCTTTACAATCGGCAGCCATAGTTATTTTTCACTTTTTCTAAAGGTATATTAAAATGGCAGACGCCGTAAAATACTTTGGAAATTTTCAAAATTTTCATACCTGGCTCACCTGACGGACCCTAACCCGCGGCCGGGCTTAGCTAGTTTTTAGGTATAGAAGTCTCACTGGACAAAATTGCTTGTTAATTAGGTATAGCACAGTCTCACTGGACAAAATTTCAGATATCGTAAATTATGTGTTGTTAGATTTAAGCTGCCTCTCTATATCAGTAGACACTTCCCGATCAATGTGGCACGGTCTTAATTAAAAATTGAGTTTAAAATAAATTAAGCAGATAACGTTAATTATAAAATTTAACAATATCTCGAAATGATACATATAAAGAACCTGTTTTACAGGTTCTTAAATTTTTATTTACTTGTTCATTAATTTTTATTTATTGGTTGGCACATTTTTGTTATATATAAGATAGCAAACAAGCGTGGTTAACTTTTTCCACAGGAGACCCATCTGCTTGTTTGCTATCTTATGATATAAAAAAAGCAGTGGCTCTCCTGATGGAAAGAGAAACCATCGCATATAGGTACCAAAGATGTTAATGGTGCGTCGCTATCCTTGATGCAAGATGATAATGCCACATGCATAACTCCACCGGCTGCCTAACCCTCCACACTAGAACACGACAATGACAAGCATTCATGCTATTGCGGCAGGAATAGGTAAGGCGGTGGTACGAAGTACCCAGGAAAGACGTTGCAGAAATCTACCGCCTAGTATTCACGATGATAGTGACACGTATAATTAAACGACTGCGGTCTACGGTCCAGCGTTGGCGTTGACCACATGAGGTCCCGGGTTCGATTCTCGGGTCGGGCATATAAAAAAGTGTTTTTTCCGTTTCTGAGAAACACAAAGTTGCTCGGGATTGGAAATTACCCGGTTGGCGATAGGCTTGCCACCTATCACATTTGTGGGACCAAGTATCTTCGGCTAATCGTGGGTGCACTTGTTGTACCTCTACTTACCCCTTCGGGGATATGGGCGTGAAGATACTTATCAAAATGGTAATTGATCTATTTTTCAAGGGAGCCCGGACCAACGAAAGGAAAAACCGATTTATTATACCGAATTAAGGTGATAGCGTGTTAATACGTAGCCTATATGTTGACCCGACCTGTTAGTAATATTCATGCAAAACTTGAAGTAAATCCATGCAGTGCTTTTTGAGTTTACCCCGGACATACATACAGACAAACAGACAAACAGACAAAAATTCTAAAAACTATATTTTTAGCTTCGATATCGATTGTAGATCACGCCGCGAGTATTCTTTAAAAAAATTCAATGTACAGGTTTTTGCTACGATTTTATTATATGTATAGATTAGAAACCCTTGTTACTACTCGAGTATGTAATTTTTATTAGATATTAAGTTTTTATATGCTGTAGAGTAAGTAAAATATCGTATAATATGGTGTAAAATACAAAGTCAGATAATTTTTGCAAACTTTGGGTTGGTTGTGGAAACTTGTCAGACTTCAACGCCAAAGTTTTAGACTCCCGCAAGTCTTTGGGGAAGTATTTCTAGACCTAGGTACATTCAAGTTGTAAATTATTCCGCCTCGTTGACCGAGTGGTTAGTGACCATGACTACGCAATTTACGGGGCTCGGGTTCCATCCCCGACGGGGACAAGCATATGTGTGATGAGCATCCATGTTTGTATTTGCGGGTTCGGGTGTTTATTAAATATATTCCAATATAAATATATTATGTATGTCTATGTATTAGTATCGTTGACTGACACCCATAACACAAGCAAATAACTTGCTTACTTTGGGGTTAGATCAGTAAGTGTAATTTGTCCCGTGAATATTTATTTATTATTGTTTTTTATTATTATTATTATCTTATTTATTATTATTATTAATACATTTTAACAGCGCAATCATAAGTGTACTACTAGTATGTAACTAATTACAATTGTTTTGTTTGTACTTTAATAAGATTTCTTAGTTCTTTTACATAATATATTTTTTGTCGTAAGTTAGCAAACAAGCATATGGCTCTCCTAGAAAGATAAACCATCGCACATAGACACCAAAGATGTTAATGGCGCGTTGCTGTCTGTGTGGCGGGATGGCAATGCCACATGCATAATTCTACCGCTTACCTTACCCTCCAAATCTTTTTTTTATATCATAAGATAGCAAACAAGCAGATGGGTCTCCTGATGGAAAGAGTCAACCATCGCCTATAGACACTAAAGATGTTAATGGTGCGTTGCTATCTTGTGGCGAGGTCAAATGCTACATGCATAAGTTTACCGGCTACCTTACCCTCCAAACCGGAACACGAAAGTGAAAATCACTGACGCTATTGCGGCAGGAATAAGTAAGGCGGTGGTACCAGACCCGGGCGAGACAATGCAGAACTCTACCATCTAGTAGTCACGATGGTAGTGACTTGCATAGCCAATCGGTCGCCTTTTACGACCTGCCTGGCAGAACGGCAGTTGGTCTATTCTTCAAAGGAGCCCGGGACCAACACGGGGGAAAATCAGAATATTGACAATGATAAGCATTGACGTTATAGCGACAGGAATAGATAAAGTGGTGATACCAAATCCCCGGGCTAGATGTTGCGGAAATCTACCACTTGTCACGATGGTAGTGACACATTTAGCTAAATATGAGCTGCCTGGCAGAATAGGAGTTGGTCTATTCGTCAAAGGAGCCCGGACGGGGAAAAAGTATGGAAAACCTTCCGCTAGAGTTACGACGTAGTATTATAAACTAGGTTTTCTTTTCACGTACAATTTTTCACGCTTTTTTTTTTCGAAATGGCTAGTACAGTTGACCTTATGGGTCGTACATTACCGGGCTTTTTGGGTGAGCAGAGTGCTCAGCCAGAACTTAAATTAATATTGGGACAATAAACGCCCGTGCTAAGGGCTGTCTCCTATGAGACCATCGTTCGGTCGTTTCGGTCTCACAGTTTTTCTTTACACACTGTATAACACTTATACACAAGTGTTATACAGTGTGTAAAAAAACCTTATCGGATAATTAAAGGTGTTATTTGGTACCGTAATACGGTTACATAGCTATATGTAACTATTTTATGGATATTAATTAGTTTTCCCACAAGAAAAGTAATCTTAAATGGTATTTTCATACATTAAGTATGACAACACCTACAAATAAGTAAATTCTATTATCAAAGATTGCCGCTTAAGTTTAAATTTCTTTGTAAAAAGCTGAAAAACGAATACCGCGCCTTCGGGCGGTGTTGGTGCGAAAGCCGTCAAAGCGAAACAATGAAACAAACAGCGACAAGGTGTTTTTAAAATATTTGCTTAACTCTATGGAAAGTAAACATACGAATATTAAAAAAACGATATCTTTTTTTATTTTCAGGAATAAAGTCATTTTAATATTTTTTTCAGTAATGCCTTTAACCAACCTACATGCCGCTTTCGTATCGGACAGGGTTTTCTTTACTAAATTTTAAATCCTTAAATAAAGTTTATTTTTAATTGGATATATTTGGTTAGACGTACCGAATGCTGTGTAAAATATTTTCACCTATTATGGAATTATCTTAAATAATAGATATAACACTTAAATTACAATATATATTTGGTTAGACGTACCGAATGCTGTGTAAAATATTTTCACCTATTATGGAATTATCTTAAATAATAGCTATAACACTTAAATTACAATATGGACACTTGCTAGAGAACAAAAAAATTTAACCATTAATTTTTTTATAGAAAAAAGGGGCAAACGAGCAGGAGACTCACCTGATGGTAAGTGATTACCGCCGCCCATGGACAGCCACATCACAAGAGGTCTTGCAGCTGTGTTGCCGGCTTTTTAAGAAGGAGTATGCTCTTTTCTTGAAGGTGCCTAAGTCGTATCCGTTCGGAAACACCCCCGCCGGTAATTGATTCCACAGAGGAGTAGTGCGTGGTAAGAAGTGCCTAGAGAATCGCACGGTTGTGGATTTCCAGACATCGAGGTGATGAGGATGGAACTTTGAGTTTTGCCGCGACGTCCGATGATGAATTTCAACAGCAGGGATCAATCCAAACAGTTCGTCGGTTTATTTAATTGAATAGGTTAAAATTTTTGTGCTAGGTATCTTAACGTCGATATCACCGAAGTGGTAGGCAGAGGTACAATCAGTGCACCCACGATTAGCCGAAGATACTTGTTCCTCAATGTGGATAGCGCCAACCGAGCACTTATTTCGGGCAACGTTATTTTTTCAGAAAACTGAAAAAACACATATCGGAATTGTCCGACCTTGGAAGCGAACCAAGGACTATAGAATACTTAGATACTAACAGAAGTCAATGTTACATACAAGTAATATTCGAGCATAGAGCACATACACCTCTCACGGACGCGATATCTCGGACGGGTGCGGAACAAACTGTCCTGAACCATTCCGAGATATCGCGTCCGTGAGAGGTGTCTATGTGTGCGTTGCTCAAATATCACATGTATGTAGATTGACTACTGTTAGTCTCCAATTTACTGTGATTAGACCATATAGGCGATAAATTATTTAAAAATACTATAGAAAGCGGCATGTAGGCTGGTTAACGTCATTACTGAAAAAAATATTAAAATGACTTTATTCCTGAAAATAAAAAAAGATATCGTTTTTTTAATATTCGTATGTTTACTTTCCATAGAGTTAAGCAAATATTTTAAAAACACCTTGTCGCTGTTTGTTTCATTGTTTCGCTTTGACGGCTTTCGCAACAACACCGCCCGAAGGCGCGGTATTCGTTTTTCGGCTTTTTACAAAGAAATTTAAACTTGCGCGGCAATCTTTGATAATAGAATTTACTTATTTGTAGGTGTTGTCATACTTAATGTATGAAAATACCATTTAAGATTACTTTTTTTGTGGGAAAACTAATTAATATCCATAAAATAGTTTAAAATAGTTACATATAGGTATGTAACCGTATTACGGTACCAAATAACACCTTTAATTATCCGATAAGGTTTTTTTACACACTGTATAACACTTGTGTATAAGTGTTATACAGTGTGTAAAGAAAAACTGTGAGACCGAAACGACCGAACGATGGTCTCATAGGAGACAGCCCTTAGCACGGGCGTTTATTGTCCCAATATTAATTTAAGTTCTGGCTGAGCACTCTGCTCACCCAAAAAGCCCGGTAATGTACGACCCATAAGGTCAACTGTACTAGCCATTTCGAAAAAAAAAAGTGAAAAATTGTACGTGAAAAAAAACCTAATTTATAATACTACGTCGTAACTCCAGCGGAAGGTTTTCCATACTTTTTCCCCGTCCGGGCTCCTTTGACGAATAGACCAACTCCTATTCTGCCAGGCAGCTCATATTTAGCTAAATGTGTCACTACCATCGTGACAAGTGGTAGATTTCCGCAACATCTAGCCCGGGGATTTGGTATCACCACTTTATCTTGCTTATATGCTTATATATTTATCTTGCTTATATGCTTGGTATAAATGCTTTAAAGAATTTTGTGGTTCCTAAAAAAAGGTTTATAAAAAAGGGTTATCTCAAACGGGAATCTGATTTGGGAGTAAACGATCTATAACCTGAGTGATCAGTGTGAGTTTTTCTTTTCACATTCGATCGTGAGCGCGTTTCGAGTTTACTAGGAATTTGTATGTGATTTGTACAGCGCCACCTAGTGGTAAACTGATTTCTCACGTTTACCACTACGTGGCGCTGTACAAATCACATACAAATTCCTAGTAAACTCCAAACGCGCTCACGATCGAACGCGAAAAGAAAAACTCACACTTAGCACTCTGATAGCCTAACCAATAAACTGCTAATTATGCGATAACGATTTTATGTTTTAATTTCTTATAATAAGTATATAACATTAAAAAGATAACATGAAATTATCATAAAATTAATGAGAGTTAATTACAAAGGAAATGTATTCCTAATAACCAGTTGGTAAATTATACGAGATAAAGCTGACACGAAGAGATATATAAGGAACGTTTTTTGGAGATTATTACAGACAATTATCCAAAATGGTTTGGAAGGTAAGACTTTAGAAATCAATACTTTCTTTATTTAAACTAAAAATATACTATAATTAGTAATCTAATAAATCTATATTAATATTGTAAGGGTGTAAAATTTGTGTGGGTTATCTCAGAACTACTGAACCGATTTTGAAAATTATTTCCTCAGTATAGAGCTACATTGTGCTTTGGCAACATTGGCTGCATCTTAACCCATTTTATGTTAGTAGCAGCACATTAAAATAATTCACGTCAAATCATTTACTGTGGGTAGTGCAAAAAAATGGCCTTTTTAGCTTTCCAGATATAAATACTCCGGTAGACGATAATCTCTTGACCGGAGTCTCGAGTGTTAGCGGGCCGAAACAGTGCCTCGAGTCACTGCCGGAGGCGGCTTTGCCATATGCGCGTAAATTGCGAATCGTAGGTTGTGATGGGTTCATCGGGATCGATTGTCGACTTTGCAGATTTTGCAGACTGAGATCTATTTAGGTGCCAAGTTTTGTAAAGATACTCCTAAATTTTTGTTACAAGAATTTGCAACATTTTAAAATAAATTTAAATAATAATTTTCTGTTTTTCTTGTACTACCTAAATGTTTGCTACTTAAAAAGTAATATAACACAATGCATTTATTTCACTTAGAGTATAATTCTACCTCAAAATTTGAAGATTTTACCAACAAAAGTTGTTATCAAACTATTTTTAACTAAATAGTTTATCTTAGAATGTTGCATTTTCTTGTGTAGGAGTTTATTGACAAAAATCTGCACCTGCAATATATATGTTGAACTTGGCTCTTATTTCACATTTATGTTTTAATGGGATATCATTGCTTTTTGCTTTACAATTACTCTTCTTCTTGCGTTTACGCTCAATTTTTTGTAACTTCAAAATATTAAGTTAAGTTAAATTAGGTTCTTAGGATTTGTGTACAGTAATAATGGCATATGCAAAGGAATACTGGAAATTATTGCTGCTCAACATATATAGTATCTAAAACTTTGCTTTGACACGCTCTAGCTCGTAAATTAATTTGTTATTAAATTAGATAGGGACAATACTTGCTTTATTGTTGGTATCGACATCTTAATATACATTATCTATTTTTTCAACAGATTATTATACCAGATCCTTACCGGTATACTATGTTTCTTCGCAACATTCTTTATACGCATATCTTTTAACGATAACATTTTCTAAGCTACTGGTTATGATAAATAGTCCTCGTTTTTTTTCAGTACTTTCCTTGTTCACTATTTTGAAATACCGTGGATAGTCTTTTCTCTCGTGTTGATCGACACTCCTTCGAAGATTAGACAATCTGCTGTTTTGCCAGGCATTTCATAAGAGGCGAACAATTGGCTAAGCGAATCAATACCATCGTGACTATTAGATGGTAGAGTTCTGCATTGTCTCGTCCGGGTCTGGTATTATTGCTTTACTGGTTTGTTAAGTTACATAAGTTACTGAAGTACAATAAGAGCACCCACGGTTAGCCAAAGATACTTAGTCCCACAATATGATACGTGGCCAGTCTATTGCCAACCGGGCACTTTTTCCAATCCTGGGCAAAGATATTTACGTCAGAAAACTGAAAAAATACATTTTTGAATTTCCCGACTTAACATTGGACCACTAGACATGTACATATTTTGATTCTCTCTAAATAAAGGCATTGTTTTACCTTAAATTACCTTTTTTATCTCATGCCGTGTTTTATCACTCTCAGGGTTTTGTACCAAAGGAAAAGAAAAACGGGACCTTTACAGGATTACTTCACTCTCCGTCTGTCAAGACTCTTTTTCTAAAGTTGACGTTCATATCTAATACTTAAGTATATGGTACCCTCTTATATAGCTGTAAAAAAAAACAAAATTGTAAATCAGCCCAATCAAAAGATATTGTAACCATTTATGTCGCATATTATGCGATTTTAAAAGAGAATCAAAACCTACATTTGGCAAAAAACAACTGAAAAATCTGAAAAGAGTATATTGGTTACATCAAAAAGAAAACGTGTTCATAAGATATGGCCGTTTATGCTGCATATTTTGCGATTTCATAAGAGAAAAATTTACGTGGAACTCTCGATATAAGTCTAATTTGCACTTGACCGGTTTTCTACGTTCTAGACTAATTTTGCAATGTAAAAAAAAACATAGATATATTTACACCCAAAGGTAAAAACATTATGGCAGTAAAGAAAATGTTTGATTTAGAAATAAGAAAAAACGTACAAGTTTGATTAGTTTCATGACATTTAACTATATTACTTTTTAAAATTTATTAACTACTAAAATTTGTCCATTGAATTCTAATATGGGTTTATTGCACGTTAAATTAGTTTCATGATTTCGGCTAACGCTATATACATGTAACGCTTCGAGGCTTATATTGTCAAATTTCTTTCCCTGATAAATTGGTTTTCAGAAATATGACTATGAAACGATTGCTATCGTTTTAAGACTTCAAAAATGTTACAAAACATTGATATTTTCTAACTTCCAAATGTATGACTATTATTGTCCGCAATTGTTTTTCAGAGCGTATTGTGAGATCAAAACGTGACATTATGATAGCATGCATAAATACGTAGCAAATTACTTACAGCAGATTTAACCACGCCATGCGTTAGGCATTTATCATTAAATAAAAATTCTGATGTTTTTATTAAAAACAAACGGAAAGCATTAGTAATAGTGTGATAACATGTTTGGTAATTAAAATAAAATACAAATGACTTTGTATATAAATAATTAAATACAAATTAATGTTTTCAGAATCTGATCGTGATCATTCTGGTCATCGTTTGCTTGAGTCATTACATGAGTAGTGCAACAATGGTAGATCGTAACCCTCGGGGTGCTGATCCTACTGCAGATGACTTTACACGAATTAGTTCCGATGCTATTGCAAGTTTAGCAGGAGGAGGACTCGGCTAGGTTAATGCCTTAAAGTGAACAGGAAGCATATGCATCACCTTACGATTCCTGGTAACGAATTAAATTGTTTTGGTTACAATATAAATTGTGTTTTTATTTCCTTAATATATAATTTAAAAAATAATTTTACTAATTATCGAATTTGATGAGAAATTTATTGCAAAATATATATATCTGTATATATATATATATATATATATATATATATATATATATAGATATATATATATATATAGATATATATATATATATATATATATATATATATATATATATATATACATATATATATATATATATATATATATATATATATATATATATATATATATATATATATATATATATACATCTGTAAGCCGCTTGATTCTCCAGCCCATTCCAACCATATTATTATATAGGCGGACCTTCCTTTGAAGCACTTATTAAAAGATAAAAAGGCGAAACGTGTGGCTACCGTCTTGAATAGAATCCTTTTTAAAGTAAAAAGTATAATAAATAAAGCTAGGCGAATTTGATTCTCGACGGGGATAGGTGTTCGTGTGATAAACATAGACTTTTGTATATCTGGGTAAGGATATTTATTAAATCTTTTTACCTGTTTATATATGTGTTTCTATGTATTGGTATCGTTGATTAACAGTCATATTAAAAAAAAACAAATGTGTCAATTTTATTAAAGTTATGACTTCATCACTTTGCCCAACAACATTGCCTTCTTTAAACACTGCGCCTTTGTCAAACAAGTTGATCACCTGCAGCGCTGCTAAGCCCTTGTCATAAACTAAACTTCTTCATTGTCCTCAATTAACATACTACTCCCATTACTCGAGCCTATGTGATTGGCTGATAACTGAAATGGCGAAGTAGGAGGAAATATAATTTTTGAGCTAATTAAGATCTTTTGTAACCCATATTTCATGCAAATAAAGAATTATTATTATTATTATTATAAAAAAATCAAATGCTGTTCGTTAGTCTCGCTAAAGCTCAAGAACGGCTGAACCGATTTGGCTAATTTTGGTTTTGATTACTTGTTGAAGTCCAGGGAAGGTTTAAAAGGTGAGAAAATATAGAAAAAAATAGGAGTAGTTAAAAAGGCAGAACATCTTTTGCCGAGTCAGCTAGTAAAGAAATAATGTTTGTATTAATCTATATATCTATACATATAATAAAATATTTGGGGCGTGATTTACAATCGATATCGAAGCCAAATATATAATTTTTAGAATTTTTGTCTGTTTGTCTGTATGTATGTCCGGGGTAAACTCAAAAAGTACGACATGGATTTACTTAAAATTTTGCATGAATATTATTAACAGGTCGGCTCAACATATAGGCTACATATTATCACTCTATCACCTACATGGTGCAAATCATTTGGTCTTAAGCTAAATCCAATTAAAACGCAGGCTATTATAATTGGTAGTCCCGGGCTAATTAAAAAAGTTAACTGGAGTAATTTGCCCGCAGTAGAGCTTGATGGCGTCACTATTCCCTACAGCGATTTTGTCAAAAATCTTGGCATTTACATTGATAATACTTTATCGTGGACTAAGCAGATCCAGGAGCTTAGTAAAAAAGTTTTCTGTGCCTGGAGTTCATTAAAACGTCTTAGGTATTTGCTTCCCATTCCTACCAAAATTTTGCTGGCAGATTCCTTACTACTTTCTATTTTAGATTATGCTGACGCTAGTTATGTAAATCTCACCTTAGACCAGATCAATAAACTTGAGCGACTTCAAAATCTTTGTATAAGGTTCATATTTGGTCTGCGCAAATATGACCACGTTTCCGAATTTCGTGCCAAGCTCAAGTGGTTGCCTATTCATCTTCGTCGGAATACTCATATTCTCTCACAGCTATACTCCACTCTCTATGATCTGAAGTCTCCATCTTATTTGAAAGAAAGATTCATTTTCCGTGACAACCGGCACAAATATCTTAGATCGGCTGATAATCGTTCCCTGTTAGTGCCAACGCAGAACACTATTTATTACAGTCGTTCCTTTACCTCACAAGCTGTTACGCTTTGGAACTCTCTTCCAGTAGATATCAGAAAGGCGCCAAGTTTAAATTCTTTCAAAAGTATGGTCAAACGTCACTTTCTATGTACCAAGTAACTTTGTTTAATTTTTCTTATTTAGGTTTATGTATTACCACTGTTTTATTTGTTTCGTTTTGTTTTGCTTTTCTGTATAACTATAACCGGATGTTACTTTTATTATTATTATTATTTTTAAGAGCATAAAAACTATAAATTACACAGGTCAACATGAATTTTGAGTCTGAGTTCTGTACCTCTGATTCTGATTACTTATGCCTAACCAAAGAATGAAAAAATATTTTTATCTAATAAAGTTTGCTTTTGTAGCTACCAGCACGAAAATTCAAATTTTATGGAAAAGCTCTATTTTTAAATTTCAATTATATTTAAAAGGAAAACAAGTTATCAATTATACATTTTTATTAATTTTATAAAAAAAAACGGCATAAATAAACACAAAAATACAAAAAAGAATACAAAAAAGCTTTAGAAAATGAATAGTATTGGTATTTCCTTTGTGAAAATCAAAACTTTCTTGTATGAGGCCCCAAAGTACGAAAGCAAAGTTTATTGATTGTTAATAGCGTTTCTGTTTACTATTCGATGTATATAATCAGAAAATGGTCACTAAATAACAGACTCAGAAAAAAAAAATTTTTTTGTTGACCTGTGTTATCTTTTGGTTAGCACCACTTTTTCTAGTATATTGTTATCCTTATTATAAAGGTTGTCTGGAAGAGATCACTTTATTAGTGATAAGACCGCCTTTGTGTATCTTACTTGTATTATTTTTATGTTGTAACTAATAATGTTGTCATATATTTTGATGCACAATAAAGAGTTATTGTATTGTATTGTATTGTACAGGGGAGGGGTAGTGCGGAGTAGACGAAGTCCGCGCGGACGAAGTCGCAGGCAACAGCTAGTCTACTATAACATTGTTCGTACATTCTATATGCATCGTGTCATATAGATTTCATTACGTAATAACCATGTATATAGGAGTTATTTACCCTCAACACCGCAAATATGTTTAATTTTGCACGCTTTTCACGCGTAACACGCGCGCCATCTTCTGATCCTGACCAATCCCAATTTCCAATCCCATTGCGGGAAAATTTTTATTTTACAAGTATGTAACACACTTGTCAAAATTTTAGTTTCGCTTTTTGCGATGGGTACTCATCTGAACTGGCGAGGTTTAGAGGTATCGGGTTCGGTTTTTGCGATTTTGCGCAAAAATTAGCCGTATTGGTCCTGGGCTCCTTTGGAGAGTAGGCTAACCGGCGTTCAGCCAGGCAGGTCGTAAAAGGCGATCGATTGGCTATGCGACTCACTACCATCGTGGCTACTAGGTGATAGAGTTCTGCATTGTCTCGCCCGTGTCTGGTACCACCGCCTTACCTATTCCTGCCGCAATAGCGTCAGTGCTAGTCATTGTCGTGTTCCGGTTTGGAGGGTAAGGTAGCCGGTAAACTTATGCATGTGGCATTAGACCTCGCCAATGGATAGCAACGCACCATTAACATCTTTGATGTCTATAGGCGATGGTTGACTGTTTCCATCAGGAGACCCATCTGCTTGTTTGCTAAAATAATAATAATAAATCCCTTATTTATTCCATTCATTAAAAGTTACATAATTAGTTTATACGTATTCTAGTAAAAAGTGTTGAATAGCCTGTTAAGTTCTGTTTAATTATTTACTTTCTTCTGCAAAGACCACAGGTCGGGTGAAAGCCTCCAAATATGCTCAATAAAAGAGGTAGACCAATGACACGATGGGAGAACGAGATGAAAAGTACCGCTGGCGTAAATTGGAGCCAAATAGTAAAAGATAGTTACTATTTGGCTCCAATTTACGCCAGAGGTACTTTCCTCCCATCGTGTCATTGGTCTACCTCTATTTCTTTTTCCTTGTTTACCTTTCCATAGAGTGGCTGTTAAGATCCATCGCTGGTCTATTAGCCTCGCTACGTGACCTGCCTATTTCCATTTTAAAGCTTTTTAATCTTGTTTGCTATCTTATGATAAATACCATGGAAATTACACGGAGAAGACATTTTTGAAGAATCACCCACAAGAAGGTAGTGTTCCCAACCACCTGTGTATCGAAAACACCCAAGTTACTTAAATAACTTAACGCCACCAATTATGGTAAAAATACTGTTCATGATAACATAATGATGTTTCTAAACGTAAGAACGATAAGATTATTCCTCCAATTAGCCAAACGAGGTGCTATTATTACCTCAAGCTCGGACACGGCCATCATGACCTATCACACGTTCTCGTGTGATGCACTTTCAGAGAACAAAATTTTGAAAATTAATCATCCCACTGTTCGGCCAACTTAGTTACCAAAGTTTTGCAGAACAAATCAAAAAAAATATATCTAGAATGTAAATAAGTCTTACATTAAAATGATTATACAGGAGCTCATAATTTACGATAATCACAATGAATTTAGGCATTTTTTGGCTGGCAGTTATACTTTTCTTCGGAAAAAGTGGCATTTTATTCCATCTCAGGCCAAGGCACAAAAGACATCAGAAGATACTGAGATATACGCAGCTGAGGAACCTGCAAGATTTGCCACCATGTCATTATAATCGAGCACAGCCCATACTGATCTTTCTGTAAACTGGCAGCTATTCGACAACAGCTACAAGAACAACTAAAAGAGTAATAACTTTAGACCCTTCTAATTTTTCTGTCATACTGATTGATGGCTATTCAACAACAACAGCTAAGGGAACAACTAAGAGAGCAACAACTTCAGCAATATTAACAGCTGCAGGAACAACGAAGAGAGCGACAGTTTTAGCAACATTAACAGCTACAGGAACAAATGAAGGGAGCAACAACTTCAGTAGCAAGTGCATCAGCAAAAGATCAAGGAACGGTGCAACAAGACCAGCTAGAAAGTGATATGGTGATATGGTTCAGTTCAGTTCGGTCGCTTAGCAAAATCCCTATCCCCTCCAAGCTTGCCGTAAGAAACTTCGTTCCAAAAGTTGATAAGATTTTAAAGTCAATCAGTGTATTAGCTTAAAAGTTATTTCAAAAATATTAAGTAAATTAAAACAACGTAATTTTAATGTATGAAAAGCTATAACTTTTGAAAATTAAATTTGATTTTGATTTTTAAAACGGCATACGACGTAGTTCTTTTAGCACTAAAATATCATAGAATGTCGAAAAATGATTGGTTGAAAAATTTTTCGTTAACGATTTCTCCCGACCGGATAAACCGATTTTAATGCAATGTATGCATTACATGTAGTTTTTTGAGGAATAAAGCTGATTAGTTTACTCAATCGGTACATTAATCTGGAAGTTATGTTAAAAAAATACTGTTTCGCCAAAATTTTTTTGGGGTTTTTTCCGAATTTCTCAAAATCTTCCGGGCCGAATTGGTCCAAATTTTCAGGAAGTCTTAAGTCAGGCATAACACAAAGAGTGTTGAGAAGAGGGCGGATAATCTAGAGGCCAGCTGTGATACAATAAGTTTAAAAATGAATCAACTAAAGTGGAAAGTAGCAGTGTTTGGACATATCATATGTCCAAACACTGCCTTTTGCTACAATTCCAAACTGAATCTGGTACGTATTCCAGGAAGTGAGACCGTCATGAGTGAGCACAGTTGTTAAAGGGGTAACAGACAAAGTGGGAAAAATTCTGAGTAAATTTTCAATATAAACCATTTTTACCCCATTAAGGAAAATTTACCAAAATCTACGTTCCCCAAAAGATAGTTTCCCGTTAGAACATCTAGATGTCGTAAAATAAATTATAGTTGTGTAAGTTCATACATCAGTCAGACAAAAAGAACCATATCATGTCGAGTTAAGGAGCATATCAAAGCAGTCAAGAATAACGATGTCAATAAGTCAGCAATTGCTGAATATTTACTGGAGTCAGGCCACAATCACTGGATTGAATTGCATAGGCGACGCGTATTATCGACAGAATGCCATTATATTCCGCGGCTAGTGAAAGATGCTATTGAAATTTAAAAAAAAAAAAAAACATCCGAATTTCAACCGGGAAGACGAGTTTAAATTGTCGGGATCGTGGAATACATCACAGTGCAATAAAAACCAAAAGACAATCAACATGTTCCAATAAATGTAGTGGTGTGGTTATTGTGTATTTTCGAGGTGACTGGTGATTGTGAGTTCCAGGAGTACGAGCAAACGAATTAGGAAGAGGGTAGACCGGCTTGTCTGCTCATAATCGTCCAACTACCCGCAATACTTCAGTTCCCCCGTGATCTTGGTGCTTGCAATAGCGCCGAAATACCGGGATAATTATTCATCAACTAATCGCGGTAAGATCTCGTAGATTTTTAATAATTCATCATTCGGGCGTTCATTAAGGGAAATTTGAGACTTGGAATTGCATGCTGCTTTGCTGTTAACCTTCTGAACCATGTGACGATGAAGCAAACAATGGAACATGCATTTGAGGTAGGTGGTGGTTCGTCACAAACGGTGAGCATATTAGATAAGTGAGCTTAGAGAAGCTGTAGCTTATTCCGAAGGTAGGCATGATATAAAAAAATCAAAGGAAGTAAAAGTTAGGAAATCGGGCCCCATGTGGTATCCTTTTCGCGGAGTGTACCTAATACGTAAACCAACTACTTCGCACTGTGCCTAAACTTCATTTTATTCGCTTTTAGTCTATGACTTTATGTGCATACCTATACCTCCGCTCGTTTACTTAGCTTTATAATAACTTTACTATATACCTGAATTTTATATAGTTTACCTCGTGTAATGCCTAAAATGTATTTAGATATGCAAACTTCTTACATCTATCTGACCACCATCAAAATCGATTAATTCGTCCGGGATTCGTCAACATGGCCAAAAAAATCGTTGATCTTATGTAATTTGCTTCAAAATAAAAGAAAATTCAGCCGCGTCCGAGTCTACGAATATAACGTTTTTGTGCAAATTTGTAACCCTCCACTCTCTTAAGTTGCACTCAAATCATTAGATTTTCTTAATGTACACTTTAAACTCGCAATTAACTCGTCATACCTTAATCTGGTCCGCCTATATAATAATATGGTTGGAATGGGCTGGAGAATCAAGCGGCTTACAGATGTATATATATATATATATCTATATATATATATATATATATATATATATATATATATATATATATATATATATATATATATATATATATATATATATATATATATATATATATATATATATATATATATATATATATTTTGCAATAAATTTCTCATCAAATTCGATAATTAGTAAAATTATTTTTTAAATTATATATTAAGGAAATAAAAACACAATTTATATTGTAACCAAAACAATTTAATTCGTTACCAGGAATCGTAAGGTGATGCATATGCTTCCTGTTCACTTTAAGGCATTAACCTAGCCGAGTCCTCCTCCTGCTAAACTTGCAATAGCATCGGAACTAATTCGTGTAAAGTCATCTGCAGTAGGATCAGCACCCCGAGGGTTACGATCTACCATTGTTGCACTACTCATGTAATGACTCAAGCAAACGATGACCAGAATGATCACGATCAGATTCTGAAAACATTAATTTGTATTTAATTGTTTATATACAAAGTCATTTGTATTTTATTTTAATTACCAAACATGTTATCACACTATTACTAATGCTTTCCGTTTGTTTTTAATAAAAACATCAGAATTTTTATTTAATGATAAATGCCTAACGCATGGCGTGGTTAAATCTGCTGTAAGTAATTTGCTACGTATTTATGCATGCTATCATAATGTCACGTTTTGATCTCACAATACGCTCTGAAAAACAATTGCGGACAATAATAGTCATACATTTGGAAGTTAGAAAATATCAATGTTTTGTAACATTTTTGAAGTCTTAAAACGATAGCAATCGTTTCATAGTCATATTTCTGAAAACCAATTTATCAGGGAAAGAAATTTGACAATATAAGCCTCGAAGCGTTACATGTATATAGCGTTAGCCGAAATCATGAAACTAATTTAACGTGCAATAAACCCATATTAGAATTCAATGGACAAATTTTAGTAGTTAAGGCGATAGGTAATGCCAAACTACGAAATAGACACCTCTTTGAAAGCCTACTACTGCTAACCGATTGCTCCAATAATTAAAAAAAAAATGCATTATACGTATAATATAATTAAGTTTAAATTTTAAGTTCGTTTTTTCAAATTTTATTGTTATTTTTGACGGAAAAAAATCGAATATCTTTCTTATTTTTGCACAAAAAATTGCTTATAACTTCCAAACTACTGTAACGATTTTGATGATTTTTTCTTTTTATTACAGACAATTTATTGCTTTATAAAATTTAAGTTCAAAATTTTACAAAATCATTATAGTGTGCTATTAAATCAATAAAAACCTTATTATTTAATTCGCGGACAGCGCTCGCGTCGAAAGTCAGTCTCCCGGTAGCGTTCATACGGGGAGGCTGTGTCGCATGTTAGTAAGATTGTGCCGTTTGGAAATTGAAGATTTCGTTTACGCTTGGAAGTTTTTTTTTTGTAGATAATGAGCTTGGACCGAGAAGTCTGTTTTTTTTTACAGATGTTGTTCTTATGATATAGACAAGGAATAAGAAAGGATTTTTTTAAATTCATCCCCTAAGATGGTGAAATAGGGGGTGAAAGTTTGTTTGAAACTCTGTCATTTTTGAGTTATTACAACTCAAATAGAATGATATGCCGTAATTAAATTATCCTTTAACTGAAAAAAAATTAAATATAAATTTAATATTTTTTGGAATTCTAGCCTATAGAGAGGTAAAAAGAGGCTTTAAAGTTTGTATTATAAATGAATTGTTTATTTATTGCATTACTATAAAATCTAAATGATTTTAATTTAGTATTTATGATTTTTAATACAATTAAGAAGTACGAATTTTTGGATTTTTTTAGTACTTATGCTCTTCAATCGAAATTAAAGAAACATGCATGTAATGTTCGAAGTTTCATCCATTAAAGGAGTAAAAGTGTGTGTTACAATTTATATAAAAAATCAAACGTTTATGGTCAAAATAACTTGAAATTACTTACGTTACTTACTTACGTTCTTCAACACATTTTAAGAATCATATATTTGGGGATTTTTTTAAATTTCATTCCTTAAAGGGTAAAAAAAGCATTGATGTTTGTATAAAAAATAGATTATTGAAGAATATTGTAGAAATTATTTAAAACTTTACTATTTATGATTTTTAATACAATTAAATGAATACGAGTTTAAGGTTTTCAAATGTCATCTCTTCAAAGGATGAAAAAAGTGGTAAAGTTTGTAGAAAAAATAAAATATGTTTAATCAAAATCTCTTCAAATTTATTAAATTTAAATTAGTCATGATCTTTAATTCAATTAAATAAACGTGCATGTAAGGATGCTGTGAGTTTTATCTCTTAAAGAGGTAAAAGAGGGTATTAAAGGGGCTCAAAGCTAGTACTTTATAAATAGTTTTGTTTGCGAGTAGACGCTAAATAATATTTTGAGACTATTCATGTTTACGCTTTTCTACGTTTACGCTTGAATGTTTTATTAGCTATAGATAGATAAGTACTTTGTCAATATTTTGTATAAATGTACAAAAATAAATAAAAAATAAAACATATAAACAACGAAGATAATTCAAGCAAGCGAATAAAAAGCAAAACTCTAAAGAAAAAAAAACTGGTACTATTTGAAGGTAGTAAGGACTTCGCAACTAAAAATAAATAAATTAAATTTATTATACATACAAATAGTCTAAACAAATCAACTTATTTAGTAGTTTCCTCTATAAACATTAAATCAAATTATATATCTTCTTTTTTATTACGAGATTTTGAAACAAAAAATAAGAAGCTAGTTAGTTTTAAAATATTATTCAAGAGATTATATTTAACCAAATCAAATTTTGAAAGGTTTTGTTAAATATTAATTGTTGATTGTATGTATTAAAAATAAAGTGCTACACGGGATGTATTGTATATTACAACACTTTCAAAGAAATAGAAAACGAAACTGTTATTATTGTGTAAATTGTTATATGATTTTTTGTCGATTTTCGGTACATTGTTTTTCTTTAGATATTTATCGTTTTTCTAAAACGAATGTATATGTAATCGATAAATGAGCGATTACTGGTTATTGGTTTTGACTTTGACAACATTCAGTCGATTCATGATGATAAAAGTTCATATAGGTGAACAAAAATGTTAAAACGTAGGTATCTGCATTCACTAAATACTCTTTGACGTTGGAGCAAGCTAGCGCGCGATATAATTTTTGCGCTGCTCCTGTCAGAAACTCAAGGTCGTTCGCAGCTGTAATCGCCTTAATAAATTTTAAAAAGTAATATAGTTAAATGTCATGAAACTAATTAAACTTGTACGTTTTTTCTTATTTCTAAATCAAACATTTTCTTTACTGCCATAATGTTTTTACCTTTGGGTGTAAATATATCTATGTTTTTTTTTTACATTGCAAAATTAGTCTAGAACGTAGAAAACCGGTCAAGTGCAAATTAGACTTATATCGAGAGTTCCACGTAAATTTTTCTCTTATGAAATCGCAAAATATGCAGCATAAACGGCCATATCTTATGAACACGTTTTCTTTTTGATGTAACCAATATACTCTTTTCAGATTTTTCAGTTGTTTTTTGCCAAATGTAGGTTTTGATTCTCTTTTAAAATCGCATAATATGCGACATAAATGGTTACAATATCTTTTGATTGGGCTGATTTACAATTTTGTTTTTTTTTTACAGCTATATAAGAGGGTACGTATACTTAAGTATTAGATATGAACGTCAACTTTAGAAAAAGAGTCTTGACAGACGGAGAGTGAAGTAATCCTGTAAAGGTCCCGTTTTTCTTTTCCTTTGCGGGTACAAAACCCTGAGAGTGATAAAACACGGCATGAGATAAAAAAGGTAATTTAAGGTAAAACAATGCCTTTATTTAGAGAGAATCAAAATATGTACATGTCTAGTGGTCCAATGTTAGGTCGGGAAATTCAAAAATGTATTTTTTCAGTTTTCTGACGTAAATATCTTTGCCCAGGATTGGAAAAAGTGCCCGGTTGGCAATAGACTGTCCACGTATCATATTGTGGGACTAAGTATCTTTGGCTAACCGTGGGTGCTCTTATTGTACCTCAGTAACTTATGTAACTTAACAAACCAGTAAAGCAATAATACCAGAGCCGGACGAGACAATGCAGAACTCTACCATCTAATAGTCACAATGGTATTGATTCGCTTAGCCAATTGTTCGCCTCTTATGAAATGCCTGGCAAAACAGCAGATTGTCTAATCTTCGAAGGAGTGTGGATCAACACGAGAGAAAAGACTATCCACGGTATTTAAAAATAGTGAACAAGGAAAGTACTGAAAAAAAACGAGGACTATTTATCATAACCAGTAGCTTAGAAAATGTTATCGTTAAAAGATATGCGTATAAAGAATGTTGCGAAGAAACATAGTATACCGGTAAGGATCTGGTATAATAATCTGTTGAAAAAATAGATAATGTATATTAAGATGTCGATACCAACAATAAAGCAAGTATTGTCCCTATCTAATTTAATCACAAATTATTTTACGAGCTAGAGCGTGTCAAAGCAAAGTTTTAGATACTATATATGTTGAGCAGCAATAATTTCCAGTATTCCTTTGCATATGCCATTATTACTGTACACAAATCCTAAGAACTTAATTTAACTTAACTTAATATTTTGAAGTTACAAAAAATTGAGCGTAAACGCAAGAAGAAGAGTAATTGTAAAGCAAAAAGCAATGATATCCCATCAAAACATAAATGTAAAATAAGAGCCAAGTTCAACATATATATTGCAGGTGCAGATTTTTGTCAATAAACTCCTACACAAGAAAATGCAACATTCTAAGATAAACTACTTAGTTAAAAATAGTTTGGTAACAACTTTTGTTGGTAAAATCTTCAAATTTTGAGGTAGAATTATACTCTAAGTGAAATAAATGCATTGTGTTATATCACTTTTTAAGTAGCAAACATTTAGGTAGTACAAGAAAAACAGAAAATTATTATTTAAATTTATTTTAAAATGTTGCAAATTCTTGTAACAAAAATTTAGGAGTATCTTTACAAAACTTGGCACCTAAATAGATCTCAGTCTGCAAAATCTGCAAAGTCGACATTCGATCCCGATGAACCCATCACAACCTACGCTTTGCAATTTACGCGCATATGGCAAAGCCGCCTCCGGCAGTGACTCGAGGCACTGTTTCGGCCCGCTAACACTCGAGACTCCGGTCAAGAGATTATCGTCTACCGGAGTATTTATATCTGGAAAGCTAAAAAGGCCATTTTTTTGTCACTACCCACAGTAAATAATTTGACGTGAATTATTTTAATGTGCTGCTACTAACATAAAATGGGTTAAGATGCAGCCTATGTTGCCAAAGCACAATGTAGCTCTATACTGAGGAAAGAATTTTCAAAATCGGTTCAGTAGTTCTGAGATAACCCACACAAATTTTACACCCTTACAATATTAATATAGATTTATTAGATTACTAATTATAGTATATTTTTAGTTTAAGTAAAGAAAGTATTGATTTCTAAAGTCTTACCTTCCAAACCATTTTGGATAATTGTCTGTAATAATCTCCAAAAAACGTTCCTTATATATCTCTTCGTATCAGCTTAACCTCGTATAATTTACCAACTGGTTATCAGGAATACATTTCCTTTGTAATTAACTCTCATTAATGTTATGATAATTTCATGTTATCTTTTTAATGTTATATACTTATTATAAGAAATTAAAACATAAAATCGTTATCACATCATTAGCAGTTTATTGGTTAGGCTATCATGTTATAGGTCGTTTACTCCCAAATCAGATTCCCATTTGAGATAAGCCTTTTTTATAAACCTTTTTTAGGAACCACAAAGTTCTTTAAAGCATTTAGTTATTCTAATGATATATCAGCGTGTTTTCTACGTGTTTTTAACTATGTTATCGGTGTGATCAGCTAAGAGCATCGTGATACACGGTAAGATCAAGAATAATTGACGTAATAGGCAGTGGTATATATTTAAGTGAAGTATATGAAGAAACAATGTTATTTAAATTTCTTGTATATGATATAAGACTACATTTTGAGAAATTAAGTAAAAGCATATTGCTAGTACGGTAAGATTTTAGGCATACTAATTGATCATCTGCCAACTTTTTATAGATATATATTTTATTGCTTAAATCTATATTATTTAAAACTTTATGTAATACCCGTCAAATAAGGTTTTAAATAATAATAATGTAGAATAAGAAACTGCAAATTTCCGCGATGACCTGGTATCGGGAAGGATTATTTGTAAACTTTATGAGTATCGACTGTAACTAAAACAGAGAAAAGTATCCAGAAAAAATGTTGACGTTAGAGCTGACTAGCTAAGAGACTCAAAATATTACAAGTACTAAAACCATAACACCTCCAGGTATCAACGAATGATAAAAACCAAATAATACTTAACTTTATTGAAGTACTTTAAAAGTAAAAAATATATAAATAATATGCTTGAATTTCATACAAATTTTATTATAGAGATAAAATATATTGAAAACAAAGTCCAATATTTCTTTTCAAAATAAAACTTTCCTCAGAATCTTGTGGTAGTTAACCACATTGTTTTTACAACCTTCGAATTATTGGAATATCGAAAAAACACTTTTTCTTTCATCGCGGAAATTCACAACTTAATAAGAAAGAAATTGAAATAACTTTCAACGTACTCATTTTACGTCAAGGATTATTTTGATTCTTTCAATAACAGTTTCGAATTGAATGTTTTCTCGAATCGTTTCTTATTATTTGTAAAGATATACTTTGTATACATAGATATGCAATGTCACCATTCATTCAGGAGTTATTGAATACGAAAAATTTTGAAAAAATGTTTTATCATAATCGAAATTTTTGCATTTCCAATTCAACCAGCTAGTTTTGTCCCAAGGCAACGTTTTTAAGGCTCGCTTAAACTGCAATTAATGCTGTTTAAAAAAATAAAATAGGTATTTTTGATTACAACGAACTTAGATAATATATAACATAGCAGCTTCGAGATTTTTAACTTATTGCTACGTTATTAGTACCTGAACTACTGTAGGAACTACTGATTTTGTCCCAATTTTCGAAAATCGAGTTTTCACCAGTCCTCCACATTTTGAGCTCCTAATTCATTCATTTTCAACTATTTTCACTATGACGTCGGTATGTCTGTATGTATGTACTTACATCTGTGTGTGTATGTAAACATCTCATAACTTTTGAGAGAGAGACACGGTTGATGGCGTTCGATTAGGTCCCGTTAAACAGACATTTTGAAAACCTGACCCGAATATGTAAAGTCAGCGATAAAATATACATACATTTTCGATGTTTTACCAATTTTATCATCTTGCCTTCGCAGATATCTGCCATGCGATGAAACAATAAAATAACATTTAGAGAATGATTTGGACTTTAATAGCTTTGCTATGATTTCACAAATTATATACCTGAACACAAAATACTTAATATACGACTAAGTACAAATTTATTAATATTTAAACTTACAATTGCTTTACTTGCATGTAAAACTAAGACAAATGTAGTGAAAAGAATGCTTAAGAAAGATTTCAAATTGTCACAAATAAAATACATTTTGTTCAGATACATTATTCTGATTGTTCATTGTAATATTACTGTAACAAAAATTAAAATAGCAAAAAAGAGGGTATTAAAATAAAAAAACGAACGGAAGCTCCGTTAGGTACACGATCTAATTTTTAAATTATAAGTAACGTTCACAGTCCGATAATAATTTATTTAAAAGAAGATATTCCTAATTATATGCACAATAGTAATTGTATAATTACTATTGTGCAGATATAATAAAGAAAGAAAAAACGCATACCAAAGTAACATCTATGTTGTCGGCACTGGAACAACGACGTCAATGAGTCAAAATCTAAAGGCATCAACTATTGCCTCAACTGGTGTTGGTGGAAAGAGAGACAAAGAAAGCGATATAAAGGCGGACTTAGTGCGAAAAAGGGATGGAACGATGGCCTCTCTCTCATGTATATTAGGCTTCAAATTTACGGTCAAGTTATTTAATAGCAGTATTTTTTCGATATTTTAATGAGGTTTTCTAAAATTTCTTAAAATCCCCTGATTCGAATCGGTTTAGGTTTTCAAAATGTCTGTTTGGCGGGACCTAAGCGAATGCCATCAACCGTGTCTCTCTCTCAAAAGTTATGAGATGTTTACATACACACACAGATGTAAGTACATACATACATACAGACATACCGACGTCATAGTGAAAATAGTTGAAAATGGTTCTTAGGAGCTCAAAATGTGGAGGACTGGTGAAAACTCGATTTTCGAAAATTGGTACAAAATCAGTAGTTCCTACGGTAGTTCGGGTACTAATAACGTAGCAATAAGTTAAAAGTCTCTAAGCTGCTATGTTATATATTATATAATATCTAAGGTCGTTGTAACCAAAAATACCTATTTCAATTTTTTAAACAGCATGCAATTAATGCTGTTTAAAAAATTAAAGTAAAAAGTTTTAGCCAGCTTTAAAAACATTGCCTTGGGACAAAACTAGCTGGATGCTAAACTGCTATTAGGTGATCATATCGATAAAATAGTTACAAACACGTATAAAACACGCTGATATATCATTAGAATAACCAAATGCTTTAAAGAATTTAAAATTTAAAAAAATTAAACATTGCTCATTTGTGAGTAGTCAACTTGAGTACGCATCCCCAATATCCTATGACATAACAAATCTAAATTCAAATTTAATCTCAAACGCACACCATACCTGCTGTTTATAACTAGTGATTTTTTCAAAAACCTGTATGGCTGGTTTTGCTGGAAGAAATCTGAAAGAGATAAGTACGCCATTGTACATATATTTTCTTTTTAAATAATTTTTGATTTGTATTTCTGTGTGTACAAAAGAATAAATAAATAAATGAATAAATAAATAATTTATAGTTACATCCAAACCTATAAGGTATAAACCGTCTTTATTAGTGCCCTAATATTCAACCAATTATAGTGAAAATTCTTTCTTGGTGCGAACGAGTAATAATTTTAATAAAATCTGCAAGAATCATCCTTCGACCCGTGTCGCCAATTATCTGAGAAGAAATACACATTACCTTGTAAATTTTTAACATTTTTAAATAATTTATCGCCTATATGGTCTAATCACAGTATATTGGAGACTAACAGTAGTCAATCTACATACATGTGATATTTGAGCAACGCACACATAGACACCTCTCACGGACGCGATATCTCGGAATGGTTCAGGACAGTTTGTTCCGCAACCGTCCGAGATATCGCGTCCGTGAGAGGTGTATGTGCTCTATGCTCGAATTTTACTTGTATGTAACATTGACTTCTGTTAGTATCTAAGTATTCTATGGTCCTAGGTTCGCTTCCAAGGTCGGACAATTCCGATATGTGTTTTTTCAGTTTTCTGATAAAAATAACGTTGCCCGAAATAAGTGCTCGGTTGGCGCTATCCACATTGGGGAACAAGTATCTTCGGCTAATCGTGGGTGCACTGATTGTACCTCTGCCTACCACTTCGGTGATATAGACGTTAAGATACTTAGCACAAAAATTTTAACCTATTCAATTAAATAAACCGACGAACTGTTTGGATTGATCCCTGCTGTTGAAATTCATAATCGGACGTCGCGGCAAAACTCAAAGTTCCATTCTCATCACCTCGATGTCTGGAAATCCACAACCGTGCGATTCTCTAGGCACTTCTTACCACGCACTACTCCTCTGTGGAATCAATTACCGGCGGGGGTGTTTCCGAACGGATACGACTTAGGCACCTTCAAGAAAAGAGCATACTCCTTCTTAAAAAGCCGGCAACACAGCTGCAAGACCTCTTGTGATGTGGCTGTCCATGGGCGGCGGTAATCACTTACCATCAGGTGAGTCTCCTGCTCGTTTGCCCCTTTTTTCTATAAAAAAAATTAATGGTTAAATTTTTTTGTTCTCTAGCAAGTGTCCATATTGTAATTTAAGTGTTATATCTATTATTTAAGATAATTCCATAATAGGTGAAAATATTTTACACAGCATTCGGTACGTCTAACCAAATATATCCAATTAAAAACAAACTTTATTTAATGATTTAAAATTTTGTAAAGAAAACCCTGTCCGATACGAAAGCGGCATGTAGGTTGGTTAACGGCATTACTGAAAAAAATATTAAAATGACTTTATTCCTGAAAATAAAAAAGATATCGTTTTTTTAATATTCGTATGTTTACTTTCGATAGAGTTAAGCAAATATTTTAAAAACACCTTGTCGCTGTTTGTTTCATTGTTTCGCTTTGACGGCTTTCGCACCAACACCGCCCGAAGGCGCGGTATTCGTTTTTCGGCTTTTTACAAAGAAATTTAAACTTGCGCGGCAATCTCTGATAATAGAATTTACTTATTTGTAGGTGTTGTCATACTAAATGTATGACAATACCATTTGAGATTACTTTTTTTGTGGGAAAACTAATTAATATCCATAAAATAGTTACATATAGGTATGTAACCGTATTACGGTACCAAATAACACCTTTAATTATCCGATAAGGTTTTTTTACACACTGTATAACACTTGTGTATAAGTGTTATACAGTGTGTAAAGAAAAACTGTGAGACCGAAACGACCGAACGATGGTCTCATAGGAGACAGCCCTTAGCACGGGCGTTTATTGTCCCAATATTAATCTAAGTTCTGGCTGAGCACTCTGCTCACCCAAAAAGCCCGGTAATGTACGACCCATAAGGTCAACTGTACTAGCCATTTCGAAAAAAAAAACGTGAAAAATTGTACGTGAAAAGAAAACCTAATTTATAATACTACGTCGTAACTCTAGCGGAAGGTTTTCCATACTTTTTTCCCGTCCGGGCTCCTTTGACGAATAGACCAACTCCTATTCTGCCAGGCAGCTCATATTTAGCTAAATGTGTCACTACCATCGTGACAAGTGGTAGATTTCTGCAACATCTAGCCCGGGGATTTGGTATCACCACTTTATCTATTCCTGCCGCTATAACGTCAATGCTTATCATTGTCAATATTCTGATTTTCCCCCGTGTTGGTCCCGGGCTCCTTTGAAGAATAGACCAACTGCCGTTTTGCCAGGCAGGTCGTAAAAGGCGACCGATTGGCTATGCAAGTCACTACCATCGTGACTACTAGAAGGTAGAGTTCTGCATTGTCTCGCCCGGGTCTGGTACCACCGCCTTACTTATTCCTGCCGCAATAGCGTCAGTGATTGTCACTTTCGTGTTCCGGTTTGGAGGGTAAGGTAGCCGGTAAACTTATGCATGTAGCATTTGACCTCGCCACAAGATAGCAAGGCACCATTAACATCTTTAGTGTCTATAGGCGATGGTTGACTCTTTCCATCAGGAGACCCATCTGCTTGTTTGCTATCTTATGATATAAAAAAAAGATTTGGAGGGTAAGGTAAGCGGTAGAATTATGCATGTGGCATTGCCATCCCGCCACACAGACAGCAACGCGCCATTAACATCTTTGGTGTCTATATGCGATGGTTTATCTTTCTAGGAGAGCCATATGCTTGTTTGCTAGCTTACGACAAAAAAATATATTATGTAAAAGAACTAAGAAATCTTATTAAAGTACAAACAAAACAATTGTAATTAGTTACATACTAGTAGTACACTTATGATTGCGCTGTAAAATGTATTAATAATAATAATAAATAAGATAATAATAATAACAAAAACAATAATAAATAAATATTTACGGGACAAATTACACTTACTGATCTAACCCCAAATTAAGCAAATTATTTGCTTGTGTTATGGGTGTCAGTCAACGATACTAATCATAGACATACATATATTAATATTGGAATATATTTAATAAACACCCGAATCCGCAAATACAAACATGGATGCTCATCACACATATGCTTGTCCCCGTCGGGGATGGAACCCGAGCCCCGTAAATTGCGTAGTCATGGTCACTAACCACTCGGCCAACGAGGCGGCATAATTTACAACTTGAATGTACCTAAGTCTAGAAATACTTCCCCAAAGACTTGCGGGAGTCTAAAACTTTGGCGTTGAAGTCTGACAAGTTTCCACCACCAACCCAAAGTTTGCGAAAATTATCTGACTTTGTATTTTACACCATATTATACGATATTTTACTTACTCTACAGAATATAAAAACTTAATATCTAATAGAAATTACATACTCGAGTAGTAACAAGGGTTTCTAATCTATACATATAATAAAATCGTAGGAAAAACCTGTACATTGAATTTTTTTTAAAGAATACTCGGGGCGTGATCTACAATCGATATCGAAACAAAAAATATAGTTTTTAGAATTTTTGTCTGTTTGTCTGTTTGTCTGTATGTATGTCCGGGGTAAACTCAAAAAGCACTGCATGGATTTACTTCAAGTTTTGCATGAATATTACTAACAGGTCGGGTCAACATATAGGCTACGTATTATCACGCTATCACCTTAATTCGGTATAATAAATCGGTTTTTCCCTTCGTTGGTCCGGGCTCCCTTGAAAAATAGATCAATTACCATTTTGATAAGTATCTTCACGCCCATATCCCCGAAGGGGTAAGTAGAGGTACAACAAGTGCACCCACGATTAGCCGAAGATACTTGGTCCCACAAATGTGATAGGTGACAAGCCTATCGCCAACCGGGTACTTTCCAATCCCGAGCAACTTTGTGTTTCTCAGAAACGGAAAAAACACTTTTTTATATGCCCGACCCGAGAATCGAACCCGGGATCTCATGTGGTCAACGCCAACGCTGGACCAGTAGACCGCAGTCGTTTAATTATACGTGTCACTATCATCGTGAATACTAGGCGGTAGATTTCTGTAACGTCTTTCCTGGGTACTTCGTACCACCGCCTTACCTATTCCTGCCGCAATAGCATGAATGCTTGTCATTGTCGTGTTTTAGTGTGGAGGGTTAGGCAGCCGGTAGAGTTATGCATGTGGCATTATCATCTTGCATCAAGGATAGCGACGCACCATTAACATCTTTGGTACCTATATGCGATGGTTTCTCTTTCCATCAGGAGAGCCACTGCTTTTTTTATATCATAAGATAGCAAACAAGCAGATGGATCTCCTGTGGAAAAAGTTAACCACGCTTGTTTGCTATCTTATATATAACAAAAATGTGCCAACCAATAAATAAAATTTAATGAACAAGTAAATAAAAATTAAAGAACCTGTTTTAATATGTATCATTTCGAGATATTGTTAAATTTTATAATTAACGTTATCTGCTTAATTTATTTTAAACTCAATTTTTAATTAAGACCGTGCCACATTGATCGGGAAGTGTCTACTGATATAGAGAGGCAGCTTAAATCTAACAACACATAATTTACGATATCTGAAATTTTGTCCAGTGAGACTGCTATACCTAATTAACAAGCAATTTTGTCCAGTGAGACTGCTATACCTAAAAACTAGCTAAGCCCGGCCGCGGTAGGTTTAGGGTCTCTCAGGTGAGCCAGGTATGAAAATTTTGAAAATTTCCAAAGTATTTTACGGCGTCTGCCATTTTAATATACCTTTAGAAAAAGTGAAAAATAACTATGGCTGCCGATTGTAAAGGTTCGAAATTCGAGAATATTTTTTTAAGTATTTTACGGCGTCTGCCATTTTAATATATTACTTTTTTTAAAAGGGCAATGGGCTCACCTCTTGTTCCCACCACTGTAATTTCTGTAAACCAGAATCGACAGCGGCAACCGTCCTGATAACCTCTGAGTTGCGAGCTCAGGGTGCCCTGGGGAAAAGCTAAGCTGTCTTGGATCCCGCAACGAAATTAATCAGAAGTATATAGGAGGAGTAGGAAAATACATCCTGTTTCCCTCCCTTTTTAGCAGGAGACAGCAAAATGTTAGAAGCATAAAAATGCTACAAAATGAGACTTTTACGATCAGGTTATGCCTGATTGCTATTGCACCACGGAAGTTTGGAAATTAGGGACCTACCAGTATGGCTTACTTAATTTTGCTTCCAGTAGTAAGTGTGACAAAATCGTTTGAAGGCACGGAAGTTCCCACATGTACCCACAAGGTCGGAGTAATAAATTACACCGGATATACATTGGATACTATCAAGCATTTGACGACGTTCGTTTTGCCAAAGATTACACTCCCAAAGAATGTGATGTGCAGTTTGTTCATATTTACACCCAGGGTGAACACCCAGGGTGTTCACTACATGGACTGTGGCCCATATTGCTGAGTTGCATCTTGTATTTCTCAGGAATATCGCCTAATGTAATATTATAACAAGCTTATACTCTTACTATGCTTGATCTAAGACAGAAGCCTGGGAGTATTTTATAACTACCTTATAAATATTTATTTAAACTTTATTATAACACTAGCTGTTGCCCGCAACTTCGTCCGCGCGGACTTCGTTTACTTCGCACAGCTCCTCTCCCGTAGGTGATAGCGTGATAATATCTAGCATATATGTTGACCCAATCTGTTAGTAATATTCATACAAATTTAAAGTAAATGCATGCAGTACTTTTTGAGTTTATCCCGGACATACATACAGACAAACAGATTAACAGATAAACAGACAAAAATTCTAAAAACTAATATATATATATATATATATATATATATATATATATATATATATATATATATATATATATATATATATATATATATTTATAATATTTTTGGCTTCGATATCTATTGTAAATCACGCCTCAAGTATTCTTTTAAAAAAATATTCAATGTACAGTTTTGACTTTCCTACGATTTTATTATATGTATAGATTGTTGTTCTTTAGTGGTGTGGATCTTTTTGAATAGATGATAAAATTTATCACTTGATAATACGCCTAAAATCTGAAAAATATTTTATTATTTTGATAATAGGAAATCCACAACCGTGTGATTCTCGTATATGTTTTCCCGTAGTTTTTCCTACTCTTCTTTGTTTCGAATGAGTACAACTTAGAAACTACTTATTTTTAAAAGGCTGGCGAATTGACTGCAAGACGTAGTATGTCACAATATTTATCGCTTACTGCTCATTTGTTTCATCTATCTATATCTATACATATAATAAAATCGTAAGAAAGTCAAAACTGTACATTAAATACTTTTTAAAAAATACTTGGGGCGTGACTTACAATCGATATCGAAGCCAAAACTATAGTTTTTAAAATTTTTGTCTGTTTTTCTGTTTGTCTGTATGTATGTCTGGGGTAAACTCAAAAAGTACTGCATGGATTTTCTTCAAATTTTGCATGAATATTACTAACAGGTCGGGTCAACATATAAACTACATATTATCACGCTATCATCTACGGGGGAGGAGCTGTGCGGAGTAAATTAAGTCCACGTGGACGAAGTCGCAGGCAAAAGCTAGTCAAATATAAAAAAATTTAATAATATATTAGGTATTGTTTATTTCTGAACCGTACTAGCACTGTAAATATTGTGCTTTGGAAATATTTCATAGACCGCACACATAAAATTAATCCGAAAAACTAAATGGTTTAAATACAGAATATATTTTCAATTTCATATGTTTACGTCATTTATGTCATCAATACATTACTCGACCGGTTTCACTTTTTAAGGCATCTTCAGGATGTAATATACTTAACTGATTATTATTGACTGTTGTAGAATATAAACAAACGTAAATATTGATTTTAAAAGGGTAAGCTTAAATATCGCTCAAAGGTGTTGTCAGTTTAACAATTTTGCCCAAAAAAGTGAGAAATTTTAATTTACAATTATATTGCACTAATTTATAACTATACATATGGATACAAAAATGTCAATTAAATAATTAATTATGCTATATAAATAATGTCGAGTAAAACAAAATAAAAAAAAAAATTAACACACCTATTACCTATTACACAGTTATTTATGTCAAAGATGAGTAAAAATAATTATCATTAAGTAAATAAAAATGAAAAATGTCAAGGAGTCAAGAAGTGGTGTGTATCAATTAGCATGTGAGAGTTGCAATGCGATATACATTGGCAAACCAGAAGGTCGTTTTCAACCAGAATTAAAGAACACCTTCGAAGTTGGCGCTCGGGCAAGGGTGATTCTACTTTTGCGCAACACCTTATAAAAGAAGGTCATACTTTTGATAGTACAAAAAAATTAAGAATACTACATTTTTGTAGCAAAGGTAGAAGGCTCAGCTTCAAAGAAACGCCGTCAAGAGATAGACTTTGTCGTTATTATAGAAATTTCTTTACCGGAACTAGTGTTGTTTAAAAAGTGTTCAAACATAGTGATGCATGTTTTTGATATTTTGTCGGTATTATATCGCTTTATTAAAATACTATGGATCAAAATGAATTAGCTCCTAATTCTTACTCTAGGTAAAATAAATTGAAGTTCGAACAAGCGCGAATCTTCGCGAAGCACGAAGTGGCTTGTTATTAACTAGTTATTTTAATATTAAGTTATTATTATATATTAAGTTATTAACTTATGATATATAAAAATTGAAATAAGGGTCGGGGTAAAATTGAAAAAAATTGACGGAACTGCTACATGTATAAGCCATATAATTTACCTTAATGTCGATTAATAAAGACTATAATAGATAATTACATTTACACACTACACTCTACACGATTCGTTTGATGACACAGATGGTTCCCTTAGAAATCGCTATCAAAATTGCACTAAAATAAATCGGTTCAAAAACCGTTAAATCATCAAATTATAAAACCGTTTATCGATATTGAAATTGAATAGGATAATGGCGCGTCTATGGAATGATGGACTTTCGGCTAAGATTCGCGCTTGTTACCACGTTAACATTAAATAGTAGGACACTTTAAATTATAATTATTTTGTTGTTAAGCAATATTTTCTTAGAAACGACTACTTTAAATAGTCTAACGGGTTACTTATTCGACTTAGATGATAAGGTATCGGGTTCGATCTCCGGATAAGGCCAAAGTGTTATTAAAATTTTTTCGTCCACGAAATACAAAATGTCAGTAATAACTTAGTTACCGGTGGTATTATTATTATACCTATCCCTTACTTTTGGTAAGCACGTTAAACACAGACAGTCATCTAGGGTAATCACTATATAGTATATAACAAAGTGGCTTTGCGCTTTTATTCAAGAGATTAATTCAAGAGTATCAATTAAAATTAAAACTCATCAGTACTGTATCTCCTATGTTGGTCCGGGCTTTTTTTAAGAATAGATCTGCCATTCTGCCAGGCAGTTTGCAAGACGATTGACTATATTAGTTACTACCATTGTGGCTACTAGGTGGTAGATTTCTGCATTGTCTCGCTCATGTCTGGTACCACCACTTTTACTTGTTCCTGCCGCAATAGCGTTAATGCTTGTCACTCTCATTTTCTGATTTAGAGGGTAAGAGGTAACTAACTGATAAACTTATGCATGTGGCATTAAGACCCCGCCACAAGGATGACAAGGCATCATTAACATCTTTGTTGTTTACGTAGTCTATTTCAAATCCTCTGAGAAATTTGAGCGTTGACCTTTGAGCGGAATGTAGTGACTCGCAACCTTTTTATGACGGGTACACTTTATATTTTTTAATTAATTAACAAGATATACAACTTAATCAACTTCAATGTCTAAAGTATATAAAGAGAAACATACAATTGGTTCTGGTCTTACAACAGATTACTATAGATTATAACTACGTAAGTCCTACCAACGTAGTGCGCGAACCCAAACTCTGAACGAAAATGGGTTTGAGGCAAAGAACAAACATTGCGAAGAAATCATTACATTGTACAGGAAGGAAGTTTTATAAAGTACTATATGTTTAGTTTTATAAAGTTTTATAAGTTGCCTCAAAAAAGCTTGGTATTCTAGCCAAGGTGCGACAGTATTTCAGCCCGGGACAGTTGCTCAATCTTTATCAAGCACATGTCCGTTCGTGCATGGAATATTGCTCTCACCTCTGGGATGGATCCGCCAAATACCAGTTGGAGACGCTTGAGGCGATAAAGAGGCGTGCCAAGAGGCTCATAAACGACGATGATCTGGTAGGCAAAAAACTCCAGAGCCTCGCTCATCGCCGCAGAGTGGCTAGTTTATTGGTCTTTTATCGAATACATTTTGGAGAGTGCGCTGCGGAATTGCACGACTTAATTCCGTCATCCCCGTTTTTCTATCGATCATCGAGGCGCACAGATACTAGGCATCGCCATATGGTGGACGTTCCACGTACCCGAACAATGCGGTTCGATTCGTCATTCTTGATCCGAACCGCAAGGGACTGGAATATGCTACCTGAGTCTGTGTTCCCCGACGGGTACAACCTGGGGATCTTCAAGAGAAGAGTGAAGAGGTACTTTTTAGGGAAGCGTGTTCCATCTTAGGCCGCACCTTAGCTTACCATCAGGCGAGATCGTGATCAAGCGCTTCCCTATCGACAGTAAAAAAAGTACTAGTTATGCCCGCGACTTCGTCCGCGTGGAATAATTTCTAAAATTATAGTCCCGGGATTTTACCCGTATAGTTCCTATTCCCGTGAGATTTGCGAGATAAGAGCAATTTTATGTCCTTTCTCAGATTTCAAACTATTTTAGTATCAAATTTTATCCAAATCAGTTGAGTGGTTCAAGCGTGAAGAAGAGACAGACAGACCGTCAGAGTTACTTTCACATTTATAATATTAGTATGCATTTTTGCATTTCTCTCGACACATTTTGCCTTGCTTCTCTTGACATTTTTTGCCTCGCACTATTCTGTTGTGAAACAATTACCGGTAGGGGTGTTTCTGGACGGATACTACTTAGGGATTTTCAAGAAAAGGGCTGACTTATTCTTAAAAGGCCAGCAACGCAACTGCAAGACCTCTGGTATTGCGGATATTCATGGGCGGCGGTGATCACTTACTATCTGGAGCACCTCCTGCTCGCCTGCCCGCTCTTCTATATAAAAAAGACCCAAATATATTTTACAAAAAACTTGTATGTACAGAAATTACTTTTCTACTCTTTTATTATATGTAAAAATTTATACACATACACACACACATATCTTCACGCCAAATCCCTAACGGGCTAGGAATGTCACAAGCATACGTATATCGGCTACCTTACCGTCAAAATCGGAACACGACATTAATATGCACCACTTTAGTAGTGCAAATAGGAACACGGGCGAGACGCCTCACGAATGTAACACCTACTTTTAAGGATCCGCGGTATAAATTTATCACTATTATATATTATGTTCCCAAAAAAGGTTTGTCGTAACCGGAATTCGAACCCAGGAATATACGATCTAAACCGAATAGCCTTACCAATTAACTGCTAACTATGCGATAACGATTTTATGTTCTACCTTCTTAGAATAAATATACGTAGGTCACACTATAAGTTTTGCGTAACTTAAAAAAACATGTTATAACCATAATATTATGTTTGACGGCGTCCGCATCGTCAAATGTAAGAATATTGTAAAGTGTAAACAACAAATGCACGGCCTGGGCCGGCAAGCGCATCGTTCGATATCCCTACTTCTCAACTTGTTTTGCTACCTGTATAAAAGGCTCTGAGCGCCCGCCGATAAGGCAGTCTAGGCTCTGACGTGGCTCGGTACACTTGTTGTATCTTGCTAGTAGCTTATCCTTGACTTTTGGATAATTAATTTGTGCAAACAAGTTAATTATTATTGTCAACTATAAATTAGTCGCAGTACAATTTATAATTGACTATCTATTGCTTAAATTATGACTTATTTGTAGTAACTAGTAAGGAATAATTATAGTTTACGTTGTTAATGAGAACTAGTAATTAATAATGGAAAGATCAAAATATAAAGAGCTGTTATATCACCACATCCGCATTTAAATGTCTCTTTTCGCTTGTGGTGTGGAAACTATTCTTTGAAAAATAGTAGAAAATATTAATTCACGTTCTGTAACTCCCATTAAATTGATACACTTTGAGGCTGATGAAGCAGACGATATGACTAACTGGTATCCTCCTCCTTGCTTCGTATTCTTCATTACTGAGGATCGTAACCTCCTCATTAGATCGTTCTTGATAGCACAATATTACGCCATTGGACTCTATCTTCAGCGGCGTGCAGAGAACCATAAAACTTTTTAGACATGAGATTGGTGCAAACCTGGTCTGACCATCGCATAGGAGTACAACTATGTGGTCTTTTGTCTTCTACTTTTCCGGTCACGATTAGCTTTTCGAGATTGTCCCCTTGCTTTCTAGAAATGTAGCCCAAGTATTATAGAATTCTCTGAAGGCACGTAGCAGACAGTCTGGTCTTTACTCCAAGTTGTTTTAGTATGGAGGCGTTGGTCCTGTGTGCTGTCCAAGGGATACGTAACATTTTTCTCCAGCACCACATTTTAAACGCATCAATGCGACACCTGTCTGCAGCTTTTAGTGTTCATGACTCTGCGCCATACATAAATATAGAGAACACCAGCGTACGAACCAGCCTCTGCTTTGTTTTTAATGACATGCTTCTGTCGTTCCAAAGACGCTTCATCTGACTCATAGCATTTTTGTGGTGTACCTTACTAGCTGGTGTTCCTTAAGTAAAATAATTATAGAAAAGAAAAAGTTAGACGGGGTTGATCAAATCATTATACCTACTCACTCACTTAAGAGTCATGCCGTCACCTACTTCACAAGCTGCTGTCTTGGCAAGCTATATTTATATAACTTGAAGATCTCTTCCTTTTAGACGTAGATATGAACCGAATTAAGAGCACCACTGCATTTCGAGGAAATTGAAATTTTTGTGATAGAATTGAACATCGTGACAATGATTGTCGTGATAAACAGAAACTAATCTCAAATAATTTTTGCTTGCAGCTAAAGCAGGTCATCTACAACTATTTCTGGTGGCGTGTCCAGTGGCCGACCACCAGTGGTCTGCTATGTATGTTGTGACCCCGTCCCAGGCACATAGCTTCCATTTGTCCGAAGCGCTACAAGAAGAAAGAAGTTGCCACATCAAGTTCCGAAAACAGAAAACCAGTCAACATCTGTTCCAGAGCGTCACATGGTGTATTACACTAAGTGAAAATTAATTATTTTTTATATTTGACTCTGGTTCAGAAGACCATATCTAACAAATATCTTGTGATTCCTTTGTAAGAGAACGGTTTTATGAACAAGAATCCAAGTAGTCGCTTGTCCTAATGTAGTTTCCACTCAACAGATCAAATGTTTAACCACAGGGCAAAATTTAAATTTGGAGGTCATATTTCACGTTTGACCTGATGAGTCTTAACAAAAAATTTTCGTTAGGTAGCAAAATTTTGGAGCAAGGTAGAATAGGAACTAAGCAACAACAGGTTAATGCTTAGCAATACTTAAACACTTAATCCTGCTCATTTTCAAAATCTGTTAGCAAGGGTGTGGTAAACACTGACCTTGTAGGTAAAGATAGAGATCACTTGGTAGATATTTTAAAAAAACAATTGACAACCAATTGAATTAATTCCGGCGAGGTTAGATTGATTTATTTGACCCTTTGAAGACCGCTAATAACGATCTTAAAGTTTATTACCAACTGAACTCAAATTAATATTTAAAAAAAAAACAATACAGATTTACATCTTCTTGCGACAGGCACATATAGAGCTAACAGTCGGTCCGAATATGTGATGCAAATCTTGTAGGGTTTAATAATGATAGCGCAGTATAATTCTGACAAATCATGGCAAGAGCGGTTAGGTAATATTTAACACTCGCTCAGCAGCATTAGGTTTGACATTCGGCAACTCACAAAAACTCGCAAAAGTATCTACAAGCTTTGAAGATCCAGTGTATCCAATAGATTAAAAAAATCAGCCCAATTGGACATTTTACGGTTAAGTGGAGGTAATGAAAGGTTAAACCTTTTAGTGTAGGTGACTTTGTCTTTGTTAGGAATGAAGAACGACACTAAACGAAACTTGATTCAAAATATAAGGGCGCCTTAAAAGTTACCGCAATTTTAGAAAACAATAGGTACGAATTAAGACATATCAATGGATCTAATAGGACATATAAAGGAGCTCATGATAGCCTCTGCGAAGTTCCCCATATTCCTATAGGGTTTCTTAAGGTATATGAAAATTATAACAAGGATGACGTGACGGCGTATACTCATAATAATGATCTTTTTTTTTTTTAATCATTTTTATTTAAGGAACTTTTACACCATGTGTACGCCAGTTCCATCGTACCCTATTACAAGACTATCTATAATACTACAATATTATCTTCAACTACTAATGGAACGATTTACAAATGCAAAAAGTATTTTGGCTTCATCTGAGCTGGGCTGACTTAAAATACTGTGAAACTGTCCAATGTCATTTTTGTTGACTTTTAGTTTATTTAACAGTTCTTTTCTTGTTTCCCGATATCGGACACATTCCATTAAGAGGTGATGAATATCTTCTATAATCTCGCATCTTTCGCAATTGGGGGAGTCGACTATTTTCATCAAGTATTTGAAACTTCTTAATGGCATGTGCCCAGATCTTAACCTGTGTGCTATGACAACTAATGTCCGATTCAATTTTGTAAAATTAAACCACGGGACATGAGGAGGCTCACATTGTATCGACTTGTACCATATCCCTTTAGTTAACGATCTTTCATTAAAATACTCTTTCCACATATCGTAACATTTCTTTTTATATTTCGGCAATATTTCTGTATAGTCTGGTAACATATTTACTTCACTCCATCCGTGGTAGCTCGTTTAGATAAAATGTCAGCCTCCTCATTCCCCTTAAGTCCAATATGCGACGGAACCCATTGCAACTTCAGACTCACTCCATTTTCAACCATATTATACATTTTTGATAGTACATCATAGGCTATCGGTACACCTCTGCAACCAGAGGCGCATCGAGCCAAATGCTGCAAGGCAGATTTACTGTCTGTGCATAGAAGCACTCTATTGACATTTAAAGTCATTACGTATGACAGAGATTCCGAAATTGCAACTAGTTCCGCCGTCATAATTGTTACAGCTCTGGGTAATTTAAAACAATTTTGAAGGGGAATACCCAATTGCCTTCCATCGTAAAATGCTGCGCCACATCCACTACTGCCCTTGGACCCATATGTATAAATGACGTACCAATTGGGGTATTTCATTTTTAACTCACTTAATGTATCAAATTTAATACAGTTATAGTCATAAGATCTTTTAGCGTTTTTAATATTATTTAAATTTAGTTCAATAATATCATCAACTTTTATATTTGTAACCCATGTTTTAAACTCAAACATCGGTAGGATATTAGATTTATACACATTTTCATTCTGTATTTCTCCATTAAATATTATTACAAGGAGAGGAATTTTTTTATGCTGCCAAAATCTATTCCTAGAGTATTCACCCAGCTCAGTAAACAATGGAACAATTTCATTGCTAGCCAATGATTTGAGTTTCAGACAATATTTATAGGCCAAATAATTTCGTCTTACAAACAAAGGAACTACACAAACTTCACTCTCTAGAACATGAATAGGTGTGGTTTTCACGAAGCCGCCAATTATTCTGATAGCCTGATTTTGCACTTTATCTAATTTATACAAGTGAGTTTTTGCACTATTGTTGTATAGGTAACAACAGTAGTCTATTCTGCTTCTGATGATTGAGGTATATAATGCACGTAAAAACTTTGGGTGTAAGCCCCATGTAGGTCCTGCTAATACTTTTAATAAATTAAGAAATTTTGACGTTTTTGCTACTGTTTCATCAATATGTTTTCTCCACAATAACTTTTTATCTAAATGTAACCGTAAGTATTTGCAAATGTCTACAAATTTTATTGGACTACCATTTATTTGTAAATTAATATTATATTGTTTATGACCTCTACTTAAAATACAATATTTTGATTTATTAACTGATAAATCCAAGCCTAACTCATTTATTACTTTACTAAAAGCATTAAGACCATTTTGGATCTCTTCAGCACTTTTTAAAATATTACTACTATTACTAAATAGGACAAAATCGTCCGCATATTGATAAATTTGAATATTAGAAATATAAAGACAAATTTTTGCAGTAGCTAAATTAAAAAGCAAGGGTGACATTGGATCCCCTTGCGCCAAACTTCTGCCTACATGTCTGGTCTTAATTTCTAGTGTTTTTTCATCGGTAACTGTAAGACGTCTGTTACTTAAAAAATTCCACAAATATTGACATATTTTCCTACCTAGTCCCAAATCTTCAAGTATGGTTATCATTTTTTCAATTAAAACATTATTATAAGCGTTTTCTAAATCTAAAAATGTAGCAACAGTAACCCAATTTTTAGAAAAACCTATTTGAACATATGTTACTAGGCGAACTAAACAGTCGTGACATGACATACCCCTCCTAAATCCTGCAACTGTATTGGATAATATCTTATTCTTCTCAATATACCATTCTATTCTCTTCATAAGCATAAGGTGGAATATTTTACAAAGGCATGATATCAAAGATATTGGCCTTAATTTAATAGAATGACTATTCTCATTTCCTGGTTTAGGAATAGCAATAATTCTAATATCACGCCATTGTTTTGGTATTTGGCCTGTATCAAAAATTAATTTGTAAATTTGTAGCAGTTGCTTTTTACATTCTAATGGTAAATGATAAATCATAGTATATGTTATATCGTCATCTCCCGGGGCGGTATCTTTTTTTTTCAAACATTTATTTAATTCATATAACGAAAACTCTGCTTCTAATACATCATTTTCCCTCTTTAATGTAGGTTCGCTGGGTAAAACATAGTCTAGGGCCAAGGTACATAAAAGGTTAATTTTATTCTCTATAGATATACTATTAATTGAATGATTTTTATATCCTTTATACCACCTCATTCTCTGCCACATATCCGAAACAGATGTTGATGAATTAAAGAAAAATGAGCAATACTGTTTCCAACTATTTTGTTTGGCACTCATAATTAATTGCCTGCCGAGCATTTAGAGTTCTCTCTTCTAGAATATTTAAATTAGACGGCGTTGGGTTTTTGCGAAAATTTTTAAGGGCCAATCTACGAAGCGCTACTAATCTTGAAAGATCTGGGTTCCAATATCGCTTGGGCTTAAATTTACTATCAATATTATGGCACACCTTATAAGCCGGAATGTGTTCTTGCCTTGCCTTATACATAATCTTTATAAGATTGTCATACATTGCTTGGACGTTGTCCTCGCTGACAGTGCTAAGGTGGTTTTTTAAAAATGTGGTATAACCTTCCCAATTAGCTAATTTGAAATTGAACTTTTTTAGTGGTCTGTATTGCCTCTTGATACGTAATGCGTAAATGAATAAAAAGGTGATCACTCCTTAGATTCTCATTCATTATCTTCCACTCACAGTGAACCGCTACATCAGAAGATGCAAATGTAACGTCAGGCGATGAACTTTGTAAATTGCCGTTAACTAATTTGATTCTAGTTGGAGTTCCATCATTTAAACAGATAAAACCAAATTCTAAAGCCGATTCATAAATTTGCCTACCTCTATTATCAATACGATTTGACCAATTAGTATGGTGAGCATTAAAGTCACCTACAACTAGACTTTTTGGAAAATTTCGAAAACAGCACATCCCAGTCAGACTGAGAGGTCTGTACAGAGGGAGAACAATAAATCATAACAATGTAATTAATTACTTTAGAATTAATAACTTTTAGAATTAACATTTCTATATTAGAGTTCCTTAATGTGAAAGGATGTTGTTGTACTTTTACTGATTTATGAACAATAGCAGCTACTCCACCGTATGAGTCATTTCTATCCCTCCTAAATATATTATACTCACTTATATATAAGGATGAGTTTGGCTGTAACCAAGTCTCAGATAAAAGCGCTACGTGAATTTTTTCTCTACTCAGTAATGAACTAAATTCTACCAGTTTAGGCCTTAAGCTTTGTGCGTTCCAATGTACTAAGTCTAATTTACAGTTTATTGTACTGTTATCCATAATTAATCAATTGAATAATTTTTTCTTTAAGGCCTTCGCTGTGAAATAATTCTGTAAAATATTTTACCAACTCATCAAAAACAAATTTAACTAATAACTTACATTTGGTGTACAGGTCACTATTATCTAACAAAACTTCTGTAAACTTACTCACAAATCGTTTCACTATACCATTGTCACTGTTCATGCTTTGTTTTTTCTTTTTGCATTCTTCCAATTTACCTTCTAAATCTGTAGATGTACTTTTCTTTTTACCCGCTTTCGGAACTTTTTTTGGTTTGAATATTTTTTTCCTGTTTGCAGCTCATTATCTATTTTCATATTCTGTTCGTCATTGTTTTCTTCTGAAGAACTTTCCTCTCTATGAACTAGAGCTTCAACTAGAATTTGACTATATGATTTGTTTTCTGAATCATTTTTGAATATTCCTTCATGCTCTGTATGTTGTTTCTCAATAGTTTCTTTCTGTCGAGTTAGTTTTTGCCCCTCTATATATTTCATAAGTGCTATTTTGTATGTACAATTTTCGGCACACATAATATTCCTTATTTCTTTTTCTTTTAGAAACCTTTGCAGTTTACGCACACGTAGTTAGTTGCAGTGCAATTTGGATGATTTTGAGCACATTTCGGGCAAATTATTTTTTTTGTTGGACAAAACCGTACTAAATGCCCGTATTTCCAGCAACCCGAACATTGACTTACTGGAAAAGTGTAGGGTTCCATTTTAAATCTACATCCAAAGCTATAAACATATTCAGGTAAAGTAGAGCTTTTAAAACACACCCTTATTGATTCACTTTTACCCCATTTCCCCACACTTATCAATCTGTTTAATCTTTTTACAGAGATAATTTCAAATTCACATTCAATGTTATCCAAAATTTCTTTTTCGTCCGTTTCTACATCTGCTAATTGTTTAACAATTCCATATGATAAACTAACTTCATTTAATAATTGGCATCTGTAACCCATCTTTTGAATATTTTCACAACTCATTAGCTTGTTTGCATCTTCTTTATTTAGAAATTCTATTTGCGCCCTAAACTGACTTTTATATTGAATTTTTTGGACTCTTTCTATGTTTTCAGCACGGAAAAGCTTTGCCATACTGAACTGTTTTGGCAAAGGATCTTTACCAGTGATACATACCACAATTTTTTCTTCTGTTTTTGTTTCTGACTTACTTAATTCCTGTGAATATCCCCGAACTAGACGCTTATGAGCTCTCGAAACTAATGTAAATCCATCATCACCTACATAATCATCTCTCACTCGAATTCTCTTTTCCGAATTTTTCTGTTTTTTGTATTCTTCCTCGCTAATATTATTTTCACATTTTTCAACTTGTTGCTCACAATTATTGTCACCCATATCACTAATACTCGATACGCAAAAGGCTTCACTGTCCTCCTCTTCCTCCATTAAAAAAAAAATATTTTGATATCTTATAAAATGAGGGTAGATAAAAAATTATCGTTGAATTAATACGGAAAATGACAAACGTGCGATCGACACGAGTGCTTACTCGCAACTGAATAATGATCTTGTTCATGAAACTGGTCCATACAATATTATTAGAACTGCAGTGTATATTTTAGATAGTTATAACAGTCAGAGTTTTTAATATCTTCGAACTACCTGCGAAGGAGATTCTCTAATGTGGTAATTACTAATGCCACTGTTCATGATGCTGCATCATCAGCAAAAAAATACGATATAAAGTAAACGAAAAAAAAATGTAGTAAAATGATGATAAAAAAATATCACTAAAAATGTAAGTAAAAAAAAGCAAGAAAAATAATTAAAGGAAATGGGAGTCTTATAAAACTATGAAAAGAAATCAATGTAATATAAAAAAACAAAGAGTAAAGTAGAACACAAAGATAAAAGAAGTGATTTAACGAAAAATGTAGGATTGACAAAAGATGCAGGTAGACAAAAAATGTAGGATTGACAAAAAATATAGGAAGATTAGTCATTGAAGGGAGTATCCGGTCCAATGACTTGGCTAAAGGGGTTCATTCTGGTCTAGCCTTTTGGCTACAGGGATTGCAACCCAGTCTAGCATTAACTACAGGGATTTCCGGTCTCGCACTGTCAGCTAAAGGGATTTCCAGTCTAGCACTGTCAGCTAAAGGGATTTCCGGTCTAGCACTGTCAGCTAAAGGGATTTCCGGTCTAGCACTGTAGCTAAAGGGATTTCCGGCCTAGCACACTCCAGTCTCCGGTTTTAAACTGATGAGAGGGAGCTTAGTACACTCCAGTCTCCGGTTTTAACTGATGAGAGGGAGCTTAGTGCACTCCAGTCTCCGGTTTTTAACTGATGAGAGGGAGCTTAATATACTCCAGTCTCCGGTTTTTAACTGATGAGAGGGAGCTTAGTACAATCCAGTCTCCGGTTTTTTTAATTGATGAGGGATTCCTAGCTTAGTAGGATCCAGTCTCCGGTTTCAAAACTGACAAGAAAGGTTTAATAAATGTAGTTGCTGAAGGGGTTACCGGACCAGCACACTATTGTAACATTTCGCTAAAAGATTACGCTAATTATAGAGTTGTAAAAAAAAAAAGATTATGTTTAGTTTTCTAAAAGATATGTCAGGATGAACGAGGCGTTCCTTGTCCTCAGATGTACAAAGATGCGCACACGAGGACGTGTGCATGTCAGTATGGCCGTAACGGCGTCCGCGTCGTCAAATGTAAGAATATTGTAAAGTGTAAACAACAAATGCACGGCCTGGGCCGGCAAGCGCATCGTTCGATATCCCTACTACTCAACTTGTTTTGCTCCACTAAAGTCACCACTGGGGTCGCGGGTCGCCTCACTGGGCTTCCCCCATGGGTCTAACCCGGCGGGGCGATCGCCTCTGGTGGTGTGAAGAAACTGAGGGGGGTCTAAAGAGGGGGGTGGGGGACGTAGCCTTCATCTCCAATACACACACAACACAAACACCACATAATCCCAACTGCTTACCATCAGGAAATCCTTCCTATCCCAATGACCTAGTCCTTTTTAGGGCTAGCGGTTGATCCTTTGACCAGGGGGCAAATAGCCCCGATGTCAATTACCCGCTCCTCTGCTGGGGGCGCGCGAAGTACACGACGATAAGGCAGTCTAGGCTCTGACGTGGCTCGGTACACTTGTTGTATCTTGCTAGTAGCTTATCCTTGACTTTTGGATAATTAATTTGTGCAAACAAGTTAATTATTATTATCAACTATAAATTAGTCGCAGTACAATTTATAATTGACTATCTATTGCTTAAATTATGACTTATTTGTAGTAACTAGTAAGGAATAATTATAGTTTACGTTGTTAATGAGAACTAGTAATTAATAATGGAAAGATCAAAATATAAAGAGCTATTATATCACCACATCCGCATTTTATTTATCATATCTGACCCACTTCCTACATGTTTATTGCTTTGCAAAATAATCTCCTTTACATTTTAAACATTTTTTTCATGCTATCGAACCATTTTTAAAACAGGAGCACCACAGATCTGAAGGCATGTTTTCTACATGTTGATTGAATGCTATCACTGCCTCTTCGGAGTTGGTAAAAGTAAAACCTCTCATCAAATCTTTGATTTTGGGGAAAATACAGAAATCACAGGGCGGAGTTATGCGCAGGATGAGTGACGAGATGTACTTTTTTGGAAGCTAAAAATGACTTTGTTTTGTTGGCCGTGTGTGAAGAAGCTTTATCATGGTGTAGGAGAATGTGGTTTTTGGGTCGTCTTTCGCGAACTTTTTCTGACACCTTGGGTAAACAAATGGTAGAATACCACTCGGCATCAACACTCTTTTGATCTTCAAGTGGAATTGTACAGATGGGACCCGTAGCTGAGAAAAACAACGCGATCATTTTTTTTACCAACGTTTCTCGCCTGTCTCACTTTTATTGGCCTGTTCTCATTTTCAAACACCCATTCACAAGATTGCTGTTTTTTTCGAGTTCAAAACAATAAATCCACGTTTCGTCTCTTATGACAATGTCATAAACAGCATTAGAATGTCCGTGGTCTTACTTCAGTAGCATCTGTGAGCACCATTTCACGCAAGCCTGCTTCTGCTCCGCTGTCAGTTCATGAGGGATCCAACGACAACAAAGTTTCCAAACTTTCAATTCTTTGTGTAAAATTTTCTGAATTTGGCTCATACCAATCCCCAACAGTCCTCGAATTATCTCATAAATGATCCGGGGGTTTTCTTCAATTAAGCGCTTAACAGTAGCCACATTATTTTCGTTGGCGGCAATTGAAGGCCGCCCTTCATGAAATTCGTCATGTAATGAAACTCGACCTCTCTCAAATTCAGCAAACCATCGCCTCACAGTGCTCAAAAAAGGTGCTTCTCTCCCAACAGCATTTTGAAGACGAGTGGTACAGTCTTGCGGAGGAAGAGAACTTTTAAAAACATAAAAAATCATCGCTCTAAAATCTTTTCGACCTAATTCCATTTTCGTTGCGAACGTTGAACTTTGATGTGTGATAAAAAAACAATTGACAAATCATATCCCGTCAATTGTATTTTTTATTACTAAGAAGGTTGCAACGTTTTAAAAATATAGGACTTGAAATTCAAATAGTTCCGATTAGCTAGAAGTGCAAAACTTTTAGTGTGCCCCATGTATACCTAATAGATAACATTAAATGATCATAAAACTAATGTGAGTTTCCTTTGTAATGCAAAGGAAATGTATCCCTGATAACTAGTTCGTAAATTTTATGAGTCTAAGTTGATATGAAGAGATATATAAGAAATGTTTCTTGGAGATTCTACTAGACAATTGTTCAAAATGGTTTCGAAGGTGAGAGCGATTAAAAAATCAACATTTTAGTTATGTTTCATTTTATTTAAATCTATACTAATAATGTTTAAGTGTAAAATTTGTGTAGAATCGTAATCTCAGAACTATTGCAGCGATTTAAATTTTTTTATCCATACTCTAAGGCTACATAATTCTTGGGTAACATAGGCCACATTTTAACCGATTTTTGGTTAGTAGAAGCACATTAACATATCTCACGTCAAATCCTTTACAGTGGATAGTGAAAACCGAGTGCCAGATTTATATAAATCCTATTAATACATGCATGTGAAATAAGAGTTAAGTTCACTATAAAAGTATGCGAATCAGTCGACCTTGCAGACAATAGAATTTATATTTATTTGCGTGCCAAGTTTTGTAAAGAAACTCCTCAAATTTTGTTACAAGTATTTGTAACATTCTAAAATAAATTAATACAATAAATTTCTGCTCCTTTGTTTGCTACTAAAAAATAACGTATATTTTTGAATTTGAATTGACAATTATTTACACATTGCATTTATTTCATTTAAAATATATATTCTAGTTCTAAATTTGATTTAGCTAGTTCTCACCTACATAGAAACAATTATTGCAAGTCATACACACTTTAGTATGCTTCTTGTTTGTACTGTACACATACTGTTGGGTTAATATAATTTCTATATTTTTTTGGTAATTTAATTTTTTGTTAAGAACTAACAAAGTTTTTACTAATAAACTTTTTTACTAAAATTTTTACCAAAAAAATTATCTTAGAATGTTTCATGCTCTTGTAACTAAATTTTTAGAAGTTTATTTACAAAACTTGGCACCCAAACAAATCTCAATTCTTTTATTAATTGTGACGTCGACAGAGACGCATACTTTCGTTTTGAACTTGGCTCTTATTTCTCATTTTTGTTTTGATACGATATTTTACCACGTAATATAATTGGGTTGATCACTAATTCGTTCGAAAGAAAATAATTTTATTTATACTTCGACGTTATAGTCTTAACTAGTCATAAATAAAAGCACGAAGCATTTTTTTTTTCTTTTTACAATAACAATCTAACGCGTTTACATATTTAAGAAACCCACATTTTGAAAAATCTCACGTGAGATTGGGGGATGGGGGAGGGGGTTGAATAAAATCTCCCGACGTCTCACCAAGGGGGGAGGGAGGGACAGAAAATTTAAAAAAACACCTCACGTAATTTATGGACGCCCCCTTACTGAGTTAACGCAATGAATTTCGCTGAGTTACCCATGTCTACTAACATCTAGTAGCAACGATGGTAGGGACTGGCATAGCAGATCGGTCGCCTTTACCGATCTGCCTGACAGAACGGCAGTTGGCCTATTCTTCAAAGGAGCCCGGGACTAACACTCAGATTATATTTTACAAACACGTTTGATACCATGTTTGTGAATTATAAGAAAATACAAATGATTTTGTATATAAATAATTAAAATACGAAGAACACAGGCGATTTCGAGTTTAAAAATCTTTAGCGTGTCTTAAGATAAACTAGAATAGTGTTCTATATTTTTCTAAGATCTAATTATTTACCCTATTTTATGCAATTAAAAAATTATTATTATTATTATGTCATCGTTATTAATTATTATAAAATATAGCGCTAGGAATAACCATAATATTTAAAAGTTACCATTGTACAAAAGTACATTAATACCTCAGATAAAGAATCATCTGAGATTAAAACAGCAATATCATCATTATGAACATCAAATAAAAATTCTCCTTGTTTTTGTACGAAAGAACAGTTTAAAACTAATTTATATTTTGTTATTTTAAGTATTTATAAAGTGTCTTGACTCAGTGAAAATTTTAGCTCAAAATACTGTCAGAAAACTTAGATTTCTTAGATATGAAATTTTACTAAAGCACCCAATGACAAGATAAATACCTAAAAACAGACTACTAAGGAGATAATTAAATGTTTACGTTAAGCTTCCCTAAATTTCAGCTTTATTTAGCTACTATTCCTCGAGTTTATTTTATTTTTTATTAAACGTTGATAAGTCAAGAAGTTGATATTGAATCTTACGGAATATATTAAAGTTTGAGGTAATAACTAAAGACAATGATGTATGAAGTCTCATCCGTGTTATTTCTGATTTCAGAAACTGATTGTGGTCATTCTGATCATCGTTTGCTTGAGTCAGTACATGAGTAGTGCAATAACTTCAGATAATATCACACCGGATACTTTAGAAGCTATTGAAGGGAGAATTGTAAACAATCCAGATGCTTCTGATTCAGAACTATTTACACGAAAAAAATCATATAAATCAAGAATTAGTTCGGCAGCTCTTGCAAGTTTAGTAGGATGAGGGCTCGGCTAGTCTAATGCCTTAAAGTGAATATGAAGCATATGCATCATCTTTGATTCTTGATAACAAATTAAATTGTTTTTGTTGCAATATATCAAATGTTTTTATTACCTTAATATATAATTTCAGAAAGGGATTTGATTAATTATTGAATTTAAAATTACAAAAAACATCTGTAAACCGGTTGAATCTGTAGCCCATTTCAGAAACTTCCCGCTAAACGACATTGGGCACATTTTACCCGCTTTGTCAAAGTTGGCGTACGCAAACCAAATATGTTTCTAACGTTTCTAATTATAAAATTAAGTCCCACTTTTTTAACTGTTTGATTTATCGATATTAAATACAATATAACAACTGCCTATTGGGTCTAGTGGTATATATACATACATACATACATATTGCCCCATCACCATCAGTTTGTGTGTTCGATTCCCACCGAGTATAAATATTTAGAAAATCATATTTTCAAATGTTTTTTTAGAGTTTGGGTGTTTGGTTTACACAAAAAATGTATCTAAGTAGTTTATCAGTCGCCTAGCAAACATATTACAAGTTTTGCTTAGTTTGGAGCTCGATATCGCTGTGTGCAATGTCGATGTATATACCTAGAATTAAAGTTTCTGACGCCTCTGTATCCGAAAAAATGAGAATAAGCCATGGTAAGTTGACCTGTTTTCACGTCAAAAATAACCTATCCTAACATGGAATCAAGACATTTGTGCTTAGCCATTCTGATATGAGGTTGTGTGACCCACTTCAAGATTACTCATAAACTACTGAGAATCAAATTAATCAAAATATCATGGTTTCTGACAGCACCTTAAAGTGAATTCAATCCAAATGATCCAGATTGCGAGAGCTCGATCAGCTGATCAACCAATATCAAGTTGACTGACCACTTGGAACTTCGTAATTTGAGTGACTAAAAAGTTCGTATCACTTTCTCGTACTTAAATCATAATGCGACACACAAAGATGCCACGATGCCACAAACCAATGTAACAGCAATTACATTATATTCATTTGAGTCTATGCAGTAGTTTAAGAATAATTATGGAAAATTTGTGGCTCAGACAACTTGATATCAAAACGGCTGACCACATATTATTTTTTTAGATTTATTTAAAACTATTGCGTTGTGAGTAAAATAACATCACCAAGCCACGGACGTCCATTGCTGGGCATAGGCCTCTCTCTTGGAGGTGATTCCCATAGTTGCCACAATTAGTGCAGTGTTAGTTGTAATATTCACGGGGAACGCTACCGTCCATTCCCTGTTTTATTTCCCTTGGTTGCCTCTTGCGATCCCCATAGGAAGAGATGGAGTAGTTTTATTCTAACTCGGCATCACAGAGGAATATGCCTAAGCGGATTACTGTCACAAACAGCGCGCATAGTATCTAGCACTATCAACAAATGGCAACCGGGACTGACAGCTTAACGTGCCCTCCGAACGACGGAATCATCTTTCTTGTCAGACAACCAGGTGATTCAACCTGCAACGCCACAATTGCTTTTGTGATACAATTGCTTACACAAAGTTAGTAAGCAATTGTGTCACAATAGGAGACACAATTGCTTACTAACTTTTTTACGTGCAGTTAGTAAGCAATTGTGTCTCCTACATAATTGTACAGCAGCTGTATCACCTAACGTTTGCAATCCGCCAGCGATCAGCGATAAAATTTAAACGTAACGAAAAACTCATTAAAAACGTCGCCAATTGCTTGCTGGTCATTGGATGCACTTTTTACGATGTCACAGCACCAAAACTAAACAAGCGGCAACGACTGCCACTAACATACAAGGCTGCTATGTGTCTTGCGATAACTAAGCAATTACGATAATTTTGCATTGCGAGTTACGTGATAACGTCACAAGTCTCATATCTGTAGATAGAAAAAGTCACTTTGTACAATTGTTCTCAGTTAGGCGAGGCTAGTGAAGATTAGTTAGGACATTGCAGGTTGAATCACCTGATTGTCTGACAAGAAAGATGATTCGATCCTACGGAGGGCACGTTAAGCTGTCAGTCCCGGCCGCCATTTATTGAAAGCGCTAGATACTATTCTGCGCGCTGTTTATGACAGTAATCCGCTTAGTCATATTCCTTTGTGATGCCGGGTTATAATAACTCTACTCCATCTCTTCCTATGGGGATCGCAAAAGGCAACCAAGGAAAATAAAACAGGGAATGGACAACAGCGTTCCCTGTGAACGTTACAACTAACACTGCGATCGCTAACCCTCCTGCTAATCATGGCAATGTATTTCCTTCAATAACCGAAACCAACAGCTTTATTGATTTGATGAAAACACTTCAATGACAATTTTTCCCGATTACTAATCAAACCCAAGACAGCACGTTTTTAGTAAAATACCTCCACCATGTTACTTCAGCTGCCACACCCTTCTATTGGTAGTTACCTCCTACCCAGACTGCTAACTGCTAATTTTAACCGTAAAAACACTTTCACCGCAATATTTTAGCAATGCCTTTAAAAATTCAAAAAAGGGTTTTAACAATTTTCTGACAGGAACAACGTTGCTCGGGATTAGAAAAGGTGGCAGATTGGTGATATGCTGGCTACCTATTACATTATGGGACTAAGCTGAAATAGAACGTGGGTGCACTTGTTGTATCTCTGCCTACCTTTTCGGGGAGACAGGCGTGAAGATACTTTACTTTTTCCCTTAATAATCTAAATTTTTGTAGACGTAAAGCTTACATAACGCACATTACCTTTTAACCTCAAAATCATCTAAAACATAATATTCTACAACTTTCAACGAGAAAAATATTAGCAAAGTTCGTAAAGCTCTCAAATAATTAACGGAGCATACGAGCGGTACCTGTATAATTCCGCTGTTCCATTATAACGCTAGAGGTATTCTAAAGTTGACTTTTTATTATAATAAAACGTTAGTTCCTCTGCACTCGTGATTTTCACTTTAAGTGAAATTAGCTTTATTATTGCATTGTATGCAATTTCGCTGGTAATTGTTTATTTAATTAGGGTAAAAATAACTTATATGACGCTATTAATATTTTTGCCACGCTTCATATTGCGAAGCGTAGAATAAAAGGCCAATATAGTTGCTGAAAAATTGATTGAAAATTGGTTCGAAATATGATAGTTGGAAATAATATGATGAGTTGTAATTTGTGTGATTCTCTTAGCCTAACCACACCAATGTATGCCAAAAACACAAATGTCTACGAAAGTAATTTTATAATAGTTAGGGCAAACAAGAAATATTGATTTACTCAAGATCTACAAGAAAATAGACTATTTAACTATACTGGGTAATTATAAAATATCTCAGGGAAAACAATGAGCATAATCATTAAGTAAACAAGATTAATAATCATTAAGTAAATAAGAAAAATTTCAACAACCCCCGACACGTTCTGTTATGCTAAGGCCGCCATTTTGCTTACACATCACTTTAAAAGCAAAACGTGAAAAGAATCCTGCAGCATCAGGTTAAGGTTCCAATGGTTCCTTAATAAACGAGCTTGAATTGTTTTATTGCAAGTTCCCATGGCTTCCTTATAGCTCTACCATGTAACCATGATTTAGAGTACCTGTTTGAAAAAAATATAACAAATTAGATCACACTCGATATAGTCTGGTCAACAAGTGCTTTTTTGGTCAACTTTTTTCAGCGGTCTCCGAAAATTATGATTGAGGTGTCATTCGATTCGGAATGGCATCTAGATAGTTTTCGAAAAACAATGAAGTTCCGCAAATAAAAATTACAAAAGTTATTAACAATTAACTAAAAATAAAAAGGGGGGTTTAGTTTTTTGCAAATATCTCATAAACTAATGAAGATTTTTCAAATTTGAAAAAAGATTCAGAAAGAAGAGGAAATTTCCTAAAAAAAGTTCCGACTCCCGGAATTGTAGAACTAATATTTATAATTTTCCCAGAGGGTTGAAAATACGCCCGAAAACGGGTACTCCGGCTTGCGCAAGCCACGCCTCCTTCGGACCTTTAATGAATAAATATTATTTAAACTTATTAAATATGAAAATTAAAATTTGAAAAAATTCAGGTGCCTACAGGACAGATCAATAAACAATAATCCGCGGTCAAAAAATTTTTAACAATTTTTTGTAGCACGAACATTAACATTGCAAGTGCGATATTTGTTAAACTATTAATCTAGGATTTTTTTTCTTTCGTGGAGCTATTTTTCAAAGGTCTTAGAATAGATTCCCGTTGGAAAAATTAAAAAATTGTAAATTTTCATTTTGTAATTAACAGTTTACTAAGGTGAAAAATTATAAAGCTTTATTAAACATTGAAAAAAATTTTTTTTTCATAATATTATTATTGATCCGTTTTTTTATGATCAGAAGCTACTTAAAAATGATTTTTTATAATTTTTATCTCCTATTGTTTAAAAAATTGTTATAAACAAATGCGTTGTTTATGAGATAATTTAAAAATTTTTTTCGATAACATAATCTTTGATGATAATTATGATTTTTTTTAAAAAAACCGTTTCTTAAAAAAAATTTTTTATTGCTAAAAACGCATTTGTTGATTAACAATTATTTTCTCCCACTTCTAATTAACATTAAGGAACCATTTTTTTTTAAAATCATTATTTATTTTTCTTTTTGATATAAAAAAAAATTATTTAATTTTTCATTGTTTATGTAATAAACAATTTGTTATAAACAAATAAATTTTTACCTTTTATTTTTGTTTCTTATTTTACTTAATGTCACAAAAACTGACATGATTTATTTTTTCTTTTTAATTTTTTTTACTATTTTTTTTTTAATTTTTAAATATTCGTTGTCTGTAATTTCGTCATTCTTGCCTGGTTTTTCATCCTTAAAATTATTATAATTTATAAACTAATGGAGATATGATGAAAACACCCAAGACTTATTTATTCTTTAACTAATAAAGACTATACTAGATAAAGAATAAATAAGTCTTGAGTGTTTTCATCATATCTCCATTAGTTTATAAATTATAATAATTTTAAGGATGAAAAACCAGGCAAGAATGACGAAATTACAGACAACGAATATTTAAAAATTAAAAAAAAATAGTAAAAAAAAATCATGTCAGTTTTTGTGACATTAAGTAAAATAAGAAAAAAAAAATAAAAGGTAAAAATTTATTTGTTTATAACAAATTGTTTATTACATAAACAATGAAAAATTAAATAATTTTTTTTTATATCAAAAAGAAAAATAAATAATGATTTAAAAAAAAAATGGTTCCTTAATGTTAATTAGAAGTGGGAGAAAATAATTGTTAATCAACAAATGCGTTTTTTAGCAATAAAAACTTTTTTTTAAGAAACGGTTTTTTTAAAAAAAATCATAATTATCATCAAAGATTATGTTATCGAAAAAAATTTTTAAATTATCTCATAAACAACGCATTTGTTTATAACATTTTTTTAAACAATAGGAGATAAAAATTATAAAAAATCATTTTTAAGTAGCTTCTGATCATGAGAAAACGGATCAATAATAATATTATGAAAAAAAAATTTTTTTCAATGTTTAATAAAGCTTTATAATTTTTCATCTTAGTAAACTGTTAATTACAAAATGAAAATTTACAATTTTTTAATTTTTCCAACGGGAATCTATTCTAAGACCTTTGAAAAATAGCTCCACGAAAGAAAAAAAATCCTAGATTAATAGTTTAACAATTATCGCACTTGCAATGTTAATGTTCGTGCTACAAAAAAATGTTAATTAATTAATGGATAACTTATTGAAAAATCGCGATAAAAATTTTTTGACCACGGATTATTGTTTATTGATCTGTCCTGTAGGCACCTGAATTTTTTCAAATTTTAATTTTTATATTTAATAAGTTTAAATAATATTTATTCATTAAAGGTCCGAAGGAGGCGTGGCTTGCGCAAGCCGGAGTACCCGTTTTCGGGCGTATTTTCAACCCTCTGGGAAAATTATAAATATTAGTCCTACAATTCCGGGAATCGGAATTTTTTTTAGGAAATTTCCTCCTCTTTCTGAATCTTTTTTCAAATTTGAAAAATCTTTATTAGTTTATGAGATATTTCCAAAAAACTAAACCCCCCTTTTTATTTTTAGTTAATTGTTAATAACTTTTGTAATTTTTATTTACGGAACTTCATTGTTTTTCGAAAACTATCTAGATGCCATTCCGAATCGAATGACACCTCAATCATAATTTTCGGAGACTGCTGAAAAAAGTTGACCAAAAAAGCACTTGTTGACCAGACTAATAGGATTATTGTATTTACTTTAGGAGTTCCACGGCTACCTTCTAATTCTATTATCAATCCCTGTGAATCTTCTGTCAATCATTATTTTGCAAACCGTCTGAATTTTAATTTTCTAGCTTTATGAATACTTATGACAACTACATAAAATAGTTTTGCCTGTGAATATATACTATCCACACGTCTAATATTGGTTTATTTAGGAGAATTAAGTTTCTGCTGTAGGTTGGTCCGGGCTCCTTTTTAGTTTTGCTCGGCAGATCGTAAAAGGCGACCGATTACTGTATGTACCGTCACTAATATCGTGGCTACTAGGTGGTAGAGTTCTGCATTGTCTTGCCCCGGTTTGGTACAACTGCTTTACATACTTTACATGCTTAAATACTTTTTATTGTAGGCAAGAAAAAATTTAAATTGTAATTGACTCTTCTGACTGGTATAGCTAATTAGTCATCTTTGACGACCTGTATGGGAGAACAGCAGTAGGTCTATTTTTCAAAGGGCCGACCCAACATCAAAAACAACTAATTTCACATTACATCAGTACTCAATATTCCTAACAAGCTGTTTCACGCTCTGAAACAAATTTCCCTGTGTAAATCAACTAATAAAACTGACCACTGCTGTCTCCTAAATTATAAATAATGATACACGTCGTCGTACGCATGTTGCTTTGCCTCTGACAGCCATAATGCGAATAATGATAAATATTTGAGCAAACCAGAAAGGACGCAACAAACCTGTGAAAGACAAATGATTTATTTCGTAATGAAATTGTATTTTAGTACGCATAGATATACGAGTATTACACGTCATACTCACAGTTTGTACGCAAATGGAGATTTTTCGTTAGCGTTTTACCGCAGTATCACTTAATATCCTTATGATTATGAGTTTTGTTCAAGTAATACCTGAATCATTAAAATTGATAAATTTTATTGATCCCGGTTTTACTTTTCGGAAATCAATATTTCAATTGAATTAAAATCAAATCAAATCAGCTCGTTAAACCTTCTTTGAGAGACAACGGTGGGCTAATTTTTAGATGAGGAGAGAATGCACCAAAAAATAGTATGTTTATATTACTATAAACATACTATTTTTGGTGCATTCTTAATATTAAAATATTATGAAAGTTTTTAATAAATCCCACGGAAGCAACTCATTTTTTCGAAATAAAAATTATTTTATGTGCTATTTCAGGACATCATCTGCTTGTGTGCAAAATATCATCAAAACCATTCATTGGTATTTGTGTTATTGAGGAACAAACATCCAAACTTTCGTATTTATAATATTAATATAGATTACATTAAACTATTTTACATTATTACATAATAGATGAAAAATTAATAATTAATTATTACTTTCAAGACTTAGTGTCATAATAATAATTATTAATGAGAATAATTCTTATTTTTTAACCGACGAAAAACCGGTAAAAAATATGCGTTACGAATTGGGCACCTCCTGGTATTCAATTCGTAACGCAAATTTTTATTATGTCAGATCACCCATAACTTTTAATAGAGTATTTCGACTTTGCTAATTTTTTTTATGCCTAGCATGTACTTCGAGGGTGGCATATAACAAGTGATTGATTATTCACTCACTGATTTTAATATCTGATTTCGATAATTCTTCTTTTATTAGATAGAAAATAACTTGACAGTGGATCTATATATTTAAAAAAAAATCCTAACATAAGGGTATGAAAACAGGGATGATTAGTTGTTCACTCACTGATTTTAATGCCGAATTGTGAGAGGAAAACACGATAGTAGTTCTTCAAAAATGTTTCCTCATCTTTTCGGAAGAACACGACGACAAACGATAACCGACACAAATACGCATTGGAGCTGCACTAGTATAGGTATTTCAACCGCTTTCATCTTCAGCTTATGCCTTTTAACCTGCCTTAAACATATCAAAATTTTTATCTAGGCTAAGTTATTCTGTTAAGTGGCAGGTTAAATATTCCCTTGATTTCTTGAAGTTGAATTAGAGACGAAACTCTTCTGAAATATGTAATTTATTATAAAATTTTTGAAGTTGCATACGATGTCGAGCTTAAAAGCGATGGTTTTTTTTTCATATCGTCAGTTTCGTCAGGTAGCTTTATTTTTGCTATTAAAAACAAACTTGGCCCCCGATTTCACTTGATCGCTTTTTTTAAAGAGCGTGTAAGATCTGACGATGTGACTGCAGTATTTACGATTCATCTACTCCCACCAGGTGTTTTGCGCTTGATAGAATTTCATCTTCTTCCGAAGGATACCTATGTTAGTACTCCAGTTGCAATAATGTATACAAAACTTGAATATAACGAAGGTAAGCTGTATATAATAAAAGAACTCTTGGTAATAAGGTTCACCGACCGTCACTCTCCATACACTTTGCTCGATTTTTACCAGCTTCATAGAAAGATATGTGGTTTATTCTTCAGTAGAGACAGGATTTTAACTTAAATTGACTTTGGCAAGTCTACTAAACAAAGAAAGAAATATACATTTATTCAGCGGATCAGTGAGACACATATAGAATACAAGCTATATGCATTAGTAAAAACAAAACAGAAAAAAAACATATACAAAAAATAAATTATAATAAACACACGCACACACACAAACGCACACACACACACACACACACACAAACGCACACACACACACTGCAAAATATAAGCAAATGCAGTTTAAAGAACTGTGTGTGGTAGTGTTTTAGTATCCATACCATATGTGTCCCGTGTGTATCACAGTGCCGCTAAAAGGGATCCAACTCAGCGCATGCCAGACGTGAGCCTGGCGCTGGGCTTCAGTTAGGCCCGTAATGAGACACGGCCGTGAATCCGTAAGCCAAATACTAAACATTACTAAATATTAGTGCATAATAAATGAAATTGTAAGAGACTATTAACAATTTATATTACATTATATGTATAATAAATACGTTATGATATACATATATACACATACATACGTATCATTGAAGAATAAAAATAAATAAAGAGAAAACAATGATAACTTATGGAAAATTACTGTCTCTTTATATTACTAATTTTTATCTAAACTAATATTATAAAGCGGAAGGTTTTGATTTTTTGTTTGTTTGGTACGTTTTAAGTCAAATTCTACTTTACCGATTTTAAAAATTCTTTGACCTTTAGAAAACTATTCTTTCCAGAAATGACACAATCTACTTATTTACCCAACCAAGGAAATGATTATGGGTCACGCGAACGAAGTTACGAGTAACAACTAGTATCAAATAAGAGAGGTGTTATTATTATTATTTAGTACAAGTCTTAGTTTAAACAAGATATTTAAAGGAAAGAAAACAAAGAGCAGAAATATAATATTCAAAAGGTTCAAAGGATTTTACACCAAACCACGCGTAATCTTTGGAAATGAAAAGCTATAAGGAAATATTAATTCTAAAACTGCTGTAGACGAAATCAAATAATTCATGACGTAAAATGAGTACAGCAAAAGGGCTTGTTTTTGATTTTTTTCAATTTACGTTTCAGATTTTATTCGATTCATAAGATTTTTCGTTCATTTTAATTTCTTTAAACATTTTGTAAGTTACTTGTAGGTGCTATAAAGCTTTATTCAGATACATATTATGTTAGTTACTTAACGAAAATGAGACAAAACTGGTTATTGATAACTTAAATAAAATGAGTAAAACACAAAAAGAGTTTTATAAAAGTATATAGTTACACAATACTATGAACTTATAGGTCTTTAATCGGGTATGGCACAAAGCGCTTCTCGCGAAGCTACCTTCGTACGGGTTTCCCGGGAAATTATGCAAGTGGATCACTAGTTTTTCGGCTGGTCGGAGCATCAAATTCGTAGTTGACACTGCGTGCTCCGACCTTAAATCTGTCAATCCTGGTATTCCTCAAGTCTGCGTGCTATCACTGACACTGTTCCTTCTGCATATCAATGACATGATGCGAATCCGCAACTTAGATTACTATGCAGATGACAATACTGGTGATACTACATACTCCGACCATAGCGTTATTTCTCGGGAACACGTCGAAGAGTGCCAAAACAAGCTTGAGTCTGGAGTTGAAAATCGACTTACTGATGTCTCGGAATTGGGTCGTCGAAAACTTGCTCACTTTTAAACCCAAGAAGACAACAAGAAAACAAACTTTGCGTGTTCACCGCTAAAAAGACACTCTTCAAATCGTATCACGTCGATTTCGGGATATTCTCCTAATAGCCTCAACCAGCGTCGGAATTCTGGGAGTCGACATATCGAATTCCGTCCAGTTTCGCGGTCATTTGGAGGGTAAGGCTTAACTAGCCTCCAAAAACTTTTCCCCGTGTTGATCCCGGGCTCTTTTGAAGTATTCTTCAAAAGAGCCCGGTCAACTGCTGTTCTGCCAGGCAGGCTGTAAAATTAAATTATAAATTAAATAAATTATTAATAATCATTATCTCGCCTATATTAGCATTGTCTCGCCCAGGTCTGGAACCACCGCCTCACCTATTCCTGCCGCAATAGCGTCAGTGCTTGTCACTGTCGTGTTTCGGTTTGGAGGGTAAGGTAGCCGGTAAACTTATGCATGTGGCCTTAGACCTCGCAACAAGACAGCAACGCACTATTAACACCTTTGGTGTCTATAGGCGATGGTTGACTTTTTCCATCGGGAGACCCATCTGCTTGTTTGCTATCTTATGATATATAAAAAAAAAGCTCGGTGTGGTCAGCAGAGCAAGACAGTAACTTCTTACCGGCCCACGGTCTTTAACTTTATAAGACATAAATTCGACCTCACATGGAGCACTGTTCTCATCAATGGTCCGGAGCTCCTCAGTACCAGCTTTTTCCTATTGATCGCATTCAGCGTAGAGTGGTTTGAATCAATGATGACCAGGCTATTTCGAAACGGCTTGACTCTTTGGCATTGCGCAGAGACACAGGTTCACTTTGCGTCTTCTATCGTATTTATCATGGGGAGTATTCCAACGAGTTGTTTAGATTAGATCCTGTCACTGAAATCTATCATCGGACATCGCGTTGAAATTTGAAGTTCCACCCTCACCATCTCGATATCTAGAATTCTTCAACTGTGCGATTCTCATGAAACTTTTTGTCTTCCACTACTCTGTTGTGGAATCAGTTACCGGCAACGATATTTTCCAGGGAGGACCTTCAAAAAAAGAACTTAATCATTCTTGAAAGGCCAACAACGCAACTGGTATTGGTTGTTATTATTATTAATTATTTTATATTTATTAACCTCTGGCATTGCGGATGTCCATGGGCGGCGATGGTCACTTACCATCAAGTGCACTTCCTGATCGTTTGTCCCCTCTTCTTTAGTAAAAAATCTTTGATAAATTCGCGAGTCGTACTTTAGCTATACTTTTCAGTGACCTAAGTAGTCTTTTTTTACACCAAGAAAGGTGGCTAAAGTGCCTTTTTCAAATCACAAAGTGAAATATTAGGAGCTTACTTGAAGAGAATAGAAAATCATCGCTCATAAATATTAAAAGTGACAATAGTGCGTTGATATACGCGTAGCAAGGATGTAATAGCACAGGCATAAGTTTACTAGCCATGTTACTCTCCTAACCGATTGCAGAATATAACAGTGATAAGCACTGACGCTGTTTCGGCAGGAAAAGGTAAGACAGTGATACCAAGCTAAGGCCAAGTAATTACGATGGTAGTGACAGATTTGGCTGATTATTCCTCTTTTACAAATTATCTGCCAAAAAGTGCAGGACAAATGGCATCTTTTTAAAAGGGGCCCGAACCAAGACTACTGAAATGATATTAAAGATATTTTAAAAAATGGAAAAAATACCAAAAAATAAACATAGTAAAAGCCAAATGTTTATGTTTATGTGTCTTTATGCATGTTTCTGAAGTTACTGATAGGATTTTAATACGGTTGTTGTAGTAAATAAAGTTTGTCGTATGGCCAAAACATATTTAAATCGTATATTAAAGGAAAATGACCTTCGATTATTCTTAATAACTTTAATTAAGATATATTTTTAATAAACAATGATAAAACTGAAATTTATTCCGAACAAATTCCCGGAATACTAAGCTAATAAAGTGAACAATAATTATTTCTGTTCGTACGAAGTTAGAATGGGTCGCCTGCTTATTTACTTTTGCTTGATATTTGCACTTAACTGTTTCATTTCTCCTAAACAAATTTCCCTGTATAAATCAACAAACAAAACTGACCGCTGCCTCCTATATTTATTATAAATAATAATTCACGCTGCCATACGCCTTTAACACTGTAGTTTTATGCCAAACAGTCGTACATATAACATAATTTTAAAGTTATGGTAAATGTTAACACAAATTCATAACAATGTGAATCTGGGAAAGTCAAATAATTATTTGTTTTAGTTTAGATCACCTACATAAACAAATGTTTTCATTTATTTTAACATTTTGTTGCACACAAATAACAAAAAGTTAATATAGTGATAATATTACTACAAACAGCTAGTATATCTCTAAAGAAATTTCTTCAAGCAAGCCCAAAGAAGAAAAAAAAAATAAGATACAAAAAAACGTATACAAATGATAATAAAATAAGAAGAACTTAACTACTTTAATAATAGAACATAAAAATATACTTCCTGACCAAAACTACAAGCAAAACAAACTAGGCAATGGATAAGTAGTGCTATTTCAGGCAAACGGTCTAGTGGTTCGTTATCAGTGTTGACCGCATGAGTTTTTTTTTTCAGTTTTCTGATAAAAACAACATTGGCCGATATTGGGTAAGTACTCGGTTGGCTTGCCACATATCACACTATGCACTTAATGTACCTCTGCTTACCTCTACGAAAATACGAGCGCGGAGATACTTTATTTTTAGGTAATTCTTAAAAATCTATAAATGAAAAGATGAGTCACCAACGGATAAAAAATATAAGCATAGATTTTTCAGTTCTAACACCTTTTTCGTTAAAAATGGCAGTATATTAATTTTTGAAAAGCTGTATATTTTAAAAACGATGATGGCATTTAACTCAATTTTTGAGATCTAAAATATTGCTTTAGATTCGATAGGTTGAATAATTTCGATGCAATTTCAAAAAATATTTTATTTTTAATTTTCTTCATTGATGAATCCCAAACAACTTGACCGATTTTGATTAAATTAACAGTATTTAGTGCAGTTTTTAAAGGAGAACAGTTGATAAGGTTTTAAAGTCAATCGGTGAACTAACTTGATAGTTATTTTAAAAAAAATAAGTAAGTTTGCTAAATACAACGTAATTTTAATAGTTGAAAAGCTATAAGTTTTAAGAATTGAATTCGACTTTGATTTTTGAAACGCCATTTGACGTAGATTATTTAGTACTAAAATATCGTAGAATACCAAAAAATTATTGGTTGAAAAATTTCGAAGCTATTTCGAAAAAACAAATTTTTCAAAATTTTTCGTCAACGATTACTCCCAAACGGATTAACCGATTTTGATGCAATTTATATATTAGACGTAGTTTTTTGAGAAATAGAGCTTTTGTACTCAATCGATGCGTAAATCTGAAAGTTATATTAAAAAAATAATGTTTCGCCAAAAATTTTTTTTGGTGTTTTTTCATAATTTCTCAAAATCTCCTGGATCGAATCGGTTCAAATTTTCAGGAAGTCTAAGTTGAGCGGATATCAATAGAATGTCATCGACCACGTTTTAATCTGTTTAGCCGCTCAAAAGGTATGAAATGTTTACATATACACATACACACACACACATACATAAATACATACAGACATACTGACGTTATCGTGAAAATAGTCGGAAAAGTTTCCTAGGACCTCAAAACGTCGACATCTGGTGAAAACTCGATTTTCAAAAATCGGGATATAATCAGTAACTTCCTTATCTAACTACATACTTAGCGGGAAGTTAAAAATGTTATAAAGTAAAGATAATAACCGTAAATTCTTACGCAGATGCTTTAAGAAGCCAATCAAATTGCTTCCTAAAACTGGAAATATGGTCGAATTTACGTAAACTAAATTTAAACCTGAATCATACATTTTAAAGACGATTTAAGATTTTCCTCTGTAGCATCAGAATCGCATTTATTTTTTTTAATTTATATCATTAGATTGCAAAAAAGTAAATGGTTCGCCTGTTAGAAATAGAAATGATTACCTCAGATCAAATAGATCAGGCGCCAAAGATGTTAATGGTGTTGCTATCCGTGTGGTGGCACGACAATGCCACATGCATAATAAGTCTACCGGTTTCCTTATCCTACAAACCGAGAAACGACAATAACAAGCATTGACGCTTTTGCGACAGGAATCGGTAAGGCAAAGGTACCAAATACCCCGGCATACATTGCGGAAATCTACCACCTAGTAGTTACGATGTTAGTGACGTGTATTGCCAGTCGGTCTCTTTTTACGACTTGCTTGACGAAATGGCAGTTGGTCTATATTCTATGGTTATTTAAAGAAGCTCGGAGCAACACGAGTGAAAAGAATGAGTCTGCATAATCCAAAATAAGTAAAAATAAATATTATAGTTTGGATCAGAGATAACAAACAAGTAGAAGATAGAAAAAATCTCCTGATAGAAAGATACAACCATCGCTTATAAACAGCATATGGAGCGTTGCTCTTTGGCAACTTAGCCGGCTATATTACCTACCAAACGATGTCTTGTCGTTTATCATTTTGTCTCAATCACACCTCGCTTAAACCAGGAGAGAAGTAACGTATAACTCAACCGATATTTGCGTATATATTTACTTCTAATTAGTGTGTCATAACTTACAATAATCAAAAAATAAAGGGCTTTTTATTTAACGCAGTAAGTAACGTTTCTATTTAGGTAAACGATTTGTCAATAATTACACCAAATTTCAGTGCTAAGTGTTATAATAATAATTCGTTTATTTATTTTAAACTATTTATTGAATCACAATACTAAAATTTTCTCACATGATAGATTTATGACTTAAAAATTTATGATGCTATTATTTTACATATTTGAATATATGTGTGAATGAGCTCCCTATATATATCGCATCAATAGTAACGTATATATGCAATTATGAACGAAACAGAATGAGCCCAGACTTCGCACACAATCAAACTTGTTCATTAATAAGACCGGTAGAATTTGATTAGCATATGAGTGTTTACAGCCGCAAGCGTTAAAGCGTTTACATCGTATTTACCGACGCAAATTCAATATAGTTAGCATTAAACAAGTAATTTATTGATTAACTAACCTAAAATACACAATGTTATGGTTGATTAATTAACCATATACCGAAATATGGCGTTTGAAAGGTAATTTAAGTTAAAATATTATTTCAGTCAACTTTACAATTGATGAAAAATAAAAGAAATTCGTAATATTTTAAATATCTAGTATATCATCACGCCAAGTCCGTTGCGAAATATTATGCGAAAATCTAACGTCTAAAGGAGATTGATGAGATCGGCCTCAAATTGCTACAAGTAAATAGCGTCAGACGAAGTTTTCAAATTAATTCAATGTACAATAAGCCCATATTGGAATTCAACAGACACTTTTAACAGCAAGTAAATTTCAAAACGGAATATAGTTGGAAGTCATGAAACTAATTAAACTTGGACGCTTTTTCTTATTTCTAAATCTAGCAAAGTTTTTTCTATTCTATCTTTCTTATTTCGCCTTTAATTTCCTCAATCAGAACATCGATATCAATGATCCTGAACTTGACGGGGATGCGTGACTTATTACACAATACCTTTGCAACATTCCACCTTCATCTTCATGTCCTAGAAATCACGACTTGTCGTATCACCAGTTTGCCAAGGAAAATCAAATGGCGCAATGGTTTTATCTTGTTTAGTTTAAAAGTCACAATTAACATCTGTGAAAAAATCGCAACCAAATTGAATAATCTACCTGGACGCTACGATGCTACAAACAGACACAGATATACACATTAAACTTCCCTCTTTTTTGCGTCGGGGGTTAAAAAACGTTTTATTTCAAAATCAATTATTTGAACTGTTTTTGATGCAATTTATGTATTTGGCGCAGTTTTTGGGGATCTATTCCCCATTAGATGATTTTGTACTAAATTGGTACATTAATTTCAAAGTTATATTAAAAAAAAATCTTTTTCGCCAAAATGTTTTTTAGGTTTTTTTCAAAATTTTTCAAAACCTCCTGGAACTAATTAGTCAAAATTTACATACAGACATACTGTCGTCATCGTAAAAATATTCGGAAAAGGTTCCTGGGACAGGAAATCTGGTTAAAACTCGATTTTCGAAAATCGGGGCAAAATCAGTAACTTTGTTATCCACAAACGCAGGAAGTTAAAAAAAAACATTCAACCAATGTAAAAAATCTAATAAATTAACATCAAAGTTAAGTCAAATATAAAATTGAAATCTTTCTTATAAACGTTTTGATCCCTCTTCTATCTCTCATTTCCAGTAAATAGTTAAAAAAAATTGAAGTCGAGATCGGTCAATTATTTTTTTTAACTTTTTTATTTCAGCCTTTAATAATGCTGATAAACACTCATTATACGGATTCATTGACTATCGCTGGATTCCGAGGTATAAATCTAATGGCGCTCTACTAATTATAGAGTTAATAAAATTTATAATAATAATAACAAATATATTAACAAATATTCGCGGGACAAATCACACTTACTGATTAGATCAGTAAGTGTGATTTGTCCCGTGAAAAACAATAATAAATAAATATTCACGGGACAAATTACACTTACTGATCTAACCCCAAAGTAAGTAAATTATTTGCTTGTGTTATGGGTGTTAGTCAATGACACTAATACATAGAAAACATATATAAATACTAAAATATTTTTAATAAACACACGAACCCGGAAATACAAACATTTGTGCTCATCACACAAATGCTTGTCCCCGTCGGAGATCGAACCCGAGCCCCATCGATTGCGTAGGCAGGGACGCTAACCACTCGATCAACGGGGCGGTCAAAATATAGAGTTAAGGTAAAAAACGCGACATAAAAGTAAAAAAATTCCTGCACAAAGTCTCAACGGATTTCGTCACAGCATCATGGTTTCGACTTTCGGTAGACCGGCCCTAATACGCTGTATAATATATTTATTTTGCTCTTAGAAACTATTAGCTTTAGCACAACAAAATCCTTTAACTTACAATTAAAGATTGTCCTTGAAGTAACATCCAATCTAATATTATAAATGGGAAAGTGTGTGTATATGTCTGTCGGAGCGACGAATTGGCGTGATTTTTAAGTGGAGATAGTTGAAGGGGCAGAGAGTGACATAGGCTACTTTTTAGCTTACTTTACGCAAATGAAGCCGCGGGAAAAGCTAGTAAACTTGTAAAAATAAATTATTATTAAAAAGCTGTATGGATGAGATAACTACAATATATCAAATACTATGCCTGCCAAATTCTATAGCAAGTTAGTGGTTGTCATTGTCTTGTTCCCGTTTGGAAGATAAGGTAGCCGCTAGACCTATGCATGTGATGGAACACCGAATATGAGTATTCGGTATCTATAAACGATGGTTATCTTTTTCCATTAGGGGAGAGCTCTCTATTTATTTCCTATCGTATGGTATTAATAAAACACAACATGCACAGTAATATTCCGCAACTTTTTCAACAGAAAAAGATTAGACAAGTTTGTAAAGCTCTCAAAAAGTTAACGAAGCATACGAGAGGTGCCTGTTTAACTCCGCTGTTCCATTACAACGCTAGGAGCATTTTATGCTGCAATCACACATTCGCGCAAGTAAGAGTTTTAAACAAATTTGAAAAAATGTATTAAAAGGAAACTGTGTAAAAAAATTATTATAAAATTTGGAGACAATAAAGCGAAGAATTACTTTCTGCTCACATCAATCTTTAGTAATGTCATTGTTGTTCCGAATCAAAAGATATACTCGTACTATATGCACAATATGTAACGCAGCGAAATTACCTAAAAATGGCGGCACTTCCTACTCCACTCTCCGCTAAACATCGTAATCTGCGCTCAATTTATTAATTTGTTTGATACTTAAACTATACAGCGGCATAGTTAGATTTTGGATTTAGATGATAGTTATGTAGGTGGCTATAATATTAAACTGTATCCCCCAATTTTGTTATAGTTAGTTTTTTGAATCGTACCTCGCCAAAATAGAGACAAAAAACACAAGCTCACCTAGTTACTTCCGCGAGAACTTCTCAAAGTGAAGCCATTTTCCGATTTAGTAGAATCAATAAAATTATCAAGCAAAGGGAACGGAAATATAATGTGAATAAATATTCGCGTTACAAAGTCAATCTACATAAAAAGCCCGCTCGAGCAACGCACACATAGACACCTCTCACGGACGCGATATTGGAAATTGGAAATAGTGCAAGGCGCAAGCGCGAGTGCCAACAGCTTGGAAACACGTCAGTAAACTTTTTGTGCAGAATTTTTTTGAATTGTAAGGATACCATTAAAATATTTTGATTATTATTGGTGACTATTCCCGTTCTTCCTGCTTCATGACGGACTTGCGTACAGCTGTCTACTAACAATTGATAAAATGTCAAGATTTAAATCTAAGAAAAGTATCGATGTTTTAAATATTCTTTAATTCAAATAGGATTGAATAAAACACCGGTTCAAAACATACATTACATACATTTAAACAGTACGTACCGGTGCAGTGATTCATTTGGCGATTTCGTTCGACATTCGTTTTACATCCTATAATGCTGCAATTACACATCATCCTTTATTTTTTCACATCTATATTTAAGGTACATACCAAAATTATGGAAAACTACAATCATTTTATTAAAATCGGTATATATTTATGTAAACAAACATCATTTGACGTTTTATGTACATTGACAGCGTGCCACAGTAATGGTGAGTTGCTGCAAGCTGTTTAAGATAACGTTATTTTCATAAATGATTTGAAATTAGAGCACTGAAAAAATTTTTGTAGCTTTGTCTATTATTAAAGTTTGAACTTGTTAAACAGAGATAAAGCTATTTTTATATATTCACCGTTGGAATGCATGCTATTTTATAATTTAGATTGCTTATCTATATTAATGCCAAGTCAAAGAGGAAGCCGGTAGGCTTATGCATGTGGCATTGCTAACTCACCACACGGATAGTAACTAGAGATGAAAACTGCCGTATGTTTCCGAATATTTGTAAGAAATTTTCCAATGATGCCGGTAACATTGCGTTATATTGCTTGAAACTTGCCAAAATTGCCAAATTACATGGGTAGGAGGTTTTTAATGTAATTTTCTATGTTTATGCCCTTCGAAGTTAATTATGTAATTTGTAATTATACTTGTTCATAGTGAGCCTGTCATATACAGTAAACATTGCAGTAAATGTAAAATTAATAATTATATATATATATTAGACTGATTCAAATTAAAAAAAACTTTTTTTTTGAATAAATACATCTAAAAAGTTTCTTTGTAAGACCAAAAAAAACCTCCTAAAAGATGAACTTGATATCTTAAAAATTGAGCTGGCGCATGGGGGGGTCCCCTTTCCCATTTAAAATACATTGAAAAATAACTTTTTTCTGTATTTTCATTGTAAATCGTTCCGATTTTTAGAAAAATATCGTTCTCTATTTACACGTTTCTCGCCAATGTCACCGGCAAGATTAGAAACATTCGTGGCAGTAATGGCACTTTAGGAATATTGCCGGCAATTTTCATTACTAATAGTAAGGTACCATTAACATCTTTGGCTTTATAGGCAATGGTTTCTGTTTCCATTTGTAGAGCTATCTGCTTGTTTGCTATCAACTTATATGAAATAATTGCAATTAATTTGAATAGAATATGTTTTTCGTTTGGCATTCCCGAATATCTTCGATGAGGGTACACTAAGAGATACTTATTGATAGCTTTTGGAACGAAATTTCTTATCCCATGATACGAACGTGGCGGATAGTTGACTTCAAAAAAGAGAAAAAAATTTCAGCCATGAGTTTTCGTCACGAGCCTTTTGCGGCCATCGAGTAAGCTCTTTAGTGTAAAAGATTTAAATAGGCGGAAACAGGCGGAGTCAGGTGAATAAGGGCGGAAACAGGCGAAAACAGGTGGAAAAAGACCGAAACAGGCGAAAACACGAAAATAGATGGAAATGGACAGAAACATGCGAAAATAGGTGAAAACAGGCAGGAACAAGCGGAAATAGGTGAAAAAAGAAGGAAGAAAGAGAGAGAGAGGGAAGCGAGAAGAGGTGGAGATGATAAAAGAATAGGGAAAATAAAAACTTCATTCCATTCGAGTTTTCCACGACCTTTATTTTGAACCTAATGATAGAAAAGACTTATTACACACATACTTATTACACACATTACTTATTATTATAAAATACAGTATAATTCAATTTGAGAGATTTTTTTGTGCGGAAGTGACAAATATTTTGTTAAAATGTATAAAACTAGCTGCAGCATGCAGCCCGCTGCATTATAAAAGTTTTTGGTGAATCTCGCAGGATCACCTAATTTTTTCGGCATGAAAAGTAGTCTATGTGCTATTCCAGGTCATTGTCTACATAGATGCCAAATTTCATTCATATCTGTTCTGTAGTTCTTGCGTGATTAAGTAACAAACATATCATTCATCCATCCATCCATCGCAACATCCAAACATCAGAACTTTCGCATTTATAATATTAATATAGATAAAATAAATGTAGGAGCAATTTTATCAGATAATATTAGCTTGGTATTTCTTCCAAATATATCGTTATTCTTAAATAAATTAATCAACCAACAAAACTGATTGTCGATGTCTACCGATTTATAAATAATGATACACGCCTACTTGTATTGCCTTGCTCCAGACAGCCGTAATGCGAATTATGATAAATATTAACACAAACCAGAAACGACGCTACAAACCTGCGAAAGACAAGTGATTTATTTTGCATTTCACGAGGAAGCTCCGTTTGCGCACTCCAAATGCAATTTCAGTTCATTTGGAATACGCGAAATAACATGCTCGTGTAATCATTATAGGGCATTTTATAGCAGACTGTTTTCGCTTTCATAAGGTAAAATAATTCATAAAATGCATAATTAATAATGCATAAAAATTGATGATCATGTGTGAACTAGATATTGAAATATTGCAGCAAATTCTTCTAATTAAAAGTATGTGTCGTAAAAATATTAAAAATATATTAACAGGTATTAATCAGGTAAATTTTAAAACGCGACCTCCTCAAATACAATATACTTTAAAAATATACCGAAATAACTCTTTTAAACAACAATAATATATAAAAATTCAACTGTGTCGATAATCCGTCCTAAGAATTATTTATTGTTGAAAACCCTATCAAAATATGATAGTAAGTAGATATTTTAACAGTAGCAAATGAAAGTAGTCTGTAAATGTCCTAAAAAGTCAAAAAGAACAAATCGTGCATAAATGTTCAAATAAAGTATAATCAACTAAATATTAATTTTGAGTTAAAAATGTCCCGGGTCAGACAATTCAAAAATGTGTTTTTTTTTTTAGTTTTTTTATAAAAACAACGTTGCCCGGGGCTAGCGAAGAGCCCAGTTGGCGTTGGCTTGCCCCTATCACATTGTGGAACTTTTCGGCTACTCGTGGGTACACTGGCTGTACCTCTGCCTATCTCGTCGGGGACACAGATGTGTTTCCTGATGGAAAGAGCCAACCATCGCCTATAGACACCAAAAATGTAAATGGTGCGTTGCTATCTTGTGACGAAGTCTAATGCCACGTGAATAAGTTTACCGACTACCTTGCTCTCCAAACCAACTCAATGACAAGCACAGATGCTATAGCGGCAGGAATAGTGTAGGTGATGGTACCAGATTCAGGCGAGAAAATACAAAACTACCATCTAGTAGATGGTGCCTAGCCACGATGGTAGTGATTAATTGTTCGTTCATATATTTATTTATTATTTTCCTAATATTACAATATTGCAAAGATATATTTTCCAAGAGAAAAAGATGACCGACGTTATAGATTATGCGCAGTTGCCTTTCGTATGGCAGGTACTTGTATAAATAGGTAGACAAATAAGTTTACTAATTATTAGCTGTTCTCTTGAACACGGTAATCACAAATGTGGATGCCATTTTAGTAATCAAAGGTAAGATGGAAGTGTTAGCTGGATCACGAGACGTTGCAGAACTCTACGCTCTAGTAATTACAACGACAGAGATATTTAGGCTTAGTTTTATTGCAAACTGCTTGTCAGAATAACAGATATTCTATTTCTTAGAAGTTGTCCAATATGGGTCCAAACACAAAAAGCTAAAACTAACGACAATGATATTTGAAACTGTTCATTAAATCATAACGCTGAAACGTTGTACCTATTTTAATAGCATTAGAACTTAATTAGCGCGTGAGTGGTTTCAGCCGCGAGCGTCAAAGCATACACGTTGTATTTCCCGAAGTAAATTGATAGAGATAATTGATAGTTAGCACTAAACAGGTAATTTAACTATCAATTTATGTGAAATACATAATTTCTTGGTTCATTAATTAACCATATATTGAAATGATGCCTTGAGTGACAGTTACGAGAAAATATTTTATGAAGTGCTAAGTTTACGAGTGCTAAGTTTAAGATTCCGAAGTAAACTAGACACTTATAGTTTCGCTATGCCTGACCTATATATATATATATATATATATATATATATATATATATATATATATATATATATATATATATATATATATATATATATATATATATATATATATATATATATATATATATATATATATATATATATATATATATATATATATATATATATATATATATATATATATATATATATATATATATATATATATATATATATATATATATATATATATATATATATATATATATATTAGGGTGGATCGAAAAAAATAATTTTTTTTTCTTAGCATGGGGGTAGAATTTGTAGCTTATAAAAAAAGAAAATTTTTCAAAAAAAAAAAGTTTTTTCGCAACATTTGGAGATAGCCCACTCGTTTTTTAATAAAATAATGGATCAAATGGACTTATTCTAGCGTAAAAATTTTAAAATATTTAAACGATGTTTTAGAATCTGTGGAATGTCTTTTTGAAAGCCAAATGGAAATCAGAAGTCAAAAAAAATTTTTTCCTATTATTTTTGTAACTTAAGCGAAAAATAAAGAATTAAGCAGCCCTTTTATCTGTATTAAAGTAAAAGGTAAGTGAAAAAAAAATCATATGCAATTATTTTTTCATGTTTTCCACGATTTTTGACGGAAAAAAAATTTTTTCGCTAGAATAAGTCCGCGAAAAAAATTTTTTTTTTTTTGAAAAATTTTCTTTTTTTATAATCTACAAATTCTACCCCCATGCTAAGAAAAAAAAAATTTTTTTTTTTCGATCCACCCTAATATATATATATATATATATATATATATATATATATATATATATATATATATATATATATATATATATAGGTTTTTCAAAAATATTGTAGGTTCATCTATTAAGAGACTCGTTTATAGGCGATGGTTGACTCTTTCCATCAGGAGATCCATCTACTTGTTTGCTATCTTATAACATTAAAAAAAATCTAATGCTTATTATAAATTAAATGATTAAAAAAAGGCGACTGAGTGACTATGCGCGTCACTACCATCGTGACTACTAGGTGGTAGAGTTCTGCATCGGTTCGCCCGGGTCTGGTACCACCGCCTTACCTATTCCTGCCGTAATAGCGTCAGTGCTGGTCACTGTCGTGTTCCGGTTTGGAGGGTAAGGTAGCCGGTAAACTTATGCATGTAGCATTTGACCTCGCCACAAGATAGCAACGCACCATTAACATCTTTAGTGTCTATAGGCGATGGTTGACTCTTTCCATCAGGAGATCCATCTACTTGTTTGCTATCTTATAACATAAAAAAAAATCTAATGCTTATTATAAATTAAATGATTATTTTGAACACGACTGGAGCAAGTAATTACATGTTAATTTTTATTTTATTATCTATTATCATTTTTTTTATAATTATTACAGTATTTAATGTTATCTATTATGATGGGTATTGTTTATTGCATTATCATTGTTGTAGTAATAATTTAATTTTGATAATATTGACATGTGTTTATTATTTATTGAATGATTATTGTTCTAATTTTATTCTAAACTGAATTAGGTTGACATATTTTTATTATTTTGTTAAAAATTGGTATTATAACTTATAAATTAAGATGTACAAATTGTCTTCATGTAATTTAAATGTTAACAATTATTTAATAATAGACGTTCAAAAAGAGGTTAGCATTAATCCTATTTTGAATAAAAATATTTGACTTTGACTTTGATTTTAACAGTTACGAGATGTTTAGCAGTAGGGCACTTGATCTATTCTTCAAAAAGAACCCGGATCAACATTTGTCAGATATTGTGAAACAGCTTAAATAGCGACACAAGCTGACATTATAACTTATAATTCTACTAAGTGCTTATAACGGTTTGTGGCGCCGCTGGTCCGTACCGCTGAAGGGTCGAAGTGATGGAACCAGCGGGCCAGCTTCTTGTCAGGTGACGTCATAACTGTGGAGGTCGATGACGTCACACAAGGACAAGTAAGGGGAAAAGGAAGAACTTCCCAGCCAGGCAAGGTGTACTGCCTGGGGACCGAAGTCATCTGAGAATTGTTGAAACTTGTATATAGCTTGTACAAGATAAATAATTGTGATATCGCGATTCAGGACTTTATTTTGAATTTCATTTTTTCCATTTCTTATTGATTTTTGTCCATTTTTTATTATTTTTTCTTGTAGCGTTTGTGATTGTTTTTGAGCCGCTACAGGTTCATTTAATTAAATTGAAGGTCGTTGAAATGACACAATGGGGATTATCGTAATTTTGTCAAACATTTAATGTCGCATGGGGATGGGCGTGATGTATTTATTTATTTACACCTACCAATTTTTCGCATGTAAGGTTTACATTTCCTGCAGAAACTTTAAGTTCCAAATCATGTACCTATTTATTTATACGCATTCTTTGTCACTGTATCTATTTGAATAAAAAACTAATCTATGATATTTAATTTTACTTTCACTTTTCATATTGAAAGCAGGGATATAAAAAATAGAGCGGGAACACCAACCACGCACACTCTGAGAGTTTGATTACAGTACAAGCAGATACTTATAAGGACATTTTTAAATATCAGTTGCTTGGAATTACACTCTTTAGATCTTTTTATACTCAAATGTAATCGTTTACTTAAGAAAACAAAAAGAAAAATAAATAAAGAAGCCAGCTAAATTTCTTCCACTTTATATTCTCTGTGTGTCGCCGCGTTTTCGATCCCATGGTAACTAAAAATCGTCGATGTGTTATCTATATGTAAATTTGTACGTGAATAAAACTTTCAGTCCCTTTCTAGAATATCACAAACAGTTTGTAATTTGGAAAAATAAAGTTTATAATTGTAAAGAAAACGTAATATTATGTCTTTCACATATTCCATAAAATAAAATATTTATTGTTAACTCAAAAACAGCTTTAATGACGTGAATAAAATGTGTTTATAGAAGGTTTTCCTCGTGTTGGTCCGAGCCGTTGTTGAAGAATAGACCATCTGCCATTCTGCCAGGCAGTTCGTAAAAGGAGAACGATTGGCTATATATCACTTATGTCGTAAATACTAAGTGGTAGAGTACTACAACGTCTTGTCCCAGTATATGGTACCACCGTCGTACATATTCCTGCCACAATAGCGTCAATGTTTGTCATTGTTATATTCTAGTTTGGATGGTAACGTAGCCATTAGATTTAGGCATGTGGGATTGCCGTTATCCCCCTATACAGACAGTAACGCACCATTAGCATCTTTAATGTGTATAAGCGATGATTTCTCTTTCCATCAGGAGAGAGAGAGAGAGAGAGAGCCAATTGCTTGTTTAAAAATAGCTATTTTTTGTAACAAAACAATTTGAGCAAAAAAAATTTCAACTATCCACTGTCATGGTGGAATCAGCGCCATTTACTAGATGGCGCTTTTGTGGTACTTATACTGTTGCCAATAGACGATAATCAATTAATATTCTCTCAAACTTTTGTGAGATATTATATTCATGTGAAATTTTAAATTATTTATTTCTGTTATTGTTTTTGTTATGTTTTTTTTAGTCTTTTCTTTATTCAGTGTAACAGTTTAATTTATTTTCCTATGATGTATTGATTTGTAAATTAGCTCTTTTTATTTTTCCTGTTTTGTACAATACTTTTTTATTATTTTATTTTAATGTTATTATTTTTTGTTTAATAATAATTAGTTGCATGAACCTACTGTTGCATGAGTTAAGCTCTTATGTACACATACTTGCTTTGCTTCAACACCAGTACAGGATATGCTGGAAGAGATCTCTTAAAGAGAGAATCACACCTATATACTTAGTTTAGTTTATTTAATGTTTGAGTAAAAAAAATAAACAAATAAAATAGTATATATTATTCATTAAATATAAAGTAACTGTAATAAATTTTAATTTAGTAATAAATTTGCCGTTCACGAGTATCAGCACCAACCCGGTCCGTAAACCAACATCACCCAACATGTAAGTAAAATATTTATAATATTTTCATATAGTAAAATACATGTAATATTTTTTTGTTACAAGGACATATATTTTTATTTATTTTCTAAGAGTTTGCAAAATCCTAAGATTGACAAAGGTTGATTTTAATCCAAAAAAATTAAACATTTTTACTGATTTCAAATTTTTTATAAACATATGGGTAAATAAAATTTTATTTTAATTTTTTAATAAGTAATAAACAACCTGTGATTAACTGAATTTTTGTGTTTATTTCCATAAATGTGTTTATAATTAAACCTAATCTAACTAAAAGTAAGATAACTAGCCAATGTTTGGCAAAATCTTAGGTTGAAAACCCTGGTCTGTGAGATCGGCGTCACCAATGTTGTAAGTGAAATTGACGTCACCAATGGCGGGTTAACTGCTGTTTCAGTAACGTAACGTTTACATTGATTTACATTTGTCAACTAGTTGGTCATCTGTTTAAATTCGTCAACAAATTAACCTGTTATTAATGTCAAATTGCAAGGTTTTAATTTAACGCTGTGATGTTTTATTTTCTGTCATTAGATAGCAAACAAGCAGATGGCTCTCGTGATGGAAAAAGGAACCATCGCCTATAGACACCAAAGATGTTAATGTTACGTTACTATTCATGTGGCGAGTTGGTTACATGCATAAGTCTTCGCATATGCATCTATAAGACCCTACCTTCCAAACTGGAACAAAGAGAGAAGTATTCACGTTATTGAAGCAGGAATAGGTAAGGCGGTGGTACAAATACCCGGGCGAGACATTACATATATCTACCACCTAGTAGTCACGATAATAGTGACATGTATACTGTATAGCCAATCGGTCACCTTTTACGACCTACCTGGCAAAACGGCATTGAGTCTAATCTTCAAAGGAGCCCGAACCATCACGGGGGAAAAATCTTTTAAAATATTAACTTTTACCATTCAACTTATTTACATTACATTACATTTGACGTTTCATCCCTGCCACACGGATAACATACCATCAACATTTCTGACATATATAGGCAATAGTTATCTCTTTTATTCGGGAGAAACATCAGCTTACTTACTATCCTAGAATATAAAATATTATATATTTTTACTTCAAAATACCGAGCGAAACTTAGTCACCCAATATTAACTTTTACCATTCAACTTATTTACATTACATTACATATGGCATTTCATCCTTGCCACACGGATAATATACTATTAACATTTCTGGCGCATATAGGCAATGATTATCTCTTTTATTCGGGAGAACCATCAGCTTACTTACTATCCTAGAATATAAAATTATATGTTTTTACTTCAAAATACCGAGCGAAACTTAGTCACCCAATATTAACTTTTACCATTCAACTTATTTACATTACATTACATATGGCATTTCATCCTTGCCACACGGATAATATACTATTAACATTTCTGGCGCATATAGGCAATGATTATCTCTTTTATTCGGGAGAACCATCAGCTTACTTACTATCCTAGAATATAAAATTATATGTTTTTACTTCAAAATGCCGAGCGTAACTTGGTCACCCAGGTGTTTTGTATTCAGAGAGGATTGACGGTAATATATATGAAGGTCGTCTACAGAGAGTCCTTGGTCACGGCAAAGGGAACAATTTATCCTCTTACCTACCAACCGCTTACAGTCATGCAGGTGCACTAAAGCCAGCAAAGCCTTTGAGGTATTATTATGTGTCGACGCATAATTCGGGCATAATCATTTAACTATTATTACTTTAAATAACCTGCATTTGTTCTTTGAGTAAGAATGATTCAGATAAAATTCTTAAGTTAGTATTTAGCTGACGAAAATAAAGAGGTCCTGGGATAGATTTCTGAGCCTGAAAATGGTTTTTGTTCTAGTTAAAAAGAACTATTCAAATTACATTTTTAAGTTATTAGATAACTTTGGAAGATCATGAGGTCTCAGGGTAGATTCTTGACGCAATGCTTTTAAATTGGATCCTAATCATATTTATAGAGTGAAGTGCTATTCGACTTTCTGAAGATGCTTCGGTTTCGAAGTGAAACGTGCGTTGAGTACATAATTTATGCATTACTGCCTTTGCTACTGACGTGGAAGAAAGTGTGGTGGAAGTGGACTATTGTGCCGTTGTGGTCTCCTCTAATTTTCAGGCCTTGAATAAGTGTTCCCCATTCCTTACACTACCTTTCATTTCAATTGCATCACAGTAGTTCCATATAAGGATTCGCGGAAATTTTGCAAACTAACTACCACAATTTCTTCTTTAGATTATGGATTTTCGCAAAGTAACGCTAGAATCTATTAAATGTTTTTTCTTTATATATAAAAATAAATAATTCTAGTTAGAGAAACAGTCCGAAGTATGAAAATTTGTGATGATTTGATACGTTTGTACCTCGTAGAGCACATAAAGCTAACAAAGTCCCATTTATCACTGAAAAACGAACAAGGATAATTATTAAAATGACAAATGTAGCGATGATAATAAGAATCTACAATTTATTAATAAAAATAACTACTTTAAAAATACCGACTTTAAGATTTAATATTAATTAAATACTACCTATTATTTATATGTGCTATTTCCTAATAGGTTTGAAGTCGGTGCCAAGCCAACAAATATTAATATTTTAAAAACTTAAATGAATACGAGCAAATTAATGCAATGAAATGCCTACTTTAAAGATTAAGATGCGTAAATATACCTAATAAAGAGCAATTAAATGTTAATATTATAAGCAGCTTCAATCAATACGAAGAATAATGAAAAAAATAATTACGAAAATGTATTCAACAGAATTCCTAAACAAATGGTCATGTGAATTAATGTAGAATTATCAATTAAGCGAAATCGCATCGCATCAAAATTTTTAATTTAAAATTTACACCACATAATGGTAGAATATGTTGGTAGCTTAATTAATTTCTAATAACTTGTAACAACCATATTCTTGCAAATAAATATTTTCTTTCTTTCAAAAATTTTATGTAAGTATTCAAGACGTCCGTCAACGACGTCTGCCTGCGCGTGCGTGCCGGATTGACTTGGTATCGACTTCAAACCTAACTATAAGTTTTGCAAAAAAACAACATATTATAACCAAAGTATTATGTTTATTGCTTTTCAAAATAATCTTCTTTACATTTTGAACATTTTTTCATGCGATCGAACCATTTTTAAAACAGGAGGACTGCAGATCTGAAGGCATGTTTTCTACGTGCTGATTGAATGCTATCACTGCCTCTTCGGAGTTGGTAAAAGTAAAACCTCTCATCAAATCTTTGATTTTGGGGAAAATACAGAAATTAAAGTGTGCTAGGTCGGGGCTATGAGCAGGATGAGTGACGAGATGTACTTTTTCGGAAGCTAAAAATGACTTTGTGTTGTTGGCCGTGTGTGAAGAAGCGTTATCATGGTATAGGAGAATGCGGCTTTTGTGTGGTCTTTCGCGAAATTTTCCTAACACCCTGGGTAAACAAATGGTAGAATACCACTCAGCATTAATATTCTTTTGATCTTCAAGTGAAATTGTACAGATCGGACCCGTAGCTGAGAAAAAAAACGCGATCATTTTTTTACCGACTTTTCTCGCCTGTCTCACTTTTGTTGGCCTGTTCTCATTTTCAAACACCTATTCACAAGATTGCTGTTTTTTTTATCGGGTTCAAAACAATAAATCCACGTTTCGTCTCCTGTGACAATGTCATAAACCGTCATGTAAAGAAACTCGACCTCTCTCAAATTCAGCAAATCATCGCCTCACGGTGCTCAAATAAGGTGCTTCTCTCCCAAAAGCATTTTGAAGACGAGCGGCACAGTCTTGTGGAGAAAGATAACTTTTAAAATCATAAACAATCATCGCTCTAAAATCTTTTCAACCTAATTCCATTTTCGTTGCGTACGTAGAATTTTAATGTGTGATAAAAAAAACAATTGACAAATCATTTCCCGCCAATTGTTTTTTTTATTACTAAGAAGGTTGCAACGTTTTAAAAATATAACATTCGAAATTCAAATCGTTCCGATTAGCATATTGAAGAAGTGCAAAACTTTTAGTGTACCCCATGTATATAGACCTCAAAACTAAGCTGAGAATCATATTTTAAGACAATGTTTAGATCACATTTCAACTAAGAAAATTTTTTTCAGCTGAATATTACGAGTGTCAGTTGTAGTGAAAAGTCCTGATTCACTGAGTGGCATATCAGCACACAGCCTGAACCATCGACTAATCAAAACTAGACCCCTAATAACAGACTCTCACAACTAAGACTAATTAAATTACACCTTTCAAGTTTAAATCCATCAAGCTGCTTAGACTACAGAACGTGACAAAGAAATATGTATACAAATATAGTGATACCCGCTTCTAAAACATAATCCACGTCTCCATGTTGGTCTGGGTTCCTTTTGAAGAATCGACCACATGCCATTCTGCCAAGTATTTCATAAAAAGCGAATGACTAACTATAATTTACAATACCATCGTGACTACTAGGTGGTAGATTTAAACGACGTCTCATCCAGGTATTTAGTACCACCGCCTTAATTATTTCTGCCGCAATAGCATCAATGATTGTCATTGTCATGTTCTGGATTGGGACTTCTTCTCGCCCTTCCTGGGCGAGACGTTGCGGAACTCTACCACCTATAAGTAATCACGATGGTAGTGACACATACAGCTAATTGGTCGCCTTTTACGACCTGCCTGGCACAACGGCAGTTGGTACATTTAATTTAATTTAATACTTTATTGTACACTTAAAAGTCATACTACATTTTAATTTGTTAACATTTACAAGAGGCGAGCTTATCTCTGCAAGAGATTTCTTCCAGCAAACCCAAAAGAATGAGAATGCGTAAAAGAAATGTAGAATATAGAGTGTACAAATTATTAATGTAGAAACATAAATTTAAGGACAAAAGAAAAACTACAAATTCTTATTTTAATCAACTTAATACTATGAATAATAAATAATACTTTACTGTGCCCTTTTATTGAAAAATTATGCAGACAGGTAAGGTAAATTCCTTTAAGGTCTTTTTAAAACTTACTGTTGACTGACTACTTCTGATATGAAAAGGAAGTGAATTCCAAAGTTTCACAGAGTTGATAGTGAAAGAATTATAGCATATTCTTTAAATGAGCCCAGACCAACACGGGACAACTTACAAACACCTCTTAAAATATACATACAAACATATTACTTACATACATTTTAAAATCACCTATACATTTATGCATACAAATAAACAAAACTGCAGAGTCTGTTTGTAATATTAAAATAACCACTGTTTACTAAATGCATATAGATGGGAACACGGTACATATTACACCAAAATAAAAACATACCATTTTTATCTGTCTGTATGTTTGTTCCATCTTATTTCTACAAGAGCTGGACCGGTTTCGAAAGGACTTTCACTGGCAGATAGCTAATGTAATAAGGAGGAACTTAGGTTACTTTAATTTTAATTTTTTTTCCACGCAGACGAAGTCGCAGATACAGCTAGTGTAAATATAAATATAATACGATTCATGTATATATGTCTTAACTGAGCCACGGACATTTGTTACAAAGACTAAGCCGTAATGAAGTATAAAAGGAAACCTTACAAAGACGCGGTTTACTCAGTTTATTTCTAAGTAAGCACTGTATTAAACGTGGTAAATTGAAAAGAAAATAAACGTTTATTTTCTTTAAATTCAGTGGCAACGAAATGTGACATAAAATCGTAGAAAGAGGTTTATTTAGTGTGGCATGTGAAACAAATTTATTTAATCTGTGACCACATATTTTGATGCTAAAAAACACTCAAATTTGTATCGTATTTTTGTGATATTCGTGTGTAAGAATTACATAATATGGTGTTGTTTTGTGCAAACTTATAATACGAAAATTTCGGTTTTCAATTTTCTACTGAGTAGAGCATACTCAAACTGCAATGTTTAGTCTGTTAGTTAATCTGCTCGACTATTTGGTCTCGAGTTCGATTTCCGAGTCGAGCAGTAGTAGTGGGATTTTTATCTACAAAAATCGCAGTACCAGCACGAAAACTGATAGTGATTAATAGTCTATGCCTCTGATAGCATGTAAGGCTACTTGTTATAGTTGTCGCAAATAATAGACGATAAACGTAAAAGTTTCAAGTTTCAAAGGATTGGGATCAGGGATTAGGTAAAATGGATGGCACTTCGATCGACCGTCCCGTTAGTTGAGCGGTTAGCGACCCTGACTACGCAATCGGCAGAGCTCGGGGTCGATCCCCGACAGGGACAAGCATTTGTATGATGAGCATGAATGTTTGTATTTCCGGGTTTAGGTGTTTATTAAATATATTCCAGCATTTATATATGTATTTCTATGTAATAGTATCGTTGACTAACACCCATAACACAAGCAAATAATTTGCTTACTTTGAAGTTAGATTAGTAAGTGTAATTTGTCCCGTGAATATTTATTATTTGTTTATTTCACCAATAACTCCAAGCTTAAACTGAGAATTTTCTTTAAAAAACTTTTTTTACATGAAATTATAATAAACGAGCAGTTAGCTCACCTAATGAAAAGAGAAACCATCGTCTATAATCAAGCAGATGACCCTCATGCTGGAAAGAGACTACCTTCGCATATTGTGCGAACGATTGTCACTACCATCGTGACAACTAGATAGCAGATTTCTGCAACGTCTCGCCTTGACCCGGGCCACCACCATCTTATTTATTTCAGCTGCAATAGCGTTAATGCTTTTCATAATTACATATCACATGTATAAGTTTAGAGCTTACTCTCCTAACTGGGATACCATAGTGACAGGCAACGTCGCTATTGCAGCAGAAATAACTTCTCACGATAGAAGTGACACATTAGTCCAATCGTTCATTTTTTACGAACTGTCTGGTAGAAAAACTGATGGTGTTTTTGCAGAGAGGCCCGTATTAACTCGCTCGTTTTGCCTAGGCCAGAAATATAACTTGGGACCACATAATCTGAGACTTAGAACAAAAGACCAAAAGGTTTATAAGCACATAATAAAACAATTAAATATAAAAATGGTTATTATATGTTCGTCTCTCAAATTGAAATTCATAATCCTTCTTATTGCGACGATATCTTCACTTATGATATTGACTAGCGTCTTTTTAGAAGAGAATACTAAGCAACTGGTCAAGTTAAAGCCTAGAAAAGGAATACCAAATGTAATAGTACACATAGACTTAAAGGGAGCTCCAGTGAAATTGAGCTATCTTCAAACACTTCTGCCCATGTTGCGTCAACTTGGCGTCACCGGTTTGCTAATGGAATACGAAGATATGTTTCCGTATGAAAATGAATTGAAGAATTTAAGTGCCAAGAATTGTTATAGTAAATATGAGGTATTATTATTATATTTATTTATATAATATCTTGACACTAAATAGCTGGTTTGCAAGAATATCGATGCAACTGAAAATTCTTTAAAATTGAACTAAGACCAAACGATGAAAAATCTTTGATATTTTAACGTGAATAAAGACGCAATATCAACTTTGCACTACCCTTTGTGAGATCGAGATAGCGTCATTATTTATTTAAGACAAAACACATTAACGTGAATCACAAACACAGACTCATCTCAGTTAAGTCGACAATGACACAGTGGATGTCGAAAACTTCGGTGGTTCGCAAGAATAGAGACGCAAGACAAATTTGTAGATTTTAGAGGATAATGTTTTTAAATTTCTTTATAAATGTTTTAGTGCATATTTTGAAATGTTAATGTTTTACTTTACTAAATAAAAGGAAATTTAACATAGTACCAAAATACATGAAAATATGATGGGTCCTTTGTTAAAATTATAAAAAAAATATTATCAATTAAAACCAGTTTTAGACATAATTCTTTTATTCTAGAAAAAAAATAGTACGACCAGTTATCGTTTGTTCATTCGATCGTTAAAAAATTACAAGAATAATGACATATTTCATGAACGGTCGTATAAACCGACTGTATTTTTTCTAGAATAATTACATGAGTGTAGGCTAGAATAATGACAAAAGTGGTCCAGGGGTCCTGCTCTGGACCACTTTTGTACCTTTTTGTAGTATTTGGTACCTTCGTAAAAATTTTGGTACCTTGACAAAAAGAGAAAAGTGAAAAGTAAAATGTCTAGACATTCTGACGTCAGGTTATCTGGACCAATTGATATCACTCGGATCGAAACGAGTAAGCAAACTAATTACTTCGTAAATCTTTAGTACCTCAATTGCAAATTTTTTTTATTTCGAATGTTTTGATGTATGAATAAAAAGTTACATCCAAAATAAAATGTGTAGATAGGTAAACGGCTGCCCTATCAAAAAATAAGGTAATTGACATTTTATCCAAAAATTGTACTTTCGAAACTTTTTTACAATGATGATTATTATTTTATGATTTCAATAAATTCGTGTGCTTTTGCACTACTTGAATTCTCTTTTAATTAGCAAAGTAAAATAGCCAATAAATCATTACCATTTTGGAATGTGCATTAAACATTTATAAAGAAATTCAAAAAAGGTCACTCTTAAAAATCTATAATTTTATCGTGCGTCTCTGTTATTGCAGACCAGAGAAATGATTTCTTGAAATTATACCACTTATTTGTTATTAATCAATTATTAAAAATATAGTATATTTTTTTCAAAAATTGAAATCTCGGTAATAGATCGAGTCTGATAATGGTGTATTAACACCCCATTGCCTTGCGCAAACTTCCTATTAATGCAAGAAAAAACGATTGTTGGTCAGGGGGCTTAAATAAAGTACCAATATTAAAACGCTAAAGAAGTTAGAAAATAATAAAATGTATTGGATTGACATAAGCCGCGCTAAATCACGTGATCAATCGTCATCGTTGTTGTAAGTTGGCATACATGTTATAATTTGTAACGAAATCTTTAAGTAACAAATTGTTTGAACCCATTATTTCACTGTCTGGATTTTGGTCGATAGTCACATTGGCTTAAATTTATTTTTTTAATGAAAAAACAATTTGACGCAACGATCGTGACAATAGTTTCATATTGGCTAGGAAATTGTTTTCGTTATCTCGGAGATGATGACGAATTTAGGTATCGTTTTGCTGCGAAGCGATGTAACTTTGTCTAAATCTGTTCGATTAATGTGTCAAAGAAATGAAATAATTCACTTATTAAAAATATCATCGTATTTTAAAATGCGCTCGTTTAATACAAAAATTAAATAGTCAAATTAAGTAACCTTACGAGAAACAGAGTTAAGTATAAGCTGTTAATAGAAAATACCATGTTTTCATGAATGTCATATTCAGTCCATATGTATGAGATTGTAATTAATTTAACAATTTATGGACAATAGACTACGTAGTTTTTTATATATCATAAGAAAACAAAGAAGCAGATGGAAGGATCTATCTGCTTCTTTGTTTTCTTATGATATATAAAAAACTACGTAGTCTATTGTCCATAACTTGTTAAATTAATTACTTCGTAAAAAAATATTTTTTACAGGCAATAAATTAACTAAACAAGTCACTTCCATTGTGACTAATAGAAGGTAGAACTCTGCAACGTCTCTCTAGAGTTTGATACTTGCACAATTTCATAAAAGGCGAACGATTGGCTATGCTAGCTTATAGCTATACGTATCACTACCGTCGTGGCTACTAGGTCGTAGAGTTCTGCATTGTCTTGCCCAGGTCTGATACCACCAGTTTACCTATTTCTACCTTAATAGTGTCAGTTCTTGTCACTGTTTTGGTTTGGGGGATAAGGTAGCCAGTAAACTTAAACATGTAGCATAAGTGGATAGCAAAGCATCATTAGATAATATTATCTTTGGTTGCTATAAGCGATAGTTGTCTTTTTCCATCAGAAGAGCCATTTTCCCCGTGTTGGTTCCGGGCTCCTATGAAGAATAGACTAACTGTTCTGCCAGGCAGGTCGTAAAAGGCAACCGATTGGCTATGCGAGTCACTACCATCGTGGCTACTAGGTGATAGAGTTCTGCATTGGCTCGTCCGGGTCTGGTGCCACCGCCTTACCTATTCCTGCCGCAATAGCGTCAGCGCTTGTCACTGTCGTGTTCCGGTTTAGAGGGTAAGGTAGCCAGTAAACTTAGGCATGTGGCATTAGACCTCGCCGCAAGATAATAACGCAGCATTAACACCTTTGGTGTCTATAGGCGATGGTTGACTCTTTCCATCAGGAGACCCATCTGCTTGTTTGCTATCTTATGATATAAAAAACGTAACAGATTAACACTTATTTTAGCTACAAAAATTCCTCGTAAGAGCCAAAATACAAGGATTTGACATAATACCACTAATACAAACCTTTGGCCACATGGAACACGCACTAAAACTGTCGGAATTTGAGCACTTAAGAGAAATACCTATGTATCCAGATTCCATTTGCCCGAGCAAGAAGGAAAGTCTCTTTCTCATCGCCGGAATTATTGCACAAGTGAGTGAGTTTTTCATAATGTTTGATATTTATGCCGTGCCAGTCTAAGCTCCCTTTGAAGAGTACACTATCTGTCGTTCCACTAGGCAATTTGTAAAAGGCGACGAATTGGCTAATAGTATCACTATCATCATGACTACTAAGTGAGTGCTACAACGTTTCGACCGGGTCTGCTTCTATGACTATACCTATTCTCTGACGAAATAGTGACGATGTTTGTCACTATCGTGTTTCAGTTTGCAGTAACTGATTTTTTGTTTGTTTGTTTGTTAGTAGTAGTTAGTTTGTTTGTAGCCGATAAATTTATGCCTATTTTTTATGTCATAAGATAGCAAACAAGCAGCCTATATTGATATTGATAAATCACATCCATATTGCTATCCGTGGGGCGGAATCCCATTAGGCTTGTGCTTACTAAAAATGAATCGGATATATTGTAGCTTTTAAAGATTAATTATGACATGGAGATCACAAAAAACTAAAATATTTGTTATAGGAGTTAAGTATTGGTAAATATTTTTATGATATATATTCGGCAAAATTTGACATTAGGTCACGAGATCGTGAACGCAAATCCGCCCCCTGATTCTCAAAACAACTAAAATCGAAATATTGTTGACGTTGAAAGGTCGTTCAATTGAAGCCCTATTCAAAGTTGGTATCCTATGGTTCCATAGAGCTTCAACTCAATAGGCTTAAAAGTAAACGTTCGCATATCGATTTGCTGACAATTATTTTATTCTATATTCAAGCAGTTCATTCGAATGTTGAAATTTTTAAACAGGCAGTTACTACAGAGTTAGAAATCACTAACCTCCAGAGATTTTTAAGTTAAATTTGTAAAAATTTGAATCGACTTTAAAAAGTAAATGAAAAAAGTGTGATTTATTGAAAAAATGCATGTCTGGAGTAAAAGAAAAAACGAATTGTTTATAAAATTACATAAACTACACAAGATACAGCTGTCATTCTATCAAACTAGAGATTCTATCAAGTAGAGCCATTTGATGATGCATATGTATTATGCATGAATAAAAAAATACATACTTTATTTTGTTTTATCTCTGGCTTTTGTTTCTATTCGAAACACCACGTACTTGTGAAAGATTGAAGAATTCAAAGTTCTTATAACTTATTTTACAGCTCTTCACACATCGGGCTAGGAAACTGTGCTATACATGCTTTGGCCTATTAAAAGTATGACCCTGATGCAAAAAAAATACTTATGGTCAAGTTTATGTACTTTTGCTTTTACTATCAAGGCAATCAGTTTTTTCCTTCTCTATTACTACTGATAGATCTTTAATAAGGTTTTGTACAAATATTACTAGATAATAATACATTTTCACTAGGTGGTAGAGTTCTGCATTGTCTCGTCCAGGTCTTATGCTACCGGCTTACTAGCGTCAGTACTTGTTACTGTCGTATTCCAGTTTGGAAGGTAAGTTGGCCGGTGAACTTATGGCTGTGGCATTAGGCCTAGCCATAAGATAGCAACGCACCCTTAGCATCTTTGATGTCTATAGGCGATGGTTGACTCTTTCCATCAGGAGACCCATCTGCTTGTATGCTATGTTATGATATAAAAGTACTTAAAAGAGCCGAAATGTCTTTGCAAAATTCCTTTCCGGCATTTTAAAAGCAGTCTATTTCTCTAGTTTTAATATATCTCTCCTTATTCGTTCTCTTCTCCTATCTTCTCTGTCAGACATACTGAGTAACAGATATGGCAGCTCAGAAGTGATTTTCATATAATTTTTACCTTACTTTAAAACAACAATACGATGTTGCTTCAAAATGTAGAAAATAATTATAATGGCTTAACATATAAAATATCTAAATAACATGTAGTTCAATGACACTTGGATCGAGAAATTTGACGTTTAGCTATTTAACCGAAACGTAAAATAAAAATGAGAACACCAATACACAAACACTAGAAAAGGATTAATTGTAAGGCGATTTAAACATTAGAATACGCTATGCCGACATTTCAATAGAGCGACTATAAAATCGGTATTTTTGACGTTTGACTAACGGATGAGAATACGAAAACTGTTTAAACGACCAAATCGCTACGATATCGTTTTAGTTTTGAGAATCGGGAGGCTGTTAGCGTCCTCTTTCGCCTTGGTAAAATATTATCATGATGTAATTTTCATAGAAACCACAGAGTAAATAACGTAGATATTACTCTGGCTTGATATAATTGGGACGCCATGACATTCCAGAGCGTTTTCGAGGTAAATTTTATTTGCAATTTTATAACGCGAATTTTTTATTATAAATGTACGTAATTTATCAAAAATAAATAGTTTTTTGGTTAATATTCCTAATAAGATAAATTATTAAACAGTTTTTCAAATTTAGTCAACTATCCTTTTGCATCCTTGTACACCTTGCGCACTATCAACATCGTTTGTGCTTATATGCGACGAATTAGTGACCAGACTATACGAATGATGGGGCTCGGTTTGATTTCCTACCGGAATAAATATTTCTATGATGGGCATCGATTATTTTTATTGTTGTATTTTTTTAATATCATAAAATAGTAAACAAGCAGATGGGTCACCTGATGGAAAGAGTCAACTATCGCCCATAGACACCAAAGATGCCAATGGTGCGTTGTTATCTTGTAGCGAGATCTAATGCCACATGCATAAGTTTGCCTGCTACCTTACCCTCCAAACCGGAAAACGACAGTGACTAGCGCTGACACTATTGCGGCATGAATAGGTAAGGCGTTAGCACTAGACCTGGGCGAGCCAATGCAGAACTCTGCCACCTAGTAGCCACGATGGTAGTGACTTGCATAGCCAATCGGTTGCCTTTTACGACCTGCCTGGCAGAACAGCCGTTGGTCTACTCTTCAAAGGAACCTGGACCAACACGGAGAATTTAATTTATATTTTATATTATTATATTCAGATCGATTAGTGTTATTTGTCCATCGATTTTGTTTTACTTACTTTTGTGTCATAATCTAATGTGTTTTCCGGTTTGGGTGTTTATTAATATATTTTAATATTGACAAAATAAGTATTTCTGTGTAGGTATTAACATCGTTTACTAACGCCCGTAACATAAGTAAATAATTTGTTTACTTTGGGTAAATGTTAGGTTCATTCGCGTAATTGATCCAGCGATATTTAAAAGCATTCATGATATTAACGATGAATTACTATCGTTACACTACGGATGTTGACTAATATGTAACATATTTTATTTAATGACATAGATGCTATTAAATATATGTATGTCACTAAATGTATAAGAATACGGTTTAGAGACCTTCAAGAAAAGAGCCTACTCATTATTTAAAGGCCGGCAACGTCTTCCAGGGGTCTTGTAGTTACAAGACCCCTGGTAGTGTAGTTTTCTATGGGCAGCGGTAATCACTTACAATCAGGTGAGCCTTCTGTCTGTTTGCCTCCTCTTCAATGAAAAAAAAGAACCACGACGTATACGCTAAGTTGACATAATTTAATATTAACGTTTCTGTTTTCATTTATGCGGGAAAGAATGTAATAACTTGCCACCCTGTTGGTTGAGTGGTTAGCGTTAGTTAACCCTAACTACGCATTCAATAGGCTCAGGTTCGATTTCTGACTGAGAAATGCTTTTGTGTGATGAACATAGATATTTGCATTTGTGGGTTTAAATGTCAATTAAATATGTATTAGTATTTATATGTATGTATTAATATCATTGAATATATAAATAAAATAATAAATAAATTGCGTACTTTGGGGAATTTGTCCACTGATATTATTGCTAATAATTTTAAAAGTTAGCTCAAAAAATCAGCGCTATGATATTTTTTATATAAAACAGCAAAAAAAAACAAGTTTTGCTACTGGTGGAAAAATATAGCCGAGACGTATATTACAGACGTTATGGGGCGTTGCGATTTGTGTGACAGGATGTACTGCTTGCTTAAGATTTCCGCCCAAATAACTCACCAACGCCCCATGCGTTGTTATTTGTAATGGTGTGACTGATATATTAGTATTCGCTAAGATATTAGTAATATTAAAAGGATTCGTGGATTAGTAATCCGGCGAACTGTAATATGCTAATATTTCATATTCGCCTAATATCTGTAACGGATATCCAAAATGAATAGGATAATATCATTCGGTATTCGGAATAGTTCGGATTCACTAGATTGGCGCCCGTCGGATTCGTGAAAATATTAAAATATTTTCACCATACGCCGCGTCGTACATACGAATGAGATGGACGTATTTCCTGCAGTATCATATCTTATTAATGTTGTTTTAAGGTCCAAATTACAGTGAAATATTAGTTAATACTGATATATTAGTTAAGATATTTTCCTGCTGTATCAGTATAAGATCTTATTTCTGTTACTTTAAGGTCCAAATTACAGTGAAATATTAGTTAAGATATTTTCCTGCCGTATCACTATCAGATCTTATTAATGTTACTTTAAGGTCCAAATTACAGTGAAATATTAGTTAATACTGACATATTAGTTAAGACATTATAATATTTCAAAGTGAATATATTAGTATCACCTAATCTTGAGAAATATCGGTATTAACCCATCTCTAGTTATTTGTATGACAGGATGTACTGTCTAAGGTTTACGCCCAAATAACTCGCCGAATCAAAACACGACAGTGACAAATATTGATGCTAACAAAGCAATAATAGGTAATATGGTAGTATCATAAGACAAACCGGAGCGAGATTACTTTACCACATTGTTAGAAGTCTTTTTTACTGTCTGTCTGTTATATGGTGAGTTACTATCCGTGTGGCGGGATGACAATGTCACATACATAAGTCTACCGGCTACTTTACCCTCCAAACTGGAACACAATAATGACAAGCATTGACGCTATTGCGACGGGAATAAGTAAGGCGGTGGTACCAAATACCCGGGCGAATTCCTACCTAGTCACGATATTAGTGAAATACATTTACCTTCCTTCATCTTTTTCATGCCTAGAATTATACGAAAAATAAAATTGTTAATCCACCTTTTAATGCATTAATTTCATTTGCGCCTCTGGTCGTATTTTGTGAAGATTTTATGAGCAATTTTCATAGTCGTTAAACATGTTTTATTTCTAATTTCAGGTTGTACAGTTCCATAGTAAATTGTTTCCTTTAAAGTATTTACACATCGGCTGCGATGAAGTCTTCAACCTTAATAAATGTACCATGTGCTTGAACCGATTACTGACAGACGTGTAAGTATTTTTACTTATTATTATATCATAGGATATCAAACAAACAGATTGGTCTCCTGATGGAAAGAGTCAACCATCGCCTATAGACACCAAAGATGTTAATGGTGCGTTGCTATCTTGTGGCGAGGTCTAATGCCACATGCACAAGTTTACCGGCTACTTTACGCTCCAAACTGGAACACAACAGTGACAAGCACTGACGCTATTGCGGCAGGAATAGGTAAGGCGGTAGTACCAGACCCGGGCGAGACAATGTAGAACTCTACCTTTTACGACATGCTTGGCAAAACGGCATTTGATCTATTCTTCAAAGTAGCCCGAAACCAACACGGGGGAAATATTATATCATAGAATAATTATTATCATAGAATAGTGAACAAGTACATCGTTCTCCTAATAAAAAGGCATAATCAACGTCTATGTACTATACTAAACTATAACTGCAGTGTGCCAGATTTTTTTGGAAATTCCGCAGGTCACCTAATCTATCCGGGATAAAAAGTAGGCTATGTGTTATTCCAGGTCATTGTCTACCTCTGTGTTATCTAATTCAAATCCATTCCGTAGTTCTATGCGGGTAAAGCCCTGGGACTGCCTATCTTTCAAACCACGGTAATAATCAGGGTAGAATATGTTGGTAATTTTAATAACTGGTAACATCTATATTTCTGTCAATAAATATTTTTCATTATAGTAGGAGAGCTCGAGATGAGATTAGATAGATAAGATAAGACCTATTAGATTTTGTAGATTAAATTATAGGAAAAATAAAATGTTATATAATGTTTTTCATTTATATGGTGGGAAAAGAATCTACAGATAAAAAAACTGTTTTAAAAAACTGTAACATGGAAACACTAAATCACTTAAGATTAAGGTATTGTGGGCTAATTATCAGCTAAAATTTAGAAAATCTGCCGATTCAAGTATAGCGTAAGGAAATGGGAGGATCACAAAGTTGCAAAGAAAACGTTGTTTTGACATTTTCGAGCGCGTCTGAATTTTTTTATTATAGAGGAAATTATGTAAGAATAACAAAAAAGTTAAATCTGACAATTTTCACAAGCCGAAGTTATCGGAATTTTGTTTTTTTTTTTCTGTCCTTGTTACTCGCCTCTATATAAAGGGCTTATATTTGGTGGAGAGACTCAACAGTATGCGAGGTACCTCCCCTATGTTAATCTGAGGCGCTCGAGTAAATGCAAAAATCCCCTCTTGGGCTCTCCTACTATTAAATTTTTCACTTTCTAGAACTGGTTCTCCGTGTTAGTCCAGGCACCCTTCATAGAATATACCATCTGCCATGCATTTTGTAAAAGGCCAACGGGCACAACCTGGGGATCTTCAAGAGAAGAGTGAACAGGTACCTTTTAGGGAAGCGCGTTTCATCTTAGGCCTCATCTTAGCTTACCATCAGGCGAGATCATGGTCAAGCGTTTCCCTATCGACAACAAAAAAAAACAAAAACCGAAGAGTTTTTCGCCGTGTTGGTCCCGGCCTCCTTTGTAGAATAGGCCAACTGCCGTTCTGCCAGGCAGGTCGTAAAAGGCGACCGATTGGCTATCGAGTCACTAACATCGTGGCTACTAGGTGGTAGAGTTCTGCATTGACTCGCCCGGGTCTGGTACCACCGCCTTACCTATTCCTGCCGCAATAACGTCAGTGCTTGTTGCTGTCGTGTTCCGGTTTAGAGGGTAAGGTAGCCGGTAAACTTATGCATGTGGCATTAGACCTCGCCACAAGATAGCAACGCACCATTAACATCTTTGGTGTCTATAGGCGATGGGTGACTCTTTCCATCAGGAGACCCATCTGCTTGTATGCTATCTTATGATATAAAAAAAAAATGCATTTTGTAAAAGGCCAACGGGTACAACCTGGGGATCTTCAAGAGAAGAGTGAACAGGTACCTTTTAGGGAAGCGCGTTCCATCTTAGGCCTCATCTTAGCTTACCATCAGGCGAGATCATGGTCAAGTGTTTCCCTATCGACAACAAAAAAACAAAAACCGAAGAGTTGTCTAAATATGTCAATTAGGTGATAGTGTACCGTAACATCTCACTCGGGGTCGATGCCACCGTTTTAATTATATCTACTGCAATAGCGACAATGACAGTGAAAGTGTCAATGACGTGTTTCAGTTTAGAAACTAATATAGCCGGTAACCCCGTGTTGGTTCCAGGCTCCTTTGAAGAATAGTCCAACTGCTGTTTTGCCAAGCAGGACGTAAGAGGCGACCGATTGGCTATACGAGTCACTACCATCGTGGCTACTAGGAGTTCTGCATTGTGTCAGTGCTTGTCGCTGTCGTATTCCGGTTTGGAGGGTAAGGTAGTTGGTAAACTTTTGCATGTGGCATTTGACCTTTGACAAGATAGCAACGCACCATTAACATCTTTGGTATCTATAGGCGATGGTTGACTCTTTCCATTAGGAGATCCATCTGCTTGTTTGCTATCTTATGATATAAAAAAAAAACCATATGTACAGATGTGTATTATCAACCCATCACACGAATACCAATATCATTAACTTCTTTGGTGTCTGTAGGCGATAGTCATATCTTTCCATCCGAAGTCATCTGCTTTTTTTATAACAGAGGAGACAAACGAGCAGGTGGTGCACCTGATGGTAAGTGATCACCGCCGCCCATGGACAACTGCAATACCGGGAGCCTTGCAGCTTCGTTGCCGGTTATTTACTATGCAATCCCTAATCAAGATATTAGCACGTAGTGTTGTCCCCACAGACCAGGTAAATACTTATAGACATGCCGTTGGGAAGGAAATATATACATACATAGACATAAAAACATATACATAGACATAAAAACAATAGTCTTATTAATATACTAGCTGTGCCCGCGACTTCGTCCGCGTGGGTTTTTTTAAGTAGCCTAAATTACACCTTATTACATCAGCTACCTACCAGTGAAAGTCCCGTCAAAATCGGTCTAGCCGTCCCAGAGATTAGCAGGAACAAACAGACAGGCAGACAGACAAAAATCATAAAAAGGGTTATTTTGGTATGTGTACCGTGTACACATCCATATACATTTAGTTAAAACCCGTTATTGTAATATTACAAATAGACAATCCAATTTTATTTATTTGTATGTATAGATAAGTAGTGTAATGATCTTATAAGTACAACCAACTGATCCAATATATTGCAAACAAACAACGTGACACGTAATCTATACATATAATAAAATCGTAGGAAGTCAAAACTGTACATTGAATATTTTTTTAAAAGAATACTTGGGGCGTGATCTACAATCGATATCGAAGCCAAAAATGTAGTTTTTAGAATTTTTGTCTGTTTGTCTGTATGTATGTCCGGGGTAAACTCAAAAAGTACTGCATGGATTTACTTCAAATTTTACATGAATGTTACTAACAGGCCGGGTCAACACATAGGCTACATATTATCACGCTTTCACCTACGGGGGAGGAGCAGTGCGGAGTAAACGAAGTTCGCGCGGACGAAGTCGCTGGCAACAGCTAGTTAATATATATATTAATATTATATTAATAAATAAACATATTGAATTTAAATGAATACATATGTATTTCAATATATAAGATTAAAATATTTATAATTTATTGTTAATAAAGTGATAAAAATCGGTCATTGTGTGTGCGCATCACACAAAAACTACTCGATAAATTACAATCAATGTTTACTTTATAGATGTTTGGTCCTCATCTAATCATATCAAATCTACGATAGCACTACACCTACATTTTGTATAAATTTATATTTTTTTAAGATACTACGATTTTTTAAATACCTACTACACTTTTAACGATGTATAATCGAACAAGTCATTACGCAGACAAGTTCACGAATGATAGTTTTACTAATATATTAAAAACGAATGCCTAATTTTTTTTTACTCAGTTTTTTTAAATCAATAGTTGTGTGATCAGTGGATTAGTTAAATAGTAGAAAGCTCTGTAAGTGTTGTGACATATAATAATAATAATATTATAATTTACTGAATTCAAAGAATGTGTGTGTAATACTCAATATATATTGCATTTTCAGACAAATATACCTGGACCACGTTAAGGCCGTAACGGATATCGTAAATCAATTTACCCCGAACACAGCTGTATTAGTTTGGGACGACATGTTTCGCGAAATCCCGATGAGCATTTGGGGCGATATCAATAGCCCTAAAATAGAGCTCGTGTATTGGGACTACAGGCCTAGTTTATCCGTCTCACATATTACAATGATGAAGTATCACAACAAATTTAATAATATATGGATAGCTTCAGCGTATAAAGGCGCTGATGGAAAATTTGCTTTAGTCCCAAATTTAGAAAATCGATTTTTAAATCATTACGAATGGTTGAAATTTATAGATAAATATCAGTTTGGAGGAGAATATAAAGTTTATGAATTTAAAGGTATTATTTTGACTGGTTGGTCTAGGTACACTCACATGGATCCGCCATGTGAATTGCTTCCAATATCCATACCTAGCCTAGTTTTTAATCTTATATTAATCAAAAAATTCAAGACAAATTTAAAAAATAATTTAAGTACAGACTTGAAAACTTATAAAAATTCCGTAGAAAATGAAGTAGGTATAATTTTGAATTGCAGTCATTCAAGAAAAATAGAATCTATTTACGATAATTTTAATTGTACATATTATGGTAATAGTTTATACCATATTCTAAAGAAACTTGTTATTGAGAAGGAAAACATTAAGAATTACATTGAAAATGAACTGCCTTACGTGAATTATTATTCAAAAATCAAATATATCAACATGAACAAAGTATATACTTATCTGGTTTGGTGTCAAAAGACCTACAATAAAATATCAAAATTGAAAACAAAATTTAAAAAGCACTTGAATCAATATTACGATAACATGTTTGTTGAAGAGTATGTAGGAAGTAAAATATATGAATTACAAAAACATGTTTATGATTTGAAAAACATTTTTGAAGACATGCAAAAAGTGAAAAGTTGGAGTCGTGGACCTCGTGTGTAAAAATATTTTTAAGTAATTAGGTAAGTATAAGAATACTTAATTAAAAATTTATTTAAATTTGCATTTGTAATTTAATGGAAGTCAGTGTAAATGTTGAGAGCCAAGAATGTAACAAGGTCAGTCTGCAGAGAGGGGTAACAGTCAGCATTCATTGCTTACCCCAAAAGTATTCGACGTGAAATAATTTATGTACATTTTGGAAGATAATTTATTGTATATAGGGGAGCCTAAGAGGGATTTTGGGATTTACCCAGACGCGGTAGATTAATATATGTGACTGATTACCTCGCATACTGTTGAGGCTTATATAGCCCTTTATATAGATCCAATCATCTAGGACTGTATAAAAATCCATTTACTTCGGCTTGTAGATATTGTTCGATTATACTTCTTTTGTTATTCTTACATAATTTACCTTAAATTTTAGAAAAATCAAAAGCGTTCGAGAATGTCAAGACAACGTTTTCTTAATAACTTTGTGATCCTCCCACTCCCTTATGCTACACTAAAAACTTTAGATTTTCTAAATTTAAGCTTGATATATATCTTAATCTACAACGCTTTATTGTTTTCATGTCACTGTTTTTATCTGTAGCTTTACCCACCATTGAAATGACATACAATATAAAACCTTTTTTCTCATATTGCATCAACGCTTAGCATCTTAGACTCCCCTACTAATACGAGCATGATATTAGTTTAGACTAGCAGTCGACTAAATAATAATCAAAGACAACCACGGCATACAAGCACCAAAATTAGTTACGTTTGCATTTCTTGAACATATAAATAATCGTAGGATGCACTCAATGGATGCACTGTTATTATCTTGTAGAATGACGTTAGTCGGTAAGTGTCCGCGTTAAGTTGACTAGTTATTTTATTTCAAAAATCTATACTTTAGGCCAAGATCTCAAAATTAGCGGTATGTGAGGTAGCTGAAGTGATGGTGGCGGTATCGAAATTATTGTATAAGAGCACGGTTTTTATATAAATCGGTGAAATTAGCTTTTTTATACTCCACCGCCACCGCAGCTTGCCGAATTTATGACTGAACCCTATTTAGGTAATTTTGATTTATATGGTCGTTGATATTTTTCTTCACTCACTCACACACAGTCAATCAGGCAAAAATTACTTAACAGATATGAATGGGCACAAAGGTAGATAATGATCTGGAATAGCACATAGGCTACTTTTCATCCTGGAATAAAGTGATCCCGCGGGATTCGCAAAAACCAACATGGCAGCACGCTGCAGCCAATATTTCATAAATAAAAATAATACACTAACTAATGATAGTTGCTGGATTTTTATACACTAACCAATGATAGTTGCTGGATTTTTGAGTTAAGTTTAATTTCATAAGAATATTGTAATAAATAACTGAGTAAAAAATCATACGCTAATTATTGTTACTGTGTATTATTTTTATGAAATCAAACTTTATTAAATGATTTTACTATTTTATCAATTAAATTGCCAGCAATGTTAGAAAAATTCAAATTATATCTATTATAAATTACAACTCTTAGTTACTGTATTTCAATAAAAGTAAATACTAATGTATAATTTACTATTTATTATTAGATAGGCTAGCCTAGTATGAAAAATTTGAACCACATAATTATACTGCTCTGTCAAGGAAGTAACGAGAAACTATCCATAAAATCATAAGCATAATTAAATAATTAATTATGCTATATAAATAATGTCAAGTAAAACAAAATAAAATAAAATTAATCTATTTTTATTTTTATTTTTATTTTATTTTATTTTTATTTTATTTATTTTATTTTATTTATTTTGTTTTACTTGACATTATTTATATAGCATAATTAATTATTTAGTTGACATTTTTGTATCCATAAGTATAGTTATAAATTAGTGCAACATAATTGTAAATTAAAATTTCCCACATTGTTGGGCAAAATTGATAAGGCTGACAAAACCTGGGAGCGATATTTAAGCTTACCCTTTTAAAATCAATATTTACGTTTGTTTATATTCCACAACTGCATTCTTGCTTATATTCCACAACTTATATTCCACATTCACTTTTTAAAGCATCCTGAAGATGCTTTAAAAAGTGAAACCGGTCGAGTAATATAATTAAAATTGTGTAAAGTGAAATTGATGTACAAGTGGAATAGTAAAAGTGTCTAGTGAAAGTGTCTATTATATGTATACGTTTTCTCAACATTTACTTCTATTTCCGACTTCCGTCTCCATTTTCAGCCCCTTGTCGTCATGAATAATAGAAACCATTCATAACAACAAAACCATCTCGATTATCTCAGCATTCTGCATCTGGCAGTACTAGTTCATACATCCAAGCTCAAAAATGAGATCAATAAACTTACAAAAGTCTGGCAAATATCAGGGAGTGAATTTAAAACGGCTTTGTAAGATTTGAATAATCTCTTATTTGCATACGAATATTGCAAATTTAATAAAACTTGTAAAAATCCATCGAATTTCATTGATATGTTTAAAACGGTTATGAGTTCAGTCATTAAAATAAATAGGGTTCTTTCTTGTAATAAGTAAAAGATTATCTAAAAGGAATTAACGGAAGGAACGGATTAAGGAATTAAAGGAAGAAATAACAATCAGTTGTCTATATTTTTCTAAAACATGAAGACAACAAAAGTGCAGAGACCAACGGACAGTCGTAGTTATAATCTTTTGACTCAATTTTTGTTATATATACTAAACAGATAGATTTAAAAAATATGTTGACCTTATAGTTTACCACATCTAGTTTCTGAAACATCCATTTTTTTATTGATTTAGTACCTAACTTAGATATAACAACGATTTTATTCTGCGAAATTGACACAGAACGCCATATCGAGAGTAAAGCACAACCTCGCTTGCGCGGTGGCGTGCAAAAGACAAACAATTGGCCTGATGTGTCGTAACCATCGTGACTATTAGGTTGTACTATTTTACAATATCTCGCTACGGTTTGGTACCACCACATTACCTATTCCAGCTGTCAATTTTACTGCCGTCTTCGGGTTTAAAAGGTGAAGTAACCGGTAAAATTATGCTTGTGGCATTACCATCCCTTCAGGCGGATAGCAACGTTTCGTTATCATTTTTGATGTCCATAGCTCAAGATTATCTCTTTCAATCCGACGAACCATTTGCTTGTTTCCTATCCAATAATACAAACAAAATATAATTAAAAATTTCAAAAAACGCACATCACATCTTCAGTCCGCCAGTCAGGTACATATGCATCATTTTAAGAGCAAAACGTGAAAGAAGCTAATGACATTCAAAAGCAGATCTTACAGCATCAGGTTAAGATTACCATGGTTCCTTATTCAATAAGCATGAGTTGTTTATTTGCAAAGCTTCCATGGCCTCCAGCTCCAATATGTAACCCTGGAAATCATTTTGATTCAAAATATATGTAAAAATATAACAAATGAGACTACACTCAATGGGTTTATTTTGTTTAGTGCAGGAGGTCCATGGCCACTTTCTAGTTCCACTATCAAACCCTACAAATCTCCTGATAATAAAGGTCAAATATATCAGCCCAATCTCCGATAGCCACCTATTAGCCTACATTCGATGGATTTATCTTGATCAGCTTAGAAGATCTCATTTTTCAGTCTAAAAGTACTTCAGGTTACATCAACAGATCCTTAAAATTATTAAGTACCAAACAGTAAACAAAAATAAAACCAATTAACCCATAGTCGATGGGTTTATCTAGTTTAGCGCGATATCATGGACTTCTTCCAGTTTACCTTCAAAAACTGAAAGTCATTCTGTTCCAAAGTCCTTATTATAAAGAATCAAATAAGACCAAAATCGATGGCATTGCTCAATTTAAATTCAAAGTTATCATAACCTCCTTCTTGCTTCATTATAAGACCCTGAAAATCATCTGACATAAGGATATTTGTCAAAACAGAACAAGTAAATCTAAGCTGGATAGTTTTATCTTGCTTGGTTTAAAAATTATCGTGGCCATCTTCTAATTTCATTATCAGATCCTAAAAATTATCCAGCACCAAAGTGTATATCAAAACAAACCCAATCAGCCCACACTCAATGAGTTTATCTGGATTCGCTTAGAAGTTCTTACAGACTTTTCCACTTCTATCATGAGGCACTGATAACTATCATGTTTCAAAATCCTTGTAAAAACTTACTCCATTTTATTTCAAAGTTCTCATGATCTATATCATATATAGCTCTGTTATAAGACCCCGGAAATTGTCTAGCACCAGGATGTTTGTTAAAACAAAAAAGGGATCCCAAACTCAATAGGTTTATCTTTTTTAATTTGGAAGTTCCTATGTCTACCTTCCAATTATATGATCAGATATAAGAAAAAAATCGTCCAGCACCAAAATGTTAGCCAAAATAAACCAAAGCAGTCCCTACTTGATAGGTTAGCCTGGCTTAGGAGTTTTTGGGTACATCTTCCAGCTCTATCATCAGGTACTGGAAGCCATTCAGCTCTAAATTCCTTATAATAACGAATCAAATGACCCCAAAGATAGTGTTGCTCTATTTTATTCCAAAGTACTTTCAGCTCTATCATGAGACTCTGGAAATCATCAAGCACTAGAGTGTTTGTCAAAACAGAACAAATGAGTCCAATTTCGATTAGTTTATCTTATTTAGTTTAGGAGCACTCATAGTTGCTTTCTAGTTCCATCATCAGGTCCTGAAAATCATCCATCACTAAGGTATTTGCCAATACAAAACAATTAAGTGCTAAATTAAAAACATTACCTTGTTTAGTTTAGGAGGACATTGTAGTTACATTTTGAATCTGGATTCTTAAAGTTCTAGTATCACTTTTCGGCTCAATCAACAGAGCATTATCATCACGAAAAAGAACTTACTGTAAGCAATGAAATGACTCCAAACTCTAAAAAATATAACAATTTCTATCTGTGAGTTATAATGGCACTCTTACGGCATCATATTCAGATATTCGACACACACGTAGTACGTGGAAAGTACACGTCATCAAAAATCCATCGAGACCAAACTTGAATATCTTATCTCGTTCTAGATTCTACGCATGAATTTTGGTAGCAATTTTTCAGTTCCATCTTCAAATCCTCTTCATCATGAGTACTAATAACCTTAGTACTTATAGCAAAAAGACCAATGAGTCCAAACAAGGATGTCTTGTTAAAACTCTGCATCTAAGAATTCTAGTCCCTACGTTCAGACTTCATCATGAGCTCAGTTGGATGGTAATACTCAGTTGGATGATGATGTTTGTCACTGTCTGCCAAGTTTTTGTACAAACGGTTGTCAATCAGAAAATCGTTAAAAAGTACCTTGCGATATATAGAAAATCTGTTATTTACATACGAAAATTGCCAGGTAATGACATATGAGAAGATGCTGATGATCTTCGAATGAGGACTTTAAAGTAATTAAAGGATCTTAAAGTTTCAGCTCAAGGTTACAATGTAATTGCAACATAAATAAAGTAACAGAATATAAAAGTATTGAGAAAGTCTTAACAAGTTGCTTAATTCCTTTTATCAATTTGAAAAAAGATGGTGATCTTGAAACGGCTGAACAGATTCTACTAAATCATAGCTAAGAACCATCTCACAAAATAGGGCGTTCAAATAAAAAAAAAGCAACCAAATCGGACCATCCGCCTGACCGCTACGATGCCACGGACAGACACACAGAACACAGATACACACCTGACACTTATAACACCGCTCGTTTTGCGTCAGGGTTTAATAAAAAAAAAACAATTTATTTTCTTATTACAACATCGAAACGTAAAAGGTTCAACTTTCTATTTACGAAACCCGCGTTTTGATATCTAATATGAACATATCAGTTACACAAATAACGAGATATTGAACATACAAAAAACATTATAGCCCAAGAGCACGAAAACTTTGAATGCAATATTATACAATTGTACTGTACTTTTGTAACTTGCACTGTTTCGTACAGTAACATAATTTTAGTTAATATCCAAAAGGTTTCGCTTCTATAAGCATCATTTATATATTAATTATTAAGTAGTGCGAACAATAAATTCACTAAATACATACAAAATCAAAAATTAAAATGATTATTATAGTCCAACCTTAGTTATAGACAATAACAACATTTTAATAATTATAACTTAACATTATTAGTTACTCCATATTTAACAGATAATAGATAGGTACTTCAGAATGACAAAAAAAGTTAACTTAATAGCATACTGCATTTGAATTAGAAAAAATAAAATAATAATAGTGACACTAAAAATACAGCTAAAAACTAAAAATACAAATAACAACATATAGTGGAGCACTTGGGAAGTTTGACCTCGGACTCCAATTACTGTCAATGTATTCATGTGAAACCTTCTGGATCATGTTTTGTATATAAATGACTAAAAAGTTTACTAATTTTTTTTCGTGGCTTTTGCTTTTTTCTTAATTTGACACTAATTTCAATAAATTTTCAATTTTTCCATTTTAAATGAAAATATTTTTCTCATATTTTTATAAAATTTTCATAATTTAAGTAAAATACACCTTAGAAAACAACTTTCATAGATACCAGGTAGTCAAAGAGGGCCGTAGAAGCCAAGGAGTAGGTAGAAAAAGGTGAAGGGGAAGGGCAGCAGCAGCTGCTCGTTACGACTTACGATTAGTTGATTGAAATACGTGTTTCGGTACTGTTTGGTTCTTTGTGCTGTGCATATTTTTCAATTTAATAATTATTTTTTTAGGACGTTTAGATATATTTATGTCAAATAATAACATTACAATATCATAATTATTATTGCTTTGCAAAATATTTGTTTAAAAACAAAAAAATTCTGCGTTTCAATAGATATAATTCATCAGCATACATTTCTTTGTATAATATTTTTTTAATTTTACTGTAAATTAAAAAAAAATAACATATCGTACCTTCGGTGGAATAAGGGCATAACTGCACTTTTTGTACTTTTACAGCAGAGTAGTTTAAAGTATTTTTTTTGCATTCAGTATAAAAGTAATCGAAAGAAACCGTCATGCACTCAAAAATACATGTGCAGATGTCGAATTTAATGAAAATGAGCCCCTCAAAATTGGCCAAGAGAAATTTCTTTCAAATAATAAAAATAAAAGCAGACTCATAGAAATTCTGAGGATAAAAGTAACTAACAATAATGTTTTACATGTCAGGCGGAAAGTGATGCGGACAGATTGATTTTTGAAACAGCAATTAATTCACAGTCAGCAAATGTTACTGTAGTTTCTGAAAATATTGATGTATTAGTTCTATTAACTGTACTAACTCCAAAACGACATGAAATTTATTTTCAAAAGCCAACTCGAGGAAAGGTTGTACAGAATTTTTTCATCAAAAAGCTAAGAAATTTAAGGAATTACCGAAATGTAAAGAGCATATTCTTTTCGTACACGCTTTCACTGGTTGTGATACAACGTCTGCTTTTTCAATAGAGGCAAACACAATTTCGCTAAAAATTTCAAAAAATGCTAGAATTTACACGGCGCTGTTGAAGTATTTAAAAATGTTGATGAAGATCCTGACAGAATTTTTGAAGCTAGCGTTGCATGTATTTTGAAACTATACAGTGCTCCCAAAAAGTCTAAGATTTGAATTTAAATACATTGAGGTTTCATTATTTCTAAAGGATGCAAACCAAAAAAAACGGTGTTCTCTCTACCACCTACGTCTGATGCAACGTTTGAACATTTAAAAAGAGTATGTTTACAAGTGCAGATATGGTTAGGTAATGGTCTGTTGAAAATTGGTGTTGGAGGTATGTTTTCTGATAAACTTGAACCAATACTGATGAAACAATCGCCAGCTCCAGATAATTTACATAAAATGTTATTTTGCAATTGTAAAAAAGGATATGGTAATGCTTGCGGATGTCAAAAAAGTGGTTTATACTGCACTTCAGCATGTTCACGGTGCAGTGGTGATAGTTGTTTTAATGCATCTCCTGTCATAAAAATAAGTGAAGTAGAAGAAAGCGAGGAATAGGAAAAAATTGAAATTTAATCATTTTCAAGCATGAGAGGCGAACTAAATAAATAACTTTTATAAACTTTTTTGTTACAATTATTGTTTCATACTATTACCCTTTAATATTATACCGATATAAATGTATTTTAAATAACACAATTTTTACACTACATTACTTAGTTAAGCTCGTAATGTATTATATAATATACAATTAATTTATTTTATTATTAAATAAAAAGCAACGATTTTTAATTGGTAAACTTTTTAATATACCTTATAAATAATACAATTCAACAGGGCAGACCAATCGTACTAAGTAGGATAGATAAAATTAACCGTTCCAAAAATTATACAGACTGATCTATTGGTGAGTGAGATAGACAGTGATGCTCATTGTCACATTTCGCTGTCAAATGGCACAACTGTCACTTGTTACCTTGTGATTACTCTTAAACACGCACAAAATCCCTCAAAAAGTGCAGCCGTGTACTTTCGCCGCGGTAAACACCCGCGACAACAAAGGCGCGGTCTGCGAAAACTAGGCAACATTACCCTGTTCGGAAACGTCATCCCGTGGGAAAAGACAGTCAAGTACCTCGGGGTAACGTTGGACAGCAAAATGTCATTCAAACCGCACATACAAAGAATGAAAGTTAAGGCTAAGTTCGTTGTAGGTCGGTTATATCATCTTATCAATAAACGCAGTAAAATGTCACTTAGACACAAGGTGACACTTTACAAGTCGTGCGTACGCCCCATCCTTTCATACGCTTGCGTAGCGTTTGCCCACCTCCCCCGTACGGACTTGCATCCGTTGCAAGTGGTACAAAATAAATTCCTGCGTATTGCCACGGGAGCACCGTGGTATATGCGCAACGTAGACCTCCATAACGATCTTGAATTGCCGAGCTTAGCAAAGCATTTCAAAGACATCTCCGAAAGATACTTCGATCGTGCCATCTCGCATCCGAACCCACTGGTGGTAGCCGCGGCTGACTACATCCCAGACCCAAATCCCGATCCCAAACTACGTAGGCCCCGCCACGTTCTTACCGATCCCGATGACCCGATAACTCTGGCCAACGGTTTACACGACGACACTACACACCTACATTCGCGACACCGTCGCCGCCGGCGGCGACGAGGACCCCTGTTTCGCCCTTCGGCGAACCGAGCCCAAGGGCAAGGTTCGGCGGACGGACAAAACAATGCCACTAGCCCTCTCATCGCAAATCACGACCCCACCCTAAGCCGAGGTTCGGTCTCACAGGAGACACCCTTAGGGCGGAGGGCGTACAGCCCTACACCTTTAAATTCTGGCTGAGCACTCTGCTCGCCCACGCGACCGGTGAAGCTGTAACAGCCCTTAAGGCTAACAGCAATTGTGACATTCCGAAAAAAAATAAAAAAATAAACACGCACAATAGATGTTAAAACTCAAAAACGCCGTATTTTTTTACTTCTTTTGTTCGTTGAAATCTTTTTTTTTTATAGGTTTCTCTTGTTAGTTATTTTTTTATTAGAAGTTTTTTATTTTAATGTATATTTTTTGTAAGTTTTTCGTTAAATTGTTTTACTATTTTATTTTTTGTATGATTGGTGTGTTCACACGTAATTGGCAGATACACTAGATTTGTACCTTAAGTTCTATTTATATTATATATTTTTGTGTATTTTCTGATGGTGTTACATTGTAAATAAATAAATAAATAAATTACTGGAACTGACAGTTTGGTGTGCTCTTTCAAGCCACGGGATAGTTAACAAACCACAAAATTCTGTGCCGCAACTAAGAAGATGAAAAGAAAACCCAACTTCTATTTTTGGACCGAATATGCTATGAATTAGGGATCTGGAAATCTCCCCTGAAGAGTTAAACTACAAGATTTTAATAAATAACAATTGTATTCTTTATCAGAAAAAAAATACTCCGCATGAAGAATGTGTTCTCGGATCCTCCGAGTTTTCTCAGATGATTTAGCATATCGTCAATTTTTCTTACTGTGAACTTTCCATTGTTTTTGATTTTGTTGTAATATATTGTGATATATGACACCATAACTTTATGATAACTAAGATTAATAGAAGAATGTAAAATCTACTTTTAATAAAAACTAAAACTATAGATAGCAAAGTCTTTATTAAAGTGATGCATTTTTATACAAATGTTCTGTAGGTAACTAATTATACACTCACTACTGAGAAAGGCAAAATATACATGCAATCATATAATTAGTATGGCTAAAATTTTGAGAAGAACTGGCTCCTATAACACAGTTTTTACTATTTTAGGAGTCAGAGTATTTTATATATTGTACATTGTAGAATTGGAAATAAAGTATATTATTATTATTATAGAATTTAAAATACATTTTAATTTACTAATTATTGTAATCGTGAAAGAAGCGTAAAGGCTAATTATGCAAACATAGCTTATAAAAGACTAGGGATTTTATAGTGTTCATATGTTTCCGAAATTTCAAGTGAAAATTAAATGGTTCGTTAAAGCGTTAGCCAACGACCTTTATAAAAATGGACCGTTACTTTCCTGCTAGGTAGAAGTCATATCGGCAAAAAAGCTCAAATTGGCACCAACGCCTTTCCTGTGCCTGTCACCAAAACGATAAATAATTGAAACTTACTGTCGTACTTCGGCTTTAATATTAATAAAGCCGGTGTCCGGTAGATTCGTACATTAGACTTAACGGCAGGTGCAGTTACTTTTTACAATTATAAAAGCCTGATGTTAAGTGTTTTCTTATTATCTTTTTTTTAAAAAAACTTCAATATAGGGTCAGTTTAACTACAAATAAAATATTTAATTTTGTTCTACAGGGTTAAATCCAAATGATACAAAGTGAGTGAATTGTAGTAATAACTGAACGAAAATTCAAACAAATGATATTTCTTTTCAACCGATAAAAAACGAAGAAGGTTCTCAATTTGATGCATATATTTTTTTAAACATATGACTAAGCATAACTTTTTATAGGGTAATTCAATTTTAATAAAAAAAAATATCAGAATGGGTATACCCGGAAGGTGACCCCATTTTTTTAAGCCTAACCATAAGAGTACGAAAACAAAGGATGATTGATTGTATTCACTGATTTTAATGTATGACTACGCATAAGTTATTACAGAGCGATCCAATTTTGATTATTCTTTTTTATTAGATAGAATATTTAGAAAAATCCAACAAAAGATTATGAAAATAGAGGTGATTGATTATTCGCTCACTGATTTAATGTAAGACCATACGCATAATTTTTCGTCGGTTTGTTTTTTTTTTGTTAAAAGATATTATAATAAACAAAAAATACATCATTATTTTATATAATTCAAATTGATGCCTAAATAAAGCTCTTTGACTATTCCAGAAAAATAAATTGTTCATTTTTGCGGAGCGAAATGAAAAAGTCCTCTTATGTTTTTTCATGACTTTATAGACCACTTATTTTATTTGAAAAGATACTTTTTGTTATTTCGAGATAAAACAAAACGCAAACGGAGCTTAAATGAATATTTTAGAAAAATATAAATACTGATATTTCATAAGAATCACAAATTAAATTCATAAGATCTAAGTATTTTTTCAATGTAAAATCGAATTAGTTCTTTCTTTTGTTCTATAAAATATTCTTTTGATAAAATAATTTAGAAAGGTAATGTATTTGTTACGAAAATCTGAATTTACTTATAATGTAAAGGCATTTGTTCACAATTCCAAATGATTTTTATCATACCATGGTTCACTCTGCGTCTTCTATCGTATTTATCACGGGAAGTGTTCCGACGAGTTGTTTGGATTAATTCCTGCCGCCGAATTCCACCATCGGACATCGCGTCAAAATTTGAAGTTCCATCTTCACCATCTCGATATCTGGAAATCCACAACTGTGCGTTTCTCCCGACACTTTTTGCCTCGCACTACGATGTTGTGGAATTAATTACCGGCACGGGTATTTCCGAACGCATACGACATAGGGACCTTCAAGAAAAGAGCTTACTCATTAAATGTCGAAGTATGAATGAAATTATTTTCTTTCGAACGAATTAGAGAACGATCTTAATCGTATTACGATTACGCGTAAGATTAAATCTTAAGCATGTACAATCTGAATAATGGACCAAAATAGTTTATTAAAATAAATCCACTAAAAGATTGAAAAATTCATCTCAGAAGAGTTTGACGTTACATCTCAACAAAGAGTATACAGTAATACGTAAGCATCTCAATTGCAGTCAGTTGCATGACAAGGCACCATTGCTAATTTTAAAGTCCATAGACAATGTTTTTTTTTACAATAGAAGAAACATCTGCTTATTCGCTATTTAATTTATTATTAAATAACAATAATAATAAGTGCGACGGTAATGCAACAGTCATAATCCGTTATGGTAAACCAGAGCGTCTATTAACGGTTTGAAAATAAAACAGTATATTTTTTTATGTTATTATTTAAAAAATACTGTTTTCTTTTCAAACTTTCGATATCAATTGTGAAGTTAAAAAGCAGGTGCAGCTCCTAAACTTGCAGCCTTCGTAAATGCTTCTTGGCGAGAGCGACTACTTAACAAACTATGAACACTGGAGTCTCATTATAAGTTTCATATCTTAGAGATCAGCGATCGATAGAACGTGTACATATACAGAACATCTTTTTATAATAAAAGTAATGTAAAAAATTAAACCGACTTCAAATATCTGTCAACTGCATACCCATATCTCATAAACTACTGAACTGATTTTGATTTAACTTTTGCTGTTAATCTTAGTTTTTAAGTTAGAATATACCAGAGTGATGAGATCGGCCTAAATGGACTACAAGAATATAGCATCAGCCGAAATTATTAAATTAATTTTATTCACAATAAGTCAATATTAGAATTCAACGGACACTTTTTAATAGCAAATTCATTTTAAAGGGATTTTAGTCGGGAAGTCATGAAACTAATCAAACTTGTACGCTTTTTCTTATTTCTAATTCAAGCAAAGATTTTTCAATTCTGCCATAAAGTTAACGCTTTCTTTTATTTCTGACCAACCAAACAAATTATAAAAAATGTTGGATAGAGAAGACGCAAAATTTTAAACTATTGTATAAAATGCAACAAAAATGAAAATATTTATTATTATAATCGAAATCTACAACATTCAAGGCCGTATAAATAAGTACTCTTAGTATCATCCGAAAGAAACAAAACAATAAGTGTCATCTATTTACGCTGTGAGCGAGTAATACTAATAAACATTTTATGTAAACAAAAATTTTATCGTTTTTCAACGTTTAAATTGTTAAAATCAAATAATCTTCATGATAAGTAATACAAAAATGAATTATATTTGTGTTGACGATGTGAGTGGCTTAAAATTGAATGTAACAATTGTAAAATCAAGTAATACTAATCTTTGAAGGAGTTTCGTGAATTTTAGTATTATAAAAAGTGTCCGTGATACAATTTATATTTCAGAATAAATTAATAATGTATCACAATACGGTGAGCAGCCATCATCATGTGTTGCGTTTTAGGTTAAATTTGTATGGGGCCTCATCAATCTCCTTTAAATCAAAAATCTTCATATGGCTTTTAGCTCCCGAGAAATTCGTGGTCAAATACACAAATATACAAACATACATACATTTATAAAATTTAATACACGCGCTTGGACGCATAAATAGATCGTCATAATCAAATACGAGTATTATCCAATTCCAATAATATATACCCCCGTGTCGGTATAGACTTAATAAACAAAAAAAGTATCTTCACGCCTATATCCCCGAAAGGATAGGCAGAGGTACAACAAGTGCACCCACGCTTAGCCGAAGATACTTAGTCCCACAATGTGATAGGTAGCAAGCCTGTCGCCAATCGGACACTTTCCAATCCCGGGCAACTTTGTGTTTCTCAGAAAACTGGAAAAACACTTTTTTTATGTGCCCGATCCGGGAATCGAACCCAGGACCTCATGTGGTTGACGACAACGCTGGACCACTAGACCGCAGAGACGATTCTGCTAGGCAGATCGCAAAAGGCGACCGATTGGCTATCCATGTGTAGTCAATCGGTCTACTAGGTAGGTGGTATCGTGACTACTAGGTGGTAGAGTTTTCAACGACTTGCCCGGATATTTGGTATCACCGTCTTACGCTTAGCTTACACCAAGGGCAGAGCAGAGCATTTTCTGATAGTACTGAAAAATTAACCTTATCACAAATTCCCTACATGGCAAAATTAAATGCACTTCCAAACTTGATGCTCGACTATTTTTACGCTTGCAGGATGCATGCTCGAGTGTCCGCGAGCGCGCTCGAGTAACCGCGCGCTGCCCGAGCACATGCGGGGTTGCCCACAACATGATTTGAATTAACTATTAAGAGGTGTTCATTTTTATGACTATTATTATATACTTACCTAAGTTAAACTACGAAATTTTAGAAAAATTGTTAAGCCTAAACAATCCAAAAATATAATAAGAATTATCGACTTAGCATTTCAGTTGAGTAACAACTTACCATATTATGTTTACGGTTAGTAAAAACATAACTACAAATTTTTAAAAAGTCTTAATTTACGTAGTTACATTTTTACTGAACTTAAACGTTATGGCAAGTTGTTCATCAACAGAAATGCTAGGTCACTAATTCGCTTGTGTTTTTGGAGTTGCAGGTGTAGGAAATTAGCTAAAACCTATTTTTTTTTGTACTTTAGACATTAAACTGGTCATGCACGCTCACCTGGCAACCTAGAACATTTTGAATGGAGTTTTCTTGCGGAGGAGCGAGCATGCCATATGCACTCAAAATGTTGTTGGAGCATACGCGAGCATTTTGCAGTTCGGTGTGCGCTGACCCGTACCTATACTTGCCCAATAGCGTCAGTGCTTGTCTTTGTCGTGTTCCGTTTTGGAGGGCAAGGTAGCCGGTAGATGTATGTGACATTGTATGTATGTGGTAATGACATGTATGTGGCATTGCCACACGAATAGCAACGCTCCATTAACATCTTAAGTGTCTATAGGCGGTGGTTTCTCTTTTCATCAGAAGAGCCATCTGCTTGTTTGCTATGTTATGATATAAAAACATCTGTAAGCTGGTTGACCCCGCAGGCTATTCTTGAAACTTCCCGATAAATTAAGGTATTATAAGTTCAAATAAGCAAAAACTATACCTAAGCATAGATTTTTGAGCTCGAAGAGTTCAATAATCTAAAGTTTGTAGAAGTGATAGTATTTTAATTTTCAAAAATGTGTATATTTTCAAAATAATGTTCGATTTTGCACGTTTGAGTGGCATTCAACGTAATTTTGAGCCCTAACTTGTTTTACTAGCTGCAAATTGGATAGGTTAAAAAATGTCGACGAAATGTTGAAAAAAAAACTTCAAAATTTTTTGCCACTGATAAATTTCGAACAAATCAATCGATTTTGGTCCAATTTATAATATTTGATGCAGTTTTTTAAGTTAAAAATTGATTATATTTTTAAATCAATCGGTGTGTAAGTCTGAAAGTTATTTTTCAAGTCTGAAATAAGTTTGCTATAAACAACAAAATTAATTTTTGAATAGCTGTAACTTTTGAAAACTTAATTAAATTTTGATTTTGAAAACTTTATTAACGTGTTAACGTGGTTTTTTAGTACTTAAATATTGTAAAAGATCAAAAAATTATTGGTTAAAAAATATTCGAAGTTATGTCGAAATACCTTTTTCGCCAACGATAACTCTCGAACGGATAAACCGATTTTGATGCAATTTATGCATTGGACGCAATGTTTTAAGTTAAAGCGTTGATTTGATTTTGTACTTAATCGGTATATTAACCTGGTAGTCCTAGCGCGGAGTCCCATATGTAGCGGGAAATTAAAAAACATAAGACTTATAAGAACCCAATAATAGAGAAAACCCAAAAGTGATTAGTCACTTGAAAAAATTGCACATTAATAAATATGAATTATAGAAATTCAAACATACCTACATTATTTTTTACGTTCTTTAACAATATAATACAAACTGAAATATTTTTTAATTAAAGAAAAGTTGATTTATTTGCTTAGACATTGCCATGGTTAATGCAAATGTAAAGTGCACTGCCACGAGAAACTATTATCATCTCAGCATCGTTGCAGTGTGCACACTGTTCTCATTGAAGACCGAATTGTGATCAGCATATACAAAAAAAACGATTCATCTTCTTTAATATTTATTGGAGGTTTTCTTTGGATAGCAAAGAAGCAGATGTCTCCCTTGATGGAAAGAGACGCCCGCCTATAAACAATAAATTCACCTTTTGCTGATGGTAATACCATAAGCATAAATTTATCAGCGACCGACTCTACAAATCGGAACACGACAATGCCCTATTGCGGCAGGAATATGTATGGGCTTAAAAATGGGCGAGACGTTTCGGAACCTAGTATTTATGCTAGTAGTGGCTATGAGTTCGCGTTTTACGAACTGCCTGACAGACTGGCAGAAGGTCTTTTCTTTAAAGTCAGCCCAAACCAACGCAGAGTATCACTTAAACATTATTCATTTGACCCCGATTATTTCTGCTCAACTGAGCCCTTGCTTAAATTTATTTTATAACGTTTGTTGCGGCGCAGGTTCTTCATCTTCAAAGTGTTGAATAAAATTCGTACGCGTTTCATTTGGTGATAGTATGTGATCCTTGTATGTGTGTGATTGTATGTGATCCTTGTCGTAGTTTGTTTTTTGATGATGATGTTTGTTTTGAGTCCAACTGGTATTGACGTAAAATTAGATAGGGAGGTAACTTTTCTAGCTAAGAACGTAACAGGTTACAGGTTCTTTTAAACGTACGGTAATATTCCTGAGGTAAGGTAATATTGTGGCCAAAGGTAAATATTATTATAAGATTAGTGATAACCATCATGGTTAGAAATTATAAGAGAAAACCATGGTGGTAAGGAAGTTTAGGATTTTCAAAATTATAAGAGATAAACATTGTGCCGTGATCCTTAAGAGATAACCAACGTGGTTAGCAAGAGATAACCATCTTGATTAGATTCTTAAGTCCATGCACGATGGTGGTGGTTAATGGTAGCGCTTACTACTGCCAAAGTGTTAAATCACTAAAAATCTAATGTTCATAATTTTTTTAATTTAAGAAAAAAAATTAAAAAAAACTTATTTCTTAAACTTAAGATATTTATTTAGTAATTTATTCTTACACAGTTACTTTTAATTTAAGAAATTAAAAAAAAAATATTTAATTACATCAGGTTTTTAGTGCTTTAACACTTTAAGATAAATCTAGGAAAGGGCTCGGTTTAACAGAAATAATTGGGTATGAGCAAAATATACTTACTTGACCATTGTATGATTGATTAAACACCAATGATTTAAAAACCAATATAAAATTAAAAGGAGCAATATTTTACTTTATGCATCAATTTTGCAACATTATGCACTCACACCTAAACTAGATATTGGGCGGCGACTAAGGCAACAGCAGTTTGATTCCCTTAGCCTCCTTCCTTTTCTAATAGCTACTGTTTATATTTATCAGGCACTCTATGAGTGTTATTAGCGGTGCACCAGACTCCGTGGTTCAATAAACCCTGCTCTGCCCTACATCATAAGCAAAAGCAAGACTTGCTTTTGAACGCTTAGTATGAACCTCCATTGTAAAATCTGTTTGTACATTCCAATCGCTACAGAATAGCCATGCTTCAGCTTATTACATTTGCTGTTCATTTAATTTACTGTTATTCTTGCAATCACTACTCTTAAAAAATGTTCGTGGAGAAAGGAAATTGCATACATACAAGTCTGAAAGACCACAGATGTTCACGCTCCATATGAATAGACAATCTATAATATCTTTTAGTGCAATATCAGATCCCTGGGCAACTTTGCATACTATATCAATAGCGAAATTAAATACAAATTCTTTTGTGAAATTTCTTTTGACTATGTCAATTTAAATATTTAAATGTCTCTGATTATAAAGCAAACTGACCCGCAGAATGGATAGTGAATATAATTAACGGTTGAAAAGATTAATTATATTATTGGAATGTTGTCTTTATTTCTTTTAGAAGCAAAAACCATAAATTTAGTCGTGGTTAGCACCACTTTTAGAATATATTGTTACCCTATATTTAAGGTTATCTGGAAGAGAACGCTAAGTTAGTGACAAGACCGCCTTTGTGTTTTATGTTAATAGTTATGTGATTTGTAAATTGTCATTTATTTTTAGTGTGCAATAAAGAGTTATTGTATTGTATTTTTATCCTAATGGGAAGAGAAAAATGTCACCAGAGATGATAATGGTGCGTTGCTATCCATAAAGCGGAGTTGGAATGCCAGATGCATAAGTTTACCGGCTCCCTCACCATTAAAACCGGAACACAACAGCGACAAGTACTGACGCTATTCCGACAGGAATAGGTAAGGTGGTACCAAATACGGTAGAGATGTTACAGAACTCTACCACCTAGTAACCACGATAGAAGTTACTTGCATCGGTCGCTTCTTACGATGTGTCTGACAACACGGCAGATGAGCCATTCTTTAAAAAATCCTGGACCAACACGGGCCAAAATGAGAATGATGTATATATAGACTTGGCCATTAGCTAAATAGAAACTTTGAGAACATCAAAGAATCGTTCATATTTTATTATATACTATAATTATTTTTATCTATTTCGGTTTGTTTTACGCTTCTCTTTGCAATATGGTTTTCCTTCGGGAGTTTTCTGTAATCATCAGCTTAGGAATCTTTAGATATAAAAGAATACCTTCCAAATATGGTCCTATTTCTCGCACAGACATGTAAAAATAAAATTTTCAGGCGTATTTCATTGATACATGAAATTATACTAGTTCATCGCCACGATGTTAGTATACCTATATGCCTTCTTTCCCCTTTTAAGAGATGCTTAGCAGAAAGGTAATTGATCTATTCTTCATAAGAGCACCTGGACCAATACAAGGAGAACATTTTTGTATTTCTGGGTACGTATATTTATTTAATACATTGCAGTAATTTTTGTATGTTATAAGGTAGCATATAAGCAGATTTTTCTCTTCATAAAGAAATAATCGTCACCTATAGACACCTAAGATATTAATAATGCGTTGCCATCAGTGTAATAGGTTTAAATGTTCCAGGCATACATGCTCCAAAACGTAAAATTACTGTGACAGGCACTGATGAATGAAATCAAACCGAGGCGAGACGCTGCAGAACTTTACTCCCTAGTAATCATGAATCATAATGTAGATTAGCAAGTTTAGCCAACTTTTATGTATTGTATGACTGGAAGTAAATAATCTATATACCAACTAAAGAAGCTTAAAATAACAGATAGTATTTTATTATCCATGAATAGCTCCCATATCGCAAGCAAATTACTTGCTTAGTTTTGAGATTAGATTAATTCGAATAAATAATTAATTAAACTTAAACACTTCTTTACTGGGGAAATGCACAGAGTAAATACACAGATTTACATAGTACTATTGTCAAAGTTCATTCTCCGTCCAAATAAAATCGCACGTCATCGTTCTCCTCGCGGCCGCCGTAACTACTCTGCAGCCTGATGACGTCGAGATGCCTGCCTGATGACTTAGATTAGTGGAAAAGTTATATGATAACTCTAAAACAATAATATGGTAGCAATAATATGTAAGGTCGTATACCCAATACACTTATATATATAGCTGTACTATTCTGTTATACCGATAGAAACACAATGTCTATACGACCCTGGTACACACACATTCCGCCTCAACCATAGGAATAATTGACATATTTTTGGTATTCATAAATAAATTTATGTCGTACCGTCAGGATAGTAATTGGCATGTTTGTTGCATCCATAAAAACTACCAGACTATTGCTTTAGTACACACAAAATATAAGCTAAAAATAGAGTTATAATTTATCTTCAATTTTAAATTCGAGTCTTTTTGCATGACTCCAGAATATTAGTCCTTTGAGCTATAAATCCTTTGTCTTATCAGTCATTTGAGTCATTTGAATCATTTCAGTCCCTTGAGACCTGTACTGAATTGCTTAATACTTAAAATCACTTATGGGTGAACAATGGCCCTATACACGTTTTGGAGTACAAATCTTTAGATATACCAATTGTAATAGGTGTCAAAATTTGGTTAATAATAGCCTTCTTTATTTTCACAGTTATGCATAAACAGAGTTTAACATCGATATTGTTAACCTCCCTTTATAATCTCGAATCTCAAGAAAACCTTTTGTAAGTCTCAGCAATTTGAGATAGCTTCAGATTATCTTCTATCTGAAGAACTGAGTTTTCAAGAACTTAAGTACCATTATTATAACTTCTAAATTCGATTACCTCACGACACTACTCTAAACACGTGACCCCATCCTAAACCTGTGTGAATTTAACTGTAAATATACAAACTAATAACGTTAAAAATGTTATAGTAATTGCATAACCTGACAATATTACATTACACATCAACATTACTTTACTAGTAGTGGAGCGCCTGGGGGTTTTCACCTCGGATTAGAGTTATAGTGAATGAATTAATATGATCGATGTGGGATATTGTTTTTTAAACTATAAATTGCAATGTTTACCCAAAATTTTTGTGTGCACTCCTTTGTTTCATTGTTTAAACAAATTATTATTAAAAAATTAATGTTTGACCATGTATTTTCGCGTTAAACAGTAATTTTTTTTATTCATATGTTAAATCTTACCTGAGTAGACATATAGGAACATTTTTCAAAGATAACTGTGTATAAAAAAGCAATAGGGATCTCGAACAGGTAGAAAAACGTGAAGGGGAAAACGGAGCGACAGCTGTTATGTACAATGGAATTTCTCGGCTAGTTTAGTTGCAAGTAACACGTGTTCTGTGAATATTGTGCTTCTATAGCATTGAAAATTTGGTTTTTTTAGTGAAATATTCTTGTATATTTTAGTACTGAAAGGTGTATTGAAGACGACGTTTTTATATTGAACTAGCTGACCCGCGCAGCTTCGCCCGCGGGTATATTATTAAGTCGTCCAAATAGCTTTTAATAAAAATTACATCCCCTATTTTTTTTCTATTTCAGCCCTCCAGGGACTGATTATTGAAAAAGAAAATTATGTTTGACCCCGGATCTTCAACTATACCCATGCCAAATTTCATGAAAATCGGTCCAGCGGTTTAGCCGTGAAAGCGTAACAGACAGGCAGACTTTCGCTTTTATAATATTAGTATGGACTATTACAAATTATTTTGTATTGCTTAATTTGGTAAGTGATTAGATTGAAAACTACAGTTCATTATTGAATTAATTAAAAAATAAATAAATCGAAAATTGCGAAATTTGCGTTGCAAAACGAAACGCATCAATTTCAAAAAATATATATATGATAATAATTAATCAACTGCAATTAATGAATTATTAATTGTTTTTTATTACATTTCGAACAATGGATAAACCAACGGCTAGCAGCATGGCTGATGAAAATAACTGCATAATATGTACATGGGGCACACTAAAAGTTTTGCACTTCTAGCTAATGCGAACTATTTGAATTTCGAATGTTATATTTTTAAAACGTTGCAACCTTCTTAGTAATAAAAAAAAAACAATTGGCGGAAAATGATTTGTCAATTGTTTTTTTATCACACATCAAAGTTCTACGTACGCAACGAAAATAGAATTAAGTCGAATAAAAGATTTTAGAGCGATGATTTAAGTTCTATTTCTCCGCAAGACTGTGCCACTCGTCTTCAAAATGCTTTTGGGAGAGAAGCACCTTATTTGAGCACCGTAAGGCGATGGTTTGCTGAATTTAAGAGAGGTCGAGTTTCTTTACATGACGAATTTCGTGAAGGGCGGCCTTCAACTACCGTCAACGAAAATAATGTAGCTACTGTTAAGCGGTTAATTGAAGAAAACCCCCGGATTACCTATGAGACAATTTGAGGACTATTGGGGATTGGTATAAGCTAAATTCAGAAAATTTTACACGAAGAATTGAAAGTTCGGAAACTTTGTTGTCGTTGGATCCCTCATGAACTGACAGCGGAGCAAAAGCAAGCTCACGTGGAATGGTGCTCACAGATGCTACTAAAGTACTACCACGGACATTCTAATGCTGTTTATAACATTTTCACAAGAGACGAAACGTGGATTTATTGTTTTGAACCCGAAAAAAAACAGCAATCTTGTGATTGGGTGTTTGAAAATGAAAACAGGCCAACAAAATTGAGACAGGCGAGAAACGTTGGTAAAAAAATGATCGCGTTTTTTTTCTCAGCTACGGGTCCCATCTGTACAATTCCACTTGAACATCAAAAGAGTGTTAATGCCGAGTGGTATTCTACAATTTGTTTACCCAGGGTGTTAGGAAAATTTCGCGAAAGACCACACAAAAGCCGCATTCTCCTATACCATGATAACGCTTCTTCACACACGGCCAACAAAAAAAAGTCATTTTTCGCTTCCGAAAAAGTACATCTCGTCACTCATCCTGCACATAGCCCTGACGTAGCACCCTGTGATTTCTGTATTTTACCCAAATTCAAAGATTTGATGAGAGGTTTTACTTTTACCAACTCCGAAGAGGCAGTGTTTGCGTTCAATCAGCGCGTAGAAAACATGCCTTCAGATCTGTGGTCCTCCTGTTTTAAAAAATGTTTCGATCGCATGAAAAAATATTTAAAATGTAAAGGAGATTATTTTGAAAAGCAATAAACATAATATTTTGGTTATAACATGTTGTTTTTTTAAGTTACGCAAAACTTATAGAAACAAACTTAGGTGAAATTATAAAAATTGGTAGAGGAGTAACCTCTTATTACTAATAATAATAAGAGAAAATATTTGATGTAGACAACAATGTAAAATATTTAAATAAACAGATTTTGTACTAATATTTTTTTTTTCTTTTCATTAGTCGTAATTAATTACTTTCTTTTTTTAAAAGTACACAATAGAGTACGTTTCATTTATAATTAAAATGGCCGAGAAATTCCATTGTACATAGTAGCTGTCGCTCCGCTCTCCCCTCCACGTTTTTCTACCTGTTCGAGATCCCTATTGCTTTTTTTATACACAGTTATCTTTGAAAAATGTTCCTTTATATCTACTCAGGTAAGATTTAACATATAAATAAAAAAAATGCTGTTTAAAGTGAAAATATATGGTCAAACATTAATTTTTCATAATAATTTGTTTACACAATGAAACAATGGAGTGCACAAAAAAATTTTGGATAAACATTGCAATTTATAGTTTAAGAAACAATATCCCACATCGATCATATTAATTCATTCACTATAACTCTAATCCGAGGTTTTACGGTTTTGAATGCTCCCGGCACTCCACTATAGCTGCTTCTTACATAATATAAGTTTAAGGTGAATTCCACGACAATAACTTATTTTTCTGGTATAAAAAGTATCACATGTACTATTTCAAGTCATCATCATGATGATCATCATCCAAGTCAGTCTAACTGTTTTCTAAAGTCTAAACTGCATGATTGAGTAACAAACAAACCTCAACAATTATAATTCGTATTCGTATACTTATGGTGATATTCGATAGAACCGATAGGTTAGTCTATTAAAATCTGATCATGAGGACTATTGTAGCACTGTCTTGGCTTAGGCAACATGGTAAGTACTAATAGTGCAGTCATTGTGTGCAGTCAATGCATTTTTTTCCACTTCCCTTTCACTACCACCAAACTCCGGATTGCTAGTGGCTACTAAGAGATCTTAGAGGAAAAGCCTAATAACACTCATCCCCAAAACTGAACTTAGGATCTCCAAGAAGTACTGAAAAGCCACAAGAACAAGGAAACAGTTTTTAGTAAAGTCCTTCTTCAGTAGATGTTCAATAGTTGTTCTCCTTTACCTATTTTGAGATAATTAACCATAATCTAATCTGATTATTTTCATTTATTTAAATTTGTTATATCAATGTCTAGGATTGCCTTAAAGTAATAAAATTTTAAAACTTCTAAAAATGTATAAACCTTTATTTACACACAACAAAAAACATTAATAATCTTTGATTTTTTCAAAACTTTCGTTAACTTCTTACACTACATTTTTATCTATTTTTAGCATCGTCTTTAGAGATTTCTTTACTTTTAGCATCATCTATTTCAACTTTAGGTTTATGTACTGGCGGAATTTCTATTGGTGGTGGAGTTATCGGTACAAGACTACCATCATCTTCCGCAACTTTAAGGCCTATAGTTGCTCCAAGTTTTGCACTAGCTTGCCTAAATGTATCCGATAATTTAACTTGAACTACATTAATACACATAGATGTAAGAGCTAGACCAAATACAAGATATAAAATAGAAGCCATCATGAACATTGGGTGGTCCGGGACCAAATCACCAAGACCTATTGTAGACATTGAAATGAAAACAAAATAAAATGATTCAAAAAAGCTCCAAGTCTCCCATAAATTGTATCCAACTGCACCAATAATTATATAAAAAAGCAAAATCACAATTGCTACTGATATTGGCAGATTAAATTCATCATCTATTTCAAAAACTGAGGGGGCCGGTGTTCCTGGATCCGTTTCATTTTCCACTTCTCTAATTGTACCTGGTTTTGGAGGTAATGGTGGTGGTACGTCACTGGATTTTCTTTCTAAAGGAGGAGGCTTAGCTTCATCAGCTGCACCTTCAATGTCTTCTTCTGAGAATATTTGTGACGGTCGTCTTACTACATCGTAAACAATATTAAGACCTTTCATTACTTCCTGTAAATTAGATATTTTTTTAATTAATACATTTTTACAGTAAAAGATATAAAACAAGTATCTAGCTCTATTGATGGTAATTAAGCGGTCACCAACAGTCATAAAAAAGTTAGCAGTGCTTATTATCCACTGCGAAAATATATACAGTAAAAAGGTTAAGTTTATCGGCTTATCTACATGACAATGACAAGCACTGAAGTAAAAATAAAATAGGACACCTGAACCGAACAAAAACCAGACAAAAATAATAATCACATTTTTTTGTTTCTTAATCTTTTATATTACATTATTTATTATATGGCAAGAAACATAGTTCTTCTGATAAAAAAATATTTCACCGCTTAGTGCCCGGTTAGCGATAGGCTTACCACCTATCACATTATGGGACTAAGAATTTCGGCTAATCGTGGGTACACTTGTTGTACCTCTGTTTTTTTATCACTTATATATATTTATGATGATAATAATGTGTTACTTATGTTAATTGAGTGGCAGAGTTATAATATTAAATATACAAGTTTACTGACTAATTAACTCTCTCAAAAGAAATCAACAGTGAAAATCACTGTCGTTTTTGTGACAAAGATAGGTAAAGGATCACCGTATGAGACGTTGCAGAGTACCGTCGATTGAAGTGACACATTTAGCCTAAGTTTAGCTCTCACGAACAGTTTGGCTGATAAACTTGTCTCTTTTTTATCAGTGATCTATACTAAAGTAGATACATATAAAGAATATAATATTTTGTCCTGTGCAGTGCAGTATTTACAATTAAAGTATAACTCAATAAAAACATCGGCATATGAAATCATGTTTCATTTCCGCCATTAAAGCTTTGGTTTTCCTCTTCAAATAATTTCAATCATAATGATTCAAAGTGATCATAATATATGAAGCAAATTGAGTTCCAACCAATTTTTACGGGTATAAAATAATATAAATACCAACTGTTCGGTTCAGCAATCAATTTCATTAAAATCAATTGACATAATGGCGGTTAGGAATATTAAAATATAATTTACATACTTTTATAAAAGATATGGATAAAGTAATGAGTTTTTGTACATGCTTGCTTATGCTTTCCATATGGAAGAATGATAAACTGAATTTTAAAAACGATAAACGAAACATAGGAATATTTGAAGTGTTTTTCAAACATTTTTTTGTTCTTATTTGTACGGTACCATGCGTCATATTGACCTATGTATCCGTATCTAGAACTGTTTAGAACACAGGGCTACCCCAGTTTAAATACTAAATAAATGTTTTTAAAAAAAATGGACTTCAATAAACAAAAAAGAGTTAGTGTTAATTAAAATAAAATTCAACAACATTTTACAAAACATTATGGGTAGATTATTCAGTAAGTTGATACCTGCTAGATTTTTTATTTACCGTTATTTAATAAAAATAATTATTATTATAATATTATAATGTAACATACACAAGTTACTATAACAGAAAACACAGTGATAAACATTGATGCTATTTCGGCATGGCATGGCATAGCAGATCTTTCCTTCAAAGGGGCCCGAATCAACAAGGGCCGAACAAACAACAATTCTATTGAAGTATAGACCTTCTGTTATTATACCAGCCAGTTCATAAAAGGTGATGGTGATTGGCCAATCGTATTACTACAAGCGTGACTATGAGGTGGTAGAGCTCTGCAACGTCTCACCCGGATTTAACCGATTCAGCCGGTAACCACCCGTTAAAGCTAACTAAGATTCGGATTCGTTTCCCGACAGGAACAAACATTTGCGTGATGAGCATATAAGTTTGTATTATTGGATATGGATATTATGTATGTTACAGTATTTATATGTATGTGTATTTCCATGTATTGGTATTATTGACTAATTCCCGTAACACGAGTTTGCTTACTTTGGGGTTGGATTAATTCGTGTAATTTGTCCAGCAATATTTATCTATTTATTTAAGATAAACTTATACATGTGACAAAACCGTCCGGCAGACAACAATGCACTAATAACATTTTTGGCATCTATAGTCGATGATTATCTCGTTCCAACAGGAAAGCCATCTTTTTGTTTGCAGTCCTATAAAATGAATAATCCAAAGATTTAACAGAAAAAATCTTTTACATTTTGCTCTTTTTAGGAAACTCAACTGTGAAAAACGACAATTCCTATTTGTCCCCAAGTCAACGCTTAAAATTCCGTTTTTGTAGCCAGAACTTTGATCGTTCCATAATTTAAAGTTTTTAGTAGCGTTGTATTTCAAATGAGCAATTCTCTTAGAAAAGCTTGGGGCACATTTAAACAGCGAAAAGAGAAAAATGTTAAGATGGAAAGGACTGCAAACAAAGAAACAAACAGATGGTAAAAAGAAACGACCATTATCTTTAGACTCAAAAAATGTATAAATAGTACGTTGCCATTCGTTGAAATATATCATGCACACGTTTACCGATTACCTTACCCTCCAAACTGGGATGCGAAAGTGACAACCACTGCTGCTATTTTAACAGACATAGTACATTACGTGCCAAGGGAGGAAAGTAGGACATTTCAACCCGCGCGATATTGTCACCCGAGCCGAAACAGATGGTGACAAAAGCGTAGGTTGAAATGTCCTGCTATTCTCCCGTGGCGCGTATACTATTTTTCATCATAACAGGACCGAAAGTTACAAATTTTTACACAACTGTATTCACTAATTTTTTTATACACAAGTTTTTTTTTATGTATATTTTTTATGTAATTTTTATAAGAATCAGAAAATTTCAACTCTTAGACAAATATTATTATATTTTATTATTACTAAATGATAGGTTATTGCCGCGTGTATAATAATATGGGTTTGAAATAACAACTACGTGGTTACCATGGTAATGAGTTATTTCAAATAGGTAACGGGAAGAAAAAATGTATAAACGGTGGAAACTACGGACCATCCCTGAAACTTCCCACTAAATTAAAGTATTGAAAGCTCAAAAGAGTAAAAAATATAAGCATAGATTTTTCAGTTCAAATATGTTTTTTTTAGAAATGGCAGTATATTAATTTTTGAAAAGCTGTATGCTGTAAAGCGATTATGGCATTCAACTCAATTTTTGAGATCTAAAATATTGCTAATTGCTAAATAATCGATAGATTTCACCGAAATAACAAAGAAAACAAGTGGAAGTGAAAAGTGGGCGTGCCGCATGCACCACTATTATGCGCTGTTACTCTAAATTGCCTTAGTGATATTTAACATATCTTTAGGAGATAGTCGTCGTGTGAAAATCTATTACACACTGAATTATGCTATATTGTGCCATACTTGAATGCAGAAATGATAGTAGAATACAGATGATTAAAAATGGAAATATTTCATATCATCCGAAAGTACAATTTTCATTTTATCTTAATAAAACTCCTGATTTAATATAATCTCTAATGATATAATGAAAAGTCAAGCTAAAATCAGCCGTACATCTTACATCGGTTATATGTAAGATGTACGGCTGATTTTAGCTTGACTTTTTATTATAGCACCAGCCATTGACGCATTTTTTCGCAAAAAAACACGGACGGTTACGCGCACACGTACCGAGTTCGTTGCGGTGGACCGTGGTCACAAAAATGATTTATGAGTTGTTTGGATTGAATTCGATACTGTAAAGCGTATATTTTTTAAGAGGACTTGAGCACTGCAATACACTGTGTGAGAATTGTTTAATTTAAATGGCTTAAGCTACAAAATAATTCAGGTGTGTGTTACACCTGAATTATTTTGTAGTTTAAACCTTAAAGTTTACTTGTTGATTATTACGCCAAAACCCTTCTAAATTAACCTGTATCATAAACTGCAACCAACACATAACACACAGCAAGAATCAAAATGGCGGACTAAAAAATCAAAATCAAAAAATCTTTATTCATAAACTGGTTTACATAAAAACATGCGAGTCGATCGGTGTCTCCTTTTAAGTACATTTGCACTTGTGTTAGGAGGCACCGCTCTTCCGTTACAAAAGATTACTAAGTTCTTTTATTTTTGCCCAAGAGCGTATTTGAAAAAAGAATGCCAATTTGATGTTATTCTGTTCAGTGTTTCGTTCAAAAACGATAAAATACCATAGAGTATTGTATTAAAACTGGTAAATAGTGAAAATATTGTTTTTCTTGATGAAGTTAGCGTTGGTCCCTATAGAGACCATAGTGTATTAACGAATACAAACGAACGAAAAACGCGGAGGTTTTTCTCAGAGGTCTCATTAGTTAACAAAGTGAAGTGAGCGGATAAAGTTCATTTTAGCTTGACCTAATTTTTCTAGAACAATATACGTAATGATAGTCATTACGTATATCGTTCTAGAAAGTTCTCTACTCAAATATGACAAACTGAAAAATACGGAAAAATCAATACTGCCATCTATTGTAGAATAGCGAAACTATTAAGATTATAGTTTCACTATTGTTCGATAGATGAGTCTGTTTTGAATAGACTAAAAAGGACGTAAATACTCTTTTTTTTTGTAGCAAAATAAAATGTATTGTAACGCAGTTTGGTATGTTTTTAAATGTTCTGTTTGTGTGTTTCGGATTAGTGTTGTTTAAAATAAAAACGACCAATGAAACAATGTTTGCGTTAGTAGTTTATATACAATAACGCTTATTTTATGTGTGAGTTTAGCGATCGCGGTCCTGATACAAATGTTTGTACTTCCCACTTCCGCTTGTTTTCTGTGTTCCATGGTTTCGATGCTATGTCAAAAAATATTTTATTTTTAATTTTCTTCATCCATAAATCCCAAACAAATTGACCGATTTTGATTAAATTAACGATATTTGACGCAGTTTTTAAAGGAGAAAAGCTGATAAGAATTTTAAGTCAATCAGTGAATTAACTTGAAAGTTATTTAAAAAAAATTAAGTAAGTTTGCTAAAAACAACGTAATTTTAATATTTGAAAAGCTATAAGTTTTGAGAATTAGATTCGATTTTGATTTTTGAAACGGCATTTGACGTAGTTTTTTAGTACTAAAATATCGTAGAACACCAAAAACTTATTGGTTGAAAAATTTCAAAGCCATGTCGAAAAAACCCTTTTTCAAAATTTTTCGTCAATGATTACTACCAAACGGATAAACCGATTTTGATGTAATTTATGTATTAGACGTAGTTTTTTGAGGAATAGGACTGATTAGTTTTTGTACTCAATCGGCACATAAAACTGGAAGTTATATTAAAAAAGTACTGTTTTGTCAAAATTTTTTTGGTGTTTTTTCAAAATTTCTCAAAATCTCTTAAACCGAGTCGGTTCAAATTTTCAGGAAGTCTAAGTTGAGCAAAATATAATCGAATGTCATCAACCGCGTTTCTATCAGTCCAGCCGTTCAAAACTTATGAGATGTTTACATACACACATACACACACACACACACATACATACAGAAATACTGACGTCATCGTGAAAATAGTTGGAAACGATTCCTAGGACCTCAAAACGTAGACATCTGGTGAAAACTCGATTTTCGAAAATCGGGGTAAAATCAGTAACTTCCTTATCTACATACGTAGTGGAAAGTTAAAATACGTAGTGGGGAGTTAAATTTTAAACTATCACTAATTGTGAGCAGTTGAAATATGCATCTTTCTTCCCGCAAACAAAAGAAAAAATTCAAACTTTCGGTCCTGGTATGATGAAATAAATATTTTAGCAGAAATAAATATGGTGTGAATAATTAAAGTTATGCATGTAGACCAAGCAAGATAAGTCTACCTAGGTCCTAGACAGTAATGCAAGAGATTCGGTTCTCCCAAAATACTGCTATGCACTAATACATTATAATCTCTGGTTCTCCCAACTTACATTACAGGGGAGATATATGTATAATAATATAATAATAAATAAATAAATATCGCTGGACATATTACAGGAATTGATCTATCCCATAGTAAGCAAATTATTTGTTTAGGTTATGGGCGTTAATCAACGATACTAATATATAGATATACATATATAAATAATATAACATACATAATAAACATCCAAAATTACAATCATATAATTATGCTCATCACACAAATGTTAGGTTCGCTAACAACTCGACCAACGGGGCCGATGATTACCATTATTTTCAATTATGTTTTATTATAAAAGTACTAATATATAATAATACTATTAATATATCAATTTTTTTAAATTTCTATATAAATAAGTAAAGTGAAAACTTTGTACCCCTTTTTACGGAAGTTGCGCGGAGAATGAAATTTAGCACAGATAATGTTTATACGGGAAAAAAGTGCAGAATACTAATGTAATAAATTAAATAAGCAAAACAAATTAATTAAATAAACAAAATCCCCCTCCTGCACTGGTATAAATGCATAGTCATTTAACAAACACACGTATATATAATTAACTTCAATAAGATCTTTTTGTCCTCCTATTTCGTGCATATAAAAAATTATATATATATATATATATATATATATATATATATATATATATATATATATATATATTAGGGTGAGCCAAAAAAACTAACCTATCGATTTTATGGGTTAAAATGAACCTATATATCGAAAAAAAAAATCCCCTGCAAGGAGAGATTTTTAGCTTAATTTTGAAAGGTGTCGGTGAGCATTCAAAGTTTCCCATTTAAATAACACGTAAAAAAATCTTTTTTCATTAAAAATAATGTAACTTTTGAACCACTTGAGATAAAAATTTTTTGATGGTAGTATCTTGAAGGGCACTAAATTTCCTACAAAATCATACCTGGTTCCATTTTTTAAAGTCAAAAATTCATATATTTACTGGCCATGAAACTTAAACAAAAAATCAAAATAAGCAATTTTAAGCATTTATTGTCAGAATACTTTTTATTTAAGGAAATAAATTACTTTACAATTACATCGTCAGCAATATCCTAATTGTAATAAGTTAAATTTTATTAATAGCTAAATAAATGATTTTAACATGCCTTATCTCATTTCAAACTAATTTATTTCCTTAAATGTAAAGATTTCTGACAATAAATGCCTAAAATTGCTTATTTTGATTTCATGTTTAATTTTCATGGCCATTAAATATATGAATTTTATACTTTAAAAAATGGAACCAGGTATAATTTTGTAGGAAATTTAATGCCCTTCAAGAATCTGCCATTAAAATTTTTTTATCTCAAGTGGTTCAAAAGTTACATTATTTTTAATGAAAAAAGATTTTTTACGTGTTATTTAAATGGGAAACTTTGAATGCTCACCGACACCTTTCAAAATTAAGCTAAAAATCTCTCCTTGCAGGGGATTTTTTTTTTCGATATATTGGTTCATTTTAACCCATAAAATCGATAGATTAGTTTTTTTGGCTCACCCTAATATGTATATATATATATATATATATATATATATATATATATATATATATATATATATATATATATATATATATATATATATACATACGAAGTAGCATTACGTAAAAATGAACGAGACAGAACAGAACGAAACAGAAAAATGAACAGACAGACAGAATGAACCCTGTCTGTGAAGTACAAGCTTGTTTATTGACAAGACAAGACCAACATTCATTAACCTTATAGTATAAATGTAATAAGGAACATTATATATTACCTGTACTGGTGCAGTTCTTCGAACTCTTTTGCAACTTCTTGTATAATAAAATCTTCGAATGAATGCCCAGAAGAACTTAATAATTCTTGTAAATAACTTGCCAAAATCGGCTAACACGATTAAGAACAGTGGTATTCCAATAATTGCGTATACTATTGTAGCTGCTCTTCCGTACGTGGTTTTTGGAGCAATGTGACCGTAACCTGGAATCATCAAATAGCTTAATTTAGAAGACAAACTGTATTAAATAATAATTTAAGAAATAATTCATGAATAACAAAATCCCATATAATTTATACTTTATTAAAATATAATTATTATTCAAAAAATCTTGGTTTTATTAAATCTTACCAATAGTTGTCACTAATGTTAAGCAATAGACGAAAGAATTCATAAAATTCCAAGATCTTTGACCGCTATAAGATGTTACTCCAGCTTCATGAGCTGTGTGTAGTTGATCTTCAAATTCATATAACTTCTTTCGCGCCATTGATTTCCAATCTTCTTCGCGTAAATAATGGCTTCCTCGCCATAGATGTTCAATAAAATCACGCTTTACATTTCGTGTGCTACATTTATAAGCATTTTCAAAAGATCCTTCTAAAGCCTTAAACATCATTCCACCTAAACCACACATTATAATTAATAACAACATATTACAAACACATCTATTTCTTAGTGATCTTATTTTGTCATATTCTCTTTGATGATCCTCCTTAAATGTTTGCCAGTTTGCTATTAATGACCATTTAGTTTTTTCTTTCTTTTTCTTTTTTCCGTACATATTTGGATCACGTTTCATTTCATCATTCTCTTTATTGATAATAAACCTATTTTCAGCCAGTCTCTCCATTTGTGTTTTGTCTACAAGTGATCGTTTTCTCAAAACAGATGTTGGTTCTTTTGGCATTTTATTATCTTGCGCCATTATTATGTTACATTTTGTTTCATGTTCGTCAACTTCCTGACTTAAAAGATTGAGCTTACGAGTTAATTCAGCTGTTTTATGAGACAAATCGAATTCATATTCATTTTCACTTGGTGAAGAGGAGTAGCAACTCGAAGTATATTCTGATTGGCTAGCATCAATATAGCCTGAACTTTGCCTACTATATTTTTTGTTCTGATCTTTTCTATCAGTTTGTTTCTTGCTTAAGCTCGATAAAATTTCTTTATCGCTTATAATCTGTATAGTTTTTGGACACGATATCCCTCTTGCTTGTCGAAATGTTACAGGAGTTTTGTTTGGCGTTTGCAGTGTTTTACCGTACTCTTTATAAGCTTGAGGTATTTTTGAATCATCTTTGGGGATTGATAAGCTTCTTGCTCTAGCTTTTTGCATAAGTTCTATTATTTCTTTACTAGTTTGGCTCATACCTGTTCCAGTTTTATCTATTACTCTTACATCTTCTACTCTATTTACTGATTGTGAACGATTTACTCTTGGAGATTTATTTTTAATAAAACGTCGTGGTGTTGGAATTACTTTTCTTCTTGGTCCACTGTCATTTTTATCTTGCTGATATATTTGGTCCTCACTCATTTCACTCTCACTGGTTTTACTCTGTAAATGTTATTATGGATTATTCGTTTTATTTCTTTATAAACAATTATAGTAATAACTGTCTCCATTTTTACTATTAAAATCAGTTTCAACTATCTACAAATGCAGAAAATAATATAGTCCTAACAGTATGTTAATAAATATCAAGAGTAAAATAACATAGCAACTGACCCCAAATCTGGATGCTGATTTGTTTCGTGCAGGTTTAACTGGTGGTTCTTTTGCTTTACTTTGTTGTTCAGTGCTTGTTTTACTAGTTATTTGCTTAGTAACGGTAGGCTTAATCTCAGATGACGATAATTTTCTGCTAGGAGTTCTAACAATTCTTTCTCTAACTTCCACTATGGGCTTTTGATCTTGACTTAGTTTTTTACTGGGCGTCCTTTCTACCTGTATTACTTTAGTAACCAATTCACCAGAAGCTGCAGGAATTTCTGTTTTTTTGTCAGGTAAACTTTTATTTGATTCCTTTGTTACACTTTGATCGGACGCTTGTTCTTTTGCAGCAGGTTTTGATTTCATTTTCGGTTTCTCTAATGGATCTTTGGGTTTTATTTCATCTGGATATACAATTTCTTCAAGATTTTTAGCCGGTGCCGGAAACGTAAAAGTTTGTTTATCTTGAGAAGACGTAGCAGATATTGGGGGTGGTGACAAAGATACGCTAGAAGATTTTCTTTCAGGAGGCTCAAAAGATAATGATTTTCGCCTACCATCATCGTCATCTTTTAAATTAACACGGTAACTAGTACTTAAAAGTTTGTTTCCCGGGTCAATAAAACTTCCTTTACGTTCTAAACCAGAAATTTCTTCTTTGTCGGGTAAAGCAAAAGGTGAAATACTTCTCCTTCTTCTTTCATTAGCAGCCATCGCTCTTGCTTCTAAAATTTCATCCCTATCCATATCATAAACTGGATCTTTAACGTTAGCTTTCTCTTGAACTAATCTTTTCATTTCCTCATAGGTATTGTCAGCCTCAATTTCTCTAGAAGTTCGTTGTGGTTCGATATCTTCTTCATCAGTGGTAGTGGTATCTTCATGGGGAATGAGAGTTCTACTTGGTTCCGGAGTTTTTTCTCGGTGTCGGGTCGCCATTCCTCTGTTTTTTGATAAATTTCTACGCTTTCTTATATTGGTAGTATCCATTTCACCTTCCATATCATCTATTTCTTTGGCCGTAGGAGATCGAGAAATGACTCTTCCAGTAGTTTGTGATTCCGATTGAGTTGTAATTATAGGTATTTTAAGGGATATGTAATTTTCTGTTTCCTCTTGTTTTTCAGTCATCACCAAACGCTATGTGACAGCCCCTGAAAGAAATAAATTGAGTTTTAAAGCCGCACTGTAACACACTCTAACTGTTGAAATTAAACTAAAAGACAATAATACACTTTGGCAATACTCGATAAATCTCTTGCCAATACTAGATGATGATAGATTAGGCTGGTAATAAAGAGTAGTGCAGAAAAAGTACTTACCATCTTCGCCGGTCACATACATAAACTTTATCACATTGAGGTCACCGCAGTTCTATTAAAAGATTCTATTTTAGTCTATTTGTCTCGTTGTACATAAACAAACGGAAGAACCCTGACTTTTTCATTCTTTTTAAGCACACGACATTATGAAACACTCTCACTTCAATATAAACCTTTAATGGCGTATTTATTTATTCCAGAAAAAACATGAATTTTCAAATAAAACTCTCAGCGATTGGAACGTGTGAAGACTGAGCTCAAGTACGTCAAACTTTCCGGGCGATGTTCCAAAATTAAATCGTTTACTACATGTGTAATGTATATGTATGTGTGTGAAGAAATATACGAATCAAAGTGGTTGACACAACGAAAGAGTTTGTTATGTACTGCGTTCTTTCATCTTTGGGAGTCATTATTTCGAGAATACCTATAATTGAGTAAATAGTTTTAAGGTTCATCTCGTAATAAAAGTCTTTATTGCTTTTAATTTGAACATGTGATTATGTTTATCTTTAGAATGTGTGTGGATATAGTACATAATAGTACTTTTTAAATCTACTGTATCTCTGTGTAATCTACTGTAGTGTCAATTTTTTTAAATCTACATATTTTATACTATCAGGCTACCTTGCTGTTTTTAGATCTCTTAAAGCAAGAAAATTATACGCATGTGATATTGGTGATACAAACATACGATACTACATAAAATCTTTACTAATACCATAAATGAGAAAGTCTGTCTGTTTATGTGTATATAACGCTTTTAGAAATTAATAACTGAACCGATTTTAATGATATTTGTCATAGAAATAGTTGAATATTCGGGGTTAGGCATGGGCTACTTTTTTTAAATCTACCACTTAAGGGCTGCAATTGGGGGGTGAAAGCAAAGATAAACCGATTAGCCGAAGATACTTAGTCACACATGTGATAGGTAGCAAGACTATTGCCAAACGGGTACTTCTCCAATCCCGGGCAACTTGTTTTTTTATCAAAAAACACATTTTGAATTGCTCGATCCGGGAATCGAAACAGGGACCGCGTGCGATCAACACCTACACCAGACAACAGAGAAAAAACATAGAAACACATTTTGAATTGTTCGATCCAGGAATCGAACCAGGGACCGCGTGTGATTAACACCGGACAACAAAGGCGAGGTCAGCTTAGTATCAGCGTAGTATTACATGAATTCTGAAATGTATTTAAACAATACCAAAACCCGGAAATATAATAATATTATAATAATAGCGATCGCCCCGTGATCGAAATTCGACCATAGACCGAAAAAAAAACAATATACATGTGTATATTATCATGTATATCACATGAATGTACTGTGTGTAATGAATATTTTTATCAATTTAATGAATTTGTAATGTATATTTTTTTGTAGGTATTTGTGTATATTATTTAAAAAGATCAGGTTGCTGCAGTGCTCCACAATGTATTTGAATGTGGTAATTTTTATTATCTACCATTCGCGTAATTGTCTTAAAAATGAGTATAAAGCTTTTTTCACGTATCAATATATTGATAATGTGATAATGTATTGGTGGACAAATTACACTAATAGATCTAACCCCAAAGTGAGCAATTATTTGCTTGTGATATGGGTATTAGTTTACAATTTACTATCTTATGATATTATATATACATATATATATATATATATATATATATATATATATATATATATATATATATATATATATATATATATATATATTTCCTGTTAATTCCTGTCAGAAATTGAACTCGAGTCTTATTGGTTTACTACGGGTTACTACGCATTGGTATTTATGAATATGATGGTCGAGACTCGAATGTAATGAGTGTTAGTAGGCACTTGTAAAAAAGTGCTCGAATTTTATTAAAATCGGACGGACCGACCTATTATTGTTTTCTTTTTTAACATATTATGAAAAATAAAATTAAAGTGATGTGTATAGTAGATAAGGTAATAAGTAAGTTAAAATATGTTTTTTATTTGATTTCTTATCCATCTGTTGCATGCCTTAATGGGCCAAATATGTGAGCCTTCAATATCAATATTAGACAAGATCTTCATGTACTTATATTTGACGCAATAAATGAATTATTATTCATCGTGTTGTTTCCGGGCTCCTTTGAAGAATAGACCAACTGCCGTTCTGCCAGGCATGTCGTAAAAGGCGACCGATTGGCTATGCAAGCCACTAACATCGTGGCTACTAGGTGGTAGAGTTCTGCATTGTCTCACCCGGGTCTGGTACCACCGCCTTATCTATTCCTGCCGCAATAGCGTCAGTGCTTGTCACTGTCGTGTTCCGGTTTGGAGGGTAAGGTAATTGGTGAACCTATGCTTGTGGCATTAGACCTCACCACGAGATAGCAACGCACCATTAACACCTTTGGTGTCTATAGGCGATGGTTGACTCTTTCCATCAGGAGACCCATCTGCTTGTTTGTTATCTTATGATACAAAAAAATAAAAAACTATTATTATTGAATGAGTCCAGGGTCGCTAACCACTCGGCTCTTTCAAACCTCGATATCCTTTAAGCCATTTAAATGTCAACGCCATTTAATTTTTTAAATATTAACATAGTAATATTAGTGCTATCACATATTTTAATGGGTGGTAGAGTTCTGCATCGTCACGTCCGGGTCTGATAGCACCGCTTTACTTATCCCTACCGCAATAGCGTCGATGCTTGTTATTGTTATGTTGTGTGTGTAGGGTAGGTTTACCGGTAGATTTATGCATGTACCATTGCCAACTCGCCACACATATAGCAATGCACCATTAACATCTTTGGTGTCTATTAGCGATGGTTTCTATTCAAACTTTGTCCAAAGCTTCAAATAAACAAATATCATCACCCCAATATTGTTTTAGTTTCTTGTATTTATGACGATAAATACAAGGAACAAAAACAATCTTATTGTGCGTGCAGCTCATCTCCGCAGAATAAGTAACTCTTTTATGGGGCAATGCATACGGTTTTATAATGAACTTTCTGAAACTGTAAGAGATATACCAGTCAATAAATTTAAAAAATATGTTAAAACAAAACTGTGTAAAAAAGGGTATTATAATGTTTCAGATTATTTAGAAGACAAAAAAGCCTGGGATTAATTATTCCTCATACCGATCTCATATATATTTTTTGTAATATTATGATATTGTAAAAAAAATATATGATATGAAAAAAAGACAAGCCCGCTCAGTTTCTTCCGACGGATTTTCTCAGTGTGTGGCGGTATTTCCGATCCTGTAGTAGTTTTAAAAAAATATGTTAAAGTGTCAAAAACAACTTATAAAAAGTTTCATTGAATAAAGTACTTCTGATTTCTGATTTCCAGTTCAATTGCGACGTACGTAGAAGAAACAAAACTTAAGTCTTATTACAGGTTTATCTAACAATATGGTCGGTGATTCCCATCGCCTCATTAGCCGCTTGATTGTTAGCTTTCCTTTTTTATTTATTTCATAGGATAGCAAACAATCAGGTAGTTCTATTGATGGAAAGAGATAACCCTTGCATATAGACGCCAAAGAGGCGTTGGAGTCTGTATGTAATTTTTAGTTAATATAGCACGATGTTATCCGTGTGATGGATTTGGAATTCCACATACAGTGACAAATGCAGTAGAGACATCACAAAATTCTACTTCCTCGTTAGTAGTTCTCTTGCGTTTTACGAAATGTCTAGGAGTAGAGCAGTTGAGCAATCCTTATCGGGACCGGGCCAAGGAGCAAAGATCGACACTGTTCAACGGTGACACAGGAATGTTATATGTTGGTTATAGGCTGCTACAAATGTTAATTCTAGAATAAAAACTCAATACCTTTTTTTAATCTGAGCCATGGCTTGGAATCGATTTAAAAATATCGGTGAGTAGAGATTTATAGCGCTTTTTTATAAGGTTTCGTTGGAAGCGTATCTGAATTGAGACTGCTTCATAAACCTAATACGGTTAAAGCTGAAACCGTTAATGGTATGTCACGCGCAGTGATGGCAAGCATTAAAAACGGCGAATATCAATGAAATACTTGTTTAAAAATCTCTTTAAAGCGATTTATTGATTTAAAAATGTTATAATAATGTTCCGTGAAGAAACCGGTATTTTTGAGGTAAAGGTCAGGCCACACCTTAACAAAATGCTCCGTACTTGCACTATCTTAAGTTTGAAATTAAATCGGTAAGCTATCCCTCCTCTGACCCAATCTGGCTAACCTTTGATCAAGGCAGAAAAATTATGTTACTATTAGTGATAAAACTTTTTGTACCGGTTGTTTCGAAAAAAGAAATATTGAATACTATTTCAAAGAAGATAATTCCGATGTAAATAAATTATTAAGCAAGAAGAGAATTACGAGTAAAATACCTATTACTAAAGGCGCCTGCCATAATTATTAATGCAAGACTTTAGGAAAGTATTGCTCTTTTAATATTTCAGGCGTCTTTTAAGCTTTTCAATTAGAGCGGCCAACTTTTAAAAAAGTTTTGCTAAAATATAATAACTTCAAAGCTTGATTTTGTAGGCACATGTAAATACTCTATTTTTATTATGTATTTATATATTATTTATTTAATTACGCTTTATCACACTTGTACTGTTTCTTTTATAAATTAGCATGTTAATATCATATGCATTTTTATTATATATCTATGTATTATTTATTTCACTATGTTTTATTATACTTGTATTATAAATAAATAAATATTCACGGGACAAATTACACTTACTGACCCAACCCCAAAGTAAGCAAATTATTTGCTTATGTTATGGGTGTTAGTCAACGATACTAATACATAAAAATACATTATATATAAATACTGGAATATAATAAACACCCAAATCCGGAAATACAAACATTTATGCTCATCACACAAATGCTTGTCCCCGTCGGGAACCTGAGACCCGTCGATTGCGTAGTCATGGTCGCTAAACACTCGACCAACAGGGCGGTCAAATACTGATACTGATAAAAGCGGTACAGTTTTTTATATAAAAAGATAGCAGACGATCAAATGGCTCCCCTGATGAAAAGAGAAAACCATCATCTATACACACCAAACATTTTTGGTGGTTTCCATCTGGCAGTTAATGTGTTAACCGGCATAAGTTTACCGGCTACCTGACCCCCTAAATCGGAAACGACAGTGACAAGCATTGTCGCTATTGCGGCACGAAAATATACACCTATCTAAAGTTGAGGTTAGGGGCATGTAGCTATGCACCGTATCTCCCGTATCAATTATGCGGGGCCCGGGTAATGGAGGCCCCCAACGTGCGTAAGCAAAAATTAATAAAAAAACTTCCCAAATGGCAAAAGTCAAAATGCATTATTTTTCTCAAAAAGAAGGCAAATAGAGTATTTAACTTGAATTGTTATCTATTATATTATAATTATGATGAATAAATATTTCTTTTAATTTCATACAAACGTTTTTTTTATTTGTGAGAAATGTCTCTACCCTAAGGGCCCGCAAACAAATTTTTATACGTGGCCCTGCCAAGTCGCGTCTACCTACCACCTGGCAGAATGGAAGTTGGTCTATACTTCAAAGGGGATCCAGACCAACACATTTATTTTCAGTAAAACTTATAAATCTACAGTAAAAATTTTACCGCCCCGTTAGTCGAGTGGTTACCGACACTAACTACCATCAAATGGCGGAGTTCGGGCTCGGGCACAAATATTTCTGTGATGAGCACAAACATTTGTATTTCTGGGATTGTTTTTATTATATATATATATATATATATATTTCAACATTTATATGAGTATTTATTTTGAATTAACCTAAATTTGCGTACTTTGGAGTTAGATCAATTCTTGTGTACAACCAAATATTGGCTCCAGAATTAGTCAAATATGTGTATTATCTGTATAACATAAACTTAAAACCTAGGCCTCTTAGTATATCGGGGACATTTTATTTATAACAAATAAAAATAAAACCACCCCTTTTCCAGTTTTGTGAAAATATTTCGAAAAATATGCGTTTTTTGACACACATCTATATATATAAAACTCAATTGATGTTCGTTAGTCTCGTTAAAACTCGAGAACGGCTGAATCGATTTGGCTAATTTAGGTTTTGAATTAATTGTTGAAGTCCAAGGAAGGTTTAAAAAGTGAGAAAATATATTAAAAAAATAAGAGTAGTTAAAAAGGCAGAACTACGTTTGACGGGTCAGCTAGTATACCAATAGAATTTATGAAACTTCACGTAAGAAGGCTATTATGTTGAGAAAATTTGCAACTTTATTTTTTTATTAGGAAATTAGCCTTGAACATAAAAAAGGTAAAATTTTCAAGACTAGAGGGTTCAATCAAATTTTGTCAATAATGAACGAAACTTCTGTAAAATAAATAATATAATGAAATCATTGATATAAAATATCGAGATACACAATCAGTTTCTCAAAAGCGTCCTCCAAAAATGAGCGCACAATTTTAAATTGTGCGCTCATTTCAAATAGAATCGCGTCGGTCGCGACACTGTCAATTTTATTTCTATTTGTACATTGCCTTGTAAAAACAACTATAAATTATGCGCTTAAGGTTCGATATGCAAGACATATGTTTTTACCATATCGATAGCTGGGTGATTCTCAGATAACTGTGATTTTTTAAATTTTAATTTTCCTAAAATTAAAAATGTTTCAAAACCCATGTTTTGGGTGTTATTGTTATCTAATTACCCACAGAATTAAGCCTGTAATGTAGTTTTACTACAACTACAACAAATCAAAAACTATGACAAATATTGAAAATTTTAATGCCACGGTACTGACATCATTTCCAAGGTACTGACATATAAATGAAAAATTCAAATTACTTACCTAAATTTTTTCAAAATCTTAAAGTAGCAAAATAAATTAGAGATCATAATAATCCAAAGAAATTTTTAAAGTTTTTTTCTTGATATTAACAATCTTTAAAATTTATTAATTATGGAATTAGAAGAAAAATTTTTTTATAATATTAGAACAAAACTAAATTTAACATAAGTTGATAAATGAAATCTACTACAATTTTTAACAATTATGAATGTAAAAAACAATAATACATATTTTTTTTTATAATTCAATATTATTTTACAACTTAGAGTATTTTATCACAATATTTGGTAAATTATTTTTTATTTCGTACACTCCTCCGAAGGGTTACAGTCGGAGTCACTTTTGGTTTTTTAATTTCATTATTGACTTCGGTGTCTTTCTGAGATTTTTTCAACATTTTATCATTCTGTACTTTCGGAGAATCTAATGGAAATCGATTATCATCGTAATTTATTATTCCCATCGAGAAATGTTTACATATTACGCCAGGTAGACAATCAAGACAACTTAATGAATTAAATAATATTAGACCAGGGTTTTTCTTACTCCAAGTGTATTGGTGCATTTTCATGGTACCAGTAAAAGAAGGAAATTTTTCCGGCAGTAAGGCATCAATAGTTTCGATTTATGGAGTAGTTACAACGTCAATTTTTTTGACGGAGCAACGCAAAGTTGATACCAACATGTCAAAAGTAGATCTGTCGTTACCAAATTTCACTTTGTTCTTTCTCTCGTTCTTTTTGACAATATTTTTCATAAGCTTCGGGATCTTCTCTTATCTTCCGTCTTCGTTATCTTTCCGCTTCTCTTTTTCTTTAATCTTTCATCCTGCTGAATTTTAGTAACTTTTTTTTGTTTTAAATTCACGTTTTTTGCTTTTCGTAGACGTCATATTATTGCACAAGTTTTGGATCCCAGGTATCTCTTTGAGTTTTGTCCGGAGTATTGGAGTCATTTTTGATTAAACTAGAACAACTAAACATAATAATAAACTAAAACTTTAAGGGAAAAAAAATTACAAAATTATTTGTTAATTTTACCATGGTACTGACATCCACGGTACTGACATTTCAATTAATAATTAACCTAACTTTTTTATTGCAGATAATTAAAAAATTTTTTCAAATAATTTTAATCTTTCACGTAAAAATGAATGAAAATTTAGTATAATTAATTTAAACATCGCATTAACACTCGTAAATTTCAATACCATGGTACTGACTTGTAATTTTATGACTTACCTTTTTCAAAACAAAACATATTACTCTTATCATAATGTTGACACTATAAAATAAAGACACAGCTGCAAATAGTATACAAATAGTCCTTCTTTAAAATGCCACCAGAGAGGGCGCATGAAACTGAATGAAAGATGGAGCTTAGGCGGCAAACATTTTAAAATTAAAAATTCAACAAAATTCTCGGACATGAATCAATGATGATTATTTCTTTTTACCAATTAATATTTTGGTATGATTGCAATATAATTTTATGGTCTATGCATTATACTTTAGTTACAAGAGATAAAGTTTAAATTACCAAACGAATTTTAATAGAAATTTATACATATAGTTTAAAAAATGAGAATCGGACATGCCACGGTACTGACATTTTGAGTGTATTTCCGTAAGTTATATGTGATCCGTGTCCACTTATGTCCTAATTTTTCATGTAGATTGTAGAATATTATCAAATTTATCATATTTATAGTTTTTTGATAAAAAAAAGTTATGTTGAATGATAAATAAAGTACTAGACATAAAAAATCACAGTTATCTAAGAATCACCCAGCTACTTAAATGAAATTACCGACATTTTTGAGTGTCAGTTTTGTTCGGGACTGTGCGTGCATCTTGGGTTTTTTATACCAATGGTTGAAATTCCCAAAATATACACTAAAGTCAGACTCCAAAAAGAATATGGCGGCCTATGTCAAAATTGTTAAGTTGAAAATGAAATTGCGGTCTGGTCATTTATTGAACGCGATTATTTATTTTATTTATTTGTAATACTTATGTTCGCGAACTCTAAGGCTACGTCCGCACCGACAGGCTACTTGCTTAGTGCCTGTTTCCTTGCGCCTCGTGAGTCGTTACAAAAAACCAACACATTTGTTTACTTAGATAAGTCGCTAAGCAATTAGCTATACCGGCAAGGATGCAGGGCAACCGGCCGCTAATATTCTAGAACGTTTGTTTTACTAAGCTATTCGCTAGGTGGTTTGCTTGGCTCTACCAAAGCAAACCGCCCGTTTCTGCGGACGGGACGTATCCTAATGAAAACATCACAAAGGTTAAAACTTTTTCTTTTAAAAACAACTTCATAACCTTATTTGTTTACTTGTTTAATTTGACAGTTAATAGAAGGCACTATGATGAAGACTGTGGTATTGAAGATGTTAGAAGTCTCAACATCGATGTTAAATTATCAATGTTCATGAACATTACACATCTAAATCTGCTCTCAGCGTATCGTTTGCATTTCGACAAGGTTTTACAAAAGTTTTTTCAGTTTTCTGAGAAACACAAAGTTGCCCGGGATTGGAAAGTACCCGGTTGGCGATAGGCTTGCCACCTATCACATTTGTGGGACCAAGTATCTTCGGCTAATCGTGGGTGCACTTGTTGTACCTCTGCCTACCCCTTCGGGGATATGGGTGTGAAGATACTTTTTTTTTTTACAAAAAGCCACTGAAGAATTTCGGGTCTTTAGCCGCTTCACACCGCAAGTGGTTTGGACCGCATTATGCATTGCCTAGAGCTCTTTTGGCATAGATCCTTTCGCACCGCAGTGGCGGAGCGGTGCAAATGGCCCAAGGTATTTTTTGAAATGAGTCGATTCGGACCACGGGGCGGACGATCAAATGCTCTTTTCTTGGTTCGATTTCTACTTATATCGATTAAAAATTTCCAAATATCCATTCGTATAGATACCAAATTGTACGTAATAATCATATTTCAAAAAATATACAATTTAAATATAACATAATAAAAAAGATAACACAACAAAAAAGATAAACGCAATAATAATCCCAATAATAGTACACATTTGTTTAACTTCCCCCAGGCGCAGCGGTGTGAATCAACCCAATACAATAAGTTGATGGGCGATTCGCACCGCTACACCATTGCGATCCGAAAGGACCCATACCCAAAGAGCTCAAGGGCAATTCACACACGGTCCGAACCGCTCGCGGTGCGAAACGACTGAAAACCCAGAATTTCATTATTTATCTCCTGATTAGGTAAAAGACAATCAATGTCGGTTTTAGTGGTGGACGATCCGGGCGGTCGCCAAGAGTGCCCCAGGCGGTCGCCCGGCCATAGCAGCGCCAAATATCTAAGAACATAATATATTATTTTATATTGTATCATAATATAATAATGGGCTCCAAATGAATGTCCCGCCCGGGGCGTCTGGATAGCTAAAGTTCGCTTACGACAATACACATTTGTGTAATTAAGTAAAATTATTCTTACCAATAGTTGTAAAAATTGTTCCAGCGTAAAACATAGCATTCCAAAACGTCCACGTTTTTTTCCTCGTATTATTGTTATTAACATGCTTCATATACTCTTGAAAACTTTCTTCATATGCTTCTAAATCTTTCTCAATGAAGGCCAGGAACTCTGGACTTCCCTGGAAATATTCACTATTATTTAAATGAAATTCCTCATCGAAAGGTCGTGAGTTATACGGAAAAATGACTAAAAACGCTTTATTTTTTATTTATATTGTTATAAAACAATATATAAAATATATAGTCATTATTTTGTTATTTTAATTTAATCATATTTAGTTTTATCATAATAAGAGGGTTATTAAGTATTAGTTAAATACAGCTTAATCATTATTTCGTAATAACTTATTACGCACTACCCAAACTTTTTCTCTCAGCATCATCAAAGGTCAAGATTTGTGCAACAAAGTATTTAAATAAATAAATAAAATAAAATAAAAATAATGCGTAGACTTTAATGAAACAGAAATTCTTTCCATGGCAATTTTAAGTATTTACAAATATCACTTTTAGTACTTTTACAATATTATTACGGTATTTAATCATATCCCGATGTAGAGGAGAAAAAAAATACTGACTAACTTAAAATGACCGTGCAAAGAGCTTATTTGACCGCCCGTTGGTCGAGTGGTTAGCGAACCTAACTACGAATCGATTGGTGCCGGGTGCGATTCCCGACCGATGAGCATAGATGTTTGTTTTTCTGGGTTTGGGTTTTTATTATGTATGTAACAACATTTGTATAGAGTTTAAAGAAAACCCTGTCCGACCCGAAATATGTATATACAAGTAGGTCAATGACATTATCAAAAAAAAATTTATAAAAAAAATTGTAGATTAAAGTATCTCATTTTAGTACTAAAATTGAGCAACTTCCCCTTAAATCAAGCAAGTATTTTAATTATTTATCAATATGCAAAAAATAATGACATAAATATGTTTGTATTAAGCTACCAAATAATGGCTTTGACGATCGGACAGGGTTTTCATTATACACTGATATATATTTTTATGTATAAGTATCGTTGACTAGAACCAATAACACAAGCAAATAATTTGCTTACTTTGAAGTTACATAAATCCGTGTAACTTGTTCAGCGATTTTTATATTTATTCAATTACCCTCTGACTAGGCACATTTTTTTTGATATAATGTTTAACAAATATACAGTATACGAAAGGTACTCCGTTCTACTTCGTTATACTTGTTTTAGGGTGTTTGTAAGAAATTAAGAGAGTAAAATGTTTACAATGAACACGCTCACCCTACAGCAAAAAAATTACGTTATAAAGGTAGCTGATATTACGATGCGTGCGCATACCGAGAGTCGGCGACATGAAGTAAGCTGATATTACGAACTGTGCAGTGTGCACACCGGCTGCAGGGACATGAAGTTAGCTGATATTACGAAGTGTACACCGGCAGCCAGTGACATGAAGTTAACTGATATTACGAAGAGTGCACACCGGCAACCAATAACGCAAGTTAGCCGATAATACGATAGGCGTACTGTTAGAACCCTTAATTCTTTGCTATACTAAATCGCTGAGTCAAACTTTTATTTTACTATATAAGCCGTGCATTTCTAATGCACAGCCAGTCAGTACTTGAACTAGTTAAATCGCTGCCCAGCAACGGACCTGGTTTCTGCCCGCCGCGCTGGCCTTCAGTGAGGAGACTAGGGATAATAACATCCGCGTCGTAACCCCCTTTAACCGCGTGCACAAATAATAGTAGTGCGATCTGAGTGCTAAATAAAAGTGAAGTGTAACAAGTAAAGTCGAATAAAAGTGGTTGTCTCGTAAATTAGTTTTTTTTATGACTACAACGCGGTACACCCTAACAGTCCGCACCGGCCACCAACAAAGAGAACTCCTTAAGTGCGTATATAATGCACTACTAAAATTTTTTATTCTACATAATTCACTAAAACTGATCATTTTTTTATATCATAAGATAGCAAACAAGCAGATGGGTCTCCTGATGGAAAGAGTCAACCATCGCCTATAGACACCAAAGATGTTAATGGTGCGTTGCTATCTTGTGACGAGGTCTAATGCCACATGCATAAGTTTACCGGCTACCTTACCCTCCAAACCGGAACACGACAGCGACAAGCACTGACGTTATTGCGGCAGGAATAGGTAAGGCGGTGGTACCAGACCCGGGCGAGACAATGCAGAACTCTACCACCTAGTAGTCACGATGTTAGTGACTCGATAGCCAATCGGTCGCCTTTTACGACCTGCCTGGCAGAACGGCAGTTGGCCTATTCTTCAAAGGAGGCCGGGACCAACACGACCACACACCACTTTCGCATTTATAATATTATTATTTATATTATAAATGCGAAAGTTTGGATGTTTGAATGGGTGGATATTTCGATGGATGGATGTTTGTTACTCAATCACCCAAAAATTACTAAACGAATTTGACCTGGAATAACACATAGGCTACTTTTTATCCTGGAAAAATTAGGTGATCCTCCGGGATTCGCCAAAAACTTTAAGAATTCAGCGGGCTGCACGCTGGAGCTAGTAGTTCATACTTTTTGTTATGCCACCTTGGCCTGGCAAAATACATATAGCTGCAAATTAATTACATTTGGTTCTTTAAACTATTGAATTGATTTGTGATTTTCTTAAAAGATATATCGAGTAACCCGGGGGACTGATCAAGTATTTTAATTGAAGTTCGAAGTTAGAAGTTAAAACAAAGTTACGATCACTTGTACCTTAATTTTGTTACAAATATAGACATAATATTAAATTAATCGACCGGTTTCGCTTTTTTAGCATCTTCAGGACGTAATATTATTTAATAGTAAAGAATATTACGTCCTGAAGATTCTTTAAAAAGCGAAACCGGTCGATTTTTTTTTATATATCATAAGATAGCAAAGAAGCAGATGGGTCTCCTGATGGAAAAAATCAACCATCGCCTATAGACACCAAAGATGATAATGGTGCGTTGCTATCTTGTGGCAAGGTCATAAGTTTACCGACTACCTTACCCTCCAAACCGGAACACGACAGTGACAAGCACTAACGCTATTGCGACAGGAAGAGGTAAGGCGGTGGTACCAGACCCGGGCGAGACAATGCAGAACTCTACCACCTAGTAGCCACGATGGTAGTGACTCGCATAGCCAATGGCAGAACAGTTCGTCTATTCTTCAAATGAACCCGGAACCAACAAGGGAAAATTTAAAATTATATGTCTACATTTGCGGTGAAATCCAAGTACAAACATTCTTGTTTCGTGTTTGTCATGTTATTGATCATCACTTTAGTAGTATAGACATATTTAACATATCGATTTATAAATTTAAACATAAAGTCAAAGAAATTTTGAAATCATTATAAATAATAATTATTTTACTGCACCATGTTGTCATTTACTTAATTAACTTAGACAAGTAAAAAAAGAGACTAACCTTTTTTTTAGTTGTCTGAGTTTTATGTATGTAAATATTGTCATTATTCTCTATTCAACAGGTGTGTCTTTACTCTTTTCATATAATTTTTTTTTTGTATCCAGTTGTATATGTTTTACATATTTGCGGAAACTTTTTGTGGAAAATTTTGTAGTTATATTTTCTAGTTATAAGTATTATAATCTGTTTGTTTCCCTAACATTAAATAAATAAAAAAAAATAACTTTATTTTAACTAATAACAATGAAATTTCACCAAGTGCCGACGATTGAAATTGTAAAATCAAAGTTAGCACTTTATTATCTGCAGCATAATGAATAAAAACCTAAACTAATAGGGTTGGTCAAAATTCTATTACTATTTATTTATTTATTTAATATTTTATTGTATACAACATTAAATAATATAACATTTACAAACGAAAGAAAAATCGTACAAAAGGTACTAGTAGAGTAAACAAAAGTAATTCATCTACATCCCACTTTAATAGTGTATTCAGTTTATTACAAGGGGCCATCCAAAAATTACGTCAAACATTAAGGGCGAGGGAGGGGGTCGATGAAATGTAACAATGTGTGACAAGGGGTAGGGAGGGGTCCCCAATTTTGCGACGTCACATTTTTTCGACATAAAATATTTTATATCTAAGTATTGAAATCTTTAATTTAAAAAGTCATCTGTATAGATAAAAAATAATCGAATGAGATCATTATTCCAATGTAAAATTGTAAAATATGTGACAGCACACTAGGTAGGGGGGTCACAAACGTGACCAGCTGTGACAAGGATGGGAAAGGCGTCAAAAAATCATGAAATTCGTGTGACGTAATTCATGGATGGCCCCTAATCATAAATACAATCATTACACGGAAATTCAGGTCGAACTCTTAGTTTTAGGGGGAAACATATTTTAAGGAGGAAACAAAAATGGAAGCAAATTAGACTAAATGGACTCAAAATTATTTTCGGGCGCATTATAAAATTATAATAGGGACCGTCATAATAAAAAGTTTCTAAGTAGAATCAGATGGCTAACTGATGTCAATATTACGAGAAATGTGTATTTCAATTACTTACACGGTATTATGTGCTATGGAATTATTCTCTGGGGAAATTGCACTGAAATAAATACTATGTTTATGGTAAAATCAATTTACGATCTTGGCCCAAGAGTTTTCCTGAGGGAAAAAATGTAAGAAATCATTGTTATTACTGTCATACTTATCGCGATATATATTTAAGAATCGTATGTATATTCGTATAAATATTGACTATTTAAGAAAATGGTGGTATTCATTTACTATATAGGTATACTATATATAGGTTCATCACTACATAGTATAAAACAAAGTCACTTTCTCTGTCTGTTCCTATGTCCCTATGTATGCTTAAATCTTTAAAACTACGCAACGGATTTTAATGCAGTTTTTTTATTAGATAGATTGATTCTTGAGGAAGGTTTTAGTATATAAAACTTTCCAATATTCCCACGGGAACAAAAGCTACGTGGGTAAAACCGCGGGCAGGTCGCTAGTTTACTAATAAGTATAGGTAAAATCAACAAAACCGATTTTGTTGTGCAAGCATCATATTTTCACATAATAATTAATTTTTTTATGAGGCAATGTATACGCGGTGCTACACTAACATTATAAAGAGGTAAGATTTATTTATCTGCAATGGATAAATTCAGAAACTACTAAACCCCGTGTTGGTCCGGGCTCCTTTCAAGAAAAAACCAACTGCCATTCTGCCAGGCAGGTCGTAATAGAGCGACCAATTGGCTATACGTGTCACTACCATCATGATTAGGTACTAGGTGGTAGAGTTCCGCAAAGTCTCGCCCGGATATTTGATACCACCGCCTTGCCTAATCCTGCTGCAACAGCGTTGTCTTTTACAAACTGGCAGCATGCAGAAAGAAGGCAGAATGACGGATGGACCATGGACAGGCAAGTAATTATAGGTTTATAAATAATATTTGATAAAATATATGTCTCATCTGGTTATCAGATCGGTGAAGGACGATCTCCCACCGGCTCTTAGACCACTAAACACTGCGTCAAATACCGTTAGTTGGCTCAAAATCGGTCGATTTGTTTGGGATTTATCGATAACGAAAATATTTGAAAAAATATTTTTTGACACTGCTTCGAAACTTTTCAACCTATCGATTATTTAGCTAAAGATTTAAAAATTTAGCTAAAGCAATATTTTTGATCTCAAAAAAATTTTTTGAATATCATTCAAAAGATCAAAATCGGTCATCGTTTTCAAAATTTACAGCTTTTCGAAAATCAATTTATTGCTATTTTTAATAAAATAGATGTTTGATCTGAAAAAAATCTATGCTTATAGTTTTTATCCTTTTGAGCTTAAAATACCTTAATTAAGCGGGAAGTTTCAGGGATGGCCTGCAAGGTCAACCGTTTACAGATTTTTTATTTTTATTCTGATAATGATGATGCAATTTAAATTTTATCTCAGAGTAGACTTGCAAGCCAAGATGTCAATTAAAGATCTTACCTTGATTAATGTTTCGTTCTTTATTACAATATCTTGTATTCTACTAGCAACTTCTTTTCGTATATCTATTATGCTTTTGTCATATTTTTCCTCAGCAGGTCCTGCGAAAAAAAAACAATGATCATTTTTTTGTGCTAGAATGCGATCACCTTCCTTTTTTTATTGGTTTTTTGGTCCGAGCTTCAATTATGGAACAGACTTACTGCCGATCTGTCAGGCAGGTTGTAAAAGGCGACCGATTAGCTAAACATTTCTCTACCATCGTGACTACTAGGTGGTAGAGTTCTGCAACGTCTTGCCTGAGTATATGATATCACCGCATTACTTGGCCCTACTGCAATAACCTTCTTGCTTGTAATTGTTGTGTTCCGGTTTTAGATTCTAAGGTAACAGGCAGACTTATGAATGTGACATTGCCATCCCGCCACACGGGTAGCAACGCACTATTAAGATCTTTGGTGTTTTGCTTCCCTTTTCATCAGGAGAGCCATCAGAAAGTGTTAACCATGCCTATAGACATCAAATATATTAATGGTGCGTTGCTATCTTGTGACGAGGCTTAATATCAAATGCATAAGTTTACCGGCTACATACCCTCCAGACTAAAACACGACAGTGACAAGCGTGGACGCTGTTGTAGCAAGAATATGTAAGGCGGTGGTACCAGACCCGAGTGAGACAATGCAAAATTCTACCACCTAGTAGTGACTAGTGACTAGGCAATCGGTCTCCTTTTACGTCCTGCCTGATATAACGGCAGTTAACCTATTCTTCACATGAGCAGATGGATCTCCTGATGGCAGTGTAAGCCATTCTTGCCGTCAGGAGACTCATCTGCTTGTTTGCTATCTTACGACTTAAAATAATGCTATACAAATTCGGAGAGCCATAAGTCGCCATCCATTCGGTTGGTCGAATTACTAGCGACCCTTAATATGCAATCGATGGGGCTCGGGTTCGATTTTCGACTCCCTTTCCTAGCGTTTGTGTAATGAGCATAAATATTTGTGTTTTTGGGTTAAGAAAGTTTATTACGAGTAAATATACACATTTATAGTATTTATTAATATTAATATCACTGGTTAACACCGACATCATAAACAACAATTTGCTTAATTTGCTCAAATAAGTATATAGTACCTATTAATCGTAAAGAAAGTATTTGTATAAACCACACAGAATATGTCTCGTTATTTACATAATGAAATCGACGTCTTTAAACAGCTGAATACATTCTTGAAAACCTCCAGCCCACAATACCAAATGAAAAGGTTCGATGAATTGAATATGTACAATGAGCGTCTACAATACCTCATTCTTAACTCCGACCTTAATAAATGCAGATTTGATTTAATGTGAAATCTTTATAAATGAGTTTAACTTTGAAAGGCTTATACTGGAATCTTGCGAAGAACTAAAAGGTTATCTCTTTGAACAATCTAGTCTATTTAATGATGAAAGTCATAGAAAACTCAGCAAAAGATTAATAGCTGACCGAGTGTGAAATGATCGATGGAAAAGAAATAAGTAAAAAAAAACAGGTACGACTTAGATTCGCGAACGAAGTGTTCCGTACCATCGTCTGTAAACAACGGCAGAGTGCGAGTTGGACTCGGGCACGAAGGGTTCCGTATCATTATTTATAAAACATGGTAAAAAATCACGTTTGATGTATAGGAGCCCCCTTAAATATTTATTTTACTTTAATTAAATTGAAGTAAAATAAAAAAAAAAAAATTTTTAGAGTGAATATATAAATAAATATTCTGTGAATATTTCAAACGTCTAATAAAATCGAAAAATATGCAAAAAGATCATGTTGGTTGTATGGGAGCCCACATATATATACATATATATATGATAATATTCACGGGACAAATCACACTTACTGATCTAACCCCAAAGTAAGCAAATTATTTGCTTGTGTTACGGGTGTTAGTCAACGATACTAATACATAGAAATACATATATATATATATATATATATATATATATATATATATATATATATATATATATATATATATATATATATATATATATATATATATATATATATATATATATATACTATAATCTATTTAATAAACACCCAAACCCGGAAATACAAACATTTATGCTCATCACACAAATATATATATATATATATATATATATATATATATGTCGCAGTGAAATTGTCAATAGTCGTTAGATTAGTATTTTATTAAGTAGTTATCCGTTAGTCTCGCTAAAACTCGAGAACGGCTAAACCGATTTGGCTAATTTTGGTTTTGAAAATATAGAAAAAAAATAAGAGTAGTTAAAAAGGCAGAACTTTTGCCGAGTCACCTAGTATATATGTATGTATATATATATATATATATATATATATATATATATATATATATATATATATATGTATATATATATATATATATATATATATATATATATATATATATATATATAACTTAAGCTTACAAATTTTATAAACAGGCTTGCATACCTGAAACGATTATCACAGTTAAATATTTTCAAATTCCAACAATACATGTCAAACCAATGAACTCCGATTTTCGTCGGGTTTTGTCGGATCGCGTTTGTTTGTATATCATACGATAGCAATCAAGCTAATTGCTTTTGATAGAAAGACACAACGTTCTACCGCCTATAGACGCCATAGATTTTAATGATGCTTTGCTATCCGTGTGGCAGAATGCTCACGCCACACGCATTAATATACCGGCTACCCTACCCTCCAAACCGGAAATACGATAGTGAAAAGCATTGACGCTATTGCGGCAGGGATAGGTAAGGCTTTGGTACTAGACCCGGGTGAAACGATGCAGAACGTTGAAATAACAATCGAGCGTATTGGGGCAAGCCACAAAGGTCCGTGCCGCTTTGCAAAATACGTTATATACTTTTTGTATGAACTATCACAAAATACGAAAGGGGGGGGATATCGACGGGTATCGGGGTAGCGATGAAAACGATTAGAAATTTTAGTTCAATGCTTCAAAGAGCTATATGATTTGCAAGATCCCCTTTATAATAATGAACAAAGGAGAATAATATTTGAAAAAAAAATACAGAAATGCGCTGCGTTTCGATGCGGGCCACTCCGCCCGCCCCGCTGCTGCCAGTTCTAATGTGCTATGCTAAGCATTTTCGTCGTGATGCGACCCGTCTCAGAGTGCTCGATCTTATAAACTACCAACATAAACTCGAAATTTAATGTATTAAAGCCATTGATATTAAAAAAACGAAGTCTAACTAAACTTAAGAGTCTCAAAAATAGGCGCATAATTTTAAATTGTATAAAATAGAATCGCGTCAGTCGCGACACTATCATTTCTATTTCGTTTTGTACATTGCTTTGTAAAAACAACTACAAATCTTGCAATTAAGGTTGGATATGCAAAAACATGTTTTTGCCATATCTATAACTTAAATGAAATTAGCGACAATTTTGAGTATCAATTTTGTTCGAGACTGTGCATCTTTTTTATATCAATGAATAAAGCATATAAAATATATGGATCCCAAAAATTAGAGGTAATGAAAAAGTAAAACACATATATATGCGAGTTGACATACCTACACAATATAATTATTATTACCTACTAGCTGTTGCCCGCGACTTCGTCTGCGCGGACTTCGTTTACTCCGCACAGCTCCTCCCCCGTAGGTGATAACGTGTTAATATGTAGCCTATATGTTGACTCGACCTGTTAGTAATATTCATGTAAAATTTGAAGTAAATTCATGCAGTACTTTTTGAGTTTACCCCGGACATACAACCAGACAAGCAGACAAACAGACAAAAATTCTAAAAACTATATTTTTGGCTTCGATATCGATTATATACGCTTCAAGTATTCTATAAAAAATATTCAATGTACAGTTTTGACTTTCCTACGATTTTATTATATGTATAGATAAATAAATGCGAATTGTGAGATTTATCTTCCGCCACACTAAGCATACTAAGCTTACTTAATGTTCGCAAAGCTATAACGTACACTTGTCATAGTTAGTAGGTAGACGTTTCCCCCGTTGTTGGTGCAGGCTCTTTGAAGAACATAACTGTCGTTCTGCCGAGCAGGTCGTAAAAGGCGGCCGATTGGCTATACGTGTCACTACTATCGCGACCAATAGGTGGTAGTTTCGTAACATCTTGCCTGTGTTTGTTACTACTACCTAATTGTATGTAATAAAACTGTAGTAATTTATTTATCACTAGCTGTTGCCTGCAACTTCATCCGCGCGGACTTCGTTTACTCCGCACAGCTTCTCCCCCGTAGGCCGTAGGTGATAGCGTGATAATAAATCCACGTAGTACTTTTTGAATTTACCCCGGACATACATACAACAAACAAACAAACAATCAGACAAACAGACAATATATATATACACACATATATATGTATATATATTTTTACAGTGTGTAAAGAAACCCTGTCCGATCGTCAAAGGCATTATTTGGTAACTTAGTACAAAAATATGTCATTATTTTATACTAAAATGAGGTATTTTAAACAACGATATTTTTCTTATTTTAATAAAAAAAATATTTTTTTGATAATGTCAATGGCCTGCAACAACAGGAAGAATGAAGAAAGTATTCTTCAAATAGGCGAAACCTAGGTTTATACGATAAAAATATAATATTGAACGTACAAAATCGTATAAGCCAGTAAAAAGTCACTCCGCAATCGATTCTAAACCGAATATTTTCATAATCTTATAAAAATTTATCGGATTCAATTTTTCACATAATATTTGAGAACTGGTTTGAGCGAATTCAATTTATTTCGGGAATGCCTTCAGCGAAGATGAAAGAAATGCTGAAAATTATTATAACAGGTAATCTTCTCGAATTCGATCGAAACGTACACGATTTATCCATTTAACCGACGAGTAAGATCGCCCTTTCAAATGTCTTTTGTGCTTTTTAATGGATCTTTTGAATACATTCAGTAACAGAAACATACTTCATAAATAATATGCTGATTTTCGTTTAGATTTCCTTCAGTGAAAAAAATAAATTAAAATTTTAATGGCAAGGCGAAGCGACCTTTTTTTCATTTTCATAAACAAATTCGTAAAAATGCGCAAGTAAATGACAAGTACTTTTTTAAAACGTACGTCGTAAAAAAACCAATTTAACGAATAATAGAAAAGTATCACCACGGTAGATTCCTTGCAAAGGAAGTAGAGAAAATCAAACGTTAATAGAATTTATATATCACCACTTTTCATCGTTTGCCTTACTTTTTTTTTCTTTCTTGGTAGAAATACCACATTACCCGTCTAAATTTGAGTTGCTATTGAGATTTTTGGATTTTCTAAAAAAACCTCAAAAATATTTAATAACTAATTTATTTTAAAAAAAAAGTATCTTAACGCCCGTAACCCCGAAGATTTAGGAAGAGGTAAAACCAGTGCCCCCACGATTAACCGAAGATACAATGTGATAGGTGGCAAACCTATCGTCAACCGGATACTTTTCCAATCACGGTCAAAGTTTATTTATTTAATACTTTAATTGTACACATAGAGGCAAAATTAAATTTTATTTCTTCAAAATATTACAAAAGGCGAGCTTATTGCTTTGAGAGATTTCTTCCAGCAAACCCAAAATAGTGAGAAACCATAAAAGAATTGTAGAATATAAGTGTATGAATGAATGAAATGGACACATTATTAATTGAAAAATATATACAATAGGTATACAAAAAAAACTTATTTTATATTACTTAATCCTAATAGGTACAATGCCATTTTGCTCTAAAAATTAGACCGATTAATAAAATTCTTTTAAAGACTTTTTAAAAGTGACTAATGATTTACTTCTCCCAATATGTAAAGAAAGTGAATTCCAAAGTTTCACAGAATTGATAGTAAGAATTCAGAGTTGAATTGTTTTGTCGATTGTTCCGATGCTGCCGAATGTTCGGCCGATTTATTCGGTTCAGTTCTGCGCGTTAAAAAAGTTATTACTCAAAGCATTGTTCTTAAAATTGTTAATTTCATAGAATTTTAATTTAGTTTATCAATTGTAAAAAAACTAAAGTTTATTTGATTAATATTTTTTTTAATTTTTTATTTTATTTTGTTTTGTCAATATTTAATTGTTACAAAAAGTAGTGTTTCTTTTATTTACAAAAACTATGCACAAATTCCAGACTAAACCAAACTTATTTAGTAATTAGTTAACCTTACTTTTTGTTTAAAAATAATCTCTTTTTAAATATTAACTATAATTTAAATATTCGGCAAATCAATCGAATATTCTCCCGAATACGAACATGAAAAAATATGCCGAATGAACCGAATACGAATATTCGGCGCAACTCTAATCGCTACTCATAAGGTAGAGTTCTGCAACTTCTCACCCAGATTTTGGTTCGTCGCGTTATCTATTCCTGCAGCAATAGCAACAATGCTTGTCACTGTCGTGTTCCGTTTTGCAAAGTAAGGTAGCCAGAAAATTTATGCATATGGCATTACCATCCTACCACACGTATAACAACGCATCATTAACATCTTTGGTTTCTATAGACGATGATAGTCTCCATCAGGTAAGTCATCTACTTACTATCCTATGATGCAAGAAGAACTCTATTATTTTCCGGACTCGGGAATAAAACCCAGAACTTCATGCTCTTAACCAGATAGGACGGCAACGCAACTGCAAGGCCGTATTGCAGATGTCCATGGGCGGCGGTGATCACTCAGCATCAGGTGCACCTACTGCTCGTTTGCCCCCTCTTCCATAAAAAATAAGCTAACTCCTAGATGGAGAGATTTCATTATATCCGTAACACATAACCAAACCAAGTCAGCGAACAAAAATAAAAAAGGAACATGTTTTTCGCTCTCCAAATCACTCTTGTTTTTTACAGTACAATTGTTTTGGCTGGAATATAAATCTTAAAGCCAGCGTCTCAGTACTACACCAAGGTAATATTTCATCGAAGAAATCCCTGCAAAGCTTCTCCAAAACCCCTGTTGGTGTTGGATAATAAATGGAACAATACAGTGCTAAGCTCGCTTTACATTTCAAGATGTACTCTTAGGAATTGGATGCATAAAGTGAGCGTTAACTATCTCAGTGAAGTAGCTGTGATTTAATTGTGATTTATGCTATCTATATATTAATGCGCGAAGAAGAAGCTATCTATCCCTTTTTATGGCAATAGGATTGTGTCCACTAAGGATGAATCGGATATATTTTAGTTTTTAATGATTTATTTCAATGATTTATATAAGGAAGGTGTGGAGCCGTCCTGCTGTTTTATCTAACAGAATTAATAAGAGAAGGTTTATGCCAACTTTATTTAAATTTAGTTCTTCCTCTAGTTACACTGTTGTGAACTAGTGTAAGGGCCCTAACTCACCGGGACTCCATGACGACGTCACCACGACGGCCACGTATCCAAACAATTTGTGTTGAATTTTACGAATTAGCTACGTTGCCAAGTGAGTTAACCGCCAAATATTTCAATATAAACTGTTTGGATACGGTAGCCGATAACGTCGCCATGGCGTCCCGATGAGTTAGGGCCCTAAAGGAGAATGATGCGTGTTCATATAAATTTACCATTATAAGCTTATTTTAAAATTAATCAGGGATTGCCTCGAAAATAAAAACTATGTTAGCGATAATTTTTATGCCATAATTAAAAAATAATCTGTTAATATACGAGAAAAATAAAAATGACTTGCATTAAAATACTATGTTATGATCGTTCTTGGAATATCATTATCTATATCATTATCAATATCTATATTTATATAATAAAACTAAGTTAATAAAATGTGCGTGCCGATAAAACTTAAAAAGGAGTCCCGGCACGATAAAGGGACTTATATAGTGTGATAGCCCTTTATCCCCCCTTGAACAAGAAAGTTCTCGTTTTAACCTAAAGGGCGTGTTTTTAAAGATATAAGGGCTTTTCCAACCCTTCAACTTGGAAATTAATTGTAGTCACGCCACCTGTTGTCGAGTATTTGAACTTCATTCAGAACTACGATTATTTTCAAAAGGCGCTGCGAGCAATTGTAGCATGTGTAGTAATAGCGCGAAATTTAAAATTACAATTTCAATAAAGTCTTAAATTACATTTGTTATATTTCAACTACCACGAAATCTCATATCAACTCCCGAGCGAAGCCGGGCATCGTAGCTAGTATCATATAAATCATTCACTTCCTCCCGTGAAACAGCTTTGCTAGCTAGCTTAGCTTTGTTTCGGAGAGAAGGGCAAGACAGGCAGTGTAATTACTGGCACCGAGACTTAACATCTTATGTTTCAGGATAGGCAACACACGAATGGAATACCTGGGCTACTTCCAGCCCAGTATCCCATTTTTGTTCATTGGCGACATTGACCACTTACCATCAGGTGGCACGTCTGCCAGTTTGCCTATCTCAATAACATAAATATATATTTAATATGTATAATTGTATCACGCATCATAAGAATTATTTGCTTTTAAATATTAATGTATGTATGATAGTGCTTGAAAATCACTCGTCAGAGGTTTAAAATAAAAATTCAAATTTATTCAAAATTTTTTGTTCTAAAATTACGTACTTTATGTTACTGAATAAATACATATAGATACGTAAATTACATTGTTAAATGTATTGATTTCGTCAGGTAACAAACAATAAAAGTCCCTCGTTAACAATCGATGTCGATTTGATTAATTCTGTGATACGATAAAGAAAAAAATTAATAATAAGGTTTCTTAATTTTAGTCGGCCTTAATCTACATTTAAATTGCTTTCCATCCCCCGTTAAAATTTATTCCAAAGTTACAGGAATAAACGGAGTTCATTCAAAATATATATTATCCATCAGTTGGGAATAATAACAGTCTACTACTACACGTAGAAGGCATTTAATATGATTTCGCCTTTAATTTTAGCAAATTATAAAAATAAAATAAAAATAAAAATAAAAAGCCTTTTATTTCTTGCTTATTCATAATACAAATACTATAAAAATGTGCATACAAAATTTTTACAGATCCAATTTAAATTTGCTAAATTATAATACATTTAATAATTATAAAAAGAAATAATAATATTGTTAAATAGTATCATAATAAGTAAAGTTCGTAACATAACGTGAAATTGTTAGATAAATATTACATTTAAAAATAAAATTTTTTGATATATATTGATTTGATTAATCAGATATAGTTATTTTGTTAGCAAGAACCCTCTCAATGAAAGGTAAAGGCCTCCTCCAGAGATGACCAGTACTTCCTATTCTCTGCCACTCGCGACCACTGAATACCTGCTACTTTAATGATAAAGAAAAAAATTAATAATAAGGTTTCTTAATTTTAGTCGGCCTTAATCTACATTTAAATTGCTTTCCATCCCCCGTTAAAATTTATTCCAAAGTTACAGGAATAAACGGAGTTCATTCAAAATATATATTATCCATTAGTTGGGAATAATAACAGTCTACTACTACACGTAGAAGGCATTTAATATGATTTCGCCTTTAATTTTAGCAAATTAATGAAACATTAAAACATTGTGCTTTTTTGAAGTGTTATTATTAGTTATTTTGCAAACGACTTTTTTATAGAAATAGGGGAACACGGATAGGAGGTTCACCTGTTGGTAAGTGATCGCCGCCGCCCATGGACAACCATACTCGCAATGTATAATTTCTGTTTCTGTGTAAAATTTCTTGGTGGAATATTGCTTCCCTAGTTAAAAAATATACCATTGTTAAGAAAATTTCTACCAATGGAGCTAACAACATTTGTTTATCTAGTAGATTTTTGCATACCTTGTTTTGTGTAAAATATTAGTTAAAACACGTACGTTAAGAATATATTTACAAAAGTGTCATAGTCCTGAAGATGCCGTAAAAGGCGAAACCGGTTGGTGATATTAATTAAATTTAAAGTAATTTGTGAAACAGTACAAGTGTATTAACAAAACTATAATTTCTAGGCCTTCGTGTTGGCGTACGGCCGATGCGTATGATTAGTTAATTATATAGATGTATGTGTTCAATGTTAAACTCCCACGGCGGGAATCCGGGGACTATACTCTTAAGTAACATATTTACGGTTTTCAAATATTTAGATTTTTTATCATAAGATAGCAAACAAGCAGATGGGTCTCTTGATGGAAAGAGTCAACCATCGCCTATAGACCTTAGGCACCAAAGGTGTTAATGGTGCGTTGCTGTCTTGTGGCGAGGTCTAATGCCATATGCATAAGTTTACCGGCTACCTAACCCTCCAAACCGGAACACGACAGGCAGAAATAGGTAAGGTGGTGGTACCAGACCCGGGCGAGACAATACAGAACTCTACCACCTAGTAGCCCCGATGGTAGTGACTCTTATAGCCGGTTGCCTTTTACGACCTGCCTAGGAGAACGGCAGTTGGCCTATTCTTCAAAGGAGCCCGGGACCAACACGGGGAAAAACCTTCACAAGGCCTGTAAGGTCTTCTTATCGAACTGCATGAGTTAAGGTCAACTTAAAAAGGAATTATTATTTGCTTATGAAATAGCAAAATATACCATCTTTGATCCCGTTGATTTAAAGGCTTAATTTTTCAAAAGCTAAAAAGAATACCATAGACCCTAGTATTTTATATTTTAAACTCGTTCCAAAGAAAAATGTCTTGACTGGCAGACAGACAGACGACATGGTGATCATTCACCACGATCATCTATTATGTAAGCGTCCCTTTTTAGGGTAAAACGGGGCCTTATCACTGACCCTCCGCTGTCTGCCCTACTGTCTGTCTGTCACTAGGCTATATCTCATAAACCGTGATAGCTAGAAAGCTGATATTTACACAAATTATGTGTTTCCCTTACCGCTATAATAACAACTAAAAAATGAAACTATTAAGAGAGGTCCCCATACAATAAACGTGTTTTTTTCGTATATTTTTGTTCAATATTAATAACGGTAACAGGTAGATGCTAAAAGTTTTCACAGAATATTTAGTTGTATATTACTTTTCAAATTAAATAATTAAATAAAAATAAAATAAATATTAAAGGGAGCCCCCCTTCGACAAACGTAATTTTTAAGCAATTTTTTACTCGATCTTGATAAACAGGTAAAAACTTGAATATTTTCAAGAAAAGTACGTATTTGTAAATATATTAACGATAAATATAAATACCTAATACTTAAAATAAATATTTAAGTATACAATATACATACAACAAACGTGATTTTTTATAGATGATGGTACGAAACCGTTCGTGCGCGAGTCCGACTCGCACTTGGCCGGTTTTTTAGGTACGGAAACCTAAAAAATAAAAATCTTAGAGCATAAAATAAAACTTCAAAGTGAGGGAAACGGAAGCTAACTAGCGGAAACTGAGGTGATTATAGTAGCATATTCTCATGACAGTATGAGTGCCAACTATACTCATTAAAATATAAATAACTTTTGCCTCGTGTGGACCCAAGGCCCCTGTTTATGAACAAATAAAAAAATTGCGTGTGTCAGCTCCGACGCACGACTGGAGTTTATTCCTTAAGTACGATTGTCAAAACTCAAAACAGACGCAAAAAAACGCACGATCTAGCTGCACTGCTCACACCAAATTAGAAAGTTGCGCATCAAAAACGTAACGAGGTTATTCGTTCAGTAGACTTTATTCCTCACATTTTTCTCATACCGGGCGCCTTATATCAAAAAACCGATTCCACTACGTATAGGCACCGATGGTGTTAAAGGCACGTTGCTATCTGTGAGACGAGATATTTTTCCACATGCATAAGAATAACGGCTACCTTACCCTTCAAATCCGAACATGATAGAGCGATGATACCAAACCCGAGCGAAAAGTAACAAAACTCTACCACCTACTAGATTAAAATGCCCTACTGCTTGAAAATCTCTTAAAAACTCAACCTTGTCAAAGTGTCGTAGTCGTAACTACTTATCCCATCTTAGAATTCTGCAAATATGTATTGCAGAACTCTGGTAGAATTTTACAACTTTGCAGAACTCTACCATCTAGTTAGTTCCCAGGCGTTGTTCCTAGGTGTCGCGCTATGAGTTGGTAAGGCGATGGGAACTGTCCTGTTAACATCGATACGAGTATTTATCACTATCGTGTTCTGTTTAAAGCGTAAGGCGCCTGGAATTTAAAATCCTTTCAACAGTATAAAGCTACAGTATTACTAAATAGGCTAATTCTTTACCAAACTGAGAGAACGAGGAAGTAATAACTGTAGTCACGTGAACGAAATCGCAGAGAACGGCTAATCTATAATAATTAAACCAAAAATATTTGTCCTTCTCAATTGAAATGTTAAGATTTTAGGCCTGAGCGTGCGTTTTTTAGGGGATGCAATTTTATATTTTGATATCTATGGGGGGAAGGGGGGTTAGTATAAGGCATAAGCTTAATATCTTTGATGTCGCCACCCTTGTCCCCAGGCCGCCATCTTGAAAATCAAGCAACTCTACAGAAAACGTTATAAGACAATACTTGTTGCAAATTAAATTATCTACATTCTACAACGTTAATTCTATAACTTTTTATCATGTAATAGAAAATAAAAAGTTGTAGACAGTTTAATAAAAGGTGAAGTTTAGAACATGATAATCGATTGATATTTCGAACAAAATTCAATGCAGATATTTAAACTCATAAAATATTGAATTAAGTTCAAAACAAATTGGTTAAAAATCTGGAAGTTGTGTCAAAAACACTGTTTTTATAATTTTTCCTCAACGATAACTCAAGTTTCGACCGAATCAAGCAATTTTTAACCAATTTGTGCCAATCGACGAAATTTTCCAAGTTTTAACATTAAATGTGGCAACAAAAATGTCCTCGAAGTTACCTCTCACGCGATTAGTAATCCTGCCAAACTAAAGTGCCATTAATGCAAAACATAAAACACCTAGGAGTAATGCAATTAACTTTGGCGCCGATTCCATAGCTTTCAACAGCTTTTCGTTTTATTACCGGCAATATACGGAACCTCTGGCGTCTGGTTATGGGCCGTAAAATCATACGTGACATAGTGAACGAATCCGATGCCATTTGGAGCTAACACTGTCTCCAACATTGATGTTCTTTATTGCAAACTAATGTGTAAAGTAAGCAAAAGTAGAATGATGATTGGAATTTTCTATTTTGGTCTTAAATGAACGAGCTATCAAAGCGATCGAAGTCATCCGAGACTATTTAAACAATCCGCACTTATGCGTATGTATCCATACTAATGTCACCTCTATGGCCTGGAGGTCACATTTTGACCGTATGAGATTCTGGGTTCGAATCCCAAGTTGGGCAATTTCAAAAAGCGTTTTTTCAGTTTTCTTATAAAAATAACGTTTAACGTTTCGCCCGAGTATTTATTACCACTGCCTTACCTATTCCTGTCGCAACAGCGTCAGTGTTTGTCAATGTCGTATTCCGTTTTGGAAGATAATCATAAATCTGTATTATATCTGGAGGCAACACTTCTAATACTTACTTGAAATCAATTTTCAAATACTGCTGTCATTTTCCGAGGTCTAACCCTCTTTTTCTAACACAGCTGTATAAATAGAGATGAGGTGACCTCACAGACAAAGAGGTAACGTAAATATTTGTTTCAATTGATTAATACGAGTGCTAGCTCCACCTATACCTAATACTTCATGAAGATAATGTAGCTAGTAGTAAAGTGGCATTGATATCTCGTCACTTGTACAGCAGCGCCATTAACATCTTTAGTGTCTTTAGGTGGTGGTTGTCACTTTCCATCAGAAGAGCCTTGCTATCTCATGATATAAGAAAATATTCAAATATAAAATAAATATTTTGTGATAATAATAATACATCAAATAATTTATTAGTTTTAACAGTTAATTGATAAAAAATGTAATATAAAAATTTTAGTATTAAATAATATAAGTTTTTTCTAATAAATATAAGTATTTCATACATATTCGCTTGAAATAATGATTTCCTACTTTTTAAACGCGTCTCTTATAAAAAAATCTTATTTTTTTTATAATATGGACCAAGATTAACTGTGAAAGTTACAAAATTTATTTCGATGAAATTATAATAAGTTAAAATTTGTTATGAAATTGTGCAACTGTCAATTTTCTTTTCACTTTAAACAGAACATTTTCTGCTTACCCATTTCGGTTCGGGTACAGAGCGCCATAACATTCCTAGTCGAATGTAATATATCACAGAGTATATTGTGAAAGAGCAATAGTCGTAAATCTATGAAATAAATCTCGCACGAACAACGGCTGTGTCTATCTAAGCCGTTAATAATAATGATATAATATTAGAATTCCTCTGTTCACGAGAGTTTTATATTTTATTCAAAAAATAAAAATATCTGCTACTTTTACTCCATCAGGAAAATGAGTTTTCCTTGTTTTCTCTTAACGTACCTACGCTTTGAAAAGATAGGATTGTTTATTTTTTTATTTTCTTTGGATAATAAACAAGTCGTCGTATCTTATGATATTATGATAAAATATATTTGCTCTCCATTTTCACATATTTAAGTCAACTACAATGACAATAAGATAGGAATCGAATCCCCTCGCTATTATTTTTTTGTTGTTGTTGTTAATTATCTATACTAACTCTCTATAAGCTTTTTAGTTATCTATACTAACTACCCATCGCCTATGGCCGAAATTCGACCATTAACTAAACAATAAAATATCTTTTAAGTTTGACAACTGACTTTAGCGATAAAGAAAATATTTTAGTATATATGTGAGTTATTTTTATTAATTTAATGTATATCTAATGGAATTTTTTCAACAATATTAGGTCTCCGCAGTCCTCCGCAATATACATACGCAATAAACAACTTTATGCCGAATTTTATACTCCAACGTTTGCACAACTGTCTTAAAAAGGGGTACAAAGTTTTCCTTTTACGTACGACAGACTGTGGCCGAAATTCGACCAGAGACTAAACAACAAAATCTCTACTAAAAAAGAAAATAGCTTCCATGAGTGTATAATGCATTGACGTGTATAATGTGGTAATATTATACACGTCAATGGTATAATGTCATATATGTCACATGAATTTAGCGTGTGCAGTGTTTATTTTTATTAATTTAACATTTTAATTCTAATGCATTTTATTTAAAAATATTAAGTTTTTGCAGTCCTCCGCAATTTAAACTTTAACTGTGCTATGTTTCATAATCCACGGTTCCCGTAATTGTCTTAAAAAGCAGTATAAACTTTTTACTTCACGTATTAAGGGCACGTATTCGATTTCTAACGAAAACTTCATGTTTTCAAGTTTTTTCCAGCAATATCGTAATAATGTGAGCAGATTATTCAAAGGACAATATTTGTGTGTGTGTGTGTATGTATGATTTGTTAATTTGTAATAGATAAAATCAAAAACTATTAAATCAATTTTAAAGTGTCTTCTACCAGAATAAAGCTACATTATCACTAAATAGCGTGGGCTAATTTTTTACCCAACTGAGATTTTACTCACCATTGGAAATAAAATGTGTGGTTCACGCGTTCGTTCGTCGCAGGGAACAGCAAGTAAATAGCATGGGATAGCAAATAAGCTAAAATTCATTTATTTAAATTACAAGTTCGTGTTTGAGTCACCGACTCACATTATATGTAAAAATTTCAACTCAATCCGCCCAGTAGCTTAGGAGAATTGACAGACAAATAAAAACACGACTGATCATTTAAAGGTTCCCAATTTTTTCATATTTTTTCGGTTTCGTTACGGAACCCTAAACTATACATAAAACGTCAATTATCTAATCTCGTAACTAAGAATATTCTCGTAATCTAGAGTGGAAGGCAGACCCTAATAAAAATATCTATCATCCCGAGAGTGCTATCCAATAAATCGAATAATCTGAGATAATGCGATTAACTTAATTTCACGACTGACAGATTATAAATTAATTGATATCTAAATAGGGTTGTCAAAATAGCAATTTTTTATTATATCGACAATAATACTTTGCTAAGCCAGTGATTTTGGCCATGTTGTTAAGATGGATAGGAAAGCAAAAGGGCTTAAATCTGAAAAGTCCAAGAGCAAGCAATATAAAGCCAACAATCGTCGTATTGGTCCGAGTCCCCTTTGCAGAATAGATCATCAAAAGCCAGATCCGTAGCTGGGCAGCGATTTGACTAGTTCAAGTCTGACTGCCGGAGTACTGGATATACGTTAGTTATATAATAAATGGTTGTTTCTTCGATTTTGGAAATGAAAAAAATAAGGGTCATAACACAATGTTTCGTTTCTAACATAATATTAACTTTTATTCACAAAACCTATTGAAGTAGCTTTACCCCGTATTGGCCCGGTCTCCTTTAAAGAATAGATCTACTGCCATTCTAACAGGCAGGTTGTAAAAGGCGACCGATTGGCTATACATGTCACTACCATTGTGGCTACTGGGTAGTAGAGTTCTGCAACGTCTCGTCGAGGGTATTTGGTACCACCGCCTTATCTTATCCTACCGCATTAGCACGAGCGCTTGTCGTTGCGGGTTTCCGGTTTGGAGGGTAAAGTAGTTGGTAGACTTATACATGTGTCATTGCCTCCCTGTCACACGGATAGCTACACACCATTAACATCCTTGGTGTCTATAGACGATGATTTATCTGTACACACAGATGGCAGCAGCAGCAGGAACAAGCAGATGGCTCTCCTGATGGTAAGGAGAGCCATCTGCTTGTTTGCTGTCTTATATAAAAAAATAACAAAAGGAATCAGTATGATTATATTTATTTATATGTGTGTAATGCGAGAACATCAATCAATACATGCTTCATCTTTGAATATACTTCGTGGCACGCGGGCTTGAGCTATAAAATGTATCATAATATCTTCTAAGTATAGTGACGTTATTGTTGATGCGATAGAATGTCCGTTTATCTACACGTAATTCAAGCAGGTTTTTAATAGCACCATTGAATGTTAATCATTGTTGAAATGTATTACAATAAACCGGTAGAATATAAGTGTTAAATTTGGAAACATACCATCATGATAGAGGGAAAATGGATGTATGTATCTGGTTTTATCAATTACTCTCTATTCCTTTTTATTTGCTGGAAAAGCAAAATTTTTAACACATTAATTTTAATACATTAGAAGTCAGGTGCTTTAGTTGTACACAAAATTCAGTTAACTAAGGGCCTATTCGACTAAATATACAAAAACTTTTTTGTTACATGGGTGATTCTTCAAAAATGTGTTCTCCATGTAATTTCCATGGTATTTTTGAAATCGATAAATTAAAGTGAATTACACAAAGATTTCAAAAGTTTATGCAAATTTAAAGAACATATGAAAATTCGACACGTAGTGGATCTATATTTTTCCTAAAAAATATATAACATTTGCAGGCCATGGAAATTACATTTTAGACCACGGAAATGACCCAGCAGGTAAAATTTTGCTAAACACCATATCAGATATGAAAATAAGATTAGATAAAAGTTACTTGGGGTACTGTGAATGACTGTAATATGCATTAAAACGATATTAGGCAAATTTAATAGCTTTATTTAAAAAAATTACAAAAGGTCTCAAAGGTAAAATATGAAAGTAATAATAATGTTAATAATTAACAAATTTGTTTTGCGTAATAAAAGCGTTACCCAAATGTTTCTCTGGGTTATGATAAGGAATAATATCTTCATTTAAAGTTATTTTTTTTAATCCGCAGGTGTTTAATTTTCTCCTTTCCCTTATTTTTTCAGCGACTGTTTTTTTTGAGTTTCTCCTCTCCACTAAACTTAGGGCTTGGCATGTTGTTCTTACTGAAAATAATACTTTCAAACTTCAAACGTGAAAATGACATGAAACTTATGGTTAACCCTAAGGAGATACAAATTTGCGCATTTTCCACTAAGAAATCTCTTTTTGTCGTATCTCCTCGTTTCGAAAACACTTCCCTAATAGCCACAACCAGTCTTGAAATTCTTGAAGTTGACAAATCGACCAACGTTCAATTCCGTAGTCACTTGGAAGGCTAGGCCAAATTAGCCTCAAAAAAGCTGAGTGTTCTCAGCAGGGCCAGACAGTACTTCATACCGGCCCATCGCTTACAACTTTATAAAGTGCAACTCCAGTCTCATGTGAAGTACTTCTCTCACTTGTGGACGGAGGCTCCTCAGTACCACCTCCTTCCTTTTGACCGCATTCAACGTAGAGCGGCTAGAATTGTCGACGAAAGGACTATTTCTGATCGGCTTGATTCTTTGGAATTTCGTAGACATGTGGCTTCGCTCTGCATCTTCTATCGGATTTATCATGGGAGTGTTCCGAGGAACTGTTTGGATTAATTCCTGCCGCAAAATATTTCACCATCGGACATCGCGACAAATTTCAAAATTTCCTTCTCACCATCTCGATTCCTGGAAATCTACAACTGTGCGATTCTCGAGGCACTTTTTACCCCGCACTACTCCTCTGTGGAACCAATTACCGTCAGGGGTTTTCCAAATGGACACAACTTAGGGACCTCCAAGAAAAGAGCCTACTCTTACTTAAAAGGCCGGCTACGCAACTGCAAGTCTTCTAATAGTGTAATTGTCCATGGGCGGCGGTGATCATTTAGCATGAGGTAAGCCTCCTGTTCGTTTGCCCCCTTTTGTTATAAAAACACGGAGTTTGTCCGCAATGGAGTTCTTAAATACTGAACCGATTTCAATGAAATTTTGTAAATATCTATTGCTTGGTTAAAAGACAGGATAGTTTTTAACTCAATTGACATTTTATGATATGAGTGTTTGTAATTTATGAGATGAGAGCGATGATAAATACAAATATACAATACTGAAGTATTTTCCAAATACATCTAAAATACTTCAGTATTTTATATTTGTATTTAACCCAAGATTACAAACGTCTATATTCATCACTTATGAATGAATAAAACACCACAGAATATTAATTACTCGACTGTCGAAACAGTCATTGATTGATTGATTGATACAAACATACATGAATCATGATTACATGATTCATGTATGTTTGTATATATGTCGCAGTGAAATTGTCAATACACTTCACGGTCAATTTTCTTCCGCCTGTGAAACGCGACGGGAAAACGTGCAATGAATCATGCAGCATACAACTTTTATATTAAATTGTGTGGATTTTATTAATTGTAAAAGGGAGCCTGAACCTACACGAGACAAACCCGAAAGTCTATAGCTGTTCAAAATTAAAAATATTTTTTCGATATATCTTTAGCTTGCGCAAATATGACCATATATCTCCACACGAAGCTCAACTTAAATGGCTTCCAATACATTTGTGAAGGAACACTCATGTTCTTTGTCTCCTGTATAACATTCTGTTGAATCCTTTAACACCACATTACTTAAAAGAACATTTTGAGTTTATTCATCCAACTTGTTCTCCATGTCGTCCGTCAGTTTCCACCCTTTTACTTATTCCCATGCACAGCTCCAGTATTTTTTCTCACTCTTTTACAGTCACTACTATAAGACTCTGGAACTCGCTCCTTCATCATATCCGTAACAGTACACCACTTCACTTATTTTAAAAAACAATTGAGACTTCATTATTTATCGTCTTTATCTGCAAGTTAGAATTAGCATCCATGAAACTAAAGTATTTGTTTTTTTTATTATATAATTAATTAGAGTTAGTTTTTTTGTTTTTCGTTTAATTGCATATATCTCCTTCCTAGTATAAAACTTAAAAAAATAATTGACGACGGGCTTAAATCACTTACATATTATGAAATAGAAAATCTAATTTTGTAACATTATATCATAGATTTTATCATTATTAAACACACACACATACACACGTGCGCGTATACATTACACATACACCCACTTACCCACACACAAACATGGTTATATCTCTTCACATAACCTTTCCTTCAACTAACTATTGCTTTTTATTTTAACCTTAATATCAAGTAAAATTAACTTGTTTATTCTATGGAGAGGGGCGTTGATGGCTGCGGCTCAGTTATTTTACTTTTGTAGCTATCATCGTTCAATTTTATTGTTTGTTCTGCCTTTTTAACTACTCTTTTTTTCTATATTTTCTCACCTTTAAAAACTTCCCTGGACTTCAACAATTAATTTAAAACCAAAATTAGCCAAATCGGTCTAGTCGTTCTCGAGTTGTAGCGAGACTAACGAACAGCAACTGATTTTTATATATATAGAATAGCTGCAAACGTTGTTCTGTCTTTTTAACTAATCTTATTTTTTTTATATTTTCTCACCTTTTAAACCTTCCCTGGACTTCAACAATTAAAATTAGCCAAATCGGTTCAGCCGTTCTCGAGTTTTAGTGAGACTAACGGACAGCAATTGATTTTTATATATGTAGAATGTAGATGTATATTTTTCTGTTGGCAAATAAAATATTGTTATTATTATTAAATTGTACACTGTCTACCTGTTCCATTTTAACATTGTATTTCACTGTCTTGGGTTAGCTGTACGATATCTCTTATTAGGAATAAGCTCGTCTTTTGTACAGTTTTCGTTTGTTATTTTCTGTTATGTAATTTTTTTGTGTACAATAAAGTGTTAAATAAAATAATAAATGTTTTTTATACAAATTATAGGCACTTTTGACGAGTCGACATTTTAAAAATTACTACCGTTTGGGTCACTCTGCCTAACCTTACAAAGGACTTGGCATAATACCTTTTTATTTTTAGCACAATTCAAAATTTATCAGGTCAGATGGCAGCCCTATCAGAATTTCCATCCGAGGATTAAACTTTGACGCGAAAAAAAACTTAATAAATCTAAAGTGTCAATTTTATCAGGTGCCTTAAACCCAATAAATTAAAAAGGCTTTACGAAGGGATCAGGTTTTGAATAATTTTACAAGTGATTAACTGGCCGATGCTTTTGCATTTTGTTTCAAAAGCTTTTTTTATTGATAGCAGCTTTGCATGGTCTATTTTTCTATATTATCCTTTACTCTAAACAAACAATTCTTGTGTATTTTAATGTAATGGTTTCTCTGAAACGGTTCTAGAAATACTGATGAAATTTTGTATTTAGTTAATGTTTGCTACTAAAATTATGACCTAGGTAAGTGTCATCTCCGTGATAATCCGTTTTCACATAAAAAAAATTCAGCCGAGCAAATAACTTTACTACTTAGTACTATTGATGGTAGTGATGTATGTAGGTAATCGTTCGCTTTTTACAAAATGTTTGGCAGAATAGCAGATGGTATTTTCTTAAGAGGTGGTCTGGACCAATGCAGAATTAATAAAAAGCTAATAAAGACGCCTAAAAGGGAAACGTGGAACTATTTTTAAGATAGCAAACAAGCAAATGGGTCTCCTGATAAAAAAACTGAACCATCGTCTATAGACACCAAAGGTGTTAATGGTGTGTTGCCACTTGTGACGAGGTGTAATGTCACATGCATAAGCTTACCGGCTAGCTTACCCTCCAAACTGGAACACGATAACGACAAGCACTGACGCTATTGCGACTGGAATAGGTAAGGCGGTGGTACCAGACCCGGACGAGACAATGCAGAAGTCTACCATAGTAGCCACGAAGTGAGCGACTCGCATATCCAATCGGTCGCCTGTTACGACCTGCCTAGCTGAACTGCAGTTGGCCTATTTTTCGAAGGAGCCTAGGACTAACACAGGGAAAAATGAAGAAGTACATATGGCATTACTACCCTGCCATCATTATGAATAAGTAAGAGTCACGCCAGATTAATCCTTTTCACTCTTTTTGTATTAAATTCCATGATAATCTTTTTCATTCTTTTTTTATTTAATTACATTATATAATTGTGCTTTAATCCATGTATGTGTTTGTTTCTTTATCATGACGAATTTTCATTTCAAAGATTCTAAAGAAGTTTGACTTGAAAATATTGTATACATCCCTATTTGAAACTTTGATTATTTATGTTTTTGAAATATAAATAACAAAAATTGGAATTCATCCACGTGAAATACCACAAATAATGAAAAACGGGAACATTCATAAATTACGAAATAAAACTTTTCAGACGGATCCTTTTCAATATTCTCAACAATCCCAGTAGAATCAAGTTACCAGTCCGAACTTCAATGACAAGCTCGAACAAAATTAAAGCGGAGAAAAGGAAACGTAATAATCTGACTTCTCAAATCCATTTTCAATCTCCACCTTTGGAATATTTTATAGCACTGCAAGCCATGCGCACACATGTTTCCGGTTTTCGAAAATACAAAATCAAAAGCGAAATTAAAACTATTAATTAACTGCTTCATGTGGTCTGTAGTAACTGCTATAATGCAATTGAAATAAATTAAGGAATGGGGCAAACTTTCGCAAGGTTTGAAAATTAAAGAAGAATCCAGCGGCACAATAATCCACCCCCGTCCACCACACGTTTATCCATGACAGTAACAAAGGCAGTAACTAGAGTTGGGAGTTATAACTACTTTTATTTCACTATCACGCCGTGAAGTTATTTATTTTTTGTCACTGTTATATTACGCGTGATAAATCACGACCAATATATTTTATTAGTGACGGTTATTGTCACTGGGTGTATTTTATTTCGTCTGTTACGTGTCGCAGTTACAATGATTTGATATAGAGTTATTTATTCGATTACAATTTATAAGTTTATAATTGGTAAAAAGAAATACCGGTGTCGCTCTAATGTTGTTGTTTTGGCTCTTTCGCACGATAGAATTCTGCGAATTATAACCTTAAGTAGTAGCTTAGCAAGCGTGAAATTAAATCACGCTCGCGTTATACCCAACAGGTGGTTTCGATGCATATAACTGACGTGGCACGTGAATTATAACGAGTGATATAACTAGTGATGCGTAAAATGTGCCATGCCTAGCAGTAATACACAAATTATTATGTACTCTGGACTATTAATGTTTTACCTTTTATAAAGTGCTATTCGAAGATGTCTCCTGAAGATGATTCGGTTACGTATTAAAACGTGCGTTGAGTGCATAATTTGTGTGTTACAGACTTTGCTACTAACGTGGACGAAAATGTGGTGGGCGTGGGAAGACTATTGTGCCGCTGGGGTCTTCTTTAATTTTCAGACCTTGGATTAGTTTGCCTCATTCCTCACACTCCCTTTTGTTTCATTTGCATTGCAGCAGTTACATAAGCCTTTGCAGAAATTTTGCAAATTAAACCTTAATTTCGTTTTTATTAACGCCGGAATCTATAAAATACAAAATCAATTCATCTATTTGTTAGCTACAATGCCTCGTAATGATACACAAATTTTCCCCCTGATTTTTTTCTGTATTTAACCAGTCCTATTTTGAACAATAGTATAACTGCCTCACTAGTAGACATCTCGTAAAAGGCGAGAGAAGTGTCACTAACATCTTGAGTAGGTAGTAGAATTCTGCAATGTCTCGACTGGCTTTATTCCATCGCCCAATCCGTTTCTACTGCAATTACATTGGTTCTTGTCGCTGACGTGTTCCACTTTGGAGGATAACGCGGCCATTCAACTTATATATGTGGTATTCAAATCTCACCACATGGATAATAAGCACCATTTACATCTTTGATTTTCATCGACGACGGTTATCTCTTTCCATCAGAAGAACTACCTATTTGTTTGCTATTTTATGAAATAACAAATACACACTATAAACTTATAACAACTTTTTTGCGTTTGGGTTAAATATGTACTAAAAAATGTGTCGTAACTCATAAGTACAACTTAGGTTGCGCTCGTTGGTTAGGCTATGTTCTTTTAAGAGCAGGTTAATAGTCATCGCAAACTATAACTGCACCGCAACGATACATCGTCAGCATGACAAAGCAATACATTTAGATTAACGCGTCGATCCCACAGAATGCAAACCTTCAATTAACGCATTGGTGTCTGACAGCGCACCTCACGCTTCTGTATTTTATACTATTTGTAGTTAGTACTTGAGTATTGATGAAACTCCATTAATGCCATAAAAGATAAAAGTGATTGGCAATATAAAAATATAAACTCAATAAAAAGTGAAATGGAACAAGTGCATTACAGACAGTACACTTGCTTGTCAAGCATTAGCGTTATTAAGTTATTAAACTTATACTAATTTTAACGTATATATAACTTAAAATTAAATGTGACAATGCCCTTTATAAAAGTAAAAGTTTTACTTATTTTGCAGTAGAACAGCCTTATATATGTATAAATTCCTACTGAAATTTTCTTCAAGGTATTACTTTTTACGACGATAAACATTGTAGGAAATAAGGTTATATTTTTGCTGCATTATAATTTTGCCGCAATAGCGTCAGTGACACTATCGTATTCCGGTTTGGAGGGTAAGGTAGCCGGTAATCTTGTGCATGTGGCATTAGACCTCGCCACAAGATAGCAACGCAGCATTAACGCCTTTGGTACCTATAGGCGATGGTTGACTCTTTCCTTCAGGAGACCCATCTGTTTGTTTGCTATCTTATGATATAAGAAAAAAGTTGTACATATACATATAAGAAGTAAAATGACTAACTCGTTTTGATTAATGTGAAGTAAATATTAAAGAAAAGATAACTTTACTCGTTCCGTGTTGTAACAAATATAATCCAGACTTTCCAACATTAGACATTATGGACATTTTAAGTTTCTTTTTTTTATCAAAAGACCAAATATTCATGTGAAGGTAGCAAATTTGCTATTTGAATAAGACAGTGTGTTTTAAATCATCATCAAATATTGCTGGCTGGAGTTTCTGGTCTGATTTGCTTATATGTGTTTAGTTTTAAAGTCGAGCGAATCCGATGTGACACAACCACGCAAATGTGATGAGTGATCAGCAGAGTTTCTCAAATATTCCGCTTACGGAAAACGTGGAAGTCGCATTTCATTGACGCATTTGCAGTGGATTTGCGCCGGTTTGTTCGGACCTTTCAATGAATCAGCAGATCTGTAAATTTTATTGTATACAATGTGAAATAGCAGTTTTGGTTCATTAATAAGACAGAATCCGTAAAAAAATGGGAACATCTGCAATTACAGGAAATATTTCTGAATAAATGTTTATTTGGATTGTTTAATGAACTTCGCATTTGTATTTCAAGCCTAGCCAAGCAAAATACGCCACAAGCGCGTTATTTGTTTATTACTGTGTATGATTTTTTTGACCAACGCGAACGGTTCGTTTTTGAAGCTATAATTAAGATATATTTTTACTAGCTGTGCCCGCGACTTTGTCGGCGTGGAAAAAATTTTAAAAAAACCCCGCATAGTTCCCGTCTCCGTGGGATTTCCAGGATAAAAAATATTCTATGTCTTTTCTCGGGTCTTAAACTATCTTTGTACTAAATTTCATCCAAATCGCTTGAAGAAGAAACAGACAGAAAGAGTTACTTTCACATTTATAATATTAGTATTGGACTAGTGTGGATTTATTTTATTTATTTAAAAACATGTATAGAGGTGGACATAATGCAACATGACATTCTCTACTAAACAAATGTGAACAATATTTAGGGTAGAGTAAACAGAAAAGTTTATAATATTCATTTACTCTCAACATATTCCTTATATTTGCTCCTTTATTTTTAAATTCAGAAGGTAGGAAACGGATACGGCTTTCCTCATAGAAAGAGATAACCATCACCCATAGATATTTATGCATTACTATCCGTATGGCAGTGATCCCATGACACGTGCGTAAGTTTACCAGCTACCTTACCTACCAAACCGGAATAACGACGATGACAAGTATTGACGCTATTTTGGGAGGAATATTTAAGGCCGTGGTACCAAATACCCGGGCAAGACGATCCGGAACTCTTTTATCTAGCAGTCACGATAGTAGTACCACGTATAGACAATCGCTTATCATATCACAACGATATACGAAAACATCTTCAAGGCCTCATCAATTTTAATATGATCTCACGTAAATTAATATTAAAACTATGTTTTTTGATATTAGCCTTATTAATTTATCTTTTTCAAGTGGTTTATTTTACCATTGATTCTAATATATTCACAATCAGATCCTGATGATCCCGTAACAGTTACCACACCACAGATAAAACACACGTCAACGTTGCCACAGGTAACGGCTCGGCCCATTATCTCGACTTTCTAACGTCCTCGACCCCGGTCAAGAGTTAATAATGAGCCGAAACCTGATGCCACTTACTGTCTCACTTATAAAGAGAAAGAGACCTAAAGCGATATTCAACTCACTTAGAGCACCTTAGAGCAGACTCTAAGCCCACCAAACTTGGCTGAGCACTTTACTCACCCAAAAAGCCCGGAACATGACAAAGATAAGAAATTGTGCCATTGCAGCAGAAATATATCCGAGTGAGACGTTGCGAAACTCCACCACCTTGTATTCAGGATGGCGTACACGATTAACACGTAAAACCAATTGCACTGTTACATCCCTAATTTCCATACTATTATGCTGATCTGCATGTAAGCTTGTAAGTCAGCATTATCCATACTAATATTATAAATGCGAAAGTAACTCTGTCTGTCTGTCTGTCTGTTACGCTTTCACGGCCAAACCACTGAACTGATTTGGATAAAATTTGGTACAAATATAGTTTGAGACCCAAGAAAGGACATAGGATAGTTCTTATCCCGGAAATCCCACGGGAACGGGAACTATGCGGGTTTTTATTTTAGAATTATTACCACGCGAAAGAAGTCGCAGGTACAGCTAGTTTACTATATAAATTCTCCCTGTTTCTCTCATTTCTTTTAGTTAGATATTAACTAGTCTAATTTATTATGGGGAGTGTTCCGACGAGTTGTTTGGATTAATTCCTGCCGCCGAATTCCATCATCGAACATCGCGTCAAAACTTGAAGTTCCATCCTCACCATCTCGATGTCTGGAATTCCACAACTGTGCGAATTTCCCGACACTTTATGCCTCGCACTACTCTATTTTGGAATCAATTACCGGCAGGGTATTTCCGAACGGATACCACATAGGGACCTTCAAGAAAAGAGCTTACTCATTCATAAAAGGCCAGCAACGCAACTGCAAGACCTGAAGATGTCCATGGGCGGCGGTGATCACTTACCATCAGGTGCACCTCTTGCTCGTTTGCCTCCTCTTCTATAAAAAATTGTTGCCCAGCTACGGATCTGCCCGCCGGCTGGCCTTCAGTAAGAAAACTAGTGTAATATACTCCGGGTCGAAACCGCCCTTCGTCAGGGCATCACGAACTGTGATCCATGTTAACGTAATATTGTATTCTACGTTCAATTATTATATTTTATAGCTATATAAAATTGTGTAGAAAAGTAATAATAAACATTTGTGTCCATCAAAGTGCGGTTTTTTTTATAAGTTTATGTGATGCAACCTACAAATATGCCTTTTGCGTATTACCTGTAGAATGGCAGATAGTTATTTCAAAGGGAGCTCTTACCTCGTGCCACAGTATACAGATTAACAATAATCAATCTACATACATGTGATATTCGAGCAACGCACACATAGACACCTTTCACGGACGCGATATCTCGGAATGGTTTGGTACAGTTTGTAACGCACCAGTCGGAGATATCGCGTCCGTGAGAGTTATCTATGTGTGCTATGCTCGAATAATCCTTGAATGTAACATTGACTTCTGGTAGTCTCTAAGTATTCTGTGCTCGTGCCGTGCATAGATTATATGAATACCTTGGTTACACAGATATGAGATTTATATACTCAAAGCCTTGCTATATATTATTACGATCTCTTTATTCAGTATATGACCAAAGCCTTAACAGCTTGATTAAAACTGGCGTTGAGAGATAACGATATTTTGGCGTAGAAGTTTTGCGAATAATCAATTTATATTAAAATGCAAAAAATATCGGTAAATGTGTGCCGGGCCACGCGCAAGTAGGATTCCGTTATTGCCCATCATAATAATGCGAGCCAAGAGGTATTTTTATTGTTTTCTAGTTTATTAACCTACTAGCTGATACGACAAACGTTTACGTTTATTATCGGCAAGGGTGTGTCCAAACGGATACGACTTGGGGGGCCTTCAAGGAAAGAGTTTACTCATTCTTAAAAAGCCGGCAACGCAACTGTAAGACCTCTGGTATTGCGGATGTCTATGGGCGGCGCTGATCACTTACCATCAGGTAAACCTCCTTTTCGTTTGCCCTGTCTTCTCTCTCTCTCTCTCTCTTATCAAACTTTCAGTCAACTGCCCAATTTTAAGGTAGTTTTAGTAAGCTATATTTTAAGTTTAATTCTGATCTAAACTTTAAATATACAGATTGAAAGAGAAACTGTAAATCAAGGTATTTATTATTTATTTCTCATATTAACTGAATCTATACGTATATAATAAAATCGCAGGAAAGTCAAAACTGTACATTGAATATTTTTTTAAAAGAATACTTGGGGCGTGATCTACAATCGATATCGAAGCCAAAAATATAGTTTTTAGATTTTTTGTCTGTTTGTCTATGTCCGGGGTAAACTCGAAAAGTACTGCATGGATTTACTTCAAATTTTACATGAATATTACTAACAGAACGGGTCAACGTATTATATGCTACATATATCACGCTATCATCTACAGGGGAGGACCTGTACGAAGTAAACGAAGTCCGCGCGGACGAAGTCGCCGGCAACAGCTAGTGTTAATATAAAATCTTAAAGTACAGGTATGTTATTCAAATTATGTTTTTTATTTTGAATATTTCTAAACTAATAATTCTCTACTTACACTATTGATTCTACATTTCTTTCACATTTTCCCTCTTTTATAGATTTGCTGGAAGAAACCTGGCTGGTTTCTCCGGTTTGGTCCAGACTCTATTGAAAAATAGACCAACTGCGTTCTGACAGGCGGGTCATAAAAGGCGACTGACTGGCTACACATGTCACTACCATCATGGCTGCAAGATGGTAGACTTCCGCAACGCCTCGGCGGGGTATTTGGTAATACCGCCTTATCTATTCCTGCCGGAATAGCGTCAATACTTATCGTGTTTAGAGGATAAGGTAGCCGGTAGACTTATGCATGTGGCGTTACCATCCCGCTACACAAATAGTAACGCACCTTTAACATCTTTGGTGTCAATAGACGACGGTTTCACTTTCCATCAGGAAAGCTATCTACTTGTTTGCTATATATTATGAAATAAGTTTGGCTTTTGTGGATTTTTTATAGTTTATTGTAATATGAACTTTATGTGTGTAATAAAGTATTAAACAAATAAATAAGGTGGGCGAGTAAGGCCCAAACCAAAGTCACCCCACCGATAGACAGAAGAAAATGAAATTTGATACTCCTTTCCTTGTCTAACCTATGCAAACACGTATACCAAATGCGTGTTCTTTCTTTTTCTATCAACAGGGAATTTTCACTTACATACACGCTTATTGTTTGCCTCTTCTCGCCTACTCTATATGTCACAGGTAATTTGTATGTTTCGCCATTATACAAATGGCGTCGTCATTTTATAAACGTAAAGATCCAATATAAATTGCCGAAGGCAAGCTATTGACGACATCAATTGCTTCAATGACATATATAAACTTTAATGGCGCCGACGGTCGATAAAGCCCCACTCCATAGGGCTCACTCTGTGGGTGTGGGACCTAAAGATAACCTAACAAACCAACTTCTTCTTTATGTAAGAAGCCGGATACGGTTCTAGTTCTAAATAAACAACCCATTTATGTAGCAAGTAATTTAAACAATATACGTTAGCAATTTGTTAACGGCGACAGTAAATCTCAAGCATATTACACAGAGTTTAAGGGACGGTCTAACGAAAATCGAAACCATAGCTGATTTGAACAATGTTTCCGAATTGGAAACTGTTGGAAATTTATATGTTTTTTTATCGATTTTTCTTTAATTTCGTATAATTTGTTTATTATAATACTCTACGGCGTTTTTTCTAAGAACATAGTAAAATTAAAGAAAATACACAAAATGAACAATGCAAAATTGTGCCGCGTGACTTGATATACGGTTGGTTCTAGAGCACGCGATGTATAATGACGACATTTTACATTCGGCGTAAGGCATTTTATAAAACGTATTTATCTTTGCAATCTGACGACGCCATTTGTACACGGACCAATTATAGAATTCATCGGCAAAATATACGAATAAAATACAAAACTTTATTAACACTTTACTATTTTCATTTCGGTACAGCTGTCAATAGTTAAGAGCAAAAAACAAAACAGCAAGCACTCTGACAAATAATGTAGGCTAACCCTAAGCAAAGATAGCAGAGAATGGGTATTATTCGGCCCAAGCACATACATATGTACACCAATCCATGTGATAAGATTTCGCCTTTCGAGTACACCTTTTGTTCCCTTAATCCAGAGCAAGGTTCTGCTTGCTTGTACGCTAAAAAATAATAAGATTTAATTTACACCAAATGTAGCAGCAGCAAAAAGCGGCCGACGCATTGTATTAATGCGGCTTAATGCGGCTAGGTAGATTGAGAGCAAGATTTACGATGAAAATTAAAATAAAGAGTTATTGTTTATATAAATAAAGAGCTATTAAAATAAAGAGGGAACTGTAGACAAAAGGTAGAATTTAATAGCCACATTTTTGCGTGATTGAATAACAAATATCTAAACATTCAAACTTGTATTCCCCTTGTTGGTCCGGACCACCTTTGAAGAATAAATCATCTGCCGTACTGGCAGGCAGTTCATAACAGGTCAATAATTGGCTATACGAGTCACTTCCATCATGACTACTAGGTGGTAAAGCTCTGCATTGTCTTTTGGAGTCTGTTATCACAAGAATAGCAACATACCATTGACATCAAATATCTATGTTGTCTATAAGCGATAATTGTCTGTTTCCTTTAGCAAACAATGAGAGCCATCAGCAACTTTACTAGGTGGTAGAATTCTCCATCGGCTCGCCCGGGTCTGGTCCACCGCCTTACCTATTCCTGCCGCAATAGCGTCCGTGCTGGTCACTGTCATGTTCCGGTTTGGAGGGTAAGGTAGCCGGTAAACTTATGCATGTGGCATTAGACCTCGCCACAACGCACCATTAACATCTTTGGTGTCTATTGGCGATAGTTGACTCTTTCCATCAGGAGACCCATCCGCTTGTTTGCTATCTTATGATATATATATATATATATATATATATATATATATATATATATATATATATATATATATATATATATATATACAAATCTATACTAAACGTAAACGTATACTTACTCGGCATGGTTACTAGCCTTCGGCTTACTCAAATTAAGTAATGAAATGCTAAACTTTTGTATCTTGATTATATCTTTGATTTAATTTTTCTATAAAAAATAGGGTATTTTAAAAATATGCCCTATTTTTAATTTTACGGTTTGATGATTTGGTTTGTAAAGTGATTTTTGAGGTTAATGACATTTTATTTCTTTTTCTTATTTCAAAGACAATGGTATGAAGAACAAAAGGTTTTATCCAGTCAGCGATAAAAGGGACGTTTACAGCGTAGGCGGCACAGTTTGATATTTCTTTCAATTACACGTTTCTGAAGTTTCCAACCCTCAAATATTTTGATATATTTAGATTTTGATATATTTAGTTAGAGAAGAATAAATTGTATTGGATAAACATAAGCCGCGCTAAATCACGTGGTCAATCGTCTTTGTTATCACAAGTAGTTAGACACAATACAATGTTATATAATTCGTTACGACACTATAATGTAGGTGTATATGTGTATGTATATATGTATGTCATAACGTATTTATTATCTACTAGCTGTCAACACAGCGACTTAGTCCGCGTGGACTTTGTTTACTCCGCATGCTCCTACCCCGTAGGTGATAGCGTGATAATATGTAGCCTATATGTTGACCCGACCTGTTAGTAATATTCATGCAAAATTTAAAGTAAATCCATGCAGTACTTTTAGAGTTTACCCCGGACATACATACAGACAAACAGACAAAAATTATAAAAACTATATTTTTGGCTTCGATATCGATTGTAGATCACTCCCCAAGTATTCTTTTAAAAAAATATTCAATATACAGTTTTGACTTTCCTACGATTTTATTATATGTATATAGATGATTTTATTATATGTATAGATATACATATAATAAAACTCGTAGGCAAGTCAATGTATGTCCGCAGTAAACTCAAAAAGTACTGCATGGATTTAATTCAAATTTTGCATGAATATTACTAACAGGTCGGGTCAACATATAGGCTACATGTTATCACGCTATCACCTACGAGAGAGGAGCTGTGCGGAGTAAACGAAGTCCGCGCGGACAGCTAGTATATAATATAATATTGTTAATATTCTATTAGAATTTCAGTAAATGTTTAGTGAGTCATGTTTAGAATTTAGCTTACGGTTTCACGTCCGTGTCTCATTACGGGCCTAACTGAAAAATCAGCGCCAGGCTCACGTCGGGCATACGATGAGTTGGATCATTTTCAGTGGCACTGTGAGACGCACACATTTATCATCACAATAGGTCTTCAATATTAGATCTAAGTGCCAACCTGATCATACACCAAGGGACGTAGTCTAAAGTAAGTCTAGAAATGAAATGATTCCATCTAGTATTTCTTTCCTTGTGTCTTCATAATCCTTAAAGAAATTACGAGTTCTATATTACTTTTATTTTCAAAACTACTTTAAATTTTTTTTTTTTTTTTTTGTTTCATCAGGAAAACAGATTTGCAATACCTTGAAAAATATTTTCTGGCTCTCAACTGTCCTAGAATGAATTCAAATTAATCTGTGGACAGGAATTAAAACGGACAAGTAATTGGACCATTTGAGATGCCTCAAAATTTAAATGAAGATTACTACCTGACTTTTAATAAAATGATTTGCCGACTTTATTAGAAGACATACCACTTAATATGTACCGAAACATGTGGTTACAGCATATTAGACAATAGAAGATTATTATATTAGATAATTAGATATTAGAAGACATACCACTTAATACATATGTACCGAAACAAGTGGTTAATGTAAGGCCACTGCTAGAAAACCGCATTTAAATATACAAATATATAGTTTTAAACTTTATTTTTGCAAAGAAAATAAAAAGTGACGTTTTTAGGGTAGCAAAGGGGTTATTTCAGGGTCCATAGGAGGGTTTTAATTTTTTTACATGTTTTCTTCTCTTCACTAATTAAAATTATTATTATGGGCTTAGGTTGTTTTTTAAACAATAATTATTTTTAATTATGTTGCAAAAAAACTTTACATCTGCGTAAACATATCTTAATTGGTTCTCCCGTTAAAGAGCTACGATGCCATAGACATACATACACATGGTGGTAAAATTTTTTATGTTGTTCACAGTTCGTGACAAACTACTAATTATTAGTGTTTTAACTTGTAATTAATGTTTTAAACGTTAAAAAATCTCATAAATGTGTTGGCAAATTTCCCAACATAATAATTAATGTGTATATTACCCGCCTCCTCCCACATTTACATATAGGTTAAGAGGTATCCGTTAACAGATAACTGAAAATCTGTTCAGAATATATCGACTATTATCTGTCAGCAAGACCGGTCTATTTTCGACACGCACTGCGTAAACAATAGTTTATCTTAGCATTCTAAAAACACTCTTTTTTAACGCAGTTTTAAATATCTTCCAAGAATTAGAAATAAACTGTAAACTCAGTCTATTAACGTGTATATATAAAACTTTAGAAGCACTTATACTGTTTTACTTTGTTTTTATGGTTCCGTTCTTGAAAAGGATAAACTGGTATATATATATATATATATATATATATATATATATATATATATATATATAGGATCACTTCGTTTTCCGTCAGTCAATATCCTTTTTCCCAGGAACACGTAAAGGTATCAAGTTGGAATTTATACTGAATACTTGAATTCATGTTCCTTCTCAGCTGTGAAAAAATCAAACTTGTAAGTAAAAGCGACTAAAAGATATGACTATTTTTGTCACATATTTTGCAATTTTAAAAGGAAAATCAATACCTATTTAGCACTTCTCGTTGACCTTGAATTATGAAAGGCTAGAAGCAATGTATTATATCACATGTAAGTTAAAAAATCTGAAAACTGTACATTTTTAGTTACATCATTTAAAAAACGCGGTGAAAAGATTTACATATGTTGCATATTTTGCGATTTCACGAGGGAATCAAAATCTATAGGTCTTTGTGTAGGTTATACCTACAAGTTTATACGGAACCCTCGGAATGCGAATGTAACTCGCACTTGCCGGTCAAGTTATTTATAAAACCAACTGGATTCGTGTCTTAACGCATCATCAGAACACCAAATCTATACGCTATAACACATACATGCATACTGGGTGATTGTAAAAGTATTTAGGAAAAAAATTGCATAATCAGTAAGTAAAATGGAAGTCTTTTTTATGATTAAGTTTTCATCATACTCTGAAATCTCATATTAAAATAATTTTCCGTAATATCTAATAGCAGTAAAATTATTTAGGTGACGTTTCTTGTGCACTATAAAAACTTAAAATATTCTACCAAAAGAATATTGCCTCCCTAGTTAAGAAATATACCATTGTCAGGAAAAAATCTACCACCAAGCTGACACTTTGTTTATTTAGTAAAAATCAAAATTAAAAAATGTTTGATTCAAGTACACCAATACAGGAACATTTGACGAGTCGATTTTTTTTAAAATAACTACCGAATCGGAACGCGGCCACACACTGAAAAGTTCCGACTCAGCGGACTTGTCTTTTTTGTCATCCATACTAATATTATAAATGTGAAAGTAACTCTGTCTGTTTGTCTTTTCTTCACCGTTTTGAATAAAATTTGGTACAAAAATAGTTTGAGACCCGAAAAATGACATAAGATAATTTTTATCTCGGAAATCCCACGGGAATGGGAACTATTCGAGTAAAACCCATAGACTTTTATCTACGTGAACGAAGTCACGGGTACAGCTAGTTAAATTATATACATGCCTGCTTTGTTTGTATATAATGTTTAGATACATTAATGCTATATTCATAAAATATGGTAGCCCTGAAGATGCTATAAAAAGCGGAATGGGTTGGCGATATAAACAATATAAAAAGTAAAACAATTTTGTGAAACAGTACAAGTGCACTCACCTAATTGCAAATGGAGTTTCATCAAGTACCGAGGAAAAAAGTATATAAAATTATTTAAAACGATCACTGAAAAGGCATATAAGCTATAGTATACACCTATATATTATCAGTTGTATGGAGGCTTAGATAAAGTAACATTATAATAAATTGGTAAAGTGTGTGTCGGGGCACGCGCAATATAGGGTTCCGAAGGTACTTATCACAATAATGCGGACTAAAAATAGAACTTTTTATGTTTCATACTTTGAACATGTAACGTATTTAACGTCAATGACTAATATATCCGCACCACAGGTTCACCGCCTATAAAAACTTCTTCAAGTATATTTTATAAGTTGGTCAACTATTACTCAAAAAGTTGTAAAGCTGTCTAAACCGTGATAGTTGTCCTTTTAATTTCATTACATTCACTACTGTGAATTTTTTCCCATCCTTAAAACTAACCATTTAAATATGCAGAAGGAAGACACACTTGACTTTAACAAAAATTAGCATTTAAATGCTTAATATTTCACAAACGGTTTGCTTAATCGAAAACTTGTTTTTACAAACCTACAATATTTTTTAAAAAACTATCCAACGATACCCCACACAATGGGGTACGTGAGAAAAAACTTAACATCCCCACTTTACATGTAGGGGAGGTAACCTGAAAAAATATTTTTCAAGATTTTATGTTACCACTTAGTTGATGTGACTAATATGGATATTCGTGCCAAATTACAGCTTCTAGTACTGAGGATATCTGAGGTACGGACGGACGGACGGACAGACATAGCGAAACTATAAGGGTTCCTAGTTTACTTCAGAACCCTAAAAACCATAACGAAGTTAAAAAAGAATAAAATGTGATGGATTAATATTAAACCCGCGCTAAGTCAAGTGGTCAATCGCCCTCGTTATCGCAAGTTGGTAGACAATATAAAATTCGTAACGAAACCATAAAGTAGCGAATTGTTTGAACACAATTTCAATGTCTAGGTTTATTGCAAGTTGGTAGACAATGTAAAATTTGTAACGAAGCCATAAAGTAGCGATTTGTTTGAACACATAATTTCATTGTGTATGTTTTGGTTGGCAGCCATATTGACTTTATTTCGTTTTCTTAACGGAAAAACAATATGACACAACGATCGCGACAAAAGTGTCACGTTGGCTAGAAAATTGTTTTCACTATTTCGGAGACGATGACGCATCTAGATATAGTTTCACTGGTTTCACTACGAAGCGATGTTACTTTGTCTATACCAGCGCTTGTTAACCGATCAATTTTCAAACCTTAATCAGCGGAACTACTTTAGAAGTAGGTATTACAAATAAACTCATTTGTACTTCCAGTTAACGTATATTTTATTGTTCACACCCAACCGGTTTCGTTTGTTACAGCATCATCACGAACGTTTCGCACATTTACAATATTTTAACAGATTTTATACATTATTTTTACATTAGGAGTGTTTTGTAAAGATTAGGTTCAATCTCAACCTAAAAAATACTGGTTTCTTATGGAGTGAAATTATTAGGGTTTTCACTGAATTTGGTTTTGAACCGGTTTAGTTTATAGAGGGTTTTCAGAAATATCTTTTGATGTTCGGCAATCCCAATTTTTGTCAGGACTATGAGTGACATACAATTCCACTGTTTTGGCTTAAACCAGTTCGTATAGGTTTATGAAGCGATCGCATTACAGATATGCTCCGAAACCTTTTAAAAAAACGCTAAATACTAAACAGTAATTTTAAACCGGTTTCAAACCCTAGTTTAAGCCCCCTGATAATGTGTTAAAATGCGAAACCGGTTGCCGTTAAAACATAAAATCATAGTAAAACAGTACAAGTGCTTCTAAGATTACACAAATACACGTTAATATGGAATTTTATCAAGTACCAATGATATTTAGCGTTGAAAGTAAGTAAGTATTAAAATCTTTTTGTATTGAATGAAAGTAGGAAGACCTATTATTGCTGGGTTTTTGGGGCTCCGTAATAAAAGGTTGCGGAACGGAAAGAGACACCTATAAATACCAAAGGTGTTGTTAGTAAGTTGCTATTATAAGGTATTATGGAATTTATGGAATTTAGATAATGTATGGGAGCCTCTCCACGCAAGTGAGACGAAAAAGATAGTCGAGTACAACGAAAGTAGATATCGTTAAAGATTGGCAAAATGCGGCAACACAGATCACCACCCATCTAGTCGACCAACAAACCGGGGAAAACTCCCCACACCCCCACCCACTCTTCTTACACAGATACATCAACTGTTTTGTTTCTATACGTTTAAGTCTCTTGTAGTTCGCGAACAGCAGCAAAATCTTGATATAAAGGTTTTACTATTGGTTTAATATTACGAGCAATAAACCGGGACAAACTGCTCATAAAATATGCGTTAATATCATATTATGTAGCAATAACACAGTGTGGGGCATCTTGTTACCTTATGACACAAGTTATGATGAAAACTACAGAGACATGAATTTTATGTCTCGTCTATACAAGCCTAATAAAGCGAATCGTTTTATACAATATTTTGTTAAAGTGGGCTGTACACTCGCCGCGAACCGCGCCCTAGTTCGAAGCCGCGGTTAACGCCTGATCTTTGTGCGAAAAAAATTTGTCCAGCCCCCAATTCACGTTATTAGGTACGTCAATCGAGTCATAGCGCTTAGGTTCTTACATACCAAAACACGATACAAGGTTGCGTCGTAATTACGCGGCATAATGTGTTATAAATGTGTAAGAACCCTAAACGTTTCGACTTTATTGATGATTTTTTTTTTATTATTATTATATTATAAGATAGCAAACAAGCAGATGGTTCTCCTGATGGAAAGAGTCAGCTATCCCCTATAGACACCAAAGATGTTAATGGTGCGTTGTTTTCTTGTGGCGAGGTCTAATGCCACATGCATAAATTTGCCGGCTACCTTACCCTCCAAATTGAAACACGACAGCAACAAGCACTGACGCTATTGCGGCAGGAATAGGTAAGGTGGTAGTACCAAACCCGGGCGAGACTATGCAGAACTCTACCACCTAGTAGCCACGATGGTAGTGACTTGCGTAGCCAATCGGTTACCTTTTACGACCTGCCTGGCAGAACGGCATTTGACCTATTTATTACGTCGACTAAATGACGGTCACACATCGGTTGGTAAATGTGTCAATTAGCTGATTATCATTTTCGTTAACTATCAGTTAATTATTTAGCTGGGTTTACACTAAGCGTAAATACTAGAGATTCACGTGTATGCTGCGTGATAAAATCTGATAACGATGTTGGGATAAGATACCGATGGTATCTGTGCGCAAGCGTGTTCTATCGTGCCCTCATTACACTATTCTTCAAAGGAGCCTGGGACTAACACGGGGAACGTTGTTACGAAATCGGGCCTTTGTACACACTCAACGTAACACAAGCGCAAATCCTTTGTCACAGAACAAAATATCGACACCGACCAGGTAATACCGCGAAACGCGAACGCAAAGACATGAAACTATCTACACTCGCTTTTTGTCATAACATAGCAAAAAAATGGCTCTTCTGATGAAAAGAGATTATTATTACCTTTTGACACCAAAAAATGTTAATGGTGCGTTGCAAGAATAGGTAAGGCGGTGGTACCAGACCCGGGCGAGACAATGCAGAACTCTACTACATAGTGGCCACGATGATAGTGACTCGCATAGCCAATCGATCGCCTCTTATGAATTGTTGGGCGACAAATGGTCCATTTTTGCTAGAATTGTTCAAATAAACTATTTTATGATATCGCGTTATAGACTATAAACTATATTTTTCTAGCGCGCTACGTTATAGACTATATTATAACGTATAACGGGAACACTGATCGCGTGAGCCAGCTGAGATAGCGCGTGACTCATCACAACGTCATAAAGCGAGCGATGACCGAGCGCTATAACGCTATAAACTATGTTATCTATACATATAATAAAATCGTAGGAAAGTCAATGTATGTCCAGGGTAAACTCAAAAAGTACTGCATGGATTTACTTAAAATTTTGCATGAATATATTACTAACTGGTCGGGTCAACATAAGGGCTACATATTATCACGCTATTATCACCTACGGGGAGGAGCTGTGCGGAGTAAACGAAGTCCACGCGAAAGAAGTCGACGGCAACATCTAGTAACTTATAATGTCTAGCGTATACGGTCTAGCACGTTACTCGCTAGTTCGCGTAGCTCGTAACTTCATAGGTTATAACGTCATATGTACGGCCTACGCTAGTCGCTAGGTATATAGCGTGACGTTATGTTATGACCGCCCCGTTGATCGAGTGGTGAGCGACCCTGACTACGCAACCAACAGGGCTCGGGTTCGATCCCCGACGGGGACAAGCATTTGTGTGATAAGCATAAATGTTTGTATTTCCAGGTTTGGGTGTTTATTAAATATATTCTGATATTTATATATGTTTTTCTAAGTATTAGTATCGTTGACTAGCACCCATAACACAAGCAAATAATTTGCTTACTTTGGGGTTAGATCTGAGTGCTAAGTGTGAGTTTTTCTTTTCGCATTCGATTGTGAGCGCGTTTCGAGTTTACTAGGAATTTGTATGTGATTTGTATAGCGCCACCTAGTGGTAAACTGGTTTCTCACGTTTACCATTAGGTGGCGCTGTACAAATCACATACAAAATCCTAGTAAACTCCAAACGCGCTCACGATCGAATGCGAAAAGAAAAACTCACACTTAGCACTCAGTAAGTGTAATTTGTCCCGTTAATATTTATATTTATTTATTTAGTGCCGAATATGAATCTACATGGCGTACGTTTTACGTTGAGTATACATAGAACGCTATACATTTAACGTTATGCGTTATATTAACCACCATTATTCTTCACAAAACCAACACGGGGCTTTTCACGGAATACTCGGATTTTTGCGCGGCGAGTGTAGAGTGCGCTTTAAATGCTTGAATTTTTTTATTTTCCATCGATTTCAAAAGAAAAAGTTTCATTCATCAATTCAATTAAACTGCATTTTTATGTTTGATCTCGGTCTCAGCCAATTATGAACCAATTTGGAAAATTCTTTTTTGTTTTTTTTTCGATTTTGTTCCACCCCGCGGATCTCAGCATATCATTAACATCATTGGCATTGGCGATAGTTACTTATTTCATCGGGCAACTACCTGTTTATTTATTATCATATAACATAAAATATAATCCTAGCCAATCATGTGCCTCATGATCGTGTCACTCGTCCCTTTCCATCAATAATCATGAAAATTAGGAACTGAAAAATATCTACGACTGTGCAATTCTCGAGGCACTTTTTTCCCCGCACTATTCCTCTGTGGGACGAATTACCGGCGGGGATTTTTCCAAGCGGATACGACTTAGGAACCTTCAAGAAAAGGGCCTACTCTTTCTTAAAAGGCCGGCAACGCAACTTCAAATCTTCTGATAGTGTGGTTGGGTCTGATATCTTCTGATAGGGTTAGGTAGCCAATAAACTTAGGCATATGACATTAAGACTCCGCTACTAGGATAGCAATGCACCACTATCTTATAATATAACTAGCTGTTGCCCACGACTTCGTCCGCGTGGATTTCGTTTACTCAGCACTGCTCCTCCCCCGTAGGTGATAGCGTGATAATATGTAGCCTATATGTTGACCCGACGTGTTATTAACATTCAGGCAAAATTTGAAGTAAATCCATGCAGTACTTTTTGAGTTTACCCCGGACACACATACAGACAAACAGACAAAAATTCTAAAAACTATATTTTTGGCTTCGATATCGATTGTAGATCACACCCCAAGTATTCTTTAAAAAAAATATTCTATGTACAGTTATGACGTTCCTACGATTTTATTATATGTATAGATATAGATAAACCAGCCACGTGCGAGTCGGACTCGCGCACGAAAGGTTCCGTACCAACATCTATTAAAGAAAATCACGTTTGTTGTAAGTACACTTAAATAGGTATTTATTTTATGTATTAGGTATTTATTTTTATATTTAATATATTTACAAATACTTATTTTTTTGAAAACATTCAAGTTTCTACCTGTTTATTAAGATAGAGTAAAGAAAGTTGCTTAAAAATTACGTTTGTTTTATGGGAGCTCCCCTTTAATATTTACTTTATTTTTATTTGATTATTTATTTTGAAAGGCAATATACCTACAACTAAATATTCTGCAAAAATGTTACCGTTATTAATATTAAACAAAAACCTGTTACCGTTATCAATATTGAGCAAACAAATTGAAAACAACACGTTTATTGTATGGGGGGGGGTAATATTTTTTTCAATTTTTAGTATTTGTTGTTATAGCGGCAACGGAAATACATAATTTGTGAAAAATTTCAGCTTTCTAGCTATCACGATGTATGAGATACAACCTGGTGACAGACAGGCGGACGGACAGACAGCGGAGGCTTAGTAATAAGGTCCCGTTTTACCTTTTAGGTACGGAACCCTAAAAAGTGACTAAGTCGCCTGTAAAAATAATAAGAATATATGAAGAATAGAAACAAAATATTTGAGATTGAAGTTCCCAGAATATTTTAAGAAAATGAAATCGTGACAAATCGATTCCTTGTCACGAAACCCCAAAAAAGAGAGAGGTTTTCGCGAAATTATTTACAAATTTATTCTGTATATATAAAAATTAAATATTACTCATACAATCAATAGATCTATTCATAGATCTAATAGTTTTTGTGATATCGAATAACGAATTTTGTCGTCGACTTATAACGAATTTTATGACAAAGCCAGATTTAAGAGGTCTAAAAGCTTTAACAAATTTATATGAATGTCCTTAACTTTTTGTAATGGAGACCCTTAAATTCGGATAAAAGGGTATTCGTAGGTAGGATACGTTAGTTAAGAACAGATTTTACGACAGGTCTGGCTTAAGCTAGTCTTCGGATTTTCGCAACTTTATGTACCTAATAGTAGTCTATTGAAATTCTCTGTAGGGTTGCTAGTAAACGAGTTACAACGCGAAAACCTTTCGCACCCTTTTTTCAATATGGCGACCGGGGGAAAAGGCGGCGACCACACAAACTTGAACTTATGCTTATTATAACCTCCTATACATCAAACAAATAAAATTGCATCCTCTGAAAAACACAACTCTAAATGTTACTTTTTAATAGACCATATGTAGTTATTGGTTTTGTAATACTGCGGCCGCACTTTTTTCTATTGTCACAAAGCTTCGCGTAAAAACACTATATATGTGACCGGCTATTATATATATATATATATATATATATATCGCTGTTCGTTAGACTCGCTAAAACTCGAAAACGGTTGAACCGATTGAATTAATTGTTAAAGTCCAGGGAAGGTGAGAAAATATAAAAAAAATAAGATTAGTTAAAAAGCAGAACAACGTTTGCCAGGTCAGCTAGTAATGTAATAAAATTTGGACGGTGGTTAATTTAATTTAATTATATTATTAGTAAATGTATATTTTAAATCTTGTTAATATTATAAAAATGTCATTGAAATGTAATATGAAATCTATGGGCCTGGTACCTGAAATAAAATTGTATTATTATTATTATTATTATTATTATTATTATTGTCGGCTATCGTAGCAAGTAGATTGCGTTTTTCTTATCGCGTGGTTAGCGGTATGTCAAAGAGTTTTAGCGCGCTAACATATCGCACTGCGTAGATAGACTAGCGTTATAGCGTTGTTAATTTTAGCCGTTGTTTTCGATCAGTTCAAAAGTGTGTGAGTGGTTGTAAAATGGAGTGGAATGATGAAATCGTAAACTGTGCCCATCACGCGGAATCAAAAAAAATCTGAATCATAAAAAATTTATTTTTTTACGATTCACATTTTCATTAATTCAGTCAGTTTATTCAAAGTTTCAGTAATTAATTGTTAGCACACATATAGAAGTAAAGATAGTCGTTCACAGCTACACGTTTGAAAATGAATTGAGCTATCTTAGATTATCGCATGATATTTCGTGCAAAATATCGTTGCCGCTAATATGACCACAGATTTTATCACGATAATGTTTTAGTGTCAAATCGTACAAAACTTTGGCGCATGTTACTTCGGGACGATAGACACAAAAGCGGCTCCAGCATATATGAGACTTGAAGTTAGATTATTTTAGATTATTTTAATTTTCAATATAAAATAATAAATCTGCCATATTAGCGATAATTATACTAAGTAGGTAGTATTTTAGTCAAAATTGAATAGACATATGTCCGTTCTGGATTTAGAGCTTGACATATAAAAACAGATTATGTGTATTGCACGCCTCATAAGCGGAGAGTTAAGGAAGTACAATAATATAAGTTTTTTTAATAGTAGAGGGGGCAAACGAGCAGATGGTGTACCTGATGGTAAGTGATCACCACCGCCCACGGATATCCGCAAAACCGGGGGTATTGCAGCTGCGTTATATTGCGTTCTATAAGTGCACAGATTTATAGGACAACCTTTTTACAAACTTTAATACTTTACTTTAAAAAATATTTGTATTAATTTTATATATTTTTATTAATTTATATAATTTTTTATATATTTATATAATTTTATTAATACTTTTAAAAAATATTTGTCAAGTATAATATATAAAAAAGACTGATTTAAAAAGAACACGCATTAAGATGTGCCAGAATTACGTTTAAAATACTTAACGCGTCGGTGCTATTTTTTTTGACAGCTCCAATATGTCATGGGATTGTTTCCTATTCAAAATTACTATCCAACTCAGTGGCGTTACGAGGCGTGTATAAATAAATAAATAAATATTCATGGAACAAATTACACTTACTGATCTAACCCTAAAGTAAGCAAATTATTTGCTTGTATTATGGGTGCTAGTCAACAACACTAATACATAGAAATACATATATAAATACAGGAATATATTTAATAAACACTCAAACCCGGAAATACAAACATTTATGCTCATCACACAAATGCTTTCTTATTTGTTTCTTACATAGGGGAGGGAGGGTGTCAAAAACTAGCAAAAATAATGGCCCCTAACTAAAGTAAACTTACACTACTAAGATATGTTGGTGGCATTGTATTCGTATTATTTATATATAATTTATTTTTATTTCACATATGCTGGGGCCACACTTGCCTCAATCGTCCCGAAGTTATATGCGCGCTAAGGTACACGCAGTCCGGAACATATGCGAAAATATCCGATAATAGCCGGTCACATCTGCATTTATTGTGTCATTGCACGAAGCTAACGATACACGCAAATGCGGCTCCAGCAATATTGAACAACAAAGTCACTTAAGAATAACTGAAATATACAATGAACTAACATATGTGTAGAATTATAAATTTGTAAATTCTAAGAAGAATTAGTGCGGTACTCTGAAGAAGTAAATAATATCTAAATTAAAGTTATCTAACAAATAATATATAGTATATATTGAAACATTACGCCCGGGTCGTTTGCGGGGCCTATAGTAAATCAAACGTCTTTAATCTTTCCAGTTCACCATTATTCACTGGTTTGTCGATAGGCATGACTCATGGCCGCATCGCTGCATTTTACCGACCAGAGTGCTAAGTGTGAGTTTTTCTTTTCGCATTCGATCGTGAGCGCGTTTCGAGTTTACTAGGAATTTGTATGTGATTTGTACAGCGCCACCTAGTGGTAAATGTGAAAAACCAGTTTACCACTAGGTGGCGCTGTACAAATCACATACAAATTCCTAGTAAACTCCAAACGCGCTCACGATCGAATGCGAAAAGAAAAACTCACACTCAGCACTCAGATAATCATTTTTGTTTATTACTAGCGATAATCGAGCCCAACGACTTTACGTGCCCATCCGATGTACAGCAATGATAACACACCACCGGCTAGATTCTTAGCTGTTGATAAGATTTTGAATTTTTGTGAAAAACCATAACAACACTCGTCCAACCCGGGGATTGAACTCGGGGCCTCATAATCTGAGCAGAATCGGTTATATCCTAGACCACGTGGCAGTCTGAAAAGAAAAAAAAAATAATCCAAACAATTCTGTAAATTGCGGCCATGCGAGTCGGACTCGAGCACGAAAGGTTCCGTACCATCTATAAAAGAAAATCACGTTTGTTGTTAAAAATTACGTTTGTTGTATGGGAAGTAAATAATAAATATTTAATATTTACTTTATCTTTAAATTGGATAGTTTCCATCGTCGGCACTTGGTGAAACGGCATTTTAAATTATGTATTACAAATAAACTCACTTGTACCTCCAGTATATTTTTAATTTTTTACTGTTCACATCCAACCAGTTTCGCTTATTAAAGCATCATCAGGGATTACTTTATCTTTATTTAATTATTTAAAATAAAATTTAAGGGTTATATACAACTAAATATTCTGTGAAAACTTTAAGCGTCTATCGTTATTAATATTGAGCAAAAAATACGAAAAAAGCACGTATTTTTAGTATTTGTTATGATGGGAACGGAAATACAAAATTTCAGCTTTCTAGCTATCACGGTTTATGAGATACAGCCTGATGACTGACAGACAGACATCGCGTGGTAAGTAAGGCTTAGTAATAGGGTCCCGTTTTACCATTTAGGTACGGAGCCCTAATAAAATTCAAATAAATCTTCATTAGTAAGTTTCAACGATCAATCGCCAAATCAAGATAGGGTTAGGCGTCAATTCAAGTTTTAAAGTAAACAACATGCCGTTGCGAACTGAAATAACACTCAGACGGTTACTGTAAAGAAATTAGTTCGAACTAATGACTAAGATATTAAAATATTAAATTCTACCATACATAAATATAAACACGTAATCCATAATGCGTCGTTACATTGCGTTTAAAAAAAACTTTCAAACTTCTTATTTGTAATTTAAAGATTATGATGTTAAATCTTATTTCTGGATTTGTTATTCAACGTTTGAAGGTATTATTTTTGTACAGAGACAGATACCGTCAAAATGTTTATACAAATTAGAAAAACAGACGAAATAACGATATCTTATACTAACATTGCAAGTCTGGTGGATTGTTTCGAGCTTTTATCCAATATATCCTTTACAGCACCCTGTAATCCTTCCATAACAAACCTTATTGTCTACGAATTTATAGTTTCCAGCACAGGTGTCCATAAATCATTGATATAAAAAACCCAAGATACACATACGACGTCAGTATGTCTGTGTGTATGTATGTAGGTGTGTGTGTGTGTGTATGTGTGTATGTAAACATCTCACATCTCATAACTTTTGAACGGCTGGACCGATCGAAATGAGGTTGATGACATACGATTGGATTCCGCTCAACTCAGACTTCCTGAAAATTTGAACCGATTCGGTCTAGGATATTTTGAGAAATTTTGAAAAAACCCCAAAAAATTTGGTGGAACAGAATTTTTTTAAAATAACTTCCAGATTTATGTACCGTTTGAGTACAAAAACTAATCAGCTCTATTCCTCCAAAAACTACGTCTGCATAAATTGCATAAAAATTGGTTTATCCGTTCGGGAATTACTTCGAAATTTTTCAACCAATATTTATTTGGTATTCTACGATATTTTAGTACAAAAAAACTACGCCGAATGCCTTTTCAAAAATTAAAATTGAATCTATTTTTCAAAATTACAGCTTTTCAAATATTTAAATTACGCTGTTTTTAGCAAAAATAACTTTCAGGCTAATACATCGACTGACATAAAAATCTTAACAGCTTTTCTTCTTAAAATCTGCCTCAAATACCATTAATGGGATCAAAATCGGTCATTGATAAAATGACGCAAATTTTTGAAAAAAATGTTTTTCAACATTGCTTCGAAATGTTTTAACATATTGATTATTTAGATAAGCAATATTCTAGATCTCAAAAATGAGTTTAATGCCATTCGAAAGATCAAAATTGATCGTTTCCAAAATATACAGCTTTTCAAAAATTTTAATACAGCCATTTTTAACAAAATAGATGTTTGAATTGAAAAAAAATCTATGCGTATAGTTTTTACTCTTTTGATCTTAAAATAACTTAATTTAGCGGGAAGTTTCAGGGTTGGCCTGCAGGGTCAACCCTTTACAGACTTTTTATACCATAAGATATCAAACAAGTAGATGTCTCTCCTGATGCCAATGGGAACATATTTTGTGACCATGTGTATACTTGTCAAAGTATACAGGTTGGCTGGTAAAATATTGTAAATACTGTTACGAATAATCTAGAAGCGTGTAGAGTTGGAGCGCGCGCGCGCTAACTATCTAGAAATAAAAGAAAGAGATAGCTACTCCTATTGACAAACAAATAGTTGACCTGGGCTATGCCATAATGGACTTTGTTGGATATGGCATAAGGTTGAAAGTAGCGTGTACTAGGATTTATGACTCATAACGTGTTTACGATAAGAAGTGATTCATTGTTTCCCGATACATTTAGATTTTTCTGGATCCAGCTAGGACTTTACCCTGCCTATAAATAGAGAGGTGTTGACAAACACAAGGCAGTTTTTTATCAAGCGATCGAGAACGATACATCAAGTGACCAGTGCGAAGCGAGAAGTGTTTTATTGTGTAGTGTTCTAAGTTCAGTGATAGTATAGCGAGTGACTAGGGTGTAAAGTGTATTTTAGTATTACGTTGTGTTGTGTTGTGTTGTGTAAATACACGGATTTAATATAAGTGGTGTTTTCTTACAATTGCGAACCCGAGTCCGTAACAGTACTTGAGGGGGTTAATTACTAGATTTTGATAAAGAATATATGCAAAAATAAGTACTTAAATTTTGACCTAATTTTCCAAGAAAAATATTTAGCACGAACAATAACGCACGGCGGCGCATAGAAGTTAATTGTTTACAAGCGGTGATTTACTGAACTCGCGACTAAACTCTTTAGCACATCGTGCGCTGACAATACTTTTTGAAAATTAATACACTAATTTCGTTAAGGCTTATAATGTGGTTAGAACATTGCTATAGTGGTGGTAAGAATATTGCTTATATTCTTTTTTTATTATATTATTCGCCTCTGGTCTAGTGGTCCATTGTCGGTCTTGGCCACATAAGGTCCCGGGTTCGATTCCCGTGTCGGGCAATTCAAAAAAGTGTTTTTTCAATTTCTGACAAAAACAACGTTGTCTGGGATTGGAAAGTGCTCGGTTGACGATAGTGCTTGCCACCTATCACATTGTGGGTCTAAGTATCTTCGGCTAATCGTGGGTGCACTGGTTATACCTGTGCCTACCTCTTCGGGGATACGGGTGTAAAGATACTTGTGACCATGTCTTTTAATATGTGCAGTACTTTAAGAGTCAACCTTTGTAAGTAAACGCCCGCCATATAATCCTAGCAATAGTTCGTAATAAATTACCAAATTACATCAAAATGTCTCACACCAGTTCAAGTTCCAAAGTAAACAACTTGCCATCACAAACTAAAATAGCACTCAAGGTTCGACGAAAATTCGGACTACATTAAATATATTAGTTCGTGATAGAAATAGATCCTATAATATTTATTTCATAACTAGCTGACCCACGTAGCTTCGCCCGCAAGAAAAATCTGATGCTTTCTTCAATATAAATAAATTGGTAAAATACGTGTCGGGCCATACCTAATGTAGTAAAAAGCGTAGGTACATTCAGAATAGATCGTGGTCTAAGGAACATTTTTATTTTTGATTAATAACATTGACTTACTAATATATAAGTAAATGATTAATAATAACATGCTGAATTTTTGTGAACAGCTTCGTTTTGACAAGACGCCCATCTTTTCTCTCTTCAAAAAATCTCGAATCAGTCAACTAATAAAGTTAAATTAATCAGAAAATTATAGCCAAAAATTCCAACTTTGGAGTGCCAGACTAAGAAAATTTATTCTTGAATTATAATAATAATTATCGAGAAATTGTGAGAAAATTAGGTTTCTGTTAATTATTTTAAAAACCTCATAAATCTGACATCTTCAGAGTGGAGGACTCGTCAGAGAAACTATCAAATGTTTAAGACAAACCAAAGTTTTCCATGTTCATATATATACACATATAATATATATATATATATATATATATATATATATATATATATATATATATATATATATATATATATATATATATATATATATATTGCTGTTCGTTAGTTTCGCTAAAACTCGAGAACGACTGAACCGATTTAGCTAATTTAGGTTTTCAAATTAATTGTTGAAGTCCAGGGAAGGTTTAAAAGGTGAGAAAATATAGAAAAAAAAGAGTAGTTAAAAAGGCGGAACAACGTTTGCCTGGTCAGCTAGTCAATAATATTTGAACCCCTTTAACTTTATTGGTTACTCGATTCCAGATTTTTCAAAAAGTGGAAAGTTGGGCGTTTCGTTAAAATGAACTATTTACAAAAAATTAGCATGTTATTAATCAAAAATAAAAATATTCTTGGGATCAGGGTCTAGATAATCTACCGACGATTTCTAGCCCTGACGATGTGGAAAGTGGAAGAGTTATGAAGTTACAAAGAAAACGTTGCCTTAACATTATCAAGTGCGGTTGAATTTTCTTTCAATTTGAAGGAAGTTATGTAAGTAATTTGATATAAGAATAAGTTAAAATATCTGTCAATTTTTACAACCCAAGGTTATTTCTTGTTTTACTACCCTAGATGCCCGGCTCTATATAAAGCGCTTATAATTGGCAGAGAGCCTCAAAGTGCAAGGCATCCCCCTCTATATTAATCTGCCGCGCTCAAGTAAATCCAAAAATATTTCTTGGGTTCCCCTACTATAGGCTAATACAGCGACTCAAATGAGTAAAGTACATGAAGGAGTTACTAAGATTATTTTACACATTTTACCATCGGCACTTGGTGAAACTCTATTTGTAATTGTGTTAATACACTTGTACTGTATCACAAATCACTTTAAATTTAATTAATATCGCTAACCGGTTTCGCCTTAACGGCATCTTCAGGGCTACGAGACTTTATAAATATAGCATTAACGCACATATTATCTTAACTAATATTTTACACAAAGCAAGGTAACATTTCTTTATCTAGCAGATTTTTGAATACCTTGTTTTGTGTAAAATATTAGTTAAGACATGTACGTCAATGCTATATTTATAAAAGTGTCATAGCCATGAAGATGCCGTAAAAGGCGAAACCGGTTGGCGATATTAATTAAGTTTAAAGTGATTTGTGAAGCAATACAAGTGTATTAACGAAATTACAAATAGAGTTTAGCCAAGCGCCGATGATAAAATGTGTAAAATAATCTTAGTACCGTAAAATACTTTTTCATGTACTTTACTCATTTGAGTCGCTGTATTAGCCTATAGTAGGGGAACCTAAGAAATATTTTGGGATTTACTTGAGCGTGGCAGATTAATAGCCCAAACTATAGTCTCTGTGCGACTCGATCTAATTAAATATATTGTGTAATTTTATGAAAACTAAAAGATGAATCACGATTCGTGAATTATATCGTCAGCAATCACAGCTGTTACTCTCAAATATATTTATAATGGAATTTGTGTCATAACAATACATTATCTATACTGCTTTATAAATCTGTAACGTTTGTCTACACATTCAAATTTTTTGTCAAACTTCGTTATAAATTTTTATTTTATGTCTCAAATTAATTTGAACATTTAGAAAATTTTTGTTTGTATATAAACGCCTTGGCCGATTTTAATGAGAATTCGTATGTAGTGAGTAAATGTGATAACGCAAATGATAGACTATATAATTTTAGTCCGTATGTTCCGATATAATTCAAAAACGACAAGATTAATCTCGATAAAAATTAATATATTCTAAAAATACGAGATTGCGCAACTAATATGCCGCTTAATCTGTTCATTCATTCTGTCTGTATTTATGTCCGTTTATAACTTAACAACAGCGAGAAGAAAAATATAAAAACATAAATAAAATAAGGATTAAAATAATATACCGTAAAGAGGTTTTACTGTTTAGTCTATGATCAAACGAAATCATAGAATAGTTAAATTTCGAGCAGAGGTTGTAGATTGATCGGGTACTTGTACTGTCCGAAGGTCAAGTCAAGAGTCTTCGCAACCAGCGTGTTTGTATGAAGAGAGTAATGAATTTGGAGGCATCAAGATAAATCTGCAAGAATCCTGACGTATGTCACTTCTCTCTGCCTACCCCATAAGAGATCTGGTGTGATGAAATGTATGGATGTATATAGATACATAAAATATAAAGAAGACTATATAAAGAAAAATGTAATTCAGCTAGATAAATATAATATTATCCTTAAGATGTTTTTAAAAGAATCAAATGTGTGACTGAGTTGATTTTTTATATCATAAGATAGCAAACAAGCAGATGGGTCTCCTGATTGAAAGAGTCAACCATCGCCTATAGAGACCAAAGATGTTAATGGTGCGTTACTATCTTGTGGCGAGGATTAAAGCCACATGCATAAGTTTACCGGCTACCTTACCCTCCAAATCTGAACACGACAATGACAAGCACTGACGCTATAGAACAAGGTATAGAACACCTGAAGCAAGAACGTTGTTGCCTTTTTACGATAATTACGCGATGTTATATAGATTAAATACTAGATCAGATATTATATAGATATTTTTACGATGATACATGAAGCAAAAACTTTATATCCTTTTTACGATAATAACGCAAAGGATAAGGCACAACGGTTAAAGTTAATATACTGAAAAAGTGCAGAAAGTTAATATTTTTTTTAAATAATATGCATTAGAAATACAGATAGACATCCGCAATACCAGAGGTCTTGCAGTTGCGTTGCCGACATTTTTTAAAAGGCTCTTTTCTTGAAGGTCCCTATGTCGTATCCGTTCGGAAATACCCCTGCCGGTAATTGGTTCCACAACAGAGTAGTGCGAGGTAAAAAGTGTCGAGAGAATCGCACAGTTGTGGATTTCCAGACATCGAGATGGTGAGGATGGAACTTCAAATTTTGACGCGATCCGATGGTGGAATTTGGCGGCAGGAATTAAACCAAACAACTCGTCGGAATACTCACCATGATAAATAATAATAAAGCATTGAAACCATTAATCTCCCTTGCTTGCTTTTTTGTTTGTTTAGCTATAAAATAAAACCGCGAACACCGTATTGTGTCATAGTCTTGTAATTCTAGTGCAACATTTCTCTGTTCTATTTATAACACCAGCACGCGAATGCGTTCGTAAATAAACATCAGACACAGTTATCTGTAGTTGACATTTTAATGATGTTATCCCTGAGGAATTTTGAATATTTAGTTCCATGTCATATCTGAATCTAATCTTCTGTTTTATAACTAGTAAGCTTGCTTGATTTTATTGATATTAAAAGCACTTAATATTTATCAATTTATTATGGAATGAAATTTGATACAATATTATCTAGGTGTCAAGCACTTTTTAATTATTATATGCTTATATGTTTAAAATTTAAAGTATTTTATGCTCCTAAGCCCTTGCAAAGCCTTAAGAGCATAACATTTTTGGCAGTTCCTAGCTGTCAAGCATTTAAAGATTTTTTATTTGGATATAAACTTGGATAAAAAAATTATATTTCGACTCAATTTCAAAGAATGTACTACTTTTTTGTCATGTATCGTCTAAATTGATTATAAGGTGGATTCTTATATTTCTTATACATGATTTTGTGAAATCTAAATAATTTTAACGAATCTTATTTTTTTCCACAGAATATTCAATCCAGCGAATACAAGAAAAAAATAGTATACGCATCATGGGAGGAAAGTATGGCATTAGAATCGACACACAAAAACTATATAGGTACTAATGGGAGATTTAAAGTGATTTAAACGCCGACCAAAACAATAATGGAATGTAAATAAAATTAATTTAATAAAATTTCAATTTATTATAAGTATTGTAAATATATAGTAATGTGTAAAATTGTCTATAAAATATCGTAACATACATATAATATATGGTAATTTTTAAAATTCCTTCCCTTGCCTTCCCTTTGCCTTTCCCCTACCTTTCCCTTTTTTCCTCTATCTTTCCCTTAATCCCCTCGCCTTTCTCCTACCTTCCCCCCACATTTACCTACCTCATCCCGAACTTCCCGTTACCTTCCTGCTACTTACTACGAAATTTACTGCGTTCAAAAATTATGAAATCAGTTAAAAATCAAAAAATTCAGAGCAATTTGTTCGCCCTGATATATGAAACCCAAATAAATATAAAGAGCAAGTGACTCATGTTTCTGTAAAGATATTAATAAAATTAGTTGTATTTTTAATGTCGCGGAATTCTGGCGACAAATATTTTTAGATTTTATTTTAAGAGAAAACACGATGGCGATCGTTAGCAGCGATCTCCCTTATTAGTTAGGGCCTCTTTTGATTAAATCATCAATAGTTTTTCTGCCAAGCAATTTAATACCTACAAAGTTATTATTAATCTATTCACGAATAAGAAAAGACAATTTCGCGAACGATGGAGTATAAAAGTTGGCACAGGTAAAGCTTCAAGCCGAAGATACTTATGGCTAATTGCACTGTGGTCGCCGTGTTGATCCCGGCCTCCTTTGAAGAATATAAGCCAGCTGCCGTTCTGCCAGGCAGGTCGTAAGAGGCGACCGATTGGCTATCAAGTTACTACCATCGTGGCTACTAGGTGATAGAGCTCTGCATTGTCTGTCTGTCTGGTACCACCGCCTTACCTATTCCTGCCGCAATAGCGTCAGTGCTTGTCACTGTCGTGTTCCGGTTTGGAGGGTAAGGTAGCCGGTAAACTTATGCATGTGACATTAGACCTCGCCACAAGATAGCAACGCACCATTAACATCTTTGGTGTCTATAGGCGATGGTCGACTCTTTCCATCAGGAGAAACATCTGCTTGTTTGCTATCTTATGATATAAAAAAACTAATCCTTTCTTAGCTTAGAACAGTCTTTATTGACATGCTGTCACACTCTTTTATTTTAAGACAGAAAGTGACAGCGTACTACTTAGGATTTTCTTAACCTAAGACAATGTTGGTGCAATTGGCCATTAGTCCCACAATGTGGTAGGTGGCCACTATCACATTGTGGAACTAAGTATCTTCGGTTAATCGTGTGTGCACATTTGTACCTCTGTCTTCCTTTTCGATGATACGGGCATGAAGACACCTGAATGTTAATAACTGCCATTTGCTAAGTTTAAAACCTGTATAAATTATTACTTTTGTCGGCTGGTCTCGTAACTGCCACTTCAAACAACTTCGCAAACTCCTGTTTGCGAATTCTTCTTCTTACTTTTTTTTATTTTTAAAAACAACAAAGAAAAATATCGACACACGAGATTTGAACCTGCGACCATCTCCCTACAGCCGGGACGCTCGTCCACTGAGCTAGTGTCGACAGGTTCGAGGTAGCGAAATTCTTCTTTGCTATATAATCGATTACGTCGATTTTTTTTAATTTTATTTTTTTACATCAGAACTTGATCATTTATGAATCGAAGATAATCTAAATCCTCTTTTGTTTGGAAAAGTATAATTTTCCTGTGGTTCCATTTTAATTTGGAAAAGATTTAATGCAATTCCAAAGATGCAGGAAGAAGGAAGTTGGTTGTCAGATTTTTACTGAATTCGGCCTTATACAGGGTTACATTTACTCTAATTTTAAAATTAGGAACTAAATATTGAATTGAAAGTGAGTTTTAATAATTATTGTAAAATTATTACAAGATAATATAAAAATATTCATGTATACATACATATGCTTACTTAGACATAAAATACATATACATTTATACAAACATACACATTCATCTAAAGTTATACTACATAGATTCTAATGTATTTATTTTATTAAAACAAAATAAGATTAGGTAAAGTAACGAGGTAAGATTAGATAAGATAAGATATATATTATAATATATGCCATATTTTTCCTCAAGAAGAAATTATTCACGATTCAGCAAATGGGCTTTTAGATGCTTTATAATCTATGTTATTCTAAAGTTTAATTTAAATCCGTTCGGTAGTTTATGCGAGAAAGTGTAACAAACATCTACCCACACATTCATCATGCTTTCGCATTTATAATATTAATAGGAATAGGATTAACTAGCTGCAGCGTGCAGCTCGTTGTATTATAAAAGTCTTTGTCGAATCCCGCGGGAACAACTCATTTTTCTTGATAAAAGTAGCATATGTACCTTATCTAAATTCGTTCAGTAGTTTTTGCGTGATTGAGTAACAAACATCCATCCATCCATCCAAACATCCAAACTTTCGTATTCATAATGTTACTAACAGTGATTACAGATTTATGTAAAAAAGTATCTTCCCGAAGAGGTAAGCAGAGGTACAACCACGAACCAGTGCACCCACGATTAGCTGAAAATACTTTGTCCCACAATGTGATAGGTGGCAAATCTATCACCAACCGGGCACTTACCCAATAACATGCAACGTTATTTTTATCAGAAAACTGAAAAACGTATTTTTGAATTTCCCGACCCGAGAATCGAACCGACTGCCTAATGTGATTAACACCGTCAACAGACCACTAAACCACAGAGGCGACTAACACAGATTTTAAATAAATAAATAAATATTCACGGGACAAATAATTACACTTACTGATATAATCCCAAATGAAGCAAATTATTTTGCTTGTCTTATGGATGTTAGTCAACGATACTAATACATAGAAATACATATATAAATACTTTTACGTACATAATAAAAACCAAAACCCGGAAATACAAACATTTATGCTCATCACACAAAAGCTTGTCCCCGTCGGGGATCGAACCCGAGCCCCGTCGAGTGCGTAGTAAGGTTCGCTAACCACTCGACCAACAGGGCGGTCTATTGTATACATTGATTTACTCGCGATAAAATGTACTAATTACACATCATAGAAATAGAAATGTTAACAAAGTAATTTAAACACAAAGACCTACAAAAAATATTTTTTTGTAGGTCTTTGTTTAAACACTTAATTTACTAACGCGAAATTGTTTCTCATTTTACGTTTTGTTTCTCTTTTAATTGGTACACTTTTAGAGCGTGGACCCGATGTCCATTTATTAGTAAGTCAATGATTGTATTAGTGTGTTTATGTAGTAAGAAAACATTTAATTTTTACTGTTCTAATAAAGCACGCTTACACATTGGCTATTTCCAAATTTATTACGTCGTATTTATAATATGCAATCACTAATAAATTTAAAGTTTCATGGCTTCTACTGATTTATAGTTCTCAGTACTTTTTACTGAAAAAAGTCTGTTTTTATTCAATTTACCTATATAAATATCTTCTGATATATAAAATTCTAGTGTCACAATGTTAGTTACCACACTCCTCCGAAACCGCTCGAGCGATTTTTATAAAATTTTATATGCATATTCAGTAGGTCTGAGAATCGAACACTATCTACTTTTCATACCCCAAATGATAAAGGATGTCAACCCCTTACATTTTTTTTTATTTTTTTCGACATTTTTTTTTTATAACGGGGCATTAAAAAATACATACAACTCTAAATTTTTACCCTTCTATGACCAACCCCTATTTTTTAATTCAATAATTTATAGGCAAAACAACCTTTGCCGTGTCAGCTAGTAATTTATAGAAATAATAATTTATAGAAATAACAGAAGATGAAAGGTTAATAAAAAGATATAAGTAAAAAATATACTCACGCCCGTACTCCAAAAAGATAGAGATACAACCAGTACACCTACAATTAGCTGAAGATAGAACCTGTTATAAAAATGTAATATAATAATTTGTTTGGATTTTACTAGGTGGTAGAGTTCTGCAATGTATTGTAACACCTTTATGGTGTTACATACGAACTGGCCATTTTGTCGACTTTCAAATGTAGAACTGTTTAGTATGTAGAGAAAGAATAAATTGTTTTTAGAATAGGAGTATCTTTTAAGATTTGACGTAAGATAGACGTCTCTGAAAATAAACGAAGATATATACGAAAAGTCTAATTTCTTAAAGAATCCCAAAAGGTCCTGCTACTAATTAGTACCTCGAGCAGCCAAGCGAGTACCAAGAAGGTTCCCTGAATAAAAAAGGGATATCGTCGGCAAAGTAACACGTCCGGCACGTAGTACGCTGGGCGGCGTTACAAATTGGCGGAGGCGCCGTGCAGTCGCGGTGTGCAGTTGCTGTGGGAAGTTGCTGTGTGAAGTCGCTGCGGGAAGTCGCTGCGGGAAGTCGCTGTGTGAAGTGGCTACGGAAGTCCCCACGTTCAGGCGCTACGCGCAATCACCACGCTAGAAAAACCAGGAGAGCTAAGTATTGGTGTCAGAGGGTAAGAGTTGAGATGGAGGCCATCAAGCGCTTCAACGGAACGCAAAACTTGGCGTTCGCTGAGTTTATTAAAGATTTCAAAACGGTCGCGGCGATAAATAAATGGGACATGGAGAGCCTACCGTTACTTCTGGGATTATATCTCGACGGTCCGGCATTAGCATTTTATAAAATGATATATACCGACACGGCCAATTTCGATGAATTATGTAGAAAAATTGAAAACGAATTCCCCGTTTCAATAAATTATGTGGAACGATTTTATGTATCTAAGCAAGGCCGTGATGAGGAACTATTAACCTATTTTTACAGACTCAGCGACACCGCAGTCAAAGCTGAAATTTCAGACGTAATTTTTGTAAAACAATTCATCAAAACGATGTTACCCTCGCTAAAAGAAAAACTGGGGATGAGAGTGTATTCGTCGCGGGAAGAATTACGAAACACAATCATTCAATACAACGAGGTCTTTGGGGGTCAATTGAGAGCGAGTAACCTTCCTTTACAACCGCCAATGGGGGTACAACAGAAGGTTAAATTTAGGGAGGAACCAGACATCCTGCCCAGTACGCCCATACGCTCACAGGCAGAACGTCCACAGCCGTCGGAAGTTTTTCACACGCCCCGGTGTAATTTAAGGCCGAGACGTTATGAAAGAACGGCCTCAAACACACGTAATGATTTCAGACGCAGTCCGATGACACCACAACACCCAAACATACAGGGACGCCGCCAAAGAAATGAAACGTGGGAGATGAGAGCTGCGTCCCAAACAGATGAAGATCTCCCGGCAGAAAGCAAAGGTTTGTCCACTCCATTTATACAGGTCATAATTAAGGGTCATTCGTGTTCGGCGTTAATCGATACGGGAGCAGATATATCGTGCATGTCAAATGATCTCGCGGAACATCTAAAAATAACATTCAAAGATGATGCACCCAATAGGCATTTTGTAAAATCGCTAGGAGGATCGTTACTAAATGTGATAGGAAAGACGTGTGTAAATTTAATGATAGATAACAGTATTTTTGCGAATGAAATGTTAATAATAGAGAATATTAAAACTAAACTTATATTAGGTCGAGACTTCCTGAAAAAATATGATGCTGTAATAGACTTTTCAAAGAATTTCATATGTCTTAAACAGCGTTGCTATGTAGATTTCATTAATACCTCATTGCTACGAAATAATGATGATCTTTCCAGTATGGACGACTACCATAGAAACGTTATAAATAGTAATGTCACTGATGTAAATAAATCATATAATTTGTTAAAAACAGATTACATGTATTATGTGAATTATGTAGAGAAAAATGAGGATAAATTATATCCGCACGTAAATTCTAACAATGAATGCGAAATGGATGAAATTAACATTAATCCGGACTTATGTAAAAAGCAAAAGAATATGTTACGAAATCTGTTTAGTAAGTATAGGAAATGTTTCGCATTTAGGCCCACAGAATTAGGTAGGTGTAAACTAACAGAAGTAGAAATAAAAACGGTAGACCAGGTAGCAGTACACCACCCGCCATATCGTGTTTCACCTAAGCAACTGGAAATAATCAATATGCAAGTGAGAGAAATGTTAGACAACGGTGTCATTCGCGAATCTAAAAGCTCTTATGCTTCCCCAGTAGTGTTGGTGCGGAAGAATGATAACACATGGAGATTCTGTGTGGACTATCGTAAGTTGAATAAAAAGGTGGTGACAGATAGCTATCCATTGCCTATTATAGAGGACATTTTAATATATCTGTCAGGTGCCCACTATTTCGCTGATTTAGATTTAAATTCTGGCTATTGGCAACTTATGATTTCGGAAAGTGATAGGCATAAAACGGCATTTATCACACTGTCAGGATTGTATGAGTTTAACGTGTTACCTTTTGGCTTAAAAACAAGTCAGGCAGTATTTCAGCGTACAATGGATAAGGTGTTAGGGGATATCAAATACAAGAATGCCATCTGTTATGTTGATAATATATTAATATGGGGGAAAACTTTCACAGAATTTAAGGAAGCATTAGAAAAGGTGTTAATGCGCCTTAAGGAAGCGAACCTTACGCTTAAACCAAATAAATGTAGTTTTGGGTATGGAAAGATAAGTGTGCTAGGGCATGAAATATCGGGGGTTGGTATTCGACCAGATAGCAGGAAATTAAAGGCGATAAAAGAAATGCCTGCACCTACAAATGCAAAACAGGTAAAATCGGTACTGGGAGTATTCTCCTATTACCGTAAGTTCATTAATAATTTTGCCAAAATTGCTCTACCCTTAACAAAATTACTAAAGAAGGGGTCAAAGTTTTGTTGGTCCTCGGAACATCAAAACGCGTTTTCCATTATCATAGATCGAATGTGTAACCCGCCTATTTTAAGTCATTATTCTAGTGATAGGGATGTTTTAACTAGACTGTATATAGATGCTAGTGGAGAAGCTTTGGGATGTTGTTTAATGCAAGGAAAGATAGAGATGCATCCGATATCGTATGCGTCGAGGAAGTTGAGTGAGGCAGAAAAGAAATATTCCACTACTGAGAAAGAATGTTTAGGTCTAGTGTGGGCGTTAAATTATTTTAGGCATTTTTTATGGGGATTGAAATTCCAAGTCGTAACCGATCACAAGGCGTTATGTTGGCTTAGAGATAGGAAGGATATGAATGGAAGGTTGGCGAGATGGTCACTGAGCATACAAGCATATGATTTCGATATTGTGCATTGTGCAGGCAGAGAGAATGTGGTTGCCGACTTTTTAAGTAGAAACCCGTTGAGTGTGGAGAGTACAGCCGAGAACGCTCAGAAAGAACAAGAGGATGGTTTGGAAGTATATAAATTAGAGGTAATTAAGGTCCAAGAAGAGCAAGGGATGGATGAGTCATGTAGGCGTTGGTTATCCCGAGTAAGGATGAGCAATACCGGAATATATAAGGGGTATATTTTGAAAGAAGGGGTTTTGTGTAAGAGAGTAAAGCGTGGACATGTTATGAAAGATCTTGTAGTTATACCAAAGGGTTTGTTATGTGAGACCTTACAGGAACTGCATGACGACCCATGGTCAGGGGGTCACTTGGGTTTGGCAAAAACGTTGTGTAAATTCCGAAACAGTTATTATTGCGAGAATGCTGAGAGAGAGATTGAGAAGTATGTAAAAACGTGTAGGTTGTGTCAAGAAAGAAAAAAGGTCAAACAAGTGGCTGAACTACAACCTATAACTGTGACCCATATGATGCAAAAGGTAGGAATCGATATTTTAGGGCCTTTTAGAAAATCTTTAAATGGAAATAAATATATTATAGTATGTGTTGAATATGTGTCGAAGTATGCGATATGTAAAGCGGTACAAAGAGTTACGGCAGAGAAAGTGAGTGAATTTCTGATTGAGGAGGTGTTTTGTAGATACGGAGGTGTTAAGGAAGTAATTTCTGATAGGGGAGCAGTGTTCACGTCACACCTAGTGAAAGAAACTGTAAATCGATTTGGGGCAAAGTCGCGATTTAGTACGGCGTTTAGGCCAGAAACGAACGGGTTAGTAGAGCGGTTCAATAAAACGCTGGTTCAAATGTTATCGATGTATGTTGCCAGGGACCAACGTGACTGGTGTAGATTTGTGCCATTAGTATGTCATGCATATAACACTAGCAAACAATCAACCACTAAAGTTTCACCATATATGATGATGTACGCTAGGGAACCGATATTCCAAAGCGACATGGGGGTAAATAGGGATAGTCAAAGCCGAGAAGTAAATTATGCCGAGAGACATAATTTACAAGGTGCGTTAGTTCAGAAGGCGGTACAAAATATTAGAAGGGCACAAGTTAGGCAAAAGAGATATTTTGACAAAAGGGCTAAAGTAAAGGACTTTTCACCGGGACAATTAGTATTAGTTTATACACCAAGACGGGTGGACAATAGGAGTTTGAAATTATGTAGGTTATATAAAGGGCCGTTCAGAATAGTGGTAAAGAATATCTAATGTAAATTATGTAATTACGAAATTAAGCAATAGGAGATATAGAGATATTGTACATATAAATAGGTTGAAAGCATTTCATGTACGTATGTAAAAAAAAAAATATAGTGTACTTATAGTCATTCATTGTAATAAAAATTGTTACATGTTAGACCATTACTTTTGTTTGGGCTTATGTATGAGAATACTAATACTTGTATTTGTTTCATGTAATATGACGGGGCTCAACCAATGCTGTGATGATGGACCGAAGCTAAAAGAAAAAAGATGACCAAAAGAATATTAATTGAAGAAATGTCATATTTCATGTATTCCTCTCAAGTTCTTCTATTTAATAATAAACTTATGAGTACAATGTATACTAGGGACAGAGCCGCCTTAGTATGAAGTCGTAAGAGTCAGTATAGGTTAAGGGTTGAAAGTCTTTTGAAGGAGAGTTCAACTTTGTAGTACGACATAGTCGACACAAAGGATATCTGTATAGGATATACATGAACTCGGATAGTTATGGGAGATATTATAATGATGGTATTAATATGATTCATAGTAAGGAATATTTATGATCGTGGTATGTATATATTGGGGCGAGCTCGATGTTGAGAGGAAGTAATACTTCAATCTTTTTTCTTTTGGTCCACCAGAGAAAAGAAGTTTGAATTGTTATGCCTTTCCATCTCTTATTATCTCTTATACAGCTAGAGCCCTTCAGGCTAAATTGTAATAAAATAAGAATGTTTGCGGTAGGATAGGTTAGGTGAGGGGACTGTGGTCTGTCTTTTAGAGGGGTTTTGGGAGACCAAAGTTTGTGCCATGGTGTGGTGGTAAATGAACAGAACCACACATGGGGCAAACTATCTTTTAGGAAAAGACAGTCCCACCAAAATGTACCTTCCCCTCGTAGGTAGGGCAATCAGGATAAGGATAGGTAGACCATATGAAGGTAGACAAATGCCCATCCAGTTTCAGCTGCTCCCACCTTGGGGGGTAGCTGATGTAACACCTTTATGGTGTTACATACGAACTGGCCATTTTGTCGACTTTCAAATGTAGAACTGTTTAGTATGTAGAGAAAGAATAAATTGTTTTTAGAATAGGAGTATCTTTTAAGATTTGACGTAAGATAGACGTCTCTGAAAATAAACGAAGATATATACGAAAAGTCTAATTTCTTAAAGAATCCCAAAAGGTCCTGCTACTAATTAGTACCTCGAGCAGCCAAGCGAGTACCAAGAAGGTTCCCTGAATAAAAAAGGGATATCGTCGGCAAAGTAACACGTCCGGCACGTAGTACGCTGGGCGGCGTTACAGTATCTCCCAGGTCTGGTACGGCCTTTCCTATCCCTGCCGCAATAGCGTCAGTGCTTGTCACTATCAGTTCCGATTCTGGTTTGGAGGATAAGGTAGCTGGTAAACTTATGCATGTGGCATTAGACCTCGTCACAAGATAGCAACTTCACAAGATAGTTGCGCCAAAGGTACCGCCAAGGTGGTTTTTTTAACACCACCGCCAACTTATTTTTTACGTGTTTAACACAAAATAACAAAAATTGTGCTTTTATTGAAGTTATATGTATAAATAAATGATATTTTACTTTGCGTTAAACATTTTTTTCGTTTGACTGTACTAGTTTTGGATTGAGCAATAGATTTTTAAATTAATTTTTGCGTGGTCCGAGTCGCCGGAAGAAAAATATTTAAATTAAATCAATCCGGCAACTGGGACCGCGGTTCCAGTTAATGCGGTCCCAGTCATCAGAAACCTCGAATTATTGATCAACATTCATAAAAAAATATTTACAGTCATGAACCCAATTTGAGTAGTAGTGCATGAATGAGCTACGTATGGTATATTTTTGGAACGAAGTTCCTTATCGCGCGTTGTGAAAGGGGGCTAGACGGAAAAAATTGTTACGAAAAGTTGTCACGACACTTTTTGCTATATAAAGTAAGCTATTGTTAGCTGTGCGGCGTGCGCATGTTTCTCTCTCTCTCTCTCTCTCTCTCTCTCTTATAGAAAGCAAGCCAGATATTTTCATTTCTATTATTATTACGAAAATTGAGCCTACTGATTAAGTTTATATTACATTATATTTGTTAATAATAAAAAAAATATTATTATAACTTTAAAAAAAAATTACAATTCCTTCACTAATTAATCGAAAGGAACTTCGTTCCATCCGGGTGTCCCTTGACACCTCTCAAGTTTTTTTATAATATTTTGGGAAAATAAATTTAGCTACGAATTATGTGTAAATATTTTATTTAGCGCAAACTCACTATATTTTGAAAAATCGGTTCTACAAAAAGAAAAAAGAAACAATGATCAAAGATTTATCCAAGTTTTTTTCCGAGATCCATCCGAATGATCCGATTTACGGTATTTAAAGCAGTATTTTTTAAGAAGAAGAGTTGATTATATTTTGAAATCAATTGGCATACTAATCTGAGTGATCTTTTTATAATATAAACTAAGTTTAATAAAAAATAAGACGGTGAAAGTGTAATATAGTCCTTTATTAAAAATACGCAATGAATACATAATTTCTAGGCCTTTGTGTGACGTGTGGTCGATGTATATAAGTGAAATATAATATGGATGGGTGGGTTCAATTTTAAATTCCCACGGTCAGGGGAATAATTTTTACATTCATTTTACATGGATTCGAAACAAAAATTATGCGAAAAGCTATATCCGATTTCGAACCGAGTTCCTATATTTGTATTTTCTCGGATACGGTTTCGATGCAATGCGTAAGCTCTCTTACATATTTTCTAACAAAAAACAAAAATAATTTAAAATTAAAAAAAGGGCGGTAATGCGATACTGTCTTATAATTAGTAAAAAGTTGACACAAATACAGCTGACTGACTGCTGAGTGACAAGGACAGTGTTTGATGGATGACAGATTTTTTTATATACATAGTTGGCAGATGTACAAACAAATCTACAACATTTTACTCAGACATCAGCTATTATTATGACTTCGTTAAGTTTGGCTTTGTTTTGTTCATGAGGACACTTCTGGATCCTTTTTTTAATAAGATAGCAAACAAGCCGTTGACTCTCCTGATGGAAAAAGATAACCATATCCTATAAACACCAAAGATGTTAATAGTGCGTTGCTATTCTTGTGGCTGGGTCTTAATGCCACATACATAAGATGCCGGTAAATTAACTAAAAATAACTGAAGCAAACGATGTATGGGGTCTCCTCCGTGTTCTTTTTTTATATCATAAGATAGCAAACAAGCAGATGGATCTCCTGATGGAAAGAGTCAACCATCACCTATAGACATCGAAGATGTTATGGTACGTTGCTATCTTGTGGCGAGGTCTAATCAATAAACAGGTTTACGGTCTTTGCCACGGTCTAATGCCACATGTACTTGTTTACCGGTTACCTTACCCTCCAAACCCGAACATGATAGTAACGTGCACTGACGCTGTTGCGACAGGTTAGGTAGTAGGTAGGTAATACCAGACTCAGGCGAAACAATGCATAACTCTACCACCTGGTAACAACGAAGGAAATGACTCGCATCGCCAATCGTTCACCTCTTACGAACTGCCTGGCAGAACGGCAGATGGTCTATTTTTGAAAGGGGGCGCTGACCAACACGGAGTAAAATCTCAATGTAAAAAATTCTGTTATTAGTGGTTTCTAAATTTAAAACAAAATGTAAAATCTCGAAATCTAACAGTAATATATTTAATCCTCAAGCTCGAAGCATAATAAAGTGTCTACTGTATAGGTACGTATACCTACATCGAGTTCTGTAACACCTCAGTATTTGGATCCGCGATGCAGTGTATAACCTCTCTTACTCGATTGCTTGACAGCCATGTACGAACTCAAAGTTTAGGTGTGTTTAAAGCAACTACTAACCAAAGATACCTTACAAATTTACTCGATACATAATATCTAACAAACTAACTCAGATCTGCCAAAGTAAACCACATCGTATTCTGAGTATCTGAGCTTAGCCGGTTTCGGCCTGTATACATTTTCTATGTTTAACTATCAAAACCTATACCTAGATGTGTCAGAATTTTCATTGATTGGCCAAGACACCATTGTATGAATGGCGCACAGGCTTATCAAGTAAAATGGCAACATTGAATTATTACTAAGTATCTATAAAGTGTCCGAGCAAAATTTCAGCCCAGATATCTTACAATTTGACTTAGATTTCTGATATCAGCATTTGTACTGAGCACACCCATTCATCGAAGAAAATGTATTTAAATTAGATTAACTTCTGTCATAAATGATATTTATTACAGAACCTGGTAATTTCGTTGTAGTTTGAAAAGGTCTTATTTAGTACAAAATAAATTCTGTACAGATTTGATTAAGGGTTTTGGATATACATGGAAATTTATGGTTAGTCGATGCTCTATGATAGCGTTTAGTTCAAATTTATAGTTATAAAGTTCCATTCTAATAACTGTATAACCCGGCGCGTTATTGATAAAATATTTGAGTAAGCATCCTTTGAAATTTAATCTATATTAAAATATTATAAATGCGAAAGTTTGGATGAATGGATGGATGGATGGATATTTGGATTCAGGATGCATGTTTGTTACTCAGTCACGCAAAAACTACAAAACGGATTTAAAGGAAATTTGGCACACAGGTAGATTATGACCTGGAATAGCCAGGCAGTTCGTAAGAGGTGAATGATTGGTGATGCGAGTCATTTCCTTCGTTGTTACCAGGTGGTAGAGTTATGCATTGTTTCGCCTGAGTCTGGTATTACCTACCTACTACCTAACCTGTCGCAACATTTATACGCGACGCGAACGCGAGTTAATATTTTTGAGTTAGTATAAAATTAAGTATAAGATAGGGTAAGTATAAGATTGCGTATTATGAGACTTCCGAGCGAAGCCAGGTTTTCATCTAGTCTTAACAAAACTACGTGTCACGTTTGTCCGCTATGGATGCCTAAACAATTGAACCGATTTCAATGAAATTTTGTAGATATCTATGTTTGGTCGAACTTAAAAGATAGGATAAATTATATACAGACAATACAGCAATGCTGCCATCTGACAGTTTTAATTTTGAAACAACGTCAACCCCTCCCTTAATCAAAAACTTGTTTTCACAAACCTACAATACTTTTTAAAAACCTATCCAAAGATACCCCACACAATGATGTACGTGCGAAAAAAATAACATCCCCACTTCGCATATAGGGGAGCTACCCTGAAAAAAATTATTGAAATTATTTTTTATTTGATTTTATGTTACCACTTTGTTGACGTGACTAATATGTATATTTGTACCAAATTACAGCTTTCTAGTAATAAGGATCTCTGAGCAATCATGCGGACGGACGGACGGACAGAACGAAATTATAAAAAAAGTATCTTCACGCCCGTATCCCCGAAAGGGTAGACAGAGGTACAACAAGTACACCCACGATTAGCCGAAGATACTTGTTCCCACAAATGTGATAGGTGGCAAGCATCGACCACACAGCCCATAGACGCCTAATGTTCGATTTTCCGTATTGAATGCATTCTGGCAACTAGCTGAGCTGAGCTGCAACATCGTGATTGGCTTACTCAAGGCCACAGTGAAAGATAGTGATGTACAGAGAATCTGATTGGTCGACACTGATTGGGTATTGGTGCATGGACATTTACATCGGAACTATAAGTCAGATGTGTTGACAGAAGCCATTCGCCAATTATTAGGGGTCTATTGGTTGTGTGGTCGGTGGTGGCAAGCCTATCGCTAACCGGGCACTGTCCAATCCCGGGCAACGTTTTTTTATCAGAAAACTGAAAAAACACATTTTTGAATTGCCCGACCCAGGAACCGAACCCGGGACCTCATGTGGTCAACTCCGACACCGGACCACTAGACCACAGAGGCAACTACGAAACTATAAGTTCCTAGTTTACTTCGGAACCCTTTACTTCGGAACCCTAAAAACGGTCGGAGAAATGATGAAAAAAATGAATGAAACGCGCGAATTATAATTTTATTCAAATGTCATAATCTAGATATTAAACAAAGTGCCTATTTGTGCTACGCTCTGAATAATTACACGCTCGGTAGAGAATTTTATTCTATAATGAATTACGTGTAGCGTAGTCACGAATCTAAGGTTTATACAAACTGAACAACAGATAAAACTGAGGGTTTCATTGTGTTAAATATGAAAACCGCCTGTTTACTCTTTTATACCTCCGTACTATTGTAAAACCTTTATAGCATTTCTATGTAATTATTCCTTAAACTCTTACTTTACAGGCACAAGGTTTAATTTCGCTTGAACTACGGTAGACATTACTGAAAATAATAAAACTCTCATATTATCTTAAGAGTCTATTCGTTTAGAAATGTTATACCGAATACCACATTAAATAAGGTTATTAAAAAGAGAATTTCTTTTGATATATAAAGGATGACGACTGTGTAGATACCAGACGGTACGGTAGTTTAGCTCGAAAGTAAGAGGTTACTCGCAAACCATTCCAGGTTTGAGAGAGTTTTGAAAATTTTATAGATTTTGCCAAATTTCAACTGTGCCGCTTTTAACACATAGGCCTAATGTGGCAACCACAATAAAAAACATGCCACTTGAATAAGATGATGATGACACTTAAGATGTGAAGATGTGAAAATGGGTGTTTTTATCCGAAACCGGAACAAGACAACGAAAAGCAATGACGGTTTTGCGACAGGGATAAATAAGGCAGTGGCACAATACCCGGAAGAGACGCTACGGAACTTTAGCAACTAGTAATTACGATGGTACAGTGAAACGGGGTAAATAGAGATGCAGGGGTGAAAAGGGACGAATTAGATTATTATATTAAATTAGTTTCATCTCTACCGTAATAAGTTTCGTCCTTTTTCACCCCTGCATCCCTATTTACCCCGTTTCACGGTAGTGACACGTATAATAGTCAATCAGTTGCCTTCTAAGACCTATCTGGCAGATAAGCAATTGATCTATTCTTCAAAAGGGAGCCCAGATCAACGCGAACAACTTGGCAAATTTGTTTAAAATTTTTTATTCTTACCCAAAGATTCGTCGGAAACTAAGTCTTTTTTAAAAGTTGTACGGGTGCTGAACGCTCGCAAAATTGTCCAGTCCAGTTTTTAGATTACTAGTTGGTATGCAGCACTTAGCTACTGAGACGATCTTTAAAATACGTTTTATTATGGTTTAGGGAGTATTCCGACGAGTTGTTCGGATTAATTCCTGCCGCTAAATTCGGACATCGGACATCGCGACAAAATTCAAAGTTCCTACTCACCACCTCGATGTCTGGAAATTCACAACTGTGCGCTTTTCTCGGCACTATCTTTCTCGCGCTACTCTGTTGTGGAATCAATTACCTGCGGGTGTGTTTTCGAATGGATACGACTTGGGGACCTTCAAAAAAAGAGCTAAATCATTTTTAAGAGGCCGGCAACGCAACTGCAAAACTGTATGGCAGATAATGATGATCACTTACGAGCAGGTGGTGCACACCTACTCTACTGTAAAAAAATCCAACATGCATCACTTACTGTACTATAATGACCGCCCCGTTAGTCGAGTGCTTAGTGACTCTGACTATGCAATCGATAGGGCTCGGATTCAATTCCCGCCAGGGACAAACATTTGTGTGAGGAGCAAAGATGTAAAGAATTACATAGCAGTAAAATTATTTGTGTATTTCTATATATTAAAATCGTTGACTAACACCCATATCACACGCAAATAGTTTGCTTACTGTGGGGTTAAATCAATTCATGTAATTTGACCAGTTATATTTATTTATTTGACTATACAAGTCACTACCATCATGGCTACTAGGTGGTAAAGTTCTGCATTGTCTCACCCGGGTCTGGTACCACCGCCTTATCTATTCCTACCGCAAGAGCGTCAGTGCTTGTCACTGTCGTGTTCCGGTTTGGAAGGTAAGGTAGCCGGTAACCTTATGCATGTGGCAATAAACCTTGCCACAAGGTAGCAACACACAATTAACACCTTTGGCGTCTATAGGCGATGGTTGACTCTTTCCATCAGGAGACCCATCTGCTTGTTTTGCTATCTTATGATATAAAAAAATTACATCCATAACTATTACGTCCATAACGTCCATAACGTATTGCAATTGAGTGCCATATCAATTATAAATTCGAAATACGCGCGTAAGAAAAATCATCTTAAATCCTCATCTTAATCATCTGAAAGTAATAAAACCTGAGTTTAGCTGTAAATTTAAATAAAAATGTATGACACAGACTAAGAAATGAGGCACATTTATCCTTCGACGTTTTTAAATATATCCTACCTTTTTCCCTTTCATTTTATTCTTAGGGACTGAGCAACTTGTATACGAAATGTCGTTTGGGGAACGTAACTCAATATTTCAAATGTCTTTATTCGCGTCACATACGCCTAATGGTTTATAGGTCTTCACGTACGAGTATCACTCTTGTGAGGTGCCGCACCTCAAAAAGACGAATAATATTAAGATTGATGTTATTCTAGTTTAGTTAATAATATTATGAATGCGAAAGTGACTGTTAGTATGTTGTTTCGGTTTCGTAACTAAGGCGACCCATGGAACTACAATAATATTACGCAATACTTTGATTGTGCAATAATATTGAATACCCCCTTGATTCCAAACGTTCAATAAATTCACTCAATAAAATTGACAAACCAGTCTGATCAATATTTTCGATTAAAAGATTGTGCAATATTATGCCGTTAAAAAATATTGCACAATAAAAATTAAACACGCTCAAACTTTCGTTCAATCTTTGTGCAATCTTCAGTATTAACCCTAAACAGTCAATAATATTGCACAATATGTAATATTGAGCAATATTATTGCACGTCTATGGGGCGCCTAAGACGAGAAAACGTTCACATCTTCGCTAAGAAATTGATCATCTTGATAGAACACACACGACATCTTTCGTGTGATTTTGGAGTGCTAAATATTAGATAAATAAGAATAATTTTCTATGCTTTTTTAAATAATTAAATAAAGTATATCACCAGGAATAATAATATAAAAATATTGAGACTTTAATTTTATTGGCATCTATTATCATATTAAGACTTACCATTATACAAAACTTTAATTTCATTAAATTAAAACAACAATAAGTTTATATATCATAATTTTCATTATAGGTCTAAAAAAAATTCTCCCTGTTTTTGTGCTAAGGAATACTCGTAGTTTAAAGCTAATTATTTTTTTGTTATTTTTAGTACCTATTAAAGTGTCTAGCCAGAATGTTTGCTTGGAATTCTATCAATCTAACTGAGATTTCTAAGATTAACAAGTTGCAGTAAAGACACTTAATGTGACAAGATCAATCCCAAACACGAACTACTAAGGAAAGAGCTAAATGTTTTCCAACTTTATATAGCCATTGTTCCCCAAGTTTAGAAAATATTTTTTAAAAACGGATAAATTAAGAAGTTGATGTCGAACCTTAAATAATATATTAAAATTAAAGGACAAAAATAACTAAAACAAGCAAAGTATGGGGTCTCACCCGTGTTCATTTTTTTATATCATAAGATAGCAAACAAGCAAATGGATCTCCTGATGGAAAGAGTCACCCATCGCCTATAGACACCAAAGATGTTGTGTGTTACTATCTTGTGGTAAGGTCTAATGCCACATGCATAAACTTATCGGCTACCTAACCCTCCAAACCGCAATACCACAGCGACAAGCACTGAGCCTATTGCGGCCGGAATAGGTAAGACGGTGGTACCAGATCGTAGTGACTCGCATAACTAATTTTACGACCTGCCTGGCAGAATGGCAGTTGGCCTATTCTTTAAAGGAGCCCGGGACCAACATGGGGAATTGCATGTACATTGTCAACATAGAAAAGAACAGCTCTATTTTTTACTTTATAAATAAAAAAGTACTGTTCCCGCGGAATAGAAAATTACCTTAAACGTAAACTTCTAATAAAAAAAATCAAAAAAAAAAAATCCACCGTTTTCACATCACAAATGATGATAAGTGCCCCTGCGATTCGACAAGTGCCCAAACTATAGATCATCTTTTAGAACATTGCCCCGCTTTCAGTCTCTCCAGACACTCTCATGAGACTATTTGCCGCCACTTTAGCGTATCACCGTATCATATCATGGAAATAATTAAAAAGAAACAAACTGCTGAGTCATTTCTTAAATTTATTGTAAATATTGTAAATAAATTGAAAAATTTCAACAACACTTGAAATACTTTTATATAATTGCACAATTTAAATATCAAGCTTTTGTATATTTGTTAAAATATAATATTTTATTATTACCTAACTCAATAACTCTACAAAATACGCTTTTATAAATGTATGATAATTTTAAAAGAATAAAGAGTCTAAGTTAATGCATGCTTAAAATTGTAATAGGAAGGAATAATTACTTTTTAAACTAGATACAGTTAACTTGCCTATACCACCAATAATGAGTAGATACTGTATTTATTACAACTTAGGTTAATTGTTATATGAATTAATTTATTTTAATATAGACTCTAAGACCTTTATATACAAAATATTATTTTAAAAAACATACAAAAATACATTATTGTTATATATATGTATATATATATATATGTGTATATATATATATATATATATATATATATATATATATATATATATATATATATATATGTATATATGTGTATATATATATGTATATATGTGTATATATGTGTGTATATGTATATATATATATATATATATATATATATATATATATATATATATATATATATATATATATATGGTACTTACATAACATTAATTACCATGTAAATAAGTAAATTTACTACCTATTTTATTAAGCTGTCGTACCACCAACTTTTCTGCTCAAACGGCACCACTACGTAAGGCGTAGTTAAACCTAGAGCGAATTATTAATAATTTCTAACTGGCACTGACGGCTGCTGCAATTGATTCTTTGTCTGTTGAACAGATAAGTCGGTGGCACTTTCTTTCTTCTTTTTTTTTTTTTTTTAATTATTATTATTATTATTTTATTACATAAGATTACCTTACGCATATGAGGTAAACTTGAGCTAACGAATACCTGTAACTTACAGACGAAAAACATTTTTACCGTAGGATTTTGGACTCTTCTAAGTATCAATTCGCTAAGAAGAAATCCACATTTAGTTATATGACCTACACAAACAGCGAAATTGCTACACCAGCGAAACAAACAAAAAAAAAAAAAAATCATCATCTTAAATCATCCATCCCTGATATTTTTTTGACTGAATGTATTTCATAATTTGGAACTCAGTGGAAACTTTTCTTTTGTCAAATATTCATTTTAAAATTCCGTTTTAAATGTTTTTATATTCACAACTTCTAGAAAAAGAAACTACAGTGCCTACAGTTTTCGAAGGACACTCTTGTAAATGACCTTCGAAAATGGAGAAAGCGCAATCCAAAGTGTTAATTCAACACTTTTACGTGGAAGAACTGTTTAAAAATCCGAATATAAACATAGGTTTTCTGCACAGTATCATGAAATGGTATGTTGGTATGTAAATATTTCATTAAATTTCATTGTGAACGCAATAATACTAATGGCGCCTTTATTTGGGACAGCCAAGAAATAATTTATACAGATTTTTCGATAAAAGCCATCATAAATTGTTAAAGATCTCCAATGAAGAAATGGAGAAGAAAAGATCGAGCGTTACGAAGTATCTTTTTTATCTTTTCTTTCATCTTCTTAATCTTTTTTATTTTTTAACACAGTAAAACTGCAGCACCCAACTTCCTTTTCCTGTATCTCTGGAACCCTACATCAGATCTTCACCAAATCAAAATGTACCACACGTTAAGTATACCCTGCCAAATTTTCAAAATCGGTATGTATGTAAATGATCGAGTTTTGAGGTAACAAACAGTCGAATTGATAACCTCCTCTTTTTGGAAAATTGATTAAAAAATCATATTTTGTGAGGATAATTACGAACATTCGTCTGCAATCTTGTCAAATTGTTACGGAGTCATTGCTATAGCTACCGTATTTGCCAGACAGCCCAATGTGACTTTTCTGTTTCCAGGTATGAAGAAATGCCTTAATACATGGAGATTTTTTTTAAACTAGGTAGTGACATTAGTAGATGAAACTAATGTCTATTTTTTAAGCTTTGAGCAAAATATTTTTATACCTGTACCTGCATGTGGCATTAGACCTCGCCACAAGATAGCAACACACCATTAACATCTTTGGTGTCTATAGGCGATGGTTGACTCTTTCCATCAGGAGACCCATCTGCTTGTTTGCTATCTTATGACATAAAAAAAAAATAATGCGTAAAAGAAATTGAAAAATGAGACTAAATTTATAGGGTTAAAAGGAGACTATGTGGTAAAATGAAACAGAAGTTTCTGACTAAAGTATTCATTCTTTCCAAAGTTATTTATTTACCGAACCGCTCTCGTATACTGACTACAAAAATATCTTACAGTGAAAGATAAATAGTAACAATCAAATTTTATTTGCAAATGTATGTAGTTTTATAGGTTAATGGTGTGTGGATTTGTATTTGTGTCAGTTCATTTAGGATTTAATAGTTTGTACATTTTTGAAGAGTACATATACTGAACTAGCTTAAATCCGAGAATTTGGCTGTTCATTAAAATTATCTACTAATGACAAGAGGAACATTTTACTAGGCGATAGTCGTAGAATTCGGAACGCTACTCAAAAGTGTAACTTGTAAGTGATCATCACTGTCATAGTATTCGGTAACTTATGTGTCTTCATATTACGGCATCACTGACATCAACTTTGATGTCTATAAAATTAATATTTTATACTAATAAAAATAAAAAATAAAAAAATATTAATATATAATAAAATAAAAAAATATATATAATTTTTTAGACAATAATACTAGTCAACTAACTTGGGTATAATTTTGACCGGCAACTCCTGAAATCTGACTGGTGAATCCAAAACGCACTCAGCCACTTAGCTGGCTTTATTATACCTATCTTGATATCTCAACACAAAAATCGAGATAATATGTATACTACCTATAATATTCTAACTTCTTTATATATGATATGCTACCTATGTTACAGAACCTCGGGTGTCGTTAATTATGAAACTTCTCTCGATGTTCTATCTAGTTAACAAATAAAAGAGTTCGTCCTTAGAGCATCGTCAGTTATAACAGTTATAACGTGGTGATATCGCAGTGGATATTTCACGTCATCAGCACAGAACCACTGAAATAATGTTTTGTAACTCCAAGGTTCCCACATCCGTCGCTACTAAACATAAATCATAAGAAATTTGTAGTAACAACTTGACAACAACACAATTGTGACGCCGGCCGTGACATTGTGGTGCAATTATAATTATCGAGTGAATATTCGTAGAACTTTGTGCAATAAAACTTTATTTGGGTGCTATGGCGAACGTCACTACATTTGCTCGGTCGACAACAGTTTAGGTAAATATATGTTTCTTTCACTTCATTAATTTTTTTTGTACACATTCAATTCGTTCAAAATACAGTCCTTACTGTTTGATTCATATCGCTTCAGCTTGCGATGTGCTCAATGCAACGCATTTGCATTGATAAACTTTATATTTCTAGTTTTCGCAGTAGAGACCAATAGAGTCCTGAAACTATTCGTGTTATATAGCAACCACGAAATAAAGAAAACAAGGGGAAGTGAAGAGTGGGCGTGCCGCGTGCGTCACTATTATATGCTTTTACTCTAAATTGCCTTAGTGATACTTACCATATCATTAGGAGATAGTCGTCGTGCGAAAATCTATTATACACTGAATTATGCCGTATTGTGCCATCCTTGAATGCAGAAATGATAGAAGAATACAGATGATTAAAAATGGAGATATTTCATATCATTCGAAAGTACAATTTTCATTTTATTTTAATTAAATTCCTGATTTAATATAATCTCTAATGATATAATAGAAAGTCAAGCTAAAATCAGCCGTACACCTTACATATAAAGTTCATTTTAGGTTGACCTAATTTTTCTAGAAAGATATACGTAATGACAGTCATTACGTATATCGTTCTAGAAAGTTCTCTACTCAAATATGATCAACTGAAAACTACGGAAAAATCAATGCTGCCATCTATTGTAGAATAGCGAAACTATTACGATCTTAAGTTTCACTATTGTACAAATAGATGAGTCTATTTTGAATAGACTACAAAAGGACGTAAATACTCTTTTTTTTTGTAGCAAAATAAAATTTATTGTAACGCAGTTTGGTATATTTTTAAATGTTCTGTTTGTGTGTTTCGGATTATTGTTGCTTAAAATGAAAACGACCAATGAAACAATGTTTGCATTAGTAGTTTATATGCAATAACGCTTATTTTATGTGTGAGTGTGGCGATCGCGGTCCTGGTACAAATGTTTGTACTTGCCAATTCCGTTGTTTTCTTTATTTCGTGATAGCAACAATGCAAAATTCGCCGTATCCCAATAATGTAGCCGCGACGTTACTCAGAAATATTTTGTCTGACAGGGCTCTGAGCCTTAAGCAATTATAAAATAAAATCCTATTAAAGAGGGACTCATTTAATTATCTTTTAAGTGCTAAAGTTGCAAAGTTAAAACGTATTCAATGCCAATTTAGAGGACGTGCTGTAATTAATTATATCTAATTTGAGATAAGTAATTTAAGGGACTTCATTTTTATATCTCCGAAAATGAGAATCGGCATTTTTACCTCCGATTTAAAAGGAAAAATTCCAATAGCTATTCAAAACGGTTGTTTTTATTTGTTATTTTATTATTAATTACCACAATTTGATTCAAATTAAGAAAAAAATCAACTAGGGGAAAGTAGTACGTGTTGATCCTTTGGGGTAAGATGATCCTTTGCGATTGTGTCGAAATCACTTACGCCATCTAGTTGGTTTCACTAGTTATACATAGCTCCGGACACCCGCCCGCTTCAGTGAAATCGTTAGGATAGAGTAAGCGATAGATCGATTTTGACGAGAAAAAAAAATTGTGTACGGCTGATGTAAGGTAGGGATGATTTTGAGCTTATGTTATTTTTATTTAAACAATGTCAAATGTAATTACTGTTGTGTTTGTTGCTTTTTAATATGTTTAATTCTAGTATTTGGGCCACGTGAACATAACCGTGTGCTTATAGGATATATTAGCCAACATTTAATAAAAAAGTGGGACTCGGGTCAAGAGGATCATCTCGTACATATAGATTTTATAATGTATGCAATTTTAGGTCACTGAAAAGGAAATCCACCCATATGGTTGATTTACCGTACAAGAATAATTTAAAGCATGAAAATAGGAAACAAATAGAAAGGGACTAAAAAAAATCAAAAAAGGAAAATATGAAAAACACTACATCTAAAAACACAGAAAGGCAAGGAAGTAGATAAAGGGAAGTCAAATAAAAGAAAGAACATTTCATATAACGTGTCTGAGCCTGAAGATTACACTGAGTGTAGGTACTACACAGATATTGTTTTAAGGGTGAAGGATGGATAAAATATTGTATATAAGGAAATTGGGGACATGAAGCATGTGATGGAATAGAGAATGATGACGTTGCTGAATTTATTTGTAATATGCTACTCAAAACAAATTTTAAGTGGCATATTACAAATAAATTTTTGATTTCCGCTTTGATTCCAGCGCTTTCCGGGTCCGCTTTGATTTCCGCCTGTAAAATGAAAATGCATATTTTTGTAGTTTTTATGGATAGATATAGTTAGGTAGTAAAGTTTTATTAATTATTCAAACAAAATAAATGATTAAAAAAATATACACATAAAAACGAAAAAATAGAAATTACTTTTAAAATTTTAGGCCTGCTGTAATTTAGGTTTAACGCCTCTGTGGTCTAGTGGTCCAGCGTTGGTCCAACCACATGAAGTCTCGGGTTCGATTCCTGAGTCGGGCACATAAAAAGTGTTTTTTTTTTTCAGTTTTCTGAGAAACACAAAGTTGCCCGGCGGGGTGATCACGTAACTCGCAATGCGAAATTATCGTGATTGTTTAGTTATTGCAAGACACATAACAGCCTTGTACATTAGTGGGAGTCGTTGCCGCTTGATTAGTTTTGATGCTGTGACATTGAAAAAAGTGCATCTAGTGACCAGCAAGCAATTGGCGACGTTTTTGATGATTTTTTCATTACGTTTAAGAGTCATCGCTGGTCGCTGGCGAATTGCAAACGTTAGATGATATGCCTACCGGATTGGAAACTGCCCGGTTGGCGATAGGCTTGCCACGTATCACATTTGTGGGAACAAGACTTCGGCTAATCGTGGGTGCACTTGTTGTACCTCTGCCTACCCCTTCGGGGATACGGGCGTGAAGATACTTTTAAAATTTTGAACATTTTAAAGTGAATTGTATTTATTTTTTTAACAAAAATTATTTTTAAATCCGGCAAAAACGTCTCACTCGAGTAATTTCTCCCGCAATAATCTTCATATTTCTTGTCACTCTCGTGTTTCGCTTTGCAGGGCAAGATAGTTTACCAACTTATGCATATGGCCTTGCTATGCCGCCACATGGACAGCAAAGTTCCATTCTCGGTATCTATATGCGATGTTTTCTCTTTCCATCAGGAGAGCCATCTGCTTTTTTGCTTTCTTATGATATAAAAATTAAAAAAATGTATATATAGCGATTTGTATAGATGAATATCTAGCGGCCGGTACAGATGTATATTAAGTGATCGGTACAATGGAGCTAATCCATAATAGTCTATACTAACGTTATAAATGAGAAAGTCTCTGTTTGTCTGTCTATCTTTTCTTCACACCTAAATCACTGAACCGATTTGGATGAAATATGGTACAATGAGAGTTTGAGACGCGAGACCGACATAGGATAGTTTTTATCCCTGAAATCCCAGGGGAACGATAACTATGCGGGTAAAACCCCAGGATTATGTTTGGAAATTATTCCACGAGGACGAAATCGTGGGCACAGCTAGTATGTAATAAAAAATCAGACTGAAATCCAAATTTGAGCGGCGGTTTAGCGGTTTTTTCCAAGCGTATTAGGGAATAAATATAGCCTACGTCATTCTCACAATTAATACCTCCCATCTCCCATGCTTAAACCTGTCAATTCGTTTAGGTTACAGACTGACAGACTGCCTAAAAATATTTATGGATACATACATATACGCATATATATATATATATATATATATATATATATATATATATATATATATATATATATATATATATATATATATATATATTCAAAAATCATTACCTTTCTTTAATGGTAGTCAATCAATAACGTATAACTTGTAATCTACTCTTCTTCACGTCTACTTGGTAGCCAAAGAGCGTCACGCGTTAAGACCCTGCAAATTTGTCACGTTTAGGCGACAGAGTGGCTCACAAGAGTACGAAGTTGCGGGCACAGCTAGTCAGTCATAAAGCAATTGAGAATTTTGCTGAGCGGAGAAATCGAGCTCAGCAGTAAAAGTGTTAAAGACAATGCTTTTAAGCAAGATGGCACGGGTTTTTAAGCAAGATGGCACGATGGTGAATTAAATAGTTCAACTTTACATTTAACCGCCAAGTCGGTTGAGTAGAATTTAATCACGAATCGATGGGATCGGGTTCGATTCCCGGAAAATTTATGTGATTAGCACATGAGCGAATTTGTATTGCTGGATTTGGGTGTTTATTATGTATGTTACGGTATTTATATACGTGTTTTAATGTTTTTATATTTATACATATTATAAAACAAAGACGTTTTCCGCTGTCTGTCCCTATGTATGCTTAGATCTTTAAAACTACGCAACGGATTTTGATGCGGTTTATTTTAATAGATAGAGTGATTTAAGGAGAAGGTTTACATGTATAATAATATCTATTATATAGTAGAGGAATGCTGTTATAAACGTATTTAGAGAAACAACGTTTGCCCGGTTAGCCAGATATTAGTATCATTGACTAACAATCATAAGAAGCAAATAATTTACTTACTTTGTGGTTAGATCAATTCGTGTAATTTGTCCACTGATATTATTATTATTATTACAATCATCAAAATCCATCCAATGATATATTGGATCCAATGATATTATAACTTCATATTTACATACATACGTAAAAACATTGCATCAAATTCAAATATATTTTTTTCAAAACACTTGTTAATTAATATAACTATTGGTGCGCAGTAAAATATATTCATTCATTTAATCATACAATCACTCATTCATACATTAATTAATTCATTCATTCATTAATTCACTCATATTCATTCAAATCCATTGGAATGTCCAAAATAACTTTTATCAAGCAACAAAAGTTTGCACGGGAAATAAGTGACAAATAAAAATATTTTGGTCTAAAGTTTAATTAAACAAAACTAAATTCAAAAGAAAAAAGTTTTCTGTTGTGTATTTTAAAGTTCGGATCGAGTCTTACAGGACAGTTCAATCAGAATCTATAAACAGTTCGATGACACGTTTTACTTGGAATGTCCCCAGGAAGCTAATATTGAGAGCTCGCAAAGAAATTTCCAGTGAGTTTTTGATTAAATTTAAAGTTTTTAGACAACTTCACACAGTTTGGCGTGACTAGGGGGACGGCGAGTCCCGCATCGACTGTCACCTATTTGAAGGTGTCACCAGGCCGTAAAAAAATGTAACTAACGTAAATATTATAAAAATGAAACTAACAAATGATCGAGTCTCTAGTCTAGTGGTCCGGTGTCGGTATTAACTACGTGAGGTCCCGGGTTCAACTTCCGGGTCGGGCAAAGAAAAAATGTTTTGTTAACGTTCTGATAGAAAAAACATTGCCTGGGATTGGATAAGTGCCCCATTTGTGATAAACTTGTCTATCACATTGTGAGACTAAGTATCTTCAGCTAATCGTGGGTGTACTGTTTGTACCTCTGCCTGCCTCTTCGGGGCTTCGGGTGTTTTTTTTTTTATATCATGAGATAGCAAACAATTAGATGGGTCTCTGATGGATTGAGTTAACCATCGCCTATAGACACAAAAGGTGTTAATGGTTAATAATGCGTTGCTATCTTGTGTCGAGGTCATAAATTTACCGGCTACCTTACCCTCCAAACCGGAACACGACAGTGATAAGCACATAAAGCAATTCCGGCAGGAATAAGTAAGGCAGTGGTACCAGACCCGGGCGAGAAAATGCAAAACTCTATCACCTAGTAGCCACGATGGCAGTGACTCGTATAGCCAATCGGTCGCCTTTTACGACCTGCCTGACAGAACGACAGTTGGCCTATTCTTCAGAGGAGCCCGGGACCAACACGGGAAAAAATGAAGATACTTCTACTGAAACAAAAAACAGTAACCAAGAAGAATTACTTGGATTGGATGGATGTCGAGTAGTGATTAGTTACATTAATCAACACAGGGGAAAATACGAATTTGAACCTTAGACGCTTTTAACCCTCGGCCACCATTATTTCTTCAACGCGTCTTGCTGCCATAAACAGTTTTCTGTGTAGAGGTGACACCTATACGACCGCATTGGGTAACCCATGCTAGCTACGCCACTGGCTTCACCTGAATAGTCTATCACACTGATTCTCAATGTGTTCCAGGTGGACCCCCAGGTGTCCGCGGGAAACTTGACGGAGGTCAACATCACGTCTACATCTACGCCAACTTCAATAAGATCTAACCTTCATCGTTTTTCTTGAATTTTGAGAGTATGATAGAAATTTAGATTCAGGGAGTCAGTCCACCGGAACCCGCAAAATTTTGAAAGTGGTTTATGAGAAAAAAAAGTTTAGCAACCTTTGGTCTAGCAGATAGCAACGCTAGCTTTAATATAAACTTATGACGTAATTGTCAGTGTATGCGAGTTTTGAGTTCAAATCCCTGATCGAACAATCCGTCCTTAATAAGTTTTTTAGATTTTGTGAACCGCACTGGGTACCCATATATATACCATTGCTCGGCTACGCCACTGACTTCATCTGAGTCTATCCGATAGCGATACCAGCTTTAACGGACTTATGACGGAGTTTTCAGTGTATACAAGTTTTGAGTTCAATCTCAAATCGTACAATCGGTCCTAAAGGAAATTTTCAGTTTTCTTAAAAAAAATAACTAACTCCAGACGGACACGGATTATATCGCCAAAACCGATTTTTTCAAAAAGTTGGCAACCTGTCATGTCATAAACCTATCGGTTTAATACCATTGGTTACTCGTGGATACACAATTTGTATCTTTGCCTACCTCGGAAGTATGGACATTGGACATGAGTACACTTTGTGCTGAAGGCTTCTTTAGCCGCATTAGATGATTTATGGTAGGAGAAAATTGCATGGTCACGAGTACCTTACCCTCCAAAGCGGAATACGATAGTGACATACATCGACGCTATTGAGACAAAAGTAGGTGATTTATTTATTTTATTTTATTTATTTATTTATTTCAGGAAAACTTACAGCTAGTTATACAAACATAATATATGATGATGTGATCACAAAGGCCAATTAAAAGTTTTCACAAGTAAAAACAAAGAAAATGTTGTAGAAAGAACACATTCCCGCATTAAATTAAGAACTACACATTAAAAAAGTTTTGGCTCAGCTTGCGCTTTCGCTTGCATACTTTAGTGTTAAATAAGTCTAAGTCTAAGTGACGAGAGACAATGTTGAAAGACTTGCTCGCTCTTATAAAGAAAGAGTTTGCGCGGTTGTACCCAAGGGCGGATCCAAGGGGGGTCACGGGAGTCATGACTCCCTCCTAGGTATGGATTTGTTAGAACTAGATAAGGATTAGAACCTATCATGACTGAACCTCTAATATGTGACCCCCCTAAACCAAAGACTGGATCAGTCCTTGTATATGTGACCCTCCCCCCCCCCCCCTCCCCCGAATCGAAGGCTGGAACCGAACTTGGTGGTACCACACTCGGGCAAGACACGGTAGAACTCTAGTAGTGACTTGTATAGCATATGGAGGGTAATCCTTGGTATCGGTCGTAATCGGTAGTCTTATACGCATGTGGCATTGCTATCCCACGACACGGATAGCAATACACCATTAGTATATATCTTTGGTGTCTAAATTTTACACTTTCAATCGTCGACACATGGTGAAATTCCATTATTATTTGTTGAAACTACTTTACAATATACTTATACTTTTATTCCACTATATTTATCTTCAAGACGTAATATTGTGTACTGGTACATAATATTACGTCTTGAAGATGCTTTAAAAACGAAACCGGTAGACTAATTTTAATAATTTAGTGGATAATTCCCCCGTGTTGGTTCCGGGCTCCTTTGTAGAACAGAAAACACAACTGCCGTTCTGCCAGGCAGGTCCTAAAAGGCGACCGAGTGGCTATGCGAGTCACTACCATCGTGACTATTAGGTGGTAGAGTTCTGCATTGTCTCGCCCGGGTCAGGTACCACCGCCTTACCTATTCCTGCCGCAATAGCGTCAGTACTTGTCGCTGTCGTATTCCGGTTTGGAGGGTAAGGTAGCCGGTAAACTTGTGCATGTGGCATTAGACCTCGCCACAAGATAGCAACGCACCATTAACATCTTTGGTGTCTATAGGCGATGATTGACTCTTTCCATCAGGAAACACATCTGCTTATTTGCTATCTTATGATATAAAAAAAAATTATAGTGGAATAAAGTACAAGTGTATTGTAAAGTAGTTTCAACAAATAATCTTTGGTGTTTATAGGCGATGCTTTCTCTTTTCATAAGGAGAGAAATCTGATTGTTTCGTAACTCTAAAGAAGTTACGCTGTAAAAAAACCGTGTGATGTCGTGGGACAACAGGTAGGAACGAAGATCCTTGTTATAAAAACATTACTTTCAAGTTCTATTCGAGGTGTAAAGAAAATAATTATTAGACTACTAGCTGCAGCGTGCAGCCCGCTGCATTATAAAAGTATTTGGTGAATCCCGCGGGATCACCTAATTTTTCCGGGATAAAAAGTACCCTATATGCTAATGCAGTTCATTATCTACCTGTGTGCCAAATTTCATTCAAATCCGTTCTGTAGTTTTTGCGTAATTGAGTAACAAACATCCACCCAAACATCCAAACTTTCGCATTTATAATATTATAATATATATAATATATAATATAGATATATTTTTTATTATGGTTTTCACATTGATATAAAAAACCCTAGATGCCCAGTCCCGAACAAAACTGACACTCAAAAGTGTCCCTAATTTCTTTTAAGTAGTTATAGATATGGCAAAAACATATGTCTTTGCATATCCAACCTTAAGTGCAAGACTTATAGTTGTTTTTGCAAAGCAATGTACAAAAATAAATAAAATTGACAGTGACGCGGCCGACACGATTCTATTTGAAATGAGAGCACAATTTAAAATTGTGCACTCACTTTGGAGAACGTTTTTGACACACTGATTTGATCTTGGGTTTTTTATATCAATGGATTTTCATGATTTTTTTATCGATAAAAATCAAAAAACTACTTTACAAAATTATCTTAACACTTCATTTTATTTACAACTAGCTTTTGCCTGCCGCTTCGTTCACGTTAAATTCATTTTAGGGAAGTGGGGAGTTAGAAAGGGACAAAAAGTATCCTATGTCACTCTCCATCTCTTCAATTATCTCCACTTAAAAAATCTCGTCAATTCGTCGCTCCGTTTTGCCGTGAAAGACGGACAAACACACTTTCCCATTTATAATATTAGTATGGATGATTTACAAAAATATATAATAATAACTATTTGTACCCGTGACTTCCCCGCAACGCCCCATAAGGAAGTTCATTCCAAAAATATATTTTTAATTCAACGAAAATATATATGTAAAAAATGTAAAAAAAATTCGTGAAATCCTGTCCGCTTAAAAAATAATTCAAAATTAATTAGATACAAAACGTAATTTAATTAACTTTTTGAGTACTGAAGTTGGAAGATTAAACGTGTTCAATGCTAATTAAGAGAACATAGTTAAGAGTATTATTGTTAATTTAAATCTTTATATATATTTTTAAATATAGGTTTTGATAGCTAATGACATAAAGTGTGTCCGAAAGAAACCGGCTAAACCGCCGTGCTGGTCCCGGCCTCCTTTGAAGAATAGGCCAACTGCCGTTCTGCCAGGCAGGTCGTAAAATGCGACCGATTGGCTATCGAGTCACTACCATCGTGGCTACTAGGTGGTAGAGTTCTGCATTGTCTCGCCCGAGTCTGGTACCACTGCCTTACCTATTTCTGCCGCAATAGCGTCAGTCGCTGTCGTGTTCCGGTTTGGAGGGTAAGGTAGCCGGTAAACTTATTAGACCTCGCCACAAGATAGCAACGCACCATTAACATTTTTGGTGTCTATAGGCAATGGTTGACTCTTTCCATCAGGAGACCGATCTGCTTGTTTGCTATCTTATGTTATAAAAAAAACCCATGGCTAAACAGATAAAGTTTGTTTACTCTGACAGGTCAAAGTAAGTTTGGTAGACAATCAGACAGACTTAAATCAGATAAGTAAAACAGCACACACACTTGGTACGTTGTCATCCTTGTGGAGAAGATATAATGTCACATGTTTTAGTTAAATGTCTACCTTACCCTATATAGCAGAACACGACAGTGACACGCACTAAATAGGTGAATGAATAGGTACGACCATGAAGCTGTACTATATCTGGAGGCAAAAATTCTAATACCTACTTGAAACAAAATTTTAAATATTGCTGTCAGTGAGGTCTTATCCTCTCTTTCTAATACAGATGTATAAAAAGAGAAGGTGAGACCTCATAGACTGAAATATAACGTAGGTATATGTTTCAAGTGATTAATCCGAGTGCTAGCTCCACCTTTACCTAATACTTCAAGGGTCAGAGTCCAAGTAAACTGTTTTCTTTTTTTTAAGTGATACCTACGCACTGAATAAGTGCATGAATAGCTAAGATCAAGTAATGCCTTAGTTTACTTGATCTTACCTATTCATGCACTTATTTAGTGATAGACTGAACATCAACTGATATTCGACAAGAACCTATCATGATACTAGGCATCGTCACACGGTGGACGTTCCATGTACCCGGAAAAAACGGTTCAACTCGACATTCTTGATCCGAACCGCAAGGGACTGGGATATGCTTCCTGAGTCTGTGTTTCCCGACGGGAACAAACTGGGGATCTTCAAGAGAAGAGTGAACCTTCCTTACCTTAAGGTATCTTCTAGGGAAGCCTGTCCCATCTTATGCCGCATCTTAGTTTATCATCAGGCAAGATCGTGGTCAGGCGCTTCCCTATCGATAACAAAAAAAAGAATGTATGTGTTTTAGCACTTATCTAGTGTATGAGAAAACTTTAAAAACTTACCAACGAAAAATGTCATCAAAGATTAGATTTGAACTTGCGACCTTGGCTCTGGCCAGCACGCTCTCACCAACTGAGCTATTTTTTTATTTTATTTATTTAGTTTAATTTTTAAACACTTATTGCACATAATGCTACAAAGGCGTAATTTAATGCTATTAAGCATTTTCCCACAGTTTATCTTCCGTGATGCTGAGAGAATAAACTTGGGTAGTGCGTAATAAGTTAATTAAAGCTAATAACACTAGATGCCAATTTATCATAACTAACCTATTATTATGAACATTCTATTAAAAATTCTGTCCATTGGTTCAACGTGGCAAAATTCTTCTTTACTAATCGCTAGATAAGGTACATATTATGTAAATACTAGTAAAGTGAGATCATAGTTATAGATAAAATTCAAATGTATAATATTAATCAATATTGAACAAAACTTCCCGTGTTGGTCCGGGTTCCTTTGAAGAATAGACCAATTGCCGTTCTGTCAAGCAGGTCGTAAAAGGCGAGCAATTGGCTATACATACCACTACTACCGTGACTACTAGGTGGTAGAAGTCCGCAACGTCTCGCCCGGGTATATGGTGCGACCGCCTTACCTATACCCGCCGCAATAGTGTCAACGTTTGTCATTGTCGTGTTCCGATTTTGAGGGTTCAGGTAGTTGGTAGACTTATGCATGTGACATTACCATCCCGCCACACGGACAGCGACGCACCATAAACATCTTTGGTGCTTATAGACAATGGTTTCTTTTTCCATCAACACAGCCACCTGCTTGTTTGCTACAATCAACAGTGGCGATCACAAAGCAAAAAAAGATTCACCATGGTGAACCAGTCGATAATAGCTCAGTTGGTGTGAACGTGCCGGCCAGAGGTAAGCTTGTGGTTCAAATCCTGTCATGTCGAAATTTTTCTTTGTTAAATTTTAAATAATTTATGTATCCAATTGCCTCCATTGGTCGAGTGGTAAGCAAACATTACTACGCAATCAATGGGGCTCGGGTTTGATTCTTGATAGGGAATTGTGTGACGAGCATAGATGTTGTATTTCTAGGTTTAAGTACTTCGTTATTTGTATAATATGTATTTCGCTATTTGTATATACTACTGTAATACCTTTATGGTAGTACATGCATACTGGCAGCTTTGTCTGCTTTTAAACGTAGAACATTGTTTAGTTTTTCTATCTGATATAATATATAAAATATAAGTTATCGAAGTATTCTTGACGGGCTAAGACGTATGCCCAAAAATAAATGAAGTTCAGAAAATATCTGGTATTATTTTAATATAATACTAAAACCGACGGTCTTCGTGTACCTCAAGCAGCTAAGCAAATAAAGTAATCGTCCGGGCATTTGAAGGATTCTACAGTTGGTAGAATCTCCGGGCAGGTTCAGTCGGTAGAGCAGCAAGCCTCTACATTTGATGCAAGCCCCAAGCGAACTGTTACAGTACCGTTGACTTATTTATACCCATACCACAAGCAAATAATTTGCTTAGTTTAGGGTTAATCATTTTTTGTATTTCGTCCAGCGAAATTATTAGTATCGTTTTGTAAGTTAAACGCCATATTAATATGATAATAGTATTTTGTAAACATTTTATGTGAGGATTTCTAATATTAGAATTTTGTATCTATGTTTTTCTCAAAACATACCATAGACCGTGGTCCAAGAAACAAACTTTTTTTTGATTAATAACAAGCTGAATTTTTGTGAACAGCTTCATTTTGACGAGACAACCATATTTTCCATCTTCGAAAAATCTCGAATCGGGTAACTAATAAAGATAGATAAAAAAAGAAAAGCTTTAGTGTCGTACTTAGAAAAGTTTCTACTTTACGTTTAGGAAAATGTTACCCCTGAATTACAATAATAATGAATAAGCTGCTGTGAGAAAATTAGGTGGTTTTTAAATTGTTAATATAAATTTTAAATCTCATAGTTCCGAAACTTTATAGTAGAGGACTCGTTATAAAATCCATCGAATGTGTAATAATCAAGTGATTTAAGTTGAAAAATAGTTAACGTTATTAACAAATATTTTTCCTTCATCGAATCAAAATTTTCAAAGCCTCATAACTTTATTAGTTACCCAATTCGAGATTTTTCGAAGATAGAAAAGTCTCATCAAAACGAAGCTGTTCACAAAAATGTTGATGTTATTAATCAAAAAAAGTTTGTTCGTGAGACCACGGTCTACCAGTAACTTGGTTTCACTTTCGTTACTGAAAGTGAAAATAATGAGTATAATTTTAAACTACCGTTACGCAGCTTCAATTTGTATAGTTTAAGCAAAACTTGTTATTTTGTTTGTAATTGTACTTTTACGTTTTTGTACAATTTCTGTCTTTCATTTCAGCAAGTTTTGAGTTTTTTTTATTATTATAAAATAGCAAACAAGCAGACGGGTCTCCTGATGGAAAGAGTCAATCATCGCCTATAGACACCAAAGATATTAATGGTGCGTTGCTATCTTGTGGCGAAGTATAATGCCACATGCATAAGTTTACTGGAACACGACAGTGACAAACACTGACGCTATTGCGACAGGAATAGGTAAGGCGGTGGTACCAGACCCGGGCGAGACAATGCAGAACTCTACCACCTAGTAGTCACGATGGCAGTGACCCGCATAGCCAATCGGTCGCCTTTTACGACCTGTCTGGCCGAACAGCAGTTGGTCTATTCTTCAAAGGAGCCCGAAACCAACACGGGGGAATGAATTTTTTAATAAATATTTAATTAATTATATTTTTATATAGACATATTTTTTTCTGTTTATCTTATATATAAATAAAAATAACATAATGTTTGTCTGTTGACTTAAAGGGAAGAACGACCACAAATAAAAAAAATGCTAACAATCTTAAAAATTCAATAATAAAGTATGTTATAGAACACCAAACAAATTCGTTCAAATTTGAACAAGATATGCTAAATCTAATCAGCTGGTTTATTAATTATAAAGAAAAATATATATAATTTAAAAGAAAAAATATTTGTTGAGAAAAATCGAACGTTTTAAATTTGAATTACAATTCAAAATTAGTAAGCTGAATACAACGAAATATAAAAAACTCACAATTAGTCTTAACCTCTTAAAAACTTACCCTCCAAAGCCACAAACACCGTAGCACCAATAACACTATATAAAATTAAGCACAAACTTAAAAACAAGTGTGTAAACCACTTTTTCGACCACAATCTCAACTTATTGTAAAACCAAAATGCACTTTTCTCACCGGCACTTAATCCACTTTTCGCAGTGTTCATAGTAAAGTCCTTAAACCCCTCAAATTGCTTAAACATAAAGTCTGATGCCTTATTATGGTACATATGTAAAAATGGATTAAAATATGGATTAACATTTGGATCAGAAATATGGGAACCTGCTGTTGCAGGAACTGCTCCTGGATAATACTTTGGCTGTCCCCACTGAATAGAAGTTGGAGTGTTGGGGCTTTTGGATACCGTTGGAGATGGGATTTGAAGGGTTATCTTTGGTTTATCAAATCTTTTTGGTGGTGGCGGTGGTACATAACCTGGAGGTGCGTCTTGGGATGCCATTTTAATGTTCAAAGTTGATCTGACTTTAAAGCAAGTAGCAAGTAGCGCCGGCGCTATGACAACACAACCGTGTTTTTCTCTTAGTTTATAAATACTATACACGTCCGCGAGACTGGACACTATACTTAAAAATAAACGAGGTTCAGCTCCCGTGTGTCATCCAAGATTATCAGTTACGCATCTTCACCGTAAATATTAATTTGTAATAACTAAAATGTGCCATATAATCACATCATCTAACGAGAAATTCGCTGTCATCTGGACTAACGCCAACAAGACCAGCGACATATATTTCATTCACGATATTCCTGGGATTTGTCGGGCAAAACTCACTCACTCGTTTGATCTTTACAGACTATAAGAATTGTAGACTCATTTACAGTTTGAATTAATAAGACAGCTGTGTTTTTTTTAACTTCCCGCTACGTATGTAGATAAGGAAGTTACTGATTTTACCTCGATTTTCGAAAATCGAGTTTTCACCGCATGCCTACGTTTTATGGACCTAGGAACCTTTTCCGACTATTTTTACGATGACGTCAGTATGTCTGTATGTATGAACGTGTGTGTGTGTGTGTGTGTGTGTGTGTAAACATCTCATAACTTTTGAACGGCTGGACCGATAGAAACGCGGTTAATGGCATTCGATTGGATTCCACTCAACTTAGATTTCCTGAAAATTTGAACCAAGTCGGCCCACGAGATTTTGAGGAATTTTGAAAAAACCTCAAAAATTTTTTTGGTGAAACAGTATGTTTTTAATATAACTTCCAGATTTGTATATCCAATGAGTAGGTACAAAAACTAATCAACTCTATTCCTCAAAAAACTACGTCTAATGCATAAATTACATCAAAATCGGTTTATCCGTTTGGGAATAATCATTGACGAAAAATTGTGAAATGGTTTTTCGACATAACTTCGAAATATTTCAACCAATCATTTTTTGGTATTCTACGATATCTTAGTACTAAAAAAACTACGACGAATGCCGTTTCATAAATCAAAATCGAATCTAATTTTCAAAAGTTACAGCTTTTCAGCCTCCAATTCGCTTTGCTGAGCTCGATGTGCTCAGCAAAGCGAAACAGTACTTTTTGCCGGTCCATCGCCTTCAACTTTATAAGGCACAGGTTTGGCCTCACATAGAGTACTGTTCGCATCTCTGGGCCGGAGCTCCCCAGTACCAGCTTCTTCCTCTTGATCGCATTCAGCGTAGAGCGGTTCGAATCGTTGACGACCAGGCTATTTCGAAACAGCTTGACTCTTTGGCATTGCGCAGAGTCTTTTATCGTATATATCATGGAGAGTGTTCCGACGAGTTGTTTGGATTAATTTCTGCCGCCGAATTCCACCATCGGACATCGCGTCAAAATTTGAAGTTCCATCCTCACTATCTCGATGTCTGGAAATCCACAACTGTGCGTTTCTCCCGACACTTTTTACCTCGCACTACTCTGTTATGGAACCAATTACCGGCAGGGGTATTTCCGAATGGATACGACATAGGGACCTTCAAGAAAAGAGCTTACTCATTCTTAAAAGGCAGGCAACGCAACTGCAAGACCTCTGGTATTGCAGATGTCCATGGGCGGCGGTGATCACTTACCATCAGGTGCGCCTCTTACTCGTTTGCCCCCTCTTCTATAAAAAAAAAAATTAAAATTACGTTGATTTTACCAAACTTACTTAGTATTGTTACGAATAATCTAGAAGCGTGTAAAGAAAGAGATAGCTACTCCTATTGACAAACAAATAGTTGACCTGGGCTATGCCATAATGGACTTTGTGGCAAGGCAGAAACTTTGAATCTAATGTATTTCAGGAAATGTGTAAATTATTAGGAGTGTATAAAACAAGAACTACACCTTATCATCCGCAGTCTGATGGAATGGTCGAACGATTTAAGCAAACTTTGGAAAGACACTTAGCCAAGCTGGTAGAAGATGTCCAAAAGGACTGGGATAAATACATACCTCTGTTCTTACTGGCTTTCCGAACACCGGAACACGAAAGCATAAAAGTGACGCCAGCCTGTGCCAACTTCGGCAGACAGTTACGTATACCAGCAGACTTACTGACTGGAGGCCCGCCGCCGAATGCAGAGACCCAAATAAGTATACCGGAATATGCTGAAGACATTCGTGAGAGGTTACATGATGTACATTCGTTAATAAGTGAAAATGCATTGGAATTAAGTGAGCGGATGAAGACAAGATACGACGGAAACGCCAATCATCGAGGTTTTCAGGAAGAATCTCTTGTTTGGCTACATAGTCCGGTTCGACGAAAAGGAAAATCACCTAAGTTACAGCGACGTTGGGATGGGCCATACAAAATAATCACACAGATCAGTAACGTAATCCACCGTGTGCAGAAACAACCAAGAGGGACCATGAAGATTGTTCATGTTGATCGAATAGCCATCTATAATGGAAGTAATGATGTTCGGGACGAACATAACTAAGAGGGGGGTAGTGTTACGAATAATCTAAAAGCGTGTAGAGTTGGAGCGCGCGCGCGCTAACTATCTAGAAACAAAAGAAAGAGATAGCTACTCCTATTGACAAACAAATAGTTGACCTGGGCTATGCCATAATGGACTTTGTGGGATATGGCATAAGGTTGAAAGTAGCGTGTACTAGGATTTATGAATCATAACGTGTTTACGATAACAAGTGATTCATTGTTTCCCGATACATTTAGATTTTTCTGGATCCAGCTAAGACTTTACACTGCCTATAAATAGAGAAGTGTTGACAAACACGAGGCAGTTTTTATCAAGCGATCGAGAGCGATACATCAAGTGACCAGTGCGAAGTGAGAAGTGTTTTATTGTGTAGTGTTCTAAGTTCAGTGATAGTATAGCGAGTGACTAGGGTGTAAAGTGTATTTTAGTATTACGTTGTGTTGTGTTGTGTAAATACACGGATTTAATATAAATAGTGTTTTCTTACAATTACGAACCCGAGTACGTAACAGTATTTTTGAAATAACTTTCATGTTAATACACCGATTGACTTAAAAATCTTATGGACATTCTACTTTTAAAATTGCGTCAAATACCGTAAATTAGATCAAAATCGGTCAATTTGTTTGGGATTAATCTATGACGAAAAATAAAAAAAAATGTTGTTTAGCACTGTTTCGGAATTTTTCAACTTATTGATTATTTAGCTAAAGCAATATTTTAAATCTCAAAAATTGAATTGAATGCCATTCAGAAGGTCAAATTCGATCATCGTTTCCAAAATACACAGCTTATCAATAATAAACATATTGCTTTTTTAACAAAATAAATATATGAACTGAAAAAATCCATAATATCTACAATTTTTACTCTTTCGAGCTTTAGCGGGAAGTTTCAGGGATGGCTTGCAGAGTCAACCGCTTACACATTTTTTATTACAGGATATCAAGCTAGCAGGTGTTTTTCTGGATACCACCAATCAAACCAATATAAGAACAAAATTAAGATATTTTATTTGCACAAGCATTAATACTTTACCCTTTATAGAGTGAAGTGCTATTCAAATCTCCTGGAGATGCATCGGCTACGAAGTGAGTGTTGAGTACATAATTTGTGTGTTACTGCCTTTGTTAATGACGAGGGTGAAAGTGTGGTGGACGTGGAAGGACTATTGTGCCGCTGGGGTCCATTTTAATTTTCAGACCTTAGAGAGGTTCGTCCCATTACTTATTCTACTTTTTGTTTCAGTTGCATCACAGTAGTTCCGTATAAGATTTCGCTTTTTGCAAATAAAATACATTAATATCGTATTTGAATTATGGATTTCCGTAACGTCATGCCTGAATCTTTAAAACAGCGAAATATATTTATATAATATATTTCGCTGTTTATAATAAACTAGCTGACCCGGCAAACGTTGTTCTGCCTTTTTAACTACTCTTTTTTTTTCTATATTTTCTCACCTTTTTTTAAACCTTCCCTGGACTTCAACAATTAATTCAAAACCAAAATTAGCCAAATTGGTTCAGCCGTTCTCGAATTTTAGCGATATATATATATATATATATATATATATATATATATATATATATATATATATATATATATATATAATTATTTTACTTGGATAGGCAAACAGGCAGACGTGCCACCTAATGGTAAGTTTAACTCGATGGTAAGGGTAACTAGTTTATCTGCAACTGACCCAGGTAACTCGTTTTACGTTTATGTGTTGCCTATACATAAACGTAAAAAAGTTGCCTATATAGGGAGCGAGGCACAACGCATCCCTCCCACCGGTAAATGTGAAGTGTGTTTGTTAGTTATGCTTTCAAAACTGAACTACTTATCCGGTCATCGTGAAATTTTACATACACGATTTCATGGTGGCACAAAAAAACAGAGAACCTTTTATCCAGAAGTATTAGCCCGAAAGATAGTGAAACAATTTTAATCATGTAAATGCACTTGTATTGTTTCACTAAACACTATTAAGGTAGGAGATATGTAAATTTTCTATTTTTAAAAGTATCGTAGCCCTGACGATGCCGTCAAAAGCGATACTGGTTGACGATATAAACAAAATTAGTGTTTTGTGAAACAGTACAAGTGCATTTACATAATTAAAAATTGAGTTTCACCAAGTGCCGACGACAAAAAGTATAAAATATAGCAAAACAACCTTTAACGATAGCGAAGCCGCAGGTTAAATCTAGCAGAACATAAAGCACTTCTAATTTTTTTGCCCTTCTATTCGTTTGTTTGAAAATATAATTATAGAAATTCGTTTATTAGTTTTACTACTAAACGAATTTTGTATGCGATTTTTGCTTACTTTATATAAAATCGATTTCTGGAAAAAGTTATCTTCAATGAAATATATTAATAAATATAAATACATTTCCCCCGCGATGGCCCGGGCTCCTTTGAAAAATAAACCAATAACTGTTCTGCCAGGCAGGTCGTAAAAGGTGACCTTTTCGTTATACATGACACTACCATCATCACTACTAGGTAGTAGAGTTCCACAAAGTCTCACTCAGGTATTCAGTACCACCGCCTTATATATTAATGCTGCAATAGCGTTAATACTTGTCATTGTCGTTTTCCAGTTTAGAGGGTAAGGTAGTCGGTTAACTTATGCATGTGGCATTGCCGGTCAGCAATGCACCATTAATATCTTTTGGTGTCTGTAGGCGATGGTTTCTCTCTCCATCAGGAGAGCCATATGCTTGTTTGATATCTTATGATATCAAAACAAATTATGAATAACAATGAGTATAACATATTTTTAAGACTTGCTGACGTTTTGTCCGCAAAATTTTCGTCCACAGTGGACGAAACGACACCTTTTCATTTTATTAGAGGAAAGTAACCAAATATGGGATTCCTAATATGGAATATTGGCAATTCTCTCAAACGGAAACTCACACATGCAAAACACAGTGTCTGTTTTTTTCTTTCTACCCCCATTCGCGTGTACAAGTTGTAACACGCCAGTCGAGTGAAGGTGAACCCTTTCGTCGTTGTCGCAGTGTTTTGTTTCGTCGTCGCCGCATAACTTTCACAGGTATGTAAAAATTACCTACGTATTTTTCGTACAAAAAGTGCACATAGTATTGTTTTTATAAAGGCTAAAAATGATTTAGATATTATTCTGTAGGTTTTAGCGTTATTTCATTGTATTACATTCTTAAATATACAAATATGAATGCCAGTTTGAAGTGGTTGGAAAATCCAAATATGGACGGATCATAGTATCTAATTATGGAATATTCCATAATTGGTTGTCTTTTTTATCAGCTGTCTTAATAATCGACGCGTCCCAAGAACAAAATCGTATGGAGAGATCAGACGAAATTGGTTTTATAATAAAATTCGCATTAAACTCGCATAAAGCTACAAGATTTTTTATATTTATTGGTCTTTTGTTTTTGGAAATACTCAAGTGAACATCATCTTATCTACAATGTACTCCCACAAACAAACATATTGTAATTTAGTGGTTTTGTAGATACGATTTTGTTCTTGGGACGCGTCGAATTATTTTGTTAATTATAAATTGAAAGTAATTTTTTCCTGTTTTATTAGAATAATAATAATAATAATAATAATAATAATAATAATTGGCGGCGGCGACGGTGTATTTTGATTTGAAAATCTGATCAGCTTTTTTTTCTTAAAAAACTGCTTTAAATACCGTAAATTCGATCAAAATCGGTCGATTTGTTTGGGATTTATCAATAAGGAAAATTTTTGAAAAAATAAATGTTTTTTTAATATTACTTTGACATTTTTCAGCCTATAGATTATGTAGCTAAGAAAACATTTTAGACCCCAAGCACTGCGTTGAATGGCATTCAAAAGATCAAAATCGATCATCGTTTCTAAAATATACAGTTTATCAAAAATGAAGTTACTATCATTTATAACAAAATTTAGATTTTTGAACTCGGAACAAGTTCCATGCTTAGGCATAGTGCTTAGGTATTTTGTGTTTGGTCAAACGGTTTACAGATTTCTTTAAATCCACTTAAGTTGAATTATACACAAAGAAAATTGGTAAAATGCGTATTGGGCCATGTGCAATATAGGGTTTCGAAGTTTTCCATCACAATAATGCGGACTAAGCAAAGGGCTTTTATAGTTTCATACTATGAACGTTTAAGCTATTCAACGTAGATGACAAGTGTATATCCGCACCACAGGACGCACCACCGCGCCTATAAAAAAAAATCTAAGTACATTTTATAGGTTGGTCGACCATTACTCAAGAACGTGTAAAGCTTTCTAAGCCATGATAGTTTTCAACTTCATTATATTTACTACTACCGTGATTTTTTCCCACCCCCAAACCAACCCTTTAGCCTGCAGAGGGGAGGACTCTTGACTCTAACAAAAATTTGCAATTTAAAGCTTAATATTTTATAAAGGAGTCCCTAAATCGAAGATTTATTTACACACACCTGAAATATTTTTTAAAAGCTATCCAATGATACCACACGCAATGGGATACGTGTGAAAAAATTTACATTCTCACTTTACATGTCCCTGTTACGTTACATGAGCTACCCTGGAAAAAAAATATTTTTCAAGATTTTATGTTACCATTTTGTCGGTGTGAATAATATGTATATTCGGGCCAAATTACAGTTTTCTAGTACTAAGGATCTCTGAGCTATTATGCGGACGGAAGGACGGACATAGCGAAACTATAAGGGTTCCTAGTTATCCTAAAAACCTAAAAACAGAACCCTGAGTTGTCGAGTTACGTAGATCCACCTATAAAAATAAGTTGAAAACGCGTGCGGTGAAGTATTTATAAGAAACAAAGCCGTATATATTTTTAATCAAAACTCACGGAAATTTACTTGTGAGTTCTTAATATCAGCTTTCTCGGAAAACGGGAAATTCGAAGTAAAATGAATAATCATGTTACACTCGACTCAAAAATTTAATGTTTATTTTTCGGAATGACTGAATTTCGGAATCATTGCTTGCCTTATGGGCCTTCTCAGTTTCAACGGGCGCGTGGGCGAGCAGTCGAGTGCTTGCCTACGCGCCCGCTTAAAGAGCAGGGCCAGAGCTTAAAGTTGAGGGGCTGTACGGCCTCCGCCCTTCTGAGAGATCGAAACCCGGCTTAGGTTGAGGACGTGATTTGCGATCGAAGGCCTAGTGTCATTGTTTTGTCCTTCAGCTGATCTTTGAACTTGGTCTCGGTCCGCTGATAGGAAAAACGGGTGAACTCGTCGCTTCCGGCGTCGGCCGGACTGTCGATCACTGGCGGATTACACACGTTAGGTAATACGCCTGCGGGTCTGGTACCACCACGGAATAAAGAGAAACTTTATTACCAATTTAACACAAGTTTGTACTCATCAGAACTTGTAGAAAGATTGTTTTCTTTATTAAGTTTTATTCACTCTCAAAGAAAAGGCTGTTTGTCTGGCAGTACATTTAAAAATGTTGTGTTCATAACAGAAAACTCTGGATTTACTGTTTAATTAATCTTGTTTTCCTCTACTTTTCAGCTCGTACTGGTCTAGATTACTTATTCTGTAATTTGTATTTCGTATTTCAATTAAAATAGCTGACATAGTGTGTCTTATATTTTATATTTCAAATACATTTCTTAAAGATATTTTGAAACCTAGGATTAAGGACACTTCTGTCTGTGAATGTGGGTTAGATGAAGAATTAATTGATCATATATTTTTCAGTTGCCCTAATTCCTCTTCTTCACTTCATGATTTACTTCCGGATGACCTTCCTCGTCCTGTCAACTCAAAATATTTATTTTCATTTGTATTTAGTCCTATTACCAAAGTGTTACCTGCTTAACTTTATTGATTCTAACAACATTAGGTTGTAGTATGTAGATTTTTTGTTGTTTTTGTTTTACCGTATATTTTTATGTTGTTTTTGTTAAACTACTTAGAAGAAGCCTACAATTCAAAAAGAAGCCTCCTTAATTCCGTTTCAAGAAATGGATAACACGTGTCACTTCCTAAGTTTACTCGACACTGACAGAATTCTCTGATTATTGTCATTCGTATAATGAAGAATAAATATATTTTGTGTTCCGTATTTTAGTTACCTACTTGCGATATAGTATTTTTATGTTTAATATGAAATATAAAATTGCATGCATTCCAACACTGAACAAATAAAAATTGCTTTATCTCTGTCTAACAAGTTAGAATTTTCATAATAGACAAAGCTACAAAAATTTTGTTAGTGTTCTAATTTCAAATCATTCAAGAAAATTAACGTCACCCTAGACAGCTTGCGGACAAAACGCCATTACTAAAATACGCTGTCTATGTAAGTAAGTTAAAATTTAATGTCAAATAACGCTTTTATTACAAAATATTAAATTGATTTTAGCGTTTATTTGTATTTTCTACAATTTTAGTGTGTACCTTAAATCTAAAATAAAAACTAATTGTTAAAATAACATGCTCAATTGCAATATAATTCATCAATTGTTATGTAGACATTAAACAGCTGTTCTTAAGTCCGCCATTGTTAGGGACGAAATGACACGGTTTTTCCTTGGTTAGTTCATATCCAGTAATAGTTTCCTTCATCTAAGTTCGAAACGCAACAGTGTCTACTTATTACTTTGCTACATTCTGATTCACGGAAGATTCATTGTTTTTCTTAGTAAAAAAGTATAGGACATTCCTCTAAGTATAGAACCATAGAATAATCCTCTAAGTATAAGGACTATATAATTAATATATATGTATATTATCTACATATAGGCGTTATATGTATAAGATCTTAATAGGCCATAAAAGTGTGACGTCAGAAATCTATTAGTGTTGTGGGCATGCCCATCGTGCCCACAACGGCTAAGTTTGTGTTACCAAACCCGAGTGAGATTTAGTAAGATTTTTTTATATCATTAAATATCAAACAAGCAGATGACTCTCTTGATAGAAAAAGTAACCATCAGCTATAGACACCGAGGATGTTAATGGTGCGTTGCTAGCCGTGTGGCGGAATGACAATGCTATATGCATAAGTTTACCGGCTACCTTGCCCTACAAACCGGATCACAACAATAACAGTATTGAGGCTATTACGGCAGGAACAGATAAGGCCCACCACCTTACCTATTCCTGCCGCAATTATTTTTGAATATTAACCAACTACCCGGGTGAGTCGTTGCGGGACTCTATCACCTATCAAGTATGGTAGTGAATACGTATAGCCAATCGATCGCCTTTTAGGACCTGCCTAGTCAAACGACAGTTGGTCTATTCTTGAAAAGGGCTCGGGCCAACACAGGAAAAAGTCTACCACCAAGTAAGTAGTAATGTGGCAAATGTCTAGTTTATACATACAATGTAAAAAACATACAAAATTAGGGCAGTTTACACCTATGTAGCTGCAATAAACAGGTGCGGGTATTGAGCGCATCTAATCACAGATGGCTGTCATAAATATTTCCTGCGCTGTGATGTTTGTTTAATCTAGTCTACCTACAATTCGAGTCGTTGATCGCTGACATTATTAGATGTTTACTTGTGTAAATATTTACAGAAATACATATACAATGAAACAAGGGCAGATTCAAGGTATTCTTTTAAACGGCAAGTCAAAAATCTTTACTTGGGCATTGTTCCTGATTGATTGCTTAAATACTTATATTATTTTATTTATGTATTTGCTGCTGTGTTATGAAGACATAAAAGAGTATTTATATAATGTATATTGGTAACTATGTATTTTAGTATATATTTGTCTATAGTTATGAGTATATGTGTTTTATTCTTATATATTGAATTATTTGTATTCATGTAAATTCAATATGTGTATTTATTTATATAATTATATTATATATAAATTTATGTTTTAATTATGTGTTTTAATTGTGTGAGTTTTGTTTTCACATAACTAGTGTGTTCAACTAGTACTAAATTAAGTTTCAATTATTATTTTCTTCTTTCTATGTGCACCCCTTGTGCCCTCTCTGTACTCTTTGGAGGTTGACTGGCAGAGAATGCTCTTGGGCGTTAAGTCTACCTGTGCAAAAGTATGTGTGCAAAATTTAAATAAATATATACATACAACTGTGCCAAAGAGTTCTTACGTAGCATAGACTTGTCGGATAATGTGTTGCAAAAATGTGATACTACATCACACCGGCTCTGTTTGATCCCAAGCTAAAACCTTCACGCATATTTTTAGGGTTCCGTATCTGAATAAGAAAAACGAGACCCTTTTGAATCCTCATTTCGGTCGGTCAACGAAATGATCCCTCATTTCGATGACCCTTTTTCTCAGGAACGTGTAGTGGTATCGAGTTGAAATTTATATAAAATACTCGGATCTACAGCACCTCTCAGCTTAACTTGTATGGTCAACTTGATCAAAAGAAAAAATATGAAATTAATTAAATTTGCTATGATCCGCGACCTATTCTATGTGTTTTTCGCGATAACACCAAAAAGAAAGACGTCCGCGTCGCACATACGGATATTGGAACCTAAAAGCTGGCCAAAAACCATTTTTGCGTAATCGTTGATTTTAAAAAACAATTTGGACGCTTAAATAGCTAAAGGCATCGTGTATCATGTGGCAGCCATTGGAATTTACTCGACTCCCGCGCCGCCTGCTAGTATCAATCGAAAGATACTGTTCGCTTGAAGTGTTTGCATGATTGTCGATATTCTCCCTGTGTGATCCCACAGTACTTGCTATTTTTTGTATTTTGAAGCTGCATAAAAAATATTTGTGATGGATATGTCAAAACCAGGTATGTAGTTACATTTTTAACAATTTGTAGTAAAATTGACTTAAGATTTTTAGTATTTATTGTAAAGAACAAAACGTTACATAAAATATGTAAATTTAGGCGTTTTGAATATAATCATTAAGAGATTTACCTAATTTCTAAGGTTTTCTATGCAATGAAATATACATATAATTGACGAAGACAGATCCAGTAATACGCTCAATGTAAAAGTTGCCGTGAAATATCGCGGATGTATTTTTTATATATTTTTTGTAGTAAGGGTAAGTAGAGAAAAAATTCCAAACGATATTTATTTATCTTTGTTTTTTTTTTCAGGGCCATCTGGTGTCAAATTCTTGTCCCGGAAAGTTATTTATAACGTGGTGCAAAAGTTCACAGGAACCAAATTTTGATAGAAAGTTGAGTTAAATGGAAGAAACTTTGATCAGTAAGTTCTTTTAAAAATGAAGATCAACAGAAAGATTGGAAACAAAAATTATACTTGATAAAACATCAGTTTAAATCCAGATGACATACAGTACATAAAAAGGAAGATGCTTTCAAAAAACACAACAATGATTGGCTTGATGGAATGACAATTGACATTGGTATGTATGCGTTGCTGCGGTTTTATGGATACTATTTTAGCCTTTTCTGTTTATTAAATAAATACTCAAATGTTCGTCCCAGAAATAAGTCCTGATCGTACTGAAAAATATTCACAGAATCCAGTAAGAAGAGCAAACGGTTAAAAACTGAAAAGCTTCGGTTACATAATGTTGAATTGATGAATTCTGCGACTCGGATGAAATTAAGAGCTTAAGGTAAAGTAGACACATCGAATGTTGTCAAAGATTTAAAAAAAGTCCCACGCGAGCCTCAAAAGGTAAATTAGCTTTTAGAAAGAGTAATTAAGAAAAGAGTGGTCAATTATCCAGTTTAGAGTCAGATTAAGCAATAAGAAGGTATATCCTTGTTAAAACATTCTTCAGAGAGCTAAAACCGATTGCTACCCTAAGAGAGAGCCTAGAGACTACAGGCTAAATTATCCAAGAAAATATTGTCGAGAAGCCTGAAACGTGGATGTTATAAACAGGCTTCTTATGACGTCAGACCTTCTCATAACTGGTGTGAGAAAAACGCCAAAAAAGAAATCCAAAGCGTTCAATAAAGAAACTTTGAACTTATTAGAACCTGCGAAACGCCAAGCAATGATTTTCATTCAGTAAACAGACACGGGTTTAAATTTGTGACGACGAAGTTTAAATGATTTTTAATACGTTTTAATTTTGGTTTTATTTATTATGTGTGACGAAATAAATAAGAAAACATTAAATTTGTGTTGATTGACACCTATAGGCCCATTTAAAAGCAAAAAATAGTTTTGGCCAGCTTTTAGGTTCGAATACCCGTATGTGCGTCGGTTTAATAAATGGATAAGACTCACCGATGCAGATGGTCCGAGTAAAAAGAAGACCCCAGCGGCACAATTATCCACCCACATCCACCACACTTTTACACCCACGTCCCACGCCGGCACCAAGTACAAAAGCACACAAGTTACGTACTCAACGCACGTTTCACTTCGAAACAGAAGCATCTTCAGGAGAAACGAACACTACTTCACTCTACGCGAGTATAGGTAATACTTACTATAAATATTACTACTACTACTAAGACTAATACTGTAAGTTTTACACTCGCATAGAGTGAAGTATTGTTCGTTTCGTCTGAAGATGCTTCGGTTTCGAAGTGAAACATAACATAGCAAACAAGCATATGGATCTCCTGATGGAATGAGTCAACCATCGTTGTTATTGCTTCACAAACCAAATTCTATACTTTAAACGAGCAATTCTTATATTTAACTAGCTGTACCCGCTACAGCCAGACAAACCCGCTACAAACAGACAAACAGACAGACAAAAATGCTAAAAAATGTTATTTTGGTATGTGTACTGTGTATACTTTGATATGCACTTAGTAAGAAGCGGCTATTTCAATATTACAAACAGACACTCCAATTTTATTTATTTGTATAGATGTGTATTTACCCCGTGTTGGTTCCGGGCTCCTTTGAAGAATAGACCAAATGGCATCTGCCAGGCATGTCGTAAAAGGCGACCGATTGGCTAGGAAGTCACGAATATCGTGGCTACTAGGTGGTAGAGTCCTGCATTGTCTCGCCCGGGTCTGGTACCACCGCCTTACCTATTCCTGCCGCAATAGCGTCAGTGCTTGTCACTGTCGTGTTCCGATTTGGAGGGTAAGGTAGCCGGTAAACTTATGCATGTGGCATTAGACCTCGCCGCAAGATAGCAACGCACCATTAACTCCTTTGGTGTCTATAGGCGATGGTTGACTCTTTCCATCAGGAGACCCATCTGCTTGTTTACTATCTTATGATATAAAAAAAAAGATGTATAGATATGCACTTAGTAAAAAGCGGTTATTTTAATATTACAAACAGACACTCCAATTTTATTTATTTGTATAGATGTATAGACAGTTTCTCCAAAACAGTTCTAACGATTTTGAGGAAATGTTGTAATTTACTATTGAAATTGATCGAGCTATGAAAAATAAGCCAAGAGCCAAATTAGCCAAGACAGTCTTTTACTATTGAAATTGATCGAACTATGCTGCTATTGAATGAAAATTAGCAAACAAGAGAAGCTAGCTAAGTTTCTTTCGCCAGATCAACACCGCATTTCGGTTTGGTAGTAATTCTAAAAATGTCGAAGCGTCATAAGTAACCTACTTATAAATAAAGGTTCATTTGAATAAATTAAGATCGGCTTAAATCCTGACCAAACAAAACACCTACTCTCGCATGGGAATGAGCTTGATGTACCTATTTATTTATTTACACCTACCTACCAATTTTTCGCATGTGAAGTTTAAAACTTCAAAAACGTATAATTATTTATACGCGTTCTTTGTAATTGTATCTATTTAAACAAAATAGTGTAGTGTTAAATTTAATTTTGAATATTTTATATATATTTAAGAAAATCTTTTCAATTTTTATATTGAAAGCAGGGATGCTAAAAAATTTTAGGGCTGGCACACCGCTACCTTACAGTACGTGGTTTGATTACTGTAAGTATAAAGGTAAGTACTAATAATAATAACAATAGGTACTTTTTGGTAAGTACACAAGTGACACTCGTTGACATTTCATACAAGCAGATTTTTCTGAGCCCTGATTTTAGTGATTGTATAGGTAATCTTTGTCTGAGCCTCTAAGTACATTTTTAATTGTCACTTGAATATAATATAGAAATACACTCTCTAGAGTCTAGAGATATGTCTGTCTGTAGATATGTCTGTCTGCCTATTACTGACCTGTATTGATAGTCAGCGGGCCGATTGCGTATTTCAATTGACAGCTAAAGTGATGATCACTTTTGCAAAGTTTAACATCAATTAGCTCTCAGTTTCCTAATTTCGTATTGACTATTGATATAAAAAGGAAAGATATGTTACGTTCTAACATCGCAATTGCTAAATCTAAGCTCGGTCAGTCAAACGCAAAGTAATGCGACGAACGTAGCAGACTACGTTTCTCTCACTTACTTTTGTATTGTACTATCTCACTCTCACAAACATGGCGAACTAAACAATAATTTAATCTTATTTTCAAACAAATTGTTTTAGCGGTATTTATTTATTAGACCCGCTGGAGCACAGCCTGTACCATGAAGTATTATAACACAGCTTTATGGCCTGTACTGCACAGGAGTACCTATATATACTTATTATTCTGTTTTGATGAAATATTTTATTGTGATTTGTCATTTGTGACACTGACACTGATAAGCAGGCTGTAAACGTTCAAACATGTTTGTGAAACTTTACGTTTTGTTTGTACGTTTTTATCAAACATAAGCGCACTCGTACCAACAAGTTTGTCAAACAAGACTTCCTTTTCAAAGTAGTTTTCGCCGTGAAGTGACGCTCCGACGCTCAGATGAGTAACAACTAACAACATATTGTCTCAGCGGTGGTCGCGCTAAAATGGCGAGTTTGTTTAACAAACATGACTGTACACTTTCAAACACATATGACAAACACGCCGTTAATCAAATCTTTTAAGAAGGCTATAAACGCTCAAACAATTTGTCAAATTTTACGTGTTTGGCAAATTATTTGATAGTCTGCGTTCATGTTTGACGTGTTTGACAAGCAAACTACGTGTTTGGCTCAAGGAACTTATATACGATAACTGGAATTTTACGAAGCAATATTTGAAAAATAAAAATGTACTTTATTTCGTTACTCATAAAGTTGACATTTGTTTCTTATTTAACAGAGGGGAAAAACGTTCTGAGCAAGACAACGACAAGAGCGGATGTTGTCCTTTTCTTGCAATTGCCAATGTAAATAAAACTATCTAATGGTAGATTTTTATAAATTCAGTAATCGTTAAATCCCTTTTATTCATACACTTCGATAAATACATTAGCCTAAAATGTATTGTAATTAACACAGTGAGTTCTAAAATGTGTTTATTTTAATTATTACATAATTATTTATGCAATGCAAAAACTGTTTCTCAAATTAGTAGAATTATTTAGTAGTAATTTGCAAACTACGCATGGCCGCACTGCCCGCACTCATACATGGCGATTGGCGCTTTATTTATTAGAAAGAAAGAAGCACACCCCACCCATGTCGTGGTACTCTTCGGAACGATTTTGAAGCGCCTATGAACATTCCGGGTAGAATGTAACTTCCTTGGTTTGGCTGTATGTTTATAAAGCAGGCTGTAAACGCTCAAACATGTTTGTCAAACTTTACGTTTTGTTTGTACGTTTTCATCAAACATCAGCGCACACGTATCAACAAATTTGTCAAACAAAACTTCACTTTTAAAGCAGTTCTCGCCGTGAAGTGACGCTCTGACGCTCAGATGAGTAACAACTAATAGTATGGGAGCCCACGACACTAAACCTAGTCCCATAAGACTACCGGATGGTATATAAATAGTAAGATTCGTCGTTAATTGGAGAATACGAAATGGCTATGCTGCAATGCGAAAAACCGGGTGGCGCTATTAAAAAAAAAAGAAAATAAGAATGAAAAAAAAGACGTGTGGCACTCGGAGACTACCGCGGTAAAGCTATTGCATAGCATTTTTTATCAACTTATGAAATTACAATTATATATTTATTTTATTTATGCAGTATTTTTTTTTCTTTGATATTAATTCAAGTTACACTTTGAGCGTGGTGACCGATAAAAAAGAAAATTTTTTCTTTATTAAATAAATGAGATGTTAATATTGTTCAAAATATTTTTGTTATCTTTCAATACATGTCGGTTCTTTAGGAATATTTAATAAATGCACTTTGTTTATTCATATTTAAAACACTTTGTACACAAATTATACGAGTACAGATATTCACTGTTGTACGTAGATGATAAATACCTATACACCTATATACTTTCTCACAAACAGCTGATTACGGTAGTTTTCCAATACAACCAATGCCACCTAAAGGCGGGTTGCTGAACTAAAGAGACAAGCGTGATATTTCAAAAAGTCATTAAAAGTTCTGGTATTTATCGATAGATGGAAAAACTAAAAAGTATCACCGCTGTGCCGGTCGGAGTGGGGGGTGTTAGGTTTTTTCGTTACGGAATTTCTGGATTCGGTCTCCACGCTCAAGGCCCGCGATAGAATCTATGCAATAGCTTAAAAAATCGATTTCTAGTACGATAAGACTCCTATAAGTTTGTTCCTCGATATAGGGGAGGGGTAGGACAATACGAAAATGCGGTACTGCATGTCCCCATCCTGGCCCGTATCTTGGCGTCGTCTAAACAATCAACGATAAGTAAAATTATTCGTATCTGACCGTGGCATGGGTATTCAATCAGTACCAATCGAAAGAAACCAGACGATTGCTGACAAAAACGAGTAGAAACGCTGATTTCAGCTGTGCATTGGGCGACCTTCAATCGCTGCAGCAACCACCTCATCCACTGTTTCGAAGGTGCAGCAGTGGTTTTTCTTACACAGAAATTGATGACCTTTCAGATGAGCTTGGGTTCGTTAGGTAGTCCGATGGTACCAGATACCTAGGAACAAGGCGTCACTTTTAATGCTGCTGCCACTGATAAGAGCCAGGATGGCGACATGCAGCACCACATTTTCGTATACCCCTCACCTATATCAAGGAACAAACGAAATTTGGTAGTCTTATCGTACTAGAAATCGATTTTTTCATTCTTTTTTTCTTTTTTTTAAAGCGCCACCCGGTTTTTCGCATTGCAGCATAGCCATTTCGTATTCTCCAATTAACGACGAATCTAACTATGTACATAACATCCGATAGTCTTATGGGACTAGGTTTTGTGTCGTGGGCTCTTAAACCATAACAACATGTCTAAGGTGCCCCACAGACCTACAATAATATTGCGCAATACTTTTATTGTGCAACAATATTGAATACCCGTTTGTTTCCATATGTTCAATAAATTCACTCAATCAAATTTAGCGGCAACCGTGCTGGTAATTTTGTTAAATAAATCTATACAATTTTATACACTCAAGTAAAAATTCCCGTTCTTCATCTTTTATTGATTAGTTTTGTTTCGATCAACACTTATATTGATTATTGAATTGGCCTGAATGTCGAATTTCGGCCGAATGTTGAGTTTCGGCAGAAAGTTAAATTTTGATCGAATGTCGAAATTCGGCGGAATGACGTATTTCGGTCACATGTTCAGTTGCGACATTGTGAATTTAGAAGTGAAAAATTTTTGTGCAATATTAAACCTACACAATGCAAGAAAAAATATTGTACAATAAAAATTAAACCCACTTAAACTTTCGTTCAACCATTGTGCAATCTTCAATATTAACTCTAAACGGTCAATAATATTGTACAATACATAATATTGCGCATTATTATTGTAGGTCTAGGGGCCGCCTAAGCGGCGGTCGCGCCAAAAGGGCGATTTTGTTTGACAAACATGACTGTACACCTTCAAACACATATGACAAACACGCCGTCAATCAAATCTTTAACATAAAGCCATACTCGGATGAAGTAATAGTTCCATGAGCCAAACACGTAGACGTAGCTTGACAAACACATCAAAAATGACCGTCACAAAGTACTTTATAAATAGGCTCTATGACCGTAGACTATTAAATAATTTGCCAAACACGTAAAAATTGACATTTGACCAAGGAAGTTATATTCTACCCGGAATGCTTACACGCGCTTCAAAATCGTTCCGAAGAGTACCACGACATGAGTGGAGTGTGTCTCTTTCTACTAAATAAAGCGCCAATCGCCATATATAAGTGCGGCCATGCGTAGTTTGCAAATTACTACTAAGTAATTCTACTAATTTGAGAAACAGTTTTTGCATTGCATAAGTTATTACGTAATAATTAAAATAAGCACATTTTAGAACTCACTGTGTTAATTACAATACATTTTATGCTAATTTATTTATCAACGTGTATGAATAAAAAGTATTTAATGATTACTGAATATGTAAAAATCTACCATTTAGATATTTTTATTTATACTGGCAATTGCAAGAAAGGGACAACATCCACTCATGTCGTTGTCTTGCTCAGAACGTTTTTCCCCTCTGTTAAGTAAGAAACAAATGTCTACTTTATGAGTAACGAAATAAAGTACATTTTTATTTTTCAAATATTGCTTTGTAACAATTCCAGTTATAGTATATAAGTTCCTTGCATTTGACAAATTGTTTGAGCGTTTACAGCCTGCTATAGTCTGTAGTCCCTATACCGTCAATTGTCAGATGTCATTATTCATTAATCAATTATTCGAATTTTGCACGAGAATTTTGAAATTTGAGTTGTATTTACTCCAATAAAATTCTAAAATTATTATCTTCTTAGAATATCATTGTATTTACTAGTACTCTATTTACTACTAAGTACTATTTACTCTTTTCTAATTAATTTGTAGTTTGTACTGGTTCTTAATTCTGTAATCTTTAGTCTTTCTTCCTTTTTGTTTTTATTCTGATCAAAAAAAAATAAGTGAGAAGGTTCAAGCCTCAAGAAGAGTATGAAAAGAGCCTACGTCTATAGAAATAAATCGGAAAAAGATGGAAAACTTATGGTATTGGAAGACACGCTTAAAGATTTCAAAAAACAAATTGCTATACATTTTCAACTTTCTGAAGTTAACTATATTTTTTCATCTAATGGTTGTGAAGTAACGGATATCAGAGTCATTAGGGATGACGAAAAAGTATATATATCTGCCGAATATGAGACAAATTTGATAGGTTGTGAGATGATTGAAAAATCTATGCAAACTTTAGACATATCTGACGAGCAGAACTGTGTTTCTAAGTGGATACGGTTGAACGTTGGCGGTAAACATTTTACGACATCTCGATCTACACTGCTAACCAAAGAACCCCTTTCAATGTTAGCAAGAATGTTTGCAAATGAAAACAACATGTACTTAATGAATCCAAGTGCTAGAGATACCACAGGAGCCTTCTTAATAGATCGTAGCCCTGAATATTTTGAACCTATTTTAAATTACTTGAGACATGGGCAAGTGATATTAGATAAACATGTCAATCCTAAGGGTGTGTTAGAAGAAGCAGTATTTTATGGTGAGTTTTTACTACTATGTTTGAGTTACAAAGAAAGTAATATTTTTTTTATTATAACATAGCAAGCAAGCCTAATGTTACATGGTTAAGTTTACTGGCTACCTTATCCTCCAAACCGGAACACTACAGTAATAAGCACTAACCCTATTGCAACAAGAATAAGTAAGGAAGTGGTACTAGACCCGGGCGAGACAATGTAGAATTCTACCACCTAGTAGCCACGATGGTAGTGACTTGTATAGCCAATCAGGTGCCTTTTATTACCTGCCCGACGGAACAGCAATTGGACCAACATGGGGAAAATAAATTTATGTGATGTGTAAATAAGTTTATGCCAACAACTTCAATTTATTGGAAACTTCATGGAGAAAGACATCTGAAACAGCACTGCGATAATTTTTATAATTATACATAATTTAAATTTTTACCAGATTCATGCAGCTGTAACTGAGGTAGTGTGGGGAACTTAGTGACATTATCTGCTCATGGTATTTTTGTTTTTTCTTAAAGCATGGACAGACCCACATATTACGGGGCTGTTCCAGTAGACCGCAGTCATAAAAAGTAATTTAAAAGTTGTTTGGATTTAATCCGATTCTGTAAAATGTATATTTTTGAAGATGTCTTGAGTACCTACTGCAATACACTGATGTGAGAATTGTTTAACTTAAATAAAATATAACTACTTATTATTTGAGGATTTTTAATTCACAGTAAATTGATAACCTTTCATTATATATTTTTTTGTATAATTGGTAAACATATACATACAAAAAAATAAGCAAAATAGTATATTGTACAAAAATATTTATTTTCATAAGTATTAATATTATTTTTTTCATACCTAATTAATACATAGTTTTTTTGTATTTATTATTTTTTTTTTTCAATTTTACAACTACATTAATTTTTTCTTAAATGTTGTATGGGATATTTCATATTCACATTGTATGATATTTTTTTGAGATCATAGATATCAACACTAAAATTTACGAAAATAAATCAAAATAGGTACCATCTTACCTAAAGAGCTGGTACCATCAATATGGTCTTTGAAGGAAAATATGTTTTATTAATTGATATTTATGGTTTTTTTTGACAAAATTATTATCTAAACTATTAGATCTTGAACTAATCTTGATTATAATTAAAGTTTACTTGTGGATTAATATGCACACTTTAATTAACCTGTATCATAAACTGCAACCAACACAGCACATAGCACAGCATGGATATATTAAAAATGGTAAAGAGAGAATTTTTTTTTTCTTTTATGAAAGTCTCGCAAGTTGGCATTGGTGTAGAGATCATAGTGTAGAAACAGATTTTTTTCAGTGGTATTGTTAGTTACCAAAGTGTTGTCGGATAAGAGTTCTGTGTCAGCCAGTGCTCAGAATACTATGCTTTATCTATCGGTATTTGTACTCCACAGACACTATGTATATAAATTGTAGGCAATAAACCCTTTGTACCAAATCAAAATTTTGCTTGGGTTTTATTCGAGAGAGAGAGAGTTTAGCATTTTAGCCATGAAAGTGTAACATATAGACAGACCTTTATTTATGAGTATGAATTTTATTATACCTACATATATGAGTATCCTTGTGTTTTAGTATAGTTTGTATTTCTGGCTACTAAGTTGTTTATTAAATAGTAGCTGAGCCCACGACTTCGTCCGAGTGGCAATATTTCAAAAAAAAAGTAGCCTAAGTTACTCCCTATCACATCAGCTATCTGCCAAGTCCCCTTAAAATCGATCCAGGTGTTCTAGAGATTAGCCGGAACAAACAGACAGATAAACAAAAATTGTAATAAATCTTATTTTGGTATATATTTTGCATATACATCCATAAGCATTTAGTAAAAAGCGATTATTTTAATATTACAAACAGATACTCTAATTTTATTTATTTGTATAGATGTATAGATTTTCCAATATTTTGTATACATATCTATGAATGGAAATTACTTTAGTTGACTAGTATCTACGTCTTATGAAAATAATATGTCTAATTTCCTGTAATTCCATAGTGATAAAAATTATAAATCAGATGATCATATTGGAAAACTACCACTATACTACACAGTAAATAAATAATAAACAAATAAATATTCAGGGAACAAATTACACTTATTGATCTAACAACAACACTAATACATAGAAATACATACATAAATACTGGAATATATTTAATAAACACCCAAACCCGTTAATACAAATATTTATGTTCATCAAACAAATGTTTGTCCCCGTCAGCCCATCAGGGAACGAACCCAAGCCCATTTGATGATTGATTACAGTTCTATTGTATTCTACTTCATTTTTAAACCATCTTGGGCTACTTATCATAATTAATCATTAAAAACTGTTATATTTTAATTTTACCATGGTCTTCCTTGTCAGATTTGGGTTTTTAAATAAACTTAAATTGTTAATTTTGTTTTCTAGGATTGGATTCAATGATCCCACAGCTGCAGAAGTGTATAGAGGAATCTGTGAGTCAAACTAGTAACAATCAGTCATTAACTAGGAATGATGTAATTAGATTAATCATTATGACACCTACAACTTCCGAACTGCGGTTTCAGGGAGTAAATCTATCTGGTGCTGACTTAAATAGATTGGACTTACGACATATTAATTTTAAGGTAAAGATTAGATAATACATACAAACATACACTTGAAAAACATGACCTTTCTGGTAATGCAATGGAGGAAAAAGCCTGCAAAAATTATGAATGCAAAATGAGTATCTTTTCCCCCATATTGGTATAAGCTTCTTTAAAGATTAGGCCACTGTTGCTCTGCCAAGCAATTCGTAAGAAGTGAACTGGTGAGGTGGCTCTGGAAATCACTACCATCTTAGCTACTAGGTAGTAGAGTTCTGCAATGTCTCGCCTGGGTCTGATATCAACGCCTTACCTATGCCTGCTGCATTAGGGTCAATATTTGTCATTGTTGTGTTCCAGCTTGGTTGGTAAAGTAGCGAGTAAACTTATGCAATTGAGCAACACATCATTACTACCTTTGGTGTCTATAGGGGATGGTTTCTCTTTCCATCAGGAGAGCCGTCAGCTTGTTTGCTATCTTATGATATAATTAAAAAAGAAAGAGATGACACAGGAAACAGGATCTGTGCAGTCAAAGTATTGGCTGATTACCAATTGGGAGTAAAGTAGTGATCGAAACAAGATTATTTGACCAAAAACATACTTTTAGTCAGATACTGCTAACAATTTAGGTAGAACCCTAGTTATTTATGGTAGCTGTACAATTCCAACCTCAGTAACAGCTCAAAGTCTATTTACTGGTTAAATGATTAATTCCGATAATACATAAAATTAACCATCACAGTTATAGAAAATAACAAGTGATAGTTTAATGATTATTGCTCATTTAATAGGCCGAAAAATGAATCTGATGATAATCCTAAATGTCTAAAGATGTTTGGTTCGTTCTGCTTACTTGGCCTAATCTTGTCTAGATCATGCACCTCAAAAAAAACATAGGGAGGATTAAACAAAATATTAACATTGTGCCTATCCCTGTTTGCCCCATTGGTTGAGTGATTAGTGAACCTGACTAGACAATTGATAGGGCTTATGTTCAATTCCCGACAAATACATACAAACATTTGTGTGGTGAGCATTGTGATGATGTCTGTATTTCTGGGTTTGAGTTTTCATCAAATATATTTCAGAATCTATATAATGTTACATACTTCAGGTTTGTAATTGTAAGAAAACACCATTTATATTAAATCCGTGTATTTACAATACAAATACACACAACACAACACAACACAATGTAATACTTAATACTCTGAATAACACTAGTCACTCACTGTACTAACACTGAACTTAACCGCCTACACAATAAAACACTTCTCGCTTCGCACGGATCACTTCAAGTATCGCTTTCGATCGCTTGATAAAAACTGTACTGTTTTTGTCAACACATCTCTATTTATACCCAGGGTAAAGTTCTACCTGGATCCAGAAAAATCTAAATGTATCGGGAAACAATGAATCACTTCTTATTACTTCTTATTGTAAACAAGTTATGACTCATAAATCCTAGTACTTTCAACCTTATGCCATATACCACAAAGTCCATTATGACATAGCTTAGGTCAACTATTTGTTTGTCAATAGGAGTAGCTATCTCTTTCTTTTATTTCTAGATCTCTCCAGCGTTCCAATTCTACACGTTTCTAGATTATTTGTAACATAATTATTTCCCTATGCATTAGTATTGTTGACTAACACCCATACCACAAGCAAATCATTTGCTATGCTTTATATTTGTGTATTTAATTTTGAATTATTGCTATCCTTCTCTCATTCAAAGGAAAAGAAAGAAACAGAACTTGTAGATACTGCTCAAATTGTGTTAAGAAATATAAACATGTATGTTGCTAAATATACATATGTATGTTACTAAATTTCATTTGGAAGAAGAGAGCAATTTTTTAAAATTAAATTTAGCTAAATCGAGGCTAGTGTTAAAATATACATTAAAACATTATTTTTATTTTACAGTATGCTTGTTTGTCCAAGTGCAACTTAACTGGGGCGAACCTGTCTCATTGCTGTTTAGAACGTGCTGACTTATCATATGCCAATTTAGAAGGGACTCAATTGCTTGGAGTCAAAGCACTATGTGCTAATATGGAAGGTAAATATATATTTTCATGCCTAATATCTTACACCATAGGCGTACCGTGGGGGGGAGTGGGGGCAGGGAGGGGCAGCTGCCCCCAACCTGAAATTTGTTTACCTCTCTACTATCTACTGTTGTAGATAAAAATGTAATAAAATAAAAATATAGTCTTAAAATGTTACGGTTGCCCCCCAGCCCATAACCTGGGTACCCCCATGTCTTACACGTTAGTCAGATAAATGAGTTTTTACCAATGTAACAGGAAGTTGCAGATGGATCTCTTTTCTTTAATTCACTAGATAGCAAACAAGCAAATGGCTCTTCTGTTAGGAAAAGAAACCATTGCCAAAAACACCAAAGATGTTAATGGTGCTTTTCTATCCGTGTGGAAGGATGCCACATGCATGAGTCTACCGGCTACCTTACCCTCCAGACCGGAACACGACAATGAAAAGCATAAACCCTATTGCAGCAGGAATTAGTAAGGCAGTGGTACCATTTATTTGGGTGAGATGTTGCAACAAGTATAGTTAATCTTTCGCCACTTACAACCTGCCTGGCATAACAGCAATTGGCCTGTTCTTCAAAGGGGCCCGGACCATCATGGAGGAAGGCAGAGGGATTAAAGACAGTTTTATAAAAGGACTAATACTAACCCTCTTAAAATGTATTACAAAAATTAACAAATTTGATTCTATTGAAGGTAATACCATAGGAAATCAAACAAATAACCCCTATTTTTAATTTAACTATTGCCTGTAAACACTAAAAGTATTCATATAGCGTTTATTTCCATATAACAGGAATATAACCGCCCCATTGGTCGAGTGGTTAGTGACCCTGTCTACGCACGCAACGGGGCTCAGGTTCGATCCCTGACGGGGACAAGCATTTGTGTGATGAGCAAAAATGTATTTCCGGGTTTGGGTGTTTATTATGTATGTAAAAGTATTTATATATGTATTACTATATATTAGTATTGTTGACTAACACCCATAACACAAGCAAATAATCCACTTACTTTGGGGTTAGAACAGTATGTGTAATTTGTCCCGTGAATATTTATAATGCCACAACCATAGGATCGTTTATCGGTGCTACCTAATACCTCTAACCATGGGCGTACCGAGGGGGACAGGGAGGGGCAGCTGCCCCCCCCCCCCCCCCCCCCCCGAATTTGTTTACCTCTACTAACTATCTACTATTGTAGATAAAAATATCTTATATATAAAATTCTCGTGTCACAATGTTCGTTCCCGTACTCCTCCGAAACGGCTTGACCGATTTTGATGAAATTTCGTACGCATATTCAGTGGGTCTGAGAATCGGCCAACATCTATTTTTCATCCCCCCATTTTCTACATTTGTGAGTGGTTACGCAAAAAGGGACCTCAAGGGAAAATAATTGATTTCGAGTAAATCACGTTTAAAATGTTGAGTCGAAATGAGAGAGGCGCGGGGTGTTTTATGTTAGTGTCGTTAGTGAGCGACTTCGTCAGTGAGAAATAGCACGTGTTTACGATAGCTGTATTATTGGTGACTTATTTATTCGTCTTTTACTTGTCTTTATGTGCGCGCTAGAAAAAGAAACTAGTGTGCGCTGTGTATAAGGTGTAATATTTTCAAAACTGCCTCGGCTTACATAAAAAATCATTAAAAAAAAACTACGGCACCTAAAATTATTTTGATTAGAACAAAACAAAGATGAAGGACCATAGAATCAGAATTTATCAAAAAAAAAAAACCGTTTCCAATCCCTTCAGGTCCCTTTTTGCGTAACCACTCACATTTAATATTTTATACTTATACACATGCACCGTTTCACAAGAAAGCAATTATAATTTATTTCCAACCGGTTTTGCATACACAAGCATCATCAAGACAATTTATAAAACTCCACAAACAAAATATTACATTAAAATGGAGTTTATAGTATATATATATATATATATATATATATATATATATATATATATATATATATATATATATATATATATATATATATATATACAGGGTATAACAAAAATAAGCACTAATACTGAAGGAGCGTTCAGGATGTGTGGTTAGCTCTTTAATTATACATTTTTAATAAATAAAAACTATGAAATTTCTGAGAAAATGAATGTCAAAGTTTTTTTTCAAAATGATCTGTGGCAGCCCTGAAGTATAGCACGCAGTAACGTACGCGCACGGTTTACGCAGCTATGAAAGGTCACAATCATATGATAGATGTCAATGAACTGCTAGACGCACAACAAAGTACTAATTACTTGACAGAGTAAATAATGTAGATATTATTTAAAGAGTTTTTTTATATTTTTTTCTACCAGGACTGATGTTGGAATAAACCCATGAGGGTCCTTAGTTTGATTACCAGGCTGGACAATTTGATTCATAGGTAACTTAACTGGGTTTTGATAGCCATAATTATTACATTATGTTAAAAAAAACACTGTCCGACTATTGGTGTCACTCGATAGCATATTACGATCATATTAAAATAATTATTAATTACTATACTCATATTCAATAAAAAAAATCTCATAAAATTTTATTAATCGTAAATACCTACCTAGTAGTCTCATACCTAGTTTACGTAAGGCAAACCTGCGGCTATTAGGCATTTCATGCAGGAAAATCTCCCGCCTGGCAACAAAATTATATCAGCTGTGTACCTAAAATTTATTGTGACCTGGATTATTATTTCTAACTCTGAGTGAAACTATTAGTTTGGTACATACATTCTAAAACAATCGTGGCAAATAATCCAATATAACTAATTAAGGTATCTTTTTGTTATGAAAACACATTACATAAATTACTTCATCACACAATATCCACCTTCAAAGTCAACTATTCACATGTGTTTTCAGTGTAGGTACCTAAATCTATTCCGTGATTCATAGGCATTTTACAATGTATTATCTGGCATGGTTTCAACTTACAAACTGTTTTAATGGCATAATACTTACCTCTAGTACCTACCCTGTTTGCTTCTAACTTCACATAACAAGGTGTCTAAATAGGTAATTAGTTTTTGAGCAGGTAAATCATAGCTATTATCACTTTTTTTACACACAATTCTAAAAACTTAGTAAAACTTTCTCGTTGATAACACGACACTTCGCAAAATAAATATGCATTATCATTAAGAATTAAGACACAACACAACCTTTTATAAGCATTTTTGACAAATAAACCTACGCATTGATTAGCCTAGAAGTCCTTTGATTTGAAGTATTACCGACATCGCGCTAGGCGTCTCAACGCGGCGCAACGCGGTCTCAACCAAGCGCCCGACTTAAGGCCTTGCTCACACACACTACTGAATATTTTCCGCGGGAATTTTAATTGCGCAAATTAATTTTCGTTACATATGAAATTTGACATGGCTAGCACTGCTAAAAAAATGTCAAGAATCGGAATGTTCCCGGTGAGTTGATAGGCTCGTTTGTCACTATCACTACATGGCTGATGGAACTTAGTACCTACCTAAAGTTTGTTTTAGGTGCGCCTCTTCTTACCTTTTTTTATGTTATTGAGATAGGCAAACTAGCAGACGTGCCACCTGATGGTAAGTGGTCGACGTCGCTAATGAACAAAAATGGGATACCTGGGCTGGAACTAGCCCAGGTATTCCATTCATGTGTTAGAGACATAAGATGTTAAGATCCTGAGACATAAGATGTTAAGTCTCGGTGCCAGTAATTACAGTGCCTGTCTTGCCCTTCTCTCCGAAACACAGCAAAGCTGTTTCACGGGAGAAATTGGCAAGACCTTTCTAAGTAGTAGTTATTTCAGGAAAAAGATAATTTTTGACTACGTTTTTTTGATTACATTTTAGATCAAAGATTTTATAAAATACTAGCCGTTGCTCGCGGCTTCGCACGCGTGGTTAGAGTTTTTTGTGAATGTCAAAAATAAACCACGCAAGCGAAACCAACGAAAACTATTGCTAATTTTAGCGATTGCCGGGATTACATATCAACCTGTTCATTCATTCAGAAAAATTAATCTTTTTCATCAAAATATTGTTTATCATACTGGAAATGAAAAAGTATTAAGTTAACTTTAAAGCCGCCGCCGGTCGTTTGTACAGGCCTTTAGAACTTACACGTGTTTTGCGGCTTATACAAAGTGCAACGAAACGCTTTGATTGGCGAAAAGACCACTTTCGGAAAGAGACAAGACACTCCCTTTTTTCTGCCATTTTGTTTTTATGTAAAATCATACTAATATGTAGTTCCGTATAGTTTTAGTCAACATTTTTGTCACTTTTATGATAAGAGTGATGCCGGTTTAGGCGTTTCTTCGTAAGGTACTGGGTTCGATTCTCAGTTCGCCTGGTAGAATGGAGGGTAATTCTTCTTAAGGCATTCAAACTAACACGGGAAATGATTTTTGAAGTGAAAACTTCTTTAGGCGCGTTGAGCGTTTTGGTAGAGGGTAAAATCCTCGTTTCGCGTCACCGACATGCTAATGATAATAGTATATCTATAGCTATGTTTTGCATATAGTTTTAATTACTCTCAACTTAATAGTTCCGTTTTCACTTCTATCGGCAGTCCCACGACTGCTACTGTTTTTTTTTTTATTTATGGTGCAAGGGGTCCCACCACCACCTTCGGGACCCAAGACAACCTGACTGCTGTACAATGAAAGAGGTCCTGGCACCGGCTTCCTCCAGAGAGGTTCGGAGGTTAGACGACAGTCGCTACGGCAAACTCAAACTCGTTCCTAGCGCAAGCGTGGAGAATAACCGGAATAAACTCTAAGATGAAGAAGATTATTTTTAAATTTGTTTCACTGAACCCTAATTAGTTCGGAAAAGTACCTAGATAATTGTAAAGGAATTTTTATTTTTTTATTCAGTTGCCGTTTGTCTTTGGAGAGCGTAACTATTGCTATTATTGCCGATTTTTATGAATCTTACTTAATACCCATTGATTGGAAATCGCGATTTTAAAAATGCCACGTAGAAATAATAATGACCGTCACCTTTACACTAATAGTGAATTTTACGAAATGATGCTATGTGTTGGTGCTGCTAGGAATGGTAGCATTAATGAAGCGAGGGAGATTTACCGACAACGGTTTATTGATGGAAGGCCACCAGCAGAACAACGTCATTTACCTCCGTACTCAGTATTCCGTAACATGTGTTTACGACTTCAGCGTACTGGTTCCTTCCACCGCGAACGAAACGTTGGACGTCCTAATTCAAGAGTAGGTACTGCTATTGAGACTCGGATTCTAAATCATTTTGACGAGAATCCTCGGACCAGCACACGCCGATGCAGTGCTATGTTAAATGTAAACCATATGGTGGTGTGGCGTACTCTGCAGGATGATGGACGACATCCCTACCATTTTTCAAGGACTCAGGAGATAGGACTTGCAGACCATATGCCCAGAATGGACTTTTGTAGGTGGTACCAGAACCGTGCTGAAGCAAATCCCGAATTTGCTTTTAATATTTTATGGACAGATGAGGCTTCTTTCACAAGAAATGGTGTGCTCAATTTGCACAACGAGCATGTGTGGGCACATAATAACCCGCATGCCTCGAGTGAAAGTAGCTTTCAGCACCAGTGGAGAATTAATGTCTGGGCAGGCATCGTTGGGGACTATGTTTTGGGGCCGACTATTTTACCTCAGGGTCTTAACGCTCAAAGGTACCTACAACACCTGAGAGAGGATTTAGAAGAACATCTGGAAAATCTTCCACTGAATGTATATCGTAATATAATTTTTCAGCACGATGGAGCACCCGCTCACTTTGCACGCCCTGTGCGTGATTATTTAAACGATCGATTTGCAGAGTGGATAGGTCGAAGTGGCCCGGTGCCTTGGCCACCTCGTTCTCCAGATCTCACGTGCCTAGACTACTTTTTATGGGGTTATGTGAAAAATAAAGTTTACTCTGTGGAATGTCATACACGTGAAGAGATGGAAGGTAAAATTAATGCAGCATTTAGGTCCATAACCCCACATATGTTGCATAATGTAAGGTTATCAATGTTACGCAGAACTGCTCTTTGCATTGAGAAGGGTGGTGGTCATTTTGAACCTTACTTATAAATTAATTTGAAGACAGTGTTGTTTTATTATTGCCTGTAAATAGTGAATTTGGATTAATGTATAATAATTAATCAGTGACGAAAGTGATATGTAAAAAATTGCTTATTAAATGTGTGTAAGTACAAGTACGCGGTATTCTTCATGTCTATGTGTGCGTCACGCTATTCATTCAACGTGTTGCTGACGTCACATCACTTCCATCTTCAAGGTAGGGGTGTGAAAATAAACTTTAATTTCTTATTTTACTAAATTTATATGAAACAAAAAATGTGTGCCTTTTGGTATAATATTTTACCAGGTGTTTGTTTAGTTCATGTACACGTATACCCTTGAAAGTTAGTGCTTATTTTTGTTATACCCTGTATATATATATATATATATATATATATATATATATATATATATATATATATATATAGACAGCATAATACATACTTCCTTCAATAATCATCATCATTGTAAAATAAAACTGTTGGGTTGTCACCCTATGTGCATATGTTTCTTTCCACAATTGAGGGAAACATAAAAAAGTAACTTTTTTATCCAATTGAGAAATGGGAAGTAATGATTTTTGACATTCGAAAAAAGTTGCGAAGAACTGCTAGTCTAATATAGTATAATAATTTTGGAATTAGTTATATTCTTAAAATAAATATAAATAATTCCAGGTGCCAATTTAAGAGGTTGCAATATGGAAGATCCTGCTGGTTCTAAAGCTGTTATGGAAAGTGTTAATTTGAAAGGTAACTTGCTTTCATAATTTTTTAAGTGAAAACTTCTATAGGCGCGTTAGACTATTTTTGGTAGGGGAAAATTGGATAGGTTCGTGTCAGCAACATGCTAATGTTAAAAATAAAATTGTGAACTTTTTTTTATTACATTCAGTGTGAAAATTCAAAATTCAGTTTTAAGATTTAGGGATAACGAACACGCAGATGACTCTCCTGATGGAAAGAGAAAATCGTAGCCTGTAGACATCAAAGATCTTGTGCATTTCTATCAGTTTGGTAGGGATAGAATGCAAAATTCACAAGTTTACAGGCTACCTTACCCTCCAAAACGGAACATGACAGCTACAAGCACCAACGCTATTGCGACATGAATAGGAAAGAGGGTGGTACCAAATCCAGTTGAGAAATTACAGACCTCTATCCAGTTAAAAGTTACAATGTTAGTGACATGTATTAGCCTCCTCTCGCATTTTACGAGATGCCTAGCAGTATGGCAGTCAATCAATTCTTCAATAACTAGCCAAGTGCGTATTGGGCCACACGAAATGTAGGGTTCATAGTTGCCTATCACAATAATGCACACTGTGAAGCGTGCTTTTTAGTCAAAGTCAAAGTCAAAGTCAAAACATTTTTATTCAAATTATCCTTTACAGGCACTTTTGACGAGTCAACATTTTTTGAGTTACTACCGGATCGGAAACGCGGCCACACACTGAGAAGATCCGGCGGAAGAAACTCAGCGGGCTTGTCTTTTTTTGTGCATATACATTTTTTTTAAACAATGTTATTACAATTACAATTACAATGTATTTATGAATAATATATTATAATTATTATGAGACTGCTATGAGGAGCAATTAATCCCATGCCTTATTATCATCCAAATATTCAGATATTTTATAGTAACCTTTTTTACAAAGTTTCGATTTGATACATTTTTTAAATTTGTGTATTGGTAGATCTTTAATAGCATTTGGAAGTTTATTGTAAAAGCGTATAGATTGCCCCATAAAAGAGTTACTTATTATTTAGGGTTCTGAAGTAAACTAGGAACCTTTATAGTTTCGCTACGTCTATCCGTCCGTCCGTCCGCGCGATAACTCAGAGATCCTTATTACTAGAAAGCTGTAATTTGGTACAAATATACATATAAGTCACGTCAACAAAGTGGTTACATAAAATCTTGAAAAATTTTTTTTTTTCAGGGTAGGTCCCCTACATGTAAAATGAGAATGTTAATTTTTTTCCCATTGTATGTACCCCATTGTGCGGCGTATCGTTAGTAAGGTTTTTAAAAAATATTGTTGATTTGTGAAAACAAGTTTTTGATTAAGGGACTCGTTTGTAAAATGTTAAGCTTTTGAGTGCTAATTTTTGTCAAAATTAAATGCCCCTCCCCCCCTCTCCTCTGCAGGCTAAACTGTTGATTTTTGGGTTGGAAAAAAATCATAGTAAATATTATACTGAAGTTAGAAGGAAAACTGCCACTGCTTACAAGCAAAATTTTTTTTATATGCGGTGAACCTGTGGTGCACCTGTAATATATCCATATTATATTTGTCATTGACGTTGAATAGCTTAAATGTTCATAGTATGAAACTTTAAAAGCCCTCTTCTTAGTCCGCATTATTGTGATGGGTACCTTCGGAACCCTACATTGCGCGTGGCCCGAAAGGTTTTTATTTATTGTTTCATTTTGTGAAAATGTAACTTATTTAAAGCCAATCATTGATATACTCGCACTGTAAGGTTTACTAAAAACTTCTGCATGTAGATTTTATAAGTTGTTCGACTATTACTCATAAGCTTGTAAAGCCAACTTAGCCTTAATAGTTTTCATGTACTTGCTACTGTGAATTTTTTCACACATCCAAAGTCAACTGTTTAGCTGACAGAGTTGAGGAAAGGAGGGGAAGGGGAGGGGTGGTGCATGTGCCCCTAAAAAAGTTAGCACTTTTAAGCTAAATATTTCAAAAATGGTTTCCACTAGCCCACAATATTTTTTAAAGGCCTATCAATGATAGTCTACACTGGGGTATGCGAGAAAAAAATTCACATCCCCACTTTAAGCGTCGAGGAACCTCCTCGACGCTTAAAGTGGGGATGTGAATTACAGCTTTCTAGTAATAAGGATCTCTGAGTTATCGCGCGGACGGACGGACGGATAGACATAGCGAAACTATAAAGGTTCCTAGTTTACTTCAGAACCCTAAAAAGCACGCTTCAGTGTGCATTATTGTGACAGGCAACTATGGAACCCTACATTTCGTGTGGCCCAATACGCACTTGGCTAGTTATTGAAGAATTGATTGACTGCCATACTGCTAGGCATCTCGTAAAATGCGAGAGGAGGCTAATACATGTCACTAACATTGTAACTTTTAACTGGATAGAGGTCTGTAATTTCTCAACTGGGTTTGGTACCACCCTCTTTCCTATTCCTGTCGCAATAGCGTTGGTGCTTGTCGCTGTCATGTTCCGTTTTGGAGGGTAAGGTAGCCTGTAAACTTGTGAATTTTGCATTCTATCCCTACCTACCTAGGTAAGGTACCCTTACACACGTAATTTTAACAAAAGTTGGCACTTTTAAGCTTAATATTTCAAAAATGGTTTCCACAAGCCTTCAATATTTTTTAAAGACCTATATATCCAACGATACCCCACACTGGGGTGTGCGAGAAAAATAATTGCCATCCCTAGGTACTTTAAGTGTCGAGGAGGTAGATAGGTACCCTAACACACGTGAAACACACACCTAACACATGTAAAAAATATTTTTCAGGATTTTTTTTATTTTTAATCGGCGTTACTAATACGTATGTTTGACTCAAATTACAGCTTCCTAGTATGAATAATCTGAGCCAGGCTACGGATGGATTGGCATACATGGCTAAACTATAAGAGTTCCTAGTTGACTTCAGGATCCTAAAATTCCGAAGTCAACTAGGAACCTTTTGTCAACTCAACCAGGGTCCTCAGAGGCCCAGTAAACACGAAGTTATGCGTTTACATTCATTTTTATTTATACAGATGAAAAAATATTCTTACAGCCATAAAATTGTAAAAAATAAAAAAAAATCTTTAAAATTTCGCTCATAGAAACCCTTACAAATTACATTATTAGCTATATTTAAATTTGCCTATTCACTCCTTTTGTAATTTGCAATTTACAATATTATCCATATTGTAAATTGCCCTTACACCGCCTTTTGTAATAAAATTTAGAGACAATATTATTAATCATTCAGAGGACAATTAAACAGAACTTCTTATTTTGTGAAAGAAAGAAAGAAAATATTTATTTGCAAGAATATGGGTGTTACAAGTTGTTAAAAATAATTAAGTTACCGACATATTCTACCAATATATGGTGTGCAAATATTTAAAAAAATATCATTATATAATATTACATTTAAAACTATAAATTGTATCGATTTTTCAGAATTACTACCGGACCGGAACGCGGCCACACACAGAAGATCCGGCGGAAGAAACTCAGCGGGCTGGTCTTTTTTCTCTATTTTATGTTCTTGTTGTGTACAATTTCAGGTGCAAATCTAGAGGGTAGTAACATGGCAGGCGTCAACTTAAGGGTGGCAACACTAAAGAATGCCAACCTGCAAAACTGTGATTTAAGAGCGGCCGTTTTGGCTGGTGCTGATCTCGAGGTTATTTTTTTTATTTATACGTCTTTATTGATCCACATCATTGATATAAAAAAACCCAAGATGCACAGTTCCAAACAAAACTGACACTCTTAACTGTCCCTAATTTCCTTTGACAAGAGAAAGATAAGGACTTGGCATTAATTTCCATAAACAATCAAAATTATAAAACCAACGCTGAACAAAATATAAAAATGGCTTCATCTTTGTCTAACAAGTTAGAATTTTCATAACAGACAAAGCTACAACAATTTTCTCAGTGTTCTAATTTCAAATCATTTAAGAAAATTAACGTCACTATAAACAGCTTGCGGCCAAAACGCCATTACTAAAACACGCTGTCAATGTAGGTAAGTTAAAATTTAATGTCAAATAACTCTTTGATTACAAAATATTAAATTGATTTTAGGGTTTTTTGTATTTTTCTACAATTTTAGTGTGTACCTTAAATCTAAAATAAAAACTAATTGTTAAAATAACATGCTCAATTGCAATATAATTTATCAATTATGTAGATAGTAAACAGCTGTTCTTTTAGTCCGCCATTGTTAGGGACGAAATGACACGGTTTTCCCTTGGTTATTTCATATCTAGTAATAGTTTCCTTCATCTAAGCTAATTTCACATAAGTAATTTAGATGTGGCTAAAACATGTGTTTTTGCATATCCAACCTTAAGCGCAAGAAGTATAGTTGTTTTTACAAAGCAAGGTACAAAAAGAAATAAAATTGACACTGTCGCGATCAACGCGATTCTATTTGAAAGGAGCGCACAATTTTAATTTGTGCGCTCAATTTTAGAGGACGGTTTGTGACACTGAAATACATCTTGGGTTTTTCCGGGGATACGGCGTGAAGATACTTTTTTTTAAAATAAGTATCACTGAACAAATTACAGGAATTATTTACATTAACCCTAAAGTAAGCCAATTATTTGTTTGCAATATGGGTATTACACAAATACGTTTAACTCGCTGACCCGTGTGAAGATTTCGCACAGCGCCATCTAACGTTTTCCAAGTATAAACTCTATTAAGATATTTGATGTATCACCCACAGATGGCGCTCTTATAAAAAATATATTAATTTAATTTTTTATTAACAAAACGTTTTTTGTCGAATTTTTCTCATATTTTTCGCCCAAAGTAGAAAACATAGCTCTAACTGGGTATTTTTTTAGTGAATTAGTTAAAGAGATCGAGCCACTCCAGGACGAAAACACCTTTTAGAAATAATATACAGTGTGGCGCTGACCATACAACAATAAGTGAGAATTAAGGTAGTACTAGTTAGTACTAGTATTTTTAGTCTATCAAATCAGTCCTGATATCGAAATTAAAAAAACAAAAATTTCGAACAAAATTAATGACACGAAAATATAATAAAGATAAAACATCCTTTGACTTACCTATCACCAGGACGGCAACGCCGCACGCGCGGCTTGGCGGCTGGCGCCTCATGTTATTATTATTATTTTTACGTGTGACATAATATTTAGGCGCCTTTTTAAACCACACTCATCCTCAATAATTATTTTGATAAATTATTACTATTAATCACAATCATTTTGTACAATAAGTAATTACGTAGCTATAGAATTATTTTTGCGTATATTGTAAGAATAAAGACCGTATCAATCTAGGATTCGTGCCACATATTGGCTAAAAGTAAAGAAGAAAAAACAAAAATGTTGTTCACTTCACACTAATAATAATAGTTACCTAACGTGTCTTATCACAAAATAGCACTAATTAGCACAAACATCATGGCCATGGCCGGCCATCACAATAAAAATTAAGCGTCTACTTTCGCACAATTTAACTCGTATTTTACCACAATAAAAATTAAAATGAAGCGTCTACTTTCGCATAATTTATAAGTCTAGAATAATAAAAGAAAAAAATAAAAACTCAGTACATTACAAGTAATAACGTAATATCAATTACCACGGCAAAATCTTTGATCGTACTAAACAATAACATTAAACAATAATGACCGTGACCTACGTATCGTAGGTACGTGACACGTGTAATCAACGGCTTTCATCAAGAAGGCGCAAAATGCGCTTTTTTGTATCAGTACACACTGTGTATGCACTCAAGATAAAGCGACTTTTCGCTTTCTTTTCAAATTCTCCTAATGACAAGATTGGGTTGTTATTGGTCAGTTGTAAAGGATAAAAAATTAAAATAACCAATGAATGCAAGGATTTTCTGCTAGTATTGCAAGTTGGCAACTTACTTATAAGAGTTCTTTCAAACCATATAGGGTGAACGGGTCACGTACAGCCATTGACCTCTATATATTTCTATGCGTACAGCTGATAATCTACATCATGTTCGCAAAATTAGAAATGAAAACTAATGTCCTGTGGCTAAACCAGTGGATGTATTTATCTGATTTTTTGTATTCAGGCTGAGAACATTATTACATATACTAAGTTTAATTAATTGGTGTATAGTCACCGCCACACTGTATATGATGATATATATTTGATACATACGTATAATGATATGATTGATAGATAATGAAATATATTTAATAAACACCCAAACCTAGAAATACAAGCATCTATGTTCATCACACAAACGTTTGTCCCTGTCGGAAATCGAACCCGAGCGCCGTTATTGCGTGGTTAGGTTCGCTAACCAAAGAGGCTGTCAAATAAATAAACAATATTTGATAGAATAAGCATTTGTGTAATTTTTTTTCAGAGTTGTGATTTGTCCGGTAGTGATCTTCATGAAGCAAATCTAAGGGGTGCCAACTTGAAGGATGCCGCCTTTGAGCTAATGCTTACTCCTCTCCACATGTCTCAAACTATACGTTAATTTATTATTAATAAGTTAAAATAAATTATTGCTTTTATTGTTTATAATTTTTAATTTCACACAATTAGTTCAAAAAATTTTTCTTACTAGCTCCAGCGTGCAGCCCGCTGCATCATAAAAGTTATTGGCGAATTTCGCGGGATCACCTAATTTTTCCGGGTATTTTTTTGCGAATCAATCAGGATCAATTTTTTTTGGGATATAATTTTCGAATAATCCCGCGGGATCACCTATTCTTGCGGGATAAAAGTAGCCTATGAGCTTTTCCAGGTCACCATCTACCCGTGTACCAAATTTCATCCGAAGTCGTTCAGTAGTTTTTGCGTCATTATTAAAAATCCATACATCCAAACTTTCTGCATTTATAATATTAATATAGGTTAGTTGGTAAGATTTACTGTTTTACTTGTTTCTAATCACTTATTATCTACACTACTCGGACTTACATTCATACATATACATATCTTCACGCCAGATCCCGTACGAGGTAGGCAGAGAGAACCGAGTGCCATACATCACGATCCTTGCAGGCTTGTCTCGCTTCCTCCACATTCATCACTCTCTTCATACACACACGCCGGTTGCGAAGACTCTTGACACCACGTTCGGACAGTACTCGATTAATCTGATCGTGGTATGTCAGTCTTGGTCTTCCCCGGTACCTACATCCTTCCACATTCGCGTTGTATATCTGTTTTGTTAACCTTTCATCTACCATTCTTTCTACATGTCCGAACCAACGGAGCATGCCCTTTTTCATCTTTACACCGACACTTTCAAACCTAACCTCTCTCTCACTTCGACAATACGAACCCGGTCCGCGAGTGTCACACCACATATTTACTCGAACTTCACAGCGTTTAAGGCGGGGTCTACCGAAAAATTACGAAAACTTGCCATTATTAAGTTCTAATCATGAAAGCAATTTCTTATTTTATGGGAAACTAGTCGTTCCCACGACTTCATCCGCGTGGAAAAATATCTAAAAAAAAAGTAGCCTATTACTTCTTATTACCGTGGTTTAAAATATAGTCCCGGAGTTTTACCCTCAAAGTCCTCGTTTCCGTGAGAGTTTCGGCATAAAATCTATCCTATGTCCTATATATCCTTCAGACTATATTTTAACTTTCATCCAAATCGGTTTGTAGGCGTGAAGAAGAGACAAGACAGCAGAGTTACTTTCGCATTTATTAGTATGGATGCTAAAATTGCGTATTACCTACTTATTACTTTGCTGCGTTCCGAATCTCACGCGATCCATTGTTCTTATTCAAGCATTGTAGATCTATATTATTAATATATATATTGCCGATATTCATATATATATATATATATATACATATATATATATATATATATATATATATATATATATATATATATATATATATATATATATATATATATATATATATATATATATATATATATATATATATATATATATATATTGCCGAGATGCTTTTATGATGACGTCAGTATGCCTGTCTGCCTGTGAAAGTGTAGGTAGGTCTGCGTTTTTAATAGTAATAATTATTATCATTTGAAAAATTACATGAGCTAATCTAACCCTAAAAGTAACCAAATAATTTGGTTGTGTTATGTGTGTTAGTCAATGGTACTAATTTTTTTTATATCATAAGATGCAGCAAACAAGCAGATGGGTCTCCTGATGGAGTCAACCATTGCCTATAAACACCAAAGATGTTAATGGTGCGTTGCTATCTTGTGGCGAGGTTTAATGCCACATGCATAAGTTTACCGGCTACCTTATCCTCCAAACCGTTCCAGTACCGTCAGTGACTAGCACTGACGCTATTGCGGTAGAAATAGGTAAGGCCGTGGTACCATACCCGGGCGAGCCAATGCAAAACTCTACCACCTAGTAGCCACGATGCTAGTGACTCGCATAACCAATCGGTCGCCTTTTACTACCTGCCTGGCAGAACGGCATATGACCCCTTCTTCGAAGAAGCCCGGTACCAACACGAGGGAAAATACATTATCTATTACATATAATAAAATCGTAGGAAAGTCAAAACTGTACATTGGATATTTTTTAAAATAATACTTGGGGCGTGATCTACAATCGATATCGAAGCCAAAAATATAGTTTTTAGATTTTTTGTCTGTTTGTATGTATGTCTGGGGTAAACTCAAAAAGTACTGCATGGATTTACTTCAAATTTTGCATGAATATTACTAACAGGTCGGATCAATATAATATAGGCTATATATTATCACCTACGGGGGAGGAACTGTGCGGAGTAAACGAAGTCCGCGCGGACGAAATCGCGGGCAACAGTTAGTAAATAATATAACAAATATAATAAATACCCAAAACCCGGAAATACAAACATTTATTCTCCTCACACAAATGTTTGTCCCTGTCGGGAGTCGAATACAAAACCTATCGATTCGTAGTCGGGTTCGCTAACCACTTGAACAACGGGGCGGTCGTGCGTGTGTGTGTGTGTGTGTGTGAGTGCGTGCGTGCGTGCGTGCGTGCGTGCGTGCGTGCGTGCGTGTGTGTGTTTTACATCTCTAGATATATATTTTGCCGAGACGTCGCGAAACTCTGACACCTATCAGTGCGAAATAGCTGGCAAAACCACAGATTAGGGAGAGATACTACGTATAGCAAAATGACAGATAGTATCTATTGACTATTCTTCAAAGGGACCATGGACCAACGCGGAATAAAAGAACTCCGTTCCAACCGCGCGTCCATAGTATGTACTTCCGGTTGGAACGGAGATTCTTACGCTATATATGTGTGTTTTGTGATTGTGACATAAAGGATGTGTCAAGTCAAGTAAGTCAACTGGACGGATGAATTATTTCGATTGAAAAAAGTTTTACAGTGTTATTCATAAAAAACTTCAATCCTCTATAACAGAGCTATAGCGAGTTTGTTGGACAAACATGACTGTACACCTTCAAACACATAATAGTTCCATGTTTCAAACATACAGCCAAACACGTAGTTTGGTTTGCTTGATAAACACGTCAAACATGATTAGCAAATAATTTGCCAAACACGTAAAATTTAACAAATTGTTTGAGCGTTTACAGCCTGCCTTAGAAAGATAGGCTAAGACCAGTATTAAAAGTAGTGTTTCATGTAGGTATTAGAAGTGTTGCCTCCAGATATAATACAGCTTCATGATATAGACTAAAGATCGCCTTTAAACATACTGGTCTGTGCGCCTGTGACCGAATTTTAACCATAAACAATAAAATCTCTTTAAGTTTGATACCATATATCTGATCTGTGGTTTGATACAATGACGTGTATAATTAGGTATTACATTACACACACAGTATACTGGAGACTAACAATAGTCAATCTACATACATGTGATATTCGAACAACGCACACATAGACAGTTAGGTACAGTTTGTTTCGCACCAGTCCGAGATATTGCGTCCGTGAGAGGTGTCTATGTGTGCTATGCTCGAATATTACTTGTATGGAACATTGACTTCTATTAGTCTCTAAGTATTCTGTGTCATTGGTTTGATAACTGTATTTAGCTGCAATAGTATAGGCACGTGTGTGATGTGTATAGCGTGTGAAATATTTATGTTTATTCTAATTAAATATAATAAAATGCGAAACGAACTTAATTTGTGTGTTCAATTACATCCTAATTTACTAATAAAAGAAAGTGTTTTCCGTCTATATCATCTTTACTCCTGATCGGATCGGAAAATGCTCGTAGGTATGCACACCCATACTAATATTATAAATGCGAAGCCCTTTCTGTTACGCTTTCACGGCTAAGCCCCTTAACCGAGTTAGCTGACATTTGGTAGTTAGATATCTAGTTGCTAAACTACTTTTTTCAAAACTCAATACCTAAGGGGCTGAAATAGGGTACAAAGTTTTATTTATAAATCTATATGGATGACATGCTAATCTATTCATCGGTGAAGCCGCGCGTATCAACTAGTATGTAATAAGAAAGGCAACAATAATATCACTGCAGAATGGAGATTTTGAAAATGTCATCGAGGAAAATAACCACAGAAATCATAAAGGTGACGTTATGTCACCTTAGACCAAAGAGTATAAAAATTTTATTTTATATTTTGGTCGTCTAAACATCACTGCCCATGAACATCCGTAAGGCGCCCCATAGATGTACAATAATATTGCGCAATACTTTTATTGTGCAATAATATTGAATAAACCACGAAATAAAGAAAACAAGGGGAAGTGAAGAGTGGGCGTGCCGCGTGCGTCACTATTATGCGCTTTTACTCTAAATTGCCTTAGTGATACTTACCATATCATTAGGAGATAGTCGGAAAACTACGGAAAATCAATGCTGCCATCTATTGTAGAATAGCGAAACTATTACGATCTTAAGTTTCACTATTGTACAAATAGATGAGTCTATTTTGAATAGACTACAAAAGGACGTAAATACTCTTTTTTTTTGTAGCAAAATAAAATTAATTGTAACGCAGTTTGGTATATTTTTAAATGTTCTGTTTGTCTGTTTCGGATTATTGCTGTTTAAAATGAAAACGACCAATGAAACAATGTTTGCATTAGTAGTTTATATGCAATAATGCTTATTTTATGTGTGAGTGTGGCGATCGCGGTCCTGATACAAATGTTTGTACTTGCCAATTCCGTTGTTTTCTTTATTTCGTGGAATAAACCCTATGACTCCAAACGTTCAATAAATTCACTCAATAAAATTGACATACCAGTCAGATCAATATTTTCGTGCGAGCAACATGTCTGGCGACGAAGTTTTGGCGGCAACCATGCTGTTGATTTTGTTAAATAAATCTCTATATAATTCTATACACTTAATAAAATATCCCGTCCTTCATATTTTATTGATTGGTTTGGTTTCGATCAACACTTATAGTAATTAGTGAATTGGTCTGAATATCGAAAAAAGTTGAATTTCTATCGAATGTCGAATTTCGGCGGAATGGCGTATTTCGGTCGCATGTTCAATTTCGACCGACTGTCGAATTTCGGCCAGTGGTCGAAATTTTGGCCCATTCTAGTAATGAACAATTAAATTAACAAGATGAATAAAATAACCGTGAAATGACGAAAATTTTTTGCTCGCCATTTTACTTAAATTTACGACACGACCATACATTAAACACCGCGACTGACCGACCGCGACCACTCCAAGCTCATGTATAGCTAGCGATCAGTACAATCGACGTAATCGATCATATAGCAAAGAAGAATTTCGCCGCCTCGAGCCTTTCGACACTAGCTCAGCGGACGAGCGTCCCGGCTTTAGGGAAATGGTCGCAGGTTCAAATCCCGCGTGTCGATATTTTTCTTTGTTGTTTTTAAGGTTTTTCCAGTTTCCCAAGCACGGGATAAGTGCTATAATACAAAAGTAATTAGAAATACGAAAGTACTGATCAAAATTATAAATCAATAAATGTGAATTTCATCTGTAACGATGAACTCATTTAACTAGTTATACGCTTAGAGTAATAATTTATTCTATGGTTATACGTATGTATAGCTAGAGATCAGTACAATCGACGTAATCGATCATATAGCAAAGAAGAATTTCGCCGCCTCGAGCCTGTCGACACTAGCTCAGCGGAAGAGCGTCCCGGTTTAGGGAAATGGTCGCAGCTTCAAATCCCGCCTGTCGATATTTTTCTTTGTTGTTTATTAAAGTTTTTCCAGTTTCCCAAGCACGGGGTGAGTGCTATAACAAAAAAATAATTAAAATAATACTGTTAATGTAGAACTATTTTTTTACGATTTGTTATTGTAAAATTATAACGAAGTAATATTGTTTTTGAAGGAGTATGATGTATTAATATTAATAAGTAAATAACTAATCTCAATAAATTTGTTTTTAACGTGTTGCGTGTATTTCATTCACGATTAATAATATTAAAGGCTTACATCATCTCCAGTACATACATACTACCCGTGCAGATAAAGAATGGGATTAGAAATGGCGGCCAATTATGCCTCTACCGTCAGCATACACGAGATCTATAGCGACAACCGCTTGTAACGATGTGTTTATATAGCGATTTAATATGTATTAAAGTAGTAAATTGAACAAATAGTAGACGGAAGTACATGAATTTATTTATTAACTTAAAAAGAATGTAAAAATCTAAAAATGGCTCAAAACGGAACAAATTATTAACACACAACATAGAGTTTTTTATATAGTGACACTTAAGAGATTGCGTAAATTATGACGTTATTGAGAGTTTTCGTTAATCGGAGGAATAAAAGAGGCGTATTCATAAAAATGTTTCTTCAATACACAAAGATATTCACTCACTCGCCATATTTACAGTTTAAAATTTTGTGAACATCCACAGTAAGGAGAGCTACGTTTGAGCAACTAAATTTAGACAACTACAAAAAGACAATGCATACTAAATATATGCACATAATACATAACATATATTTTTACATAACTAAGTATATACACTGCATAGGAACCTAAAGGTAATGTAGTAATTGAGGTAAACATGTGCCATTTAATCACAATAAACAAAAATAACAACTTAGAATCTACGGTATGCATGAAGCCGACAGTCGAGATAAATAATAACAATAGACAATTGAGAAACAAAAGAACGTACACACAGCTGCAGTTGTTTTTAATTTTTGAACTACTAGCTATGCCCGTGTCTTCGTCCGCATGGGAAATGTCTAAAATAAGTACCCTAAATTATTCCATATTACTGTGGTTTAAAAGATAAATAGTCCCGGGGTAAACAAAAACATTTTGATCGAATTTTCCTGTGTTTAAATTAATTAAATGTATTCAAATAGTTTGGTGCAAGCAATATAGCTAAACTAAGTTTGTACACGCTTTCTTAATTCGTGTGATGGTATTATTTGCTAATCCTGTTGCCATTAGTCTCATGCATTATTATACTGCAATGGGTGGTAACGTCCCGGATTTTTCTCCTCCTCAAAATATTTAATCACATTATACACGATTTTACGTGTATTACTATTTAATACTTTCCGACGTTTATGCTATAGTCAACAAACAGCGTAACAATGAAAAAATACTAATATAACTAAATAACGAACAACAGTTAACAATATAATATCAATTAAAACATTACAACAATATTAAAAACAACAACACTTAACAATATAATATCAATTAAAACATTATAATAATATTAAAAACCAAGCTGAAGCTCTCATATAACGAAATTGGACTGATGCACAATATGTTGATTTTTTGGTTGTCCGTACCGGCGAGTGTGAGTATAGATAGTGAGAGTGTGCGAGTGAGAGGTAAACAGAGGTGAGTGAGGCGACGCCATTTTCAATCCCATTCTTCATGCGCACGGGTAGTAATGTAGTTCAGTGTAGTCTAAAGGTGGGCGATTTTTACTGATGCCAACAATCGAATGGTTTGATACTACTAATATTAATATTCGAATACAAAAACAATCGATCGCTAGTTTGCAAATTCGAATAAAACCGCTAGTTCATTAATTTGCTTTTCCATACAAAACTGGTCTGTATTCACGTACAATAAAGTCTACTTTTGTTATTCGTAGTAATTATTAAATAGTTACTGATTTGCGAACCGCTAGTTTACTCGTTAAGTTTTCCATACAAAATAGACCGTCTTTTTCGTACTACAAAGATTTCTTTTAACTTTTATCTGATAACACTAATTACTTAGATTCGTTCTTACAATCAAAATATTTTTATATGGGTGCAAGAAAAACTACGATATTCGAATACAATTTAGTAATTATCGTTAATTTCGATTATTCAATTTGCCACACGAAACTGGGTACTTTTTTACAGTACATAGGGTTCACTTTTAGATGAGGTTATGTATATTTGAATAAATAAACTAGTAGTAATGAAATTTGAATCGAAGGAATAGACGACGCAATACTATACGTATTTACTTCTCGCTTCTTTTCAAATTCGAATGGGTTATAAGCTTATTCGAATAATTTGAATGATTTCTACAATCGAATTATTCGATTAATGTCATTCCCAACCGCCCATCTTTAGTGTAGTCTTTGGTTTACATTGTTACCAAAACTGCGCGCAGCATAGCAGCACTAGCGCATCGAAGTTGGTTGCATTTGTTTTCTATTCACGTTCTATTTTTGTGTGTGACGGCTGTCGGTCGGAGAAGAAAATAATATAAGGTTTCTTATTATTTTTGATGAATTCCACTTGGATTTCGTTTAAAAGAAATATTTTAGTAATAGTTTGAGAAAAAATAAATTTATAATGCAGAACGGTGACGATACGTCGACGATAGCTGATACTGGTACGTTTCTATTTGTTGTCATAATTAAATGATACTAAAATATTGTTTTCTTTTCGGTTTAATTACACATTTTCATCGGTTGTCGAAATTTAATGTAGTTATTAAGGTAAATTAACACAAAAATGAAAAAGGCTTTTATTTATATGTACCCTCAATCGTTTAACTAGAATTACGCCGTTTTTTACGATTAGATTAGAAATACGCCGCACTGAATTTCACTTTATATTGTTTCGTGCATGGATTTACGACTATTTGGGTAGTTTCCTAGTTTGTAATTATTGGTACTGTCGGTGTCTTAATTGGAGTGTGAAATATGACTCACATTCTAACATATTACCAGCCCACATAATGTAAAAAATTATAGTGATTTATTATGTTGTTAAATCATATCGGTCAGTAACTTTAATGCAGTTGTTGCTTAATTAGATATATAATTTAATTAGGCAGGTATTGAGGTAAACCAAGATTACACTTAAGAAAATCTTTTAAACATTTTGGGAAATTAACTTTTGTATAATTAAATAATTGATAGTATATTTTGTAGCAGTTTTGGTCATCTTAGACGGTACATTTTATAAGTGGGTAGTTTTATTTTGAAATTTATTTTAGTACCATCAACTTGTAATTATTGAAAATGTGTAGGTACTTTTAACAGTGAACTGGGATTAAAAAGAATCTGTGTATAAAAAAATAGAAAGAAATATCAAATATATATATTTCCTGGCTGTCTCGCATATTTTCTCTTGCGAGTAGATTTACATGTTGATTTAATTTTTCATACAAATTTTCAGCATCTTCTGAGTAAATATTTAAAAAATAGCTCATGATTGACCATAGATCTTTATTTATCTGAATGCAAAATTTTATCAAAATCGGTTATTCTGTGAAAGCATAAATATAGTCAGAGAGACTTGCATTTATAATATTTGATTAGATATTATTATCATGTGGAAAAAATTTAATAATACTCCTAACAAGTCATGTTTAGGGTGTTCCTCAAACACATAAATAATATTTATCTTTGACTAGCAGACCCGGCAAACGTTGTTCTGCCTTTTTAACTACTCTTATTTTTTTTCTATATTTTTCTCACCTTTTAAACCTTCCCTGGACTTCAACAATTAATTCAAAACCAAAATTAGCCAAATCGGTTAAACCATTTGTGAGTTTTAGCGAAACTTACGAATAGCAATTGATTTTTATATATATAGATATGGATACAACTCAGGGAAAGAGAATCTTTATTTGCATGAATATACGTGTTATAAGTTATTAAAATAACTTTAAAATTCAGCTTATTTTCAATTGTTTGGTGTGTAAGTATTTAAAAATTATTTTATTTATTTATTTAATGCTTTATTGTACACCTTAATTAATTAACATTTACAGAACTCTCTTAAATTAAATGCACAAATGGCGGTCTTATCGCTAAAGTGCGATTTCTTCCAGACTACCAGTGGTAATAGGATTCATTGCTTGTAAAAATCGGGTGCACAAATTACAATACAGATATAATATACATACATACATAAGTTACATAATATCAATGAACAATTGATTTTATATTATAAATATATAAGAAGTCTCAAAGTACATAAAAGGTTACTTAAAATTGGAAAATCCAAAAGTGCATGCCATAACATTTTTTTAACCTTCTGCTACGTATGTAGATAAGGAAGTTACTGAGTTTGCCTCAATTTTTGAAAATCGAGTTTTCACCAGATCTCCATGTTTTCAGGTCCTAGGAATTTTTTCCGACTATTTTCAAGATGACATCAGTATGTCTGTATGTATGTATGTATGTATGTATGTGTGTGTGTGTGTATGTATGTAAACATCTCATAACGATTCCACTCAACATAGACTTCCTGAAAATTTAAACCAAATCGGCCGAGCAGATTTTGAGAAATTTTGAGAAAACCTCAAAACAAATTTTGGCAAAACAGTATTTTTTAAATATAACTTTCAGATTAATGTAGCAATTGGGTACAAAAACTAATTAGCTCTATTCTTCAAAACACTAATGCATCAAAATCGATTTATCCATTCGGGAGTAAAAGTTGACAAAAAATGTTGAAAAGTGTTTTTTCGACATAACTTCCAAATTTTTAAATCAGTTATTTTTTTGATGATATTTTGGTGCTACAAAAATATGTCTAATGCTGTTTCTAAAATTAAAATCGAATCTAATTTTCAAAAGTTACAGCTTTTCAAATATATAAATCCCCGTGTTGGTTCTGGGTTCCTTTGAAAAATAGGCCGATTGTAGTTCTGCTAGGCAGGTTGTAAAAGGTGACCGATTGGCTATGCGAGTTACTGCCATTATGGCTACTAGGTGGTAGAATTCTGCATTGGCTCGCCCGGAACTGGTACCGTCGCCTTACCTATTCTTGCCGCAATAGTGTCAGTGCTAGTCACTGACGTGTTCCCGTTTGGAGGGTAAGGTGGCTACCTTATTTTTATTAAGGTAAACTTATGCATATGGCATTAGACCTCGCCACAAGATAGCACACCATGAACATCTTTGGTGTCTATAGGCAATGATTCTTTCTTTCCATCAGGAGACCCATATCATTGTTATGATATCATATAAAATAAATAATGCGTTGCTTTTAGCAAAGTTACTTTTTTTTGAAATAACTTTCAGGCTAATACACCGATTGACTTAAAAATATTATCAGCTTTTTTACTTTAAAAACTGCATCAAATACCATTAATTAGATTAAAATCGGTCAATTTGTTTGGGACTTATCAATGACAAAAATTTTTGAAAAAAAAATATTATTTGACATTGCTTAGAAATTTTTCAACCTATCGAATATTTAGCTAAGGCAATTTTTTAGATCTCAAAAATTGAGTTGAATTTCATTTGAAAGACTAAATTCAATCAGCGTTTCCGAAATAGATGTTTGAACTAAAAAAATCTATGCTTATAGTTTTTACTCTTTAGAGCTTAAAATACCTTAATTTAGCGGGAAGTTTCAGGGATAGCCTGTAGGGTCAACCGTTTGCACAATTTTAACTTCCCACTATGTATGTAGATAAGGAAGTCACTGATTTTTCCCGATTTTCACCAAATCCCTTTTTTTAGTGTTTTTGATTACAAAAATAAATGGTATTTAGTTGCTTCTAGAGAATGTATCAACACTACCAAAGTGCTTTTATGATAGTGGGTATCATGATTTATGAGTATTGGCACCTTTTTCAATTACTGTTAAGTCTCATTAAAAATTATTTGTAACTTTGGAACCTTACTGTAAAAAAATGTACTACCAAAAAGTGAACTTGTATTAAAAAACTTGCCTATAATAATCCCAATTATCACCCTGTTTTGTTTGATCCACGATTTTTAGCCCACCCGTATACACAATGTGTATGTCACATGATCGTAGTGTGTAATGTTTATTTTAATTCATTTAATGTCCTTTTAAAACATTCTATTTAAAAATATTTATTAGGTTTGTGCAGTCTTCCACAACATAATCTTTAATTGTGCCAAATTTCACATTCCAATGTTAGCCCAATTGGTTTAAAAAGGGATCCAACGTTTTTCTTCATGTATTAATATATAGATTTCTAGTAATTCACATTGCTTGCTTAATTAGCTAGATTCTAACATATTTATGATTTTGAGAAGAGAATCCTTAATGTTACAAATAGTATTGTACCACTAAATTACCACCAGACAGAAAATTATCATGATGCTTAGAAAAATTAATATGTGCATACAACTACTAATTTATACGTACATAATGCTAAATTATATTTAAAAATTGTAAATCACAATGTAATGTGAGTAGGTATACATTATTGTTGTAAAATGTATATCTGCTGTGTACACTTTTTGGAGATTCCAACATTTTTACTGTTATGACTAGTTTTAACCGTAATGTTTGAAGACTATACTTTTATCTTATTTTCATTTACAACAGGAGAGGTAAACAAATTCCAGCTGCTCCAACCCCCCCCCCCCCCCCCCCGTATGCTCATGATTGTACTAGTTTTAAATCCTCTACACGTAAATAAAACCCAGTCTGTTGCAATGATATATGATATGCATTGATTAGTCATGATTTTAAGAGTATGATAGAAATATGATGTCATACTTAAGCAAATATGGCATAATATATATGCAAGATTTCCTAGAATGCCAGTAATAACTAAAAATGCAAAGAGGTAATCCACTACATTTGTTTTAAATTATAAGACCTTAAGTGATCGTTTCATTACTAATTGTTAAGAAAAACGAAGACGTTGACCAGTTCATTACCTATTTTGGTGTGACTTGAATTTAGAAAAGGATCTATTATTAGCATTCTGTGATTGTGTGTATTTATACTGTATAATATCTGTGCCATGTTTTGCATTGCCTCAATTAAAAACATATATCTTTTTTGTTTAGTTCATGCAGTTTTACTGTGTTAAAAAATTATAAAGTTGATGATTGATGAGTTAATTTTATTAATTATTTAATTAAATTTTATTAATTAGTTAATCATCAAATTTATACATATATATATATATATGTATATGTATAAAGTTGATGATTGATGAGTTAATTTTAAAGTTGAAAATTATAAAGTTGATAGGGTTTTTTTAATATGTGCAGAAAGTGTATGCCATAAACTTATGCAAGTGTTAATAACACTTCGCCACACAGAATAGGTAGATGATGAAAAGAGATGAATGGTTAACAAAACAGATATACAATGCGAATGTGGAAGGATGTAGATGCTGGGTAAAGCTAAGCCTGATGTACAACGATCAGATTGATCGAGTACTATCTGAAGGTGGTGTCAAGTGTCTTCACAGCGGGGCGTTTTTATAAACATCATAAGATAGCAAACAAGCAGATTGGTCTCCTGATGGAAAAATTCAACCATTGCAAGTGTCTTCACAGCCGGGCGTTTTTTTTAACATCATAAGATAGCAAACAAGCAGATTGGTCTCCTGATGGAAAAATTCAACCATTGCCTATAGACACCAAAGATGTTAATGGCGCGTTGCTATCTTGTGGTGAGGTCTAATGCCACATGCATAAGTTTACAGATTACCTTAATAAAAATTTGTTTTCGTTCGTCTGTGTATTCACTACTAGCTTTTACCCGCGGCTTTGTTCGCATATATTTTTTTTAACAAAAAGTATCCTATGTTACTTCTAATACCTCCAAGAATATGTGTACAAAGTTTCATGATGATTGGTAATGTAGTTTTCAAGTGTTAGCGTAACAAATAAACTCACATTGTTTTTGTTTTTTTATAAATTAAGCGTTATTATTGTTTTTTATAAATTTGAATAAAATGAAAACCTTTTAGAAGCTGTTTCCTATGACAATAATATATATTCAAAATCTAAAGATTTTGTTATAAAATAATGCTGCTTTAAGTGTCTTCCGTTAAATAAGTCTAAAACGCGTATTTTTGATGCTGGTAATCTTTAAATCAAGAAGTGGCAGGTGTCAACCCTAGAGTAAGCTGAACCTATAAAAGTGGTTCTGAATCTTTAAGGCTTTCTGGTTTGTCACCTGATAAAACAAACAAATAAATATTGCTGGGCAAATTACACAAATACTTTTAATTGGGGTTAGAAGAAGCTAGCATGTTAATTGCTTGTGATATGGATGTTATCCAACAATAGAAATACATATATAAATACTGAAACATATAACTAACCCAGAAATAAATCATTTTTTTATATCATAAGATCGCCTATAGATGTTAATGTGTGTTGCTATCATGTGGAGAGGTCTAATGCCACATGCATAATTGCACCGGCTACCTCATCCTCCAAACCAGAACATGACAGTGACAAGCACTGCCACTATTGCAGGAATAGGTAAGGCGGTGGTACCAGACCCGGGCAAGACTAGGTGGTAGAGTTCTGCATTGTCTCACCCAGGTCTGGTATCACCGCCTTACCTATTCCTGCCGCAATAGCGTCAGTGCTTGTTACTGTCCTATTCCGGTTGGGAGGTTAAGGTAGCCGGTAAACTTATGCATGTGGCATTAGGCCTCACCACAAGATAGCAACGCACCATTAACATCTTTGGTGTCTAAAGGCGATGGTTGACTCTTTCCATCAGGAGACCCATCTGCTTGTTTGCTATCTTATGATATAAAAAAAAAACAATGCAGATCTCTACCACCTAGTAGCCACGATGGTAGTGACTCGCATAGCCATCAGTCACCTTTTATGACCCGCCTGGCAGAACTGCAGTTTGGCCTGTTTTTCAAAGGAGTCCAAGACCAACATAGAGAATTTTTTTGTGTAAATTAAAACATTTAGGCTTATCACTATAGGCACTATAGCTAGACTGGAATGGAAGAAAATCAATAACATGTACCTGGAATTCGAACATCAGACTTTATTATCAAAGCCGAATAATTAACCAATATACCAATGAACCCATCAGCCATAAAAAAAATTATATTTTTTTAGTGCTTTAATATTAAATCATTATTTCTTTTATAATAAAATTTTATTACACTATAAACTATTTACACACATGTGTTAGTGTGTAGAATAAATAATGACTTCAGCAACTATTGTTTACCTTGATATTACGTATGTCTTATATTGAATAAGGGACATTAATTAAACCTTTTAAATTTATATTATAATTTGTAGTCATAATAAATAGTTGTGGCATGACGGGACAGAATTCCAAATCTAGCACACTGTAACAGAAAGAAGGCAATGCTTTTTAGAGTTCTGCACTCAAAGGGAGCATTTACAGCTCTACAACCTAGCAAATAAGGAATTGGAAATTTATCACCTTCCAATAAAACTATGTAAGCGTAAATTGTTTGACTGGCTAGTACGGCTTTCATATGAACAGTCGGAACGTTTATTAAAATACGTGAGATAATCTGTGCCATCGTCATAATCATCACACACACTCACACACACGCACACACACACACACACACACACACACACACACACACACACACACACACACACGCACACGCACACGCACACACGCATGCACACACACACACATACACATTCACGCATAAATCAAAATCAGCACCTTAAATTCAAAAGTTCATACACTTTTCTTTTAATTAAGAACATATTGTTTGTGTATGATAAATTGTGTATGGATAAATTTCTTATAAATTTTTTAATTATAAGGAACATTGTTTTACCTAACTTAAAGAGGGGGCACTCTCACTGCGCTACAGTTTTTAACTTTAGCAGTTGAGAGCGCTGTTTGTATGTGTAACAATTTTTGTTCCAAATAAACTTTATTATTATTATTTATTATTACAGACCAACACTTAATTGCATTTTTAATGACATAAAAGAGTGGAAATTGTGGGCTTATTTGTAAGATTATCTATATTAATATTATAAATGCGAAAGTAGGATGTTTGGATGAATGTTTGTTACTCAATCACGCAAAAACTACTGAAATACTGAAATTTGGCACACAGGATGATGACCTAGAATAGCACATAGGCTACTTTTTATCTCGGAAAAATTAGGTGATCCCGCGGGATTCGCCAAAAACTTTTACTACTTAGTAGTCCTACTTAGGTAGGATCCAATAAATAATTGTCAACTGACTTTTCAGAAAAGAGGAGACACTCATTTTGGCTGTATTTTATTTGTGATTGTCCTCAGAATCCGGAGATTTATTAATCTGGAAAATTACATTTTTTTTTGATTTGGGGGATCACATTTGGTCCCATATTTTGGTGAAGATCTGGTTCAGGTGCCAGGGATACGGGAGATGGGAAATTGGTTGATGCAGTATTACTATGTTTGTCATTTCCTCCTCTTATTCTCATTAAAACTATTTGGTTTCTTGAAAACAAAGTTTCTGGAAAACAAATACTTCTATAATATCCCTAATAACAGGCATAGGTGCAATTGATGTACAACTTTGATTATTAATGGTATTAAATCCCATGACCTGACTGGTGGCCAATCTATTCTCAAATCGTAAAAATATCCAGTCTCGGGTAAGTTAGGTTCTTAGAAAACTTAAAAACTTATTTAAAACCATTAAACAAATTTAAATCATGATCATGAAATCATTCAGGTCACCATGTATATATATATATATATATATATATATATATATATATATAAATATAGGAAAGGAAGACAGAAAAACAAAGTTTTGATTAAGGGACTTGTTTGTAAAATATTAAGCTACTATTTTTTTTAAATCAAGTTTAATACTGCATGGATTTACTTCATGGATATATATATATATATATATATATATATATATATATATATATATATATATATATATATATATATATATATCCTATAGCAAAGTTCAAGTTAAAGTTTATAGGTTTACTAACTGAGCCCGCGACTTCGTCCGCGTGGAAAAATAAAAAAATAATATATATATATATATATATATATATATATATATATATATATATATATATATATATATATATATATATATATATATATATATATATATATATATATATATATATATATACATGGTGGAAGCACCCAGGTGGTCCAGTGGCGGTGTCTAATTTGTTGAACAATCTTTTATTCATGTTTTATATGAGTTCATTACCTGTAAACAGTAGGTGGTTTATGCCAAGAATGGTATTTTGTGTGTGTAAAAGTGGTCCATCGTCACTAAAAGGTTAAAATCACTGATCTTTAGCATTATACCGTTAGATTATTTAGGGTTGGACTACATCTGTCAGTACGTAATCGTCATTTTCCTTCGCTCAGAATTGCTATTTGCTAGAGCGAGAAGGGCAGCGGAAGTGTTATCGTTTCGAGTATTCTGCCGCGTGCTATCGCATTCCGGCTAATTTTTCGCTCTAAGGACGGAAAGGAGGAAAGGAAGACAGAAAAACAAAGTTTTGATTAAGGGACTTGTTTGTAAAATATTAAGCTACTATTTTTTTTAAATCAAGTTTAATACTGCATGGATTTACTTCATGGATATATATATATATATATATATCCTATAGCAAAGTTCAAGTTAAAGTTTATAGGTTTACTAACTGAGCCCGCGACTTCGTCCGCGTGGAAAAATAAAAAAATAAGCCTAAGGTACTCGCTATCATATCAGCTATCTTTCAGTGAAAGTCCCGTCAAAATCGGTCCAGTCGATCCAGAGATTAGGAATAGCCGGAACAAACAGACAGACAGACAAAAATTCTAAACAATGTTATTTTGGTATACGTACCGTGTATACATCCATATGCATTTAGTAAAAATGGTTATTTTAATATTACAGACACCCCAATTTTATTTATTTGTATAGATGGCGTCAACGCTTGCATTTCTTGCAGATAAAATTGCCCTTACACACATCAATTGATTTTTTTTTTGGTAAATCTATGATATCCGAATTCCGGGTACACTTTAAATATCAAGTCTTTAATGTTGGTTACGATTTCACGAAGGTCTTTACCTATGTAAAATTTTTTTGTAGCCTGATTCAGGAACTTTCCCCTAAGTAACCACTAACCAATCAATATGATCTTGTTTGGAAAATTTGTGCTTCTTCTACCTAAATGATTGTTCATGTTGGTATACCTACAGCTTCAAAAATTAAACAGTTTTCCACAATGGGGAAGATTTAAAGCAAGATTTAATAATATCATAACTACAAATCCTTATTAAGTAGCTATACAAATACAGTACTTACACCTACTTACTAACGAATTAGACACATATCAGGCCCAAGCGAACGATCATGTATCCCTCAACAACACCGTAAAATACACAAAATAGATCGAATATTCAACTACTACAAAGTAAAGTGATTTTTTTCAAAGAAGGAAAATCCAACGTTCCGTATCAAAGAAGTCTATTGCGAAAGGAGCCGGTCACATGTCTACTCCGCGCGGGCCGCAGAGGTTAAAGGTATATGATTCCACTCATGTACCTTAAAAAAACCGGCTAATTGCGAGTCGAACTCGCGCATTAAGGGTTCCGTACCATAATCTATAAAAAAACGGCAAACAATCACGTTTGTTGAATGGGAGCCTTCTTAATATTTATTTTATTTTAATTATTTATTTTTAAAGTGATTTTATGCAAATGCAAAAGGGAGTTTATGCAAAAAAACACGTTTGTTGTATGGTGGTCACCTTTAAATATTTATTTTATTCTTTTTTTTAGTTTTAGTTATTATAGCGGCAACATAAATACCTACATCATCTGTGAAAATTTCAACTATCATGGTTCATGAGATACAGCCTGGTGACGGACAGATAGATAGACGTACAAACACACGGACGGACAGTGGTGTCTTAGTAATGGGGTCCCGTTTTAAACTTTGAGTATGGAACCTTAAAAAGTATAGTAAAGCCAACGCTCTCACTGTTCGGCTTTTCTCGGCAATGTTCGGTTCTCGTTCGGCGGTCAGAGTAGTGCGCCGCATCGTGCACACTGCACACAGCCTTTCGGTTAATACCTAGATAGTACCTAGGTATGTTGAGTTATTTTCGTTTTACATTTTTTTTAAACTATGCATCTAAATAACGTGGTATAAGAGCCAAAGTTTGTCTTCCTAAGATCTTCGTGTTGATGAAGTACTTTTCGTTAGTAAGGATTAATATGATAAGGATTAAAATTCACCTATTAATTTTCTATAATTTTTCGACTCAAAATTCCTTATTGTGTTGTTGTTATAAGAGATAGATATTAAGCATGGTTTCGATATATCAAATCGTAACTTATATCGGATACGTGTTTATTATCATACAATATCGATATCTAAATATACATAACCGATTTCACAAAAACTTCATCAAGTTAATAGTTATGGTTTATCCAAAGCTATATATATATATATATATATATATATATATATATATATATATATATATATATATATATATATATATATATATATATATATATAGTATATGGACTTTTTTGTGCATCTACTAAAACCAATATATTTGTAGTACATTGTACTTAAGCATTACGCCAGCAAGCGCACGCGGATACAGCCGTTCGATACCGCTTTTTCTTCCGACTTATTTTACAAATATCGATATTTTAACTACGCTAAGAATAATTGTAACGTAATCCTCATGAATGTAGCTATCATTAAACATACACATAAATTTTTTTTCAATCCGACTTGTACTTCCAGGAATTAGCATTTAGCGCATTCAATGAACAAACAAACGTTAAAATACTCGTATCATATCATATCATCCATACTAATATTATAAATGCGAAAGTAACTCTGTCTGTTACGCTTTCACGGCCAAACCACTGAACCGATTTGGATAAAATTTGGTACAAATATAGTTTGAAACCCAAGAAAGGACATAGGATAGTTCTTATTAGTAGTGAGGCGTATTTATCGTAACAGATACAAATCACAGGTATTCGTAAATACTAGATAACAATTGTTCCTACAATATCAAATATCTGTTGAAAAATATCAGTCACAATACTGAATCACAATCTACGTTCTTCAGTCACAGTAGGTACTAGGTACTAGGTACCTACTCAATAACAGATATTCGTGTTACCTGTTCTTCGTATGTATTAGTCTCTCTCGCTCACACCCGCTTAATTGAATCTGCTAAAACGAGAAGCACCTAGTATTTATTATCCGGAAATTCAAATAGTAATCTTTTATAACAAAATATCTTCCTAGAATAGTGACAACTGTTTCTAGTCGTATAATCTGTTATCTGTTCCTGTTCCTAATTTTCAATTCGGAAACACTGCAAGAATACTTCTAACGATATGTTGAAATATTACGTCCTTTTTTAGGTATGTAAAAACAAAAAGGTCGATCTCAATTATTTGCATAAAATCATCAATATAGGTACTCGTACAAAATTTAAATAACGGTAAAATATTTTTTTCTTCGTAGTAAAATTGCAACAGAAATTATTTGAAAGTTCGAAACGTTTATATAATGGCGCGTTTCCGAACGTCTTTGTTGGCATTGACGCCATTGGCTACAAAATGTTCAACGTAACTACGACTTTATGACTTAACCATAAAGGTGATATTAATTAGACACCCAGGTCATAACGTTTCTCTGGTAATTTGTTTTCTATCCCGTTTTTCGGATTATATTCTTTCGATTTCGCTTTGAATTTACTTAGCGAAAACAAAAATTGTTTTGTAAACAAAAGGTTTACTAGTGCGAATAAAAATACTTAGTAGGTATTCATATTCTTTTTGTATATATAGGTAATAAATTAAGCAGTTCTGATAGGATATACTTATCTATTAAATTTAAATAATTTAGGTTGAAGTTGTATAAAAGTTTTTATAATATTAGTTCAGCAAAATGGCAAATGTAAATAAGAGATGACAGTGTTGTGTGTGTGTGGGACCATTTTGTAGATGTAGGTGACCACTATGCGAGCTGCAATATATCTATGTAAGGCTTAATTATCTTTTGATCATCCGTATTTGCAAAAACATATGAATAAAAAGCATCCCACGGTTCGGGTGATTAGCAGAACTGGTACCTAGTTATATTTATTATAATGTTTTTTTTTAATATTGCTTCGACATTTTTCAACCCATCGGCTATCAATTATGTAGCTAAAATAGAACTTTAGATCACAAAAATTAAATTGAATGCCATTTGAAAAATCAAAATTGATCATCGTTTCCAAAATACCTACACGGTTTTTAAAAAATCAATATAGCCTACTGTGATTTTTAACTAACTATCTATGTAGATGTTTGAACTAAAAAAAATATATTATTATGCTTATAGTTTTAACTCATTTTAGCTTAAATACCTCATATTAGCGGGAAGTTTCAGGTATGGACTGCAGGGTTAACCGTTTACACATTTTTTAAGATTATATCAAACAATAATCAACTAAAGTAGGGCTAATTTAAAAGGTCATATTTGTCAGATCTTAAATCTAAGAATGTGAAATGGGATCTAAAACGCAGTAGCTCCATATAAACTTGTACGTGTCTGGCATCTGCCAAATGTCGTCTACTAAAATGGCCTTAGTACTCACTACTCTCTACTCACCACAGAGTACTTTGTAATATGCTACTCACATATTTTGTACTGTACGTGAATTATATACTGAGACCGTGCTTGGAAAAATAACAGGCTGTTCTTTAGTAACAGATAATGACATCTGTTATTTTTCAGTAACAGTAACAGGATCAACAGATATCTGATTCGACCTGTTATAACCCAAGACTAGTTCTTATCCCGGAAATCCCACGGGAACGGGATCTAAGCGGGTTTTTATTTTAGAATTTTTTCCACGCGAACGAAGTCGTGGGCACAGCTAGTATCATGATGAAGATAATTCTAAACTCAACGATTTAATTACATGTATATGTGTTTCAATACGTTAGCGCGATGTATTTTCGTGCAGCGACATCTAGTTAATGTGCTCTACGTTACGCTTTATGCTCCGCTTTCTTTCGATTAATTTTATTTCCTGTGGGAACGAAATATTTTCCCGCGATAAAAAGTAGCCTATGTCCGTTCTCGACGTCTTATCTATGTTTATGCCAAATTTCATCAAAATCGGTCCAGTGGTTTAAGCGTGAAAGCGTAACAGACAGACAGACAGACAGACAGAGTTACTTTCGCATTTATAATATTAGTATGGATAGGTTATATATATATATATATATATATATATATATATATATATATATATATATATATATATATATATATATATACACACACATATTATCACGCTATCACCTACGGGGGAGGGGCAGTGCGGAGTAAACGAACTCCGCGCGGACGAAGTCGCTGGCAACAGCTAGTTAATTATAAAAGGTTTCGCTCGGTGCGTATCTAAGATGAGTGCGGTTAATAAACCTACATAAATCGGCTTTATTTTTTTTTATACATAATAAGATTTTATTTTTTATTTGGTATATAAGAGCAAACAAGCAGATGGGTCATCGCCTATAGACACCAAAAATGTTAATGGTGCGTAAAAACCTCTATTAAACCGGTTTATTGATTCAAAATCCTTAAAATTTTTGCTCTATAAGGAGACCGGTGCTTTTGAGGTTAACATAGAGCCAAACCTTTACAAAACTCTTCTTATGTATTTACGCTGATTTAGGTTTAAAATTAACCGGTTAACAAGCCCTGGTTATTATATAACCCAGACCCACAAATCAAATATCTAGTTAGAGGAGGTTTGTATATTTTATCTACCAACGAAATCGAGCGTTTGGCGTTGTCAGTTTTAAAAGAAGCCCCACAGACCACACAAATACTGATAGACACGGTGTTGGACGCAAAATGCGTAGCCGCTTATATGAGCAAATGTATGTAAATGTCAAACGCTTTTAGATATATCGTAAAAAGTAGAAATATGCCATATTGTGCTATTTAATCGTGTCGAATAAAAAACTAAGGCTTAAGAAATACCTCTGGAGTGATTTTATTTCATAGTAAGTATTATAACTCTTTATTTCTGTGTGTAAATGCAAGTGACATTGACAACCTAAGAAACTGGCTTTAAAGGCGTATCCAGTTTCGTTAATCCGTGGGAAGCCTTTTTCACTTTTTTCAGACACGCGAAGTATGTACCTCTAAGTCTGTGCCGACATCCAAACATTTCCAAAAAAAAATGGGCTACATTTTTTTTTGGAAATGTTATATTTCTGTGGGATTTACTAAAATGTAAAAAATGGCGGGTTGCGTGGCAACTTGTCAGTAACTTATAATTCTTTAAGCCTGTAATTGTATTATTTTAGTTACAACATGATCATATGTGTATTCAGGTGTAAAATTACAAAGAAATCACATAACAAATTAACCTTGTGGTTTCTCGTTTCTGTGCGATGATGATATATTATCTACACATTATTTTATATAGTTTGTTGTATTTGACTATGTCACGTTACTAGTCCTAGCTTCGAATAACTCTCATATTTGATGGTAAGAAATTACTGTTGTTATTGATGCTTTGTTATACCTGTAGCTGGAATATGGAGACTCCAGCGAATACATGCTTTGCTACTAAATTTTTCAAAACGGAACATGGTGATGGCAGGAACTCGGGTTATGGTGATAGAACCGCAATTAGTTATAAGTACATACTTTGTTGAGGCTGATGATTGCTATCTTATACCAGCTATTAAAACCACTAAAAATGGCTGACGCCTGAATAGCGCATGCACGTTGGTCTCAATATCATGACTAATGAGTGTCTCTTTCTAAAAGGTACAAATAAGAAAAGTGTTATGTAAGAATTTAGAGTCCTTTTTGTATGTAACTAGCTGACCCGCGCATCTTCGCCCGCGAGTAGATTAACATGTCGTCTAGATACCTTTGCATACAAATTTCATCCCCTATTTCAACCTCTAAGGATTGATTTTTGAAAAAAAATAGCCTATGTTTGACCCCGGCTCTTCAACTACTTCCATGCTAAATTTCATGAAAATCGGTTTAGCGGTTTAGCCGTGAACGCTTAACAGACAGATAGACTTTCGCATTTATAATATTAGTATGGATAAATTCTTTCGAATCTTATCGAGTTCTTTGAGTTAATTTGAGTAGTAGGCGCTAAAATTAAAACACTTGTATAGGATACTTTTATTTTAAAAAAACTATTTCTAAAACGGTTTTTGTACATCAATGATGAATAATAATTATAGTCGTTTTTTATATATCAAGATAGCAAACAAGTATTTTTAAATATATAAACGGGTCAATAACGCGTACATATATAGAACTTACTTGTAAAGCTCGACGTTTCGGCCAAGTTACATTGACCGTGGTCACGAGCAGACTGGAGCAGCGAGTTTCCTCCGTCGTTCACGTCGGGATCGATTTTCATCTACCCCCTTCTGGTCTTGTTTTTTCGAATTTAGCCTACACACAACACTAACCGTATCTTGGACTTTATTTGTTTGCAGCAAACAAGTAGATGGCTCTTCTGATGGAAAGAGTAAAACATCGCCTGTAGACACCAAAGATGTTAATGCGCTATCCTTGTAGGGTAGGGTGACTTTAACGCCACATGCATAATAATACCGGCTACCTTACTATCCGACGTCGCTGAGCACTAATGCTAATGCGGCGGGAATATGTGAGGCGGTGGTACCAGACCCAGGCGAGATAATGCAGAACTCTTACCACACGGTAGTCACGATAATAATTACTCGCATAGTCAATCGTTCGCCTCTTACGAACTGCCTAACAGAATGGCTGACGGTCTATTTAAAGGTAGCACGGACAGGCTGTGAAATAAATTTGCTTAATTATTCTAGTTGACAGATATTTGTGTTCCAGGTTTGACCTAGCTCTGTGTGCTCGTTTGGTACACTTAAAGTAATATATTAATTATAATTATAACTTTTATCGCAATGCATATTGCACTGGATATAAATATTATTAATAATTCTACCATATCAAAAGAAACTGCATTCTTACACATACATCGTGTAATCAAATACGACTCATAGTGGTATGCGATTAGGTGCAGTTTTAAATACTCAGTCAGGTCACACTTGAGTTGGTGTTAACTTTCAAAGGTCGTGTAATTTCAAGCTACCGTAAAACCAATGATTATGAAAGAAATATAAAGAGTTATTTAACATTTCAGTGACTAGAAGTTAGCTGTACCTTCGTTTTTGTAAGAATAAGGAACGAAAGATCTTTCCTACTTACTTTATCCACATGAAAACTACAAACTAATATAAAAAACCGGTCAAGTACGAGTTTGAATCTCATATCAAGGGTTCCGTATATAACTTGTATTTTTTTTATGACGTAACAAAAGTTTTACGGTTTTCGGATTTTTTCTTTTACAAATGTTGTAAGACATTGTTCGCTTCTTGCCGAATTTTATAATTCTAGGTCAACAGAAAGTGCTCAATAGGTTTGAGTCTCTTGTAATCGTAAAATATGCAACATAAATAATCATATATTTTGATCACGTTGACAGATTTATAAGTTTGATTTTTTCACAGCTGAGAGAGACCGTAGTCCCCGAGCTCGAGTATTTGATGTTTATAACTTGATATCTCAACGCATTCGTGAGAAAAAGGGTTTGACAGACGAACAGACGGACAAGGAAGTGATTTTATAAGGATCCCTTTTTCGTTTTCATGTACGGAACCCTATAAAAATCATCTGTCTGCTATTTGCCCCGACTAATCCAAAGTGATTTTCAATACTTGAAGTTATTGGCCAACATCCATCACAAGTGGCCTATTTTCTATACTCTCCTCAATTTTACTAATGCACCTCACAAACTAAGAATCAGTCTCACACGAATGCGTGGGCTTTAGTGGTTTTACTTTAAGGTTCGGCTAAATCGATGCGAATTGGTATGGTATTGGTAAAGTAAAAGAGTAGTACAAATTCGCAAATACAATAAGTTTATCTTATGCAGGAGTTGAATCCGGGACACCATTAAGTATATTCAAGAATCACTTCTTAGCTATCCTATGATTTAAAAATGTATTTATTTACAGCTCAAATAACAGTACCACCCGAAGTCACAAAGCAGTCAATAAGAGTCAAGGTATGGCGTCACCTGGAGTCGAACTCGTTGGCGATGTTCCCGCGCCCCGTATACAACCGCATCCCCAATTTCAAGGGAGCCCCTGAAGCGGCAGTTAAGTTGGCTGAGTTGGACGTATTCAAGAACGCGAATACTGTCAAAGTAAACCCTGATAAACCACAGGAGCCAGTGAGGTTAGTATGACAATAGTGGGTAGAGTTTCGCAACGGCTTGCCTGGGTTTAATAGGTACCATGTATGACACTATGTGGTAGATTTCCGCAAAATCCGAGTGGGCCTGGGTTTGGTACCAAGCAACTTCTCTTTTTGGTGTTAGCATTTATTCACTTTCAATTCATAATAGATGATTAATACCACTGACAGATTACACGAATTGTCTTGTAATTTTCCCCGTGTTGGTCCCGGACTCCTTTGAAGAATAGGCCTACTGCCGTTCTGCCAGGCAGGTCGTAAAAGGCGACCGATTGTTTATACGAGTCACTACCATCGTAGCTACTAGGTGGTAGAGTTCTGCATTGTCTCACCCGAGTCTGGTACCACTGCCTTACCTATTCCTGCCGCAATAGCGTCAGTGCTTGTTACTGTCGTGTTCCGGCTTAGTGGGCAAGGTAGCCGGTAAATTTATGCATGTGGCATAAGACCTCGCCACCAGAGAGCAACCCACCATTAACGCCTTTGGTATCTATTGGTGATGGGTGACTCTTTCCATCAGGAGACCCATCTACTTGTTTGCTATCTTATAAAAAATATAGGCATCAGCAACTATCGTGACGAGTCAAACAATCGAGTACATATAATAATCTATAAATTCAACTCACTTTCTCTGTATTGGTCCCGGTACCACCTGGTAAAATTTAATTAGGTGTTAGGGATGATATGATTAATACAAATCTAAAATATTTAAAACAATAATATTTTAATTTGACTATGTCCTGGTGTTTGTATGCATGATTTAGCACATACATATTTACACCTTATAAAATAACTAGCGACCTGCCCGCGGTTTCACTCGCATAGCTTTTTTCCCGTGGGAATATTGGAAAGGTTTATATACTAAAACCTTCCTCAAGAATCAATTTATCTATTAAAAAACCGCATCAAAATCCGTTGCGTAGTTTTGAAGATTTAAGCACACATAGGAACAGACAGAGAAAGCGACTTTGGTTTATACTATGTAGTGATTTCTTAACAGGTTGTAAATCCATATAAGATTTATAGTTTTAGAAAGAGGGTATTGTTTATGCTTATAAACATTTGTAAATGGTTAGGGATTTAATATTATTGTTTATTAGGTAAAACTTTTAAATAAATCGTGACTACCAGGTGGTAAAATTCTGTAACGTCTCGTCTGGTTTTGGTCCAACCGCCTTAACTATTTCTGCAGCAATAGCGTCAGTGCCAGTCACTGCCGTATTCTACCAAGTTTTTTTTATATTATAAGATAGCAAACGACCAGATAGGTCTCTCGATGAAAAGAGTCATCCATCGCCTATAGACACCAAAGATGGTATTGGTGCGTTGCTATCTGTTGGCGAGGTCTAATGCCACATGCATAAGTTTACCGGCTACCTTACCCTCCAAACCGGAACACGACAGCGACAAGCACTGACGCTATTGCGACAGGAATAGGTAAGGCGGTGGTACCAGACCCGGGCGAAACAATGCAGAACTCTACCACCTAGTAGCCACGATGTTAGTGACTTGCATAGCCAATCGGTCGCCTTTTACAACATGCCTGGTAGAACGACAGTTAGTAAACTTACGCACGTGGCGTTCCCCAATCACACAGGTAGCAATGAATCAATTACAATTTGATGTCTATATTTGATGTCTGCAACGCAAATTTCCATAATTAGATCTAATCTTCATATTTTTTTTTTAAGTTTAGGGAATATGATAGAAATTTAGATTCAGGGGGTCCACCGGAACCAGCAAAATTTTGAAAGTGGTCTATGAGAAAAAAAGTTTGGGAACCTTTGCTATAGACGATAGTTGTTTCTATCAAGAGAACCACCTCTTTGTTCTATTCTGTGATATGAAATGTAGGTTGTAGTAATTTCGAAGTGGTAAACGTACATTAATCATGAATCGTGTTCAAACAAGACTCGATGCAAGTCTAGCCAACAATATTTACATAATTATTATCTGTTTATATGCATGTCGATAAATCGATCATTAGGTTATCATGTTATTTTTGTACGAGTTTGTGCACTCGATTCTATGTTACACATAAATCAATATAGACACATTAATAAAGTGGTTGACAAGCGGAAAGCTTTTGTTAGATTTCTGTGAACAATAATAATGGAAAATACCACGAAAATACAGAATCGATTAAAAATATTAGCTACTAGCTGAACTGGCGAACTTTGTACCATCTAAGAAGTTAGAACAGACATTACAGTCTTTAAATGTTTGACAGTTACGAATAATTATCTATACGAGAGAATTATATATAATATCTTTACGAGAAAAATTCGCCTTACCTATTTCTGCCACAATAGCGTTAGTGCTTGTCACTGTCGTGTTCGGTTTGGAGGGTAAGGAAGCCGGTAAACTTATGCATGTGGCATTAGACCTCGCCACAAGATAGCAACGCACCATTAACATCTTTGGTATCTACAGGCGATGGTTGACTCTTTTCATCAGGAGATCCATGTGCTTGTTTACTATCTTATGATATAAAAAAAGTTTTCCCATTTTTCTCTATAAAAACCTTCCTAGAGCGTTAACGAATATTTAAAAAAATGTCGGATTGATCCAGCCGTTAGTAACTTTAGCTAGCGATTCATTTGTGTATATCGACGGGTCCTATGTAAAATATCGTAACTTAAAAAAATGCGATTTTTATTTTATTTGTGAAAATGATTGGACTTTTATCGATCTTTTAATAACGCGAAGAATAAAAATGAAATTTCTGTTAGAACTTGAATTTTTCCAAAAGAGATTTAATTTTTATTCTTACATAAATACATATACAGCGGCGCTCTATCGCTATCGGTTAGTAAGTACTGCGTTGAGCAGGGCTTGGATACGGTTTAGGAAATACCGGTTAATAAAGGTTTTTTTACCGGTTTTTACAAAAGGTTTTGTTCGGAGCGTATCTGACATGAGAGCGAATCAAAAACCTAAATAAACCGGTTTGAGCCAAGTACCTACCTACCGCGAATGAAATTAAACTTCGTCGCACGGCACACACACAGTACGGACAGGTTACGAATTATCATTTTGTCGTTTTCTTTGCGCGCTTCATTGTATTGTAAACATCGCATTAGAAGCGTGCGTATTATTTACAGTTATTTTAATTATGATGAACGAAATAATAAAGCCCCGTTTTCATTTTGATTAATGGGAGTGTGAGTGTTCAATGCATGCGCTTAATATTAAGCAAAAAATACGTGAAGATAGCTGTGGATCAGTGCGAGTGATTTGTAATCAGCATAGTAAAAGTGAAAAGATGCTGATTACTTATCACTCGCACTGATCAACGTCTGTCTTCACGTATTCTTAATACTAAGCACCTGCATTAAACACTCACACTCGTACTAATCAAAGTGAAAATGGGGCTTACGTCAGTGTGCGATGTTTGAATGCGGACATTTAATGAAAGTAAGACGTGTTTTTTAACTTCCCACTACATATGTAAAAAAGGAAGTTAAGTACTGATTTTGCCACGATTTTCAAAAATCGATATTTTACTAGATCTCAACGTCTTGAGGTCCTAGGAATCTTTCCGAATATTTTCACGGTGACATAAGTATGTCTGTATGTGTGTATGTAAACATCTCATAACTTTTGAACGGCTTAACCGATTGAAACGCGATTGATAGCATTCATTAAATCCTACTTAGATTTTCTAAAAATTTGAACCAATCCGGTCAAGATTTTAGAAATTTTAAAAAAACCTCAAAAAGTTTTTGGCGAAACAGTATTTTTTTAAATAAATGCCAAAAGTTTGGATGGATGGATGTTTGTTACTTAATCACGCCGAAATTACTGGAAGGATTTGGATGAAATTTGGCATCTTGAATAGCGCATAGGCTACTTTTTATCCTGGAAAAATTGTGTGATCCAGCGGGATTCGCCAAAAACTGTTTTAAGGCAGGGGACTGCACGCTGCAGCTAATCAAAAATAAAAATGTTCCTGGGAGTAGTCTCAGGAACATTTTTATTTAGGTAGACCGTGGGGTCTATATGTCCGTTATAGACCGATAGATATATAAACCGGTTTCACTTGAAGGGCAGTAATGCGAAGATAGTTAAAAAGGCGACCATAGGCGACTTTTTACCCGTCTAAGCAAAAAGACGTTATATACTTGGGTCACGTGAATGAAGTCACGGCAATAGCTAGTAACTGTGTTTCTCATTTCCTAATACTCTGTATAATTTACCTATTTTCAGAGTGATATGTCTAGAACAAAACAAAACGTTGTATGTACCGGTACCTCGTCTCCAAAATGGATTTCTCAATCGGATGGTTCTGCCGGAAGGCGAAGTAGGACCTTCGGCAATTAAGAAAGCTGTATCCCGAAATGGAATGGAAACATATGGTCAGGCATTGAGTAAGTTTTAATTATTTATTTTTATGTCATAAGATAGCAAAGAAGCAAATGGCTCTTCTAATGGAAGCATCCATGTATTAACTCGTATTGGAAATTCCTTACTCGTAATTGAAAAAAAAAACAAATGTACCATTTTTCCATACGTGAGCAGTACAAAGTTGTTCGAGATGTACTTTAATATATAATTCAGTACGCCTAATTTCACCCTTAATGTTTAGACTAATGAGTCTTTTTAATTTAAATATAATATGCTTTCCAGGTATCGAGGAGTCAGTTTCCTTGGATTTGGTAGTGATGGGATCTGTTGCTGTGTCTAAAGAAGGATACCGTATTGGGAAGGGCAAAGGTTTGAATATTTTATGTTATTGTAGCTATTATTGTCATGATGATAATTAAGGGCGTGGGTGTCTATAAATTACCAGAGGGTCCAGGCAAATGAAATATTTGTTTGATGGTGATATCAAGATCTTCAAAGCTTAGTTTATATGAAGAGTTAATAGATAAGTTGCCGTCCATTAACCATGTGATGTTATTTTGACATTTTTTGAACCCCCCGTGTTGGTTACGGGCTCCTTTGAAGAATAGACCAACTGTCGTTCTACCAGGCATGTTGTAAAAGGCGACCGATTGGCTATGCAAGTCACTAACATCGTGGCTACTAGGTGGTAGAGTTCTGCATTGTTTCGCCCGGGTCTGGTACCACCGCCTTGCCTATTCCTGTAGCAATAGCGTCAGTGCTTGTCACTGTCGTGTTCCGGTTTGGAGGGTGGGGTAGCCGGTAAACTTATGCATGTGGCATTAGACCTCGCCACAGGATAGCAACGCACCATTAATACCTTTGGTGTCTATAGGCGATGGTTGACTCTTTCCATCAGGAGACCCATCTGCTTGTTTGCTATCTTATGATATATAAAAAAATATTTGGTTTCATCGGCTCTGGTTTCAATTCCTAGCAGGGCAAATTAATTTTTTAGAAAACAATAATTTATCAAAGGCGATATGTGCCAAATTTATTGATATGTTGACACTTCACATCATGGCAGTATATCGTGGATGATCTATTTGCACCTCTGTCTGCCTTTTCGGAGATAAGGACGAGATGGTATCTGTTTATCAATCCAAATCAAGTTTAATATTTATTACCAGGTTACGGCGACCTCGAATTTGGCCTACTTATGCATATGAAGGCTATTAAACCAACAACAATTGTCGCTACAACTGTTCACGATTGTCAGGTAAGGTTCATTTAAGTTGATCATCGAAGAAATTAGTGAATAAGGTGCGTTTTTTCACAGGCAAAACTCCTTTCGATAAATTAAAATATGTATGTATACAATATACATAAGTATAAAGTGATTAATTCACCGTATATGGGTAAGAAAAAATCAATTTATCTCCTCGGTTCGTAGACTGAACATACTGGGACCGCCGCATCGTAAAAATCTGATCACTTTCATACATTTTCTATCGCGCACAAAGGTGGGACGCTAATTTCAGTGAATACGATGCTGCCTGAAACCGCCTGGTTATGCCCCGTCGCCAGTGTGCAATGGCGAGCGGAATTGCGCGCACGAAATTCTCCATGTTTGACTATGAATTAATAAAATTATGTTATTATGGATGAAGATAATAGAAAGTAGAATCATTGCGGTCGAGTTGAGATCGCTACAAAAGATATGTTGAGTAAATGCAGAAAGATTGATAGATGAAAGGTTAGCATAACAGAAATACAATACGAATATGCACGATTTTCAAAATAAACCACGAGTTCTGTCGAAAAAAGTTTAATTGCAAAGTTATCGGCAATAAGACCTATTTCACATAATCTCAAAATTATGCGAAAAAAATAAAAACTGATTTTGTTTTTTCATCTCCTACAATTTTTTTTTACGAAACTCGGTAAAATGTTGTTTTGTAATGTCACAAATACACTGTATTTTTTTATTTAAAATATTTATTTTTTCTACTTATTTTGACTTAATATTAAAAAAAGCATCATTATTTTCAATTGAAAATTTTTCCGTCAAAATATCAGATTTTTTAAAAAAATTGGTAAGAGTTTTTTTTCTTTTGAATCTACTTTTGATAGTTTCAAAAAATATACAATACTATGGAACATTTTCGCAGAAAATGGAAAATAATGAAAAAAACTCGCATTTGAAAATTATTTTTTTATCATAATGTATAATTTTAAGCTAGGTATTTATTAAAATTGACACTTTAATTACTCGAAAATTGTAAGTTCCCATGTTACATTAATAAATTAAAAACTTTATTCGATAGGAGGGCCCGGACCAACGCAACTAATGTAACTGTTCATTTGTTGTTTACTTTGTCAGGTATTTGAAACCCTGCCCGCCGAGTTGTTTGGACCACACGATGTGCCCATAGACCTTATTGTCACACCAACACAGGTAAGTCGATTCTCTTATATTACTTAGCATTAGGTCGCGTAGAACAATGAAACTTATAGGTTGTGACATTGCAAATAAAATGAAAGTAATCAGAATATTTGTAAGCATGTAATTGCAATTTTTATAGTATGTACATGGTTCTGAAGGAGAAGAAATAACTGTCGTATAATATCAGATTTAGGGGACAGTGAAATGCGCAAGTTTATCGGCTACCTTACTCTGCCGAATTGTGATAGCGCAAGCACCGACATGTTGGAGACAAGAACAGATCATTCTTACATGTCTGCGAGGTGTCATCGTAGAAACTGAACGTTTGTCAAAGAAGTAAAATCTACTAGTTTAAATATTCATTTATGGTAATTATTTGATGATTGTTGAACAAGATATAATAAGGATGAATAAATTTTTAAATGTAAACAAGAAACCAAGGTTATTTAATTTGCTACTGCTCGGGTATTTCATGTGTTACCACTGAAACAAGATAAGTATGGCAACAAATGGAACAAACTCACCGATGAATTAAAAATTGACGACGACCCCAACAAATTAAATAAGTAAAATATTACTGGATGAATGGCTCAAATTGATCTAACGACAGAGTAAGTAAATTATTTGCTTGCACCAAATCTATATTTTTATATCTTGAGATAGCAAACATGCTGATGGCTCTCCTGATGGAAAGAGAAACCATGGCTATAGACAACAAAGTTGTTAATGGTGCGTTGCTCTCTGTTTGGCGGGATAGCAATGTCGAATGCATAAGTCTGTCGGCTACCCTCCAAACCCGAACACGACAGTGATAAGCATTGACGCTATTGCGACAGGAATATGTAAGGCGCGTACCATATACGCTGGCGAGACGTTGCAGAACATTGCAGGTCTAGTAGTCACGATGATAGAGACAGATGCCTGGTAGAACAGCAATAGGTCTATTCTTCAAAAGATTCTGGACCAACATGGGGATATGATATACATATAAGGTCCTTCTAAAGTAGGTGATCATATTTCAACACAGCGTTCAGAAAGTCTAACCAAAGTAATCCGGCTAAAAAATAACGTGATTGAAATGACTAAAACTTATTGATGTTTACAAATAAAATTTTATATCATAATGCTTTACACCTTTCTGCATAAAATAATCCACTTTTAATGTAAGATTCAGATGTTATTTTTACCTTCTTACTATACGTTCCAACTGAGAATAGGATCGCACTTGTTATCAACTTCAAATCACAAGTGTGAAATTAGTAATGCCAACAAAAAAATATTTGTTCTAAAAATATTTCTTACTAGCTGTTGCCTGCGACTTCATCCGCGCGGACTTCGTTTACCCCGCACAGCACCTCCCCCGTATGTGATAGCGTGATAGTATGTAGCCTATACGTTGACCCGACCTGTTACTAATATTCATGCAAAATTTGGAGTAAATCCATGCAGTACTTTTCGAGTTTACCCCGGACATAGACAAAAATTCTAAAAAATATATTTTTGGCTTCGATATCGATTGTAGATTACGCCCCAAGTATTCTTTTTAAAAAAAATTCAAGGTACAGTTTTGACTTCTTTTTATTTTTTGATTTATATATATATATATATATATATATATATATATATATATATATATATATATATATATATGACATTATCGCATGATGACAATCCTATTTTATTTTTCCCTTAATGTTTGAGCAAAAGTAAAAAAGTAACGAAAAAAAAATTAACGAAAAATAAAGAAATGGTATTTTTATTTTAGCAACTTCATAATTTTGAAATGTCAATTGTAATACTTGTTCCAGGTGATAGAAACCCAGCGCATGAGTCAAAGACCAGTGGGTATACTGTGGCATATACTGTCCAATCGCCGTGTGAAGCTGATGCCTGTATTAGGACAGCTGCGGGACATTGAAATGCTGTGAGTTTGCTATTTCATGTTGTTATAGTAAAGAATTGGTCTCTGTGAGTTTTTCGAAGATACTAGGCTATACTGGCTTCTATAGTGATAATCTATATTAATATTATAAATGCGAAAGTTTGGATGTTTGAATGGATGGATAGATGGATGTTTATTACTCAATCACGCAAAAAGTACTTAACGGATTTAAATGAAATTCGGCACGCTAGTAGATGATGACCCGAAAAAGCACATAGGGTAATTTTAATCCCGAAAAAATGAGTTGTTCTTGCGGGATTCACCAAAAACTTTTATAATGCAGCGGGCTGCACGGTGCAGCTAGAAAAATTATAAATATATAAATTCTTCTTGTAGCATAACTCAATATGATTTATCTAAAACAAAGTTTTATTTATTAAATACAAGTAAGTTTTACTTAATAAATATCAGTTAGTGAAATACTTACGTAATTCAACGAATCGTCACTTAAATGTTCATGCTTTACAATTCTTATTATAAACACTTGAATCGTGTTTTGCACTTTTAAATTAAAGCAAATTCACAAATTAGTTAAAACTAGGTTATGATCACTTGTACTTTAATTTCACTACAAACTATTTTAAATTAATTGACCGGTTTCGCTTTTTAAAGCATCTTTAGGACGTAATATTCTTAAAGAATAAAGAGACTACTAAAGAGTAAAGAGAATATTAAAGAGTAAAGAGAATACTAAAAAGTAAAGAATATTACGTTCTGAAGATGCTTAGAAAGCGAAACCGGTCTATTAATTTAAAATTGTTTGTAGTGAAATTGAAGTACAAGTGATCATAACCTAGTTTTAACTAATTTGTGAATTTGTTTTAATTTAAAAGTACAAAACACGATTCAAGTGTTTATTAATAAGAATAGTAAAGCATGAACAATTAAGTGAATTAAATAATAAATTTAATTAGATTTAAATTAATGAATTAAATTAAAAAAAATTAAATCACTATACATATAGTGAAATTAAAGTATAAGTGATCATAAACTAGTTTTAAATAACAATGGAATTTCACCAAGTGCCGACGATTGAAAGTGTAAAATCTGAAAACCAAATTCACAAACATTACTGAGTTTAAAAAAAATATTGAATATTTGTAATTTAACTTTGTTATTTGATTGAAAAAATGCAATGCAACACGTTTTTTACGTTCTCCTTATTCGCTGAACTGATACATACTCAAATGTCAATGCCAAAGCTTACATAAATATTCAGCCCAAGTTTTAAACAGTTGAAATATTTTTATCTAAAATGTGTACTTTTAAAAATATTGTATGCTAGGTTTTTTACTAAGCAAAGATTTCGAAAATTTACATTAATCACATTTCGAGTGCTTATTTAAAAAAGAAGGGCAGCTTGACTGATGCTATGGACTGATCGGGGACGTAGGCCTTGGAGGAGAGAAACAGATCTGATCCCAGTCTTTTTTTATTTTAATTAGTAATATTTGGGAGAACGACCGTAACTCGTTCTAATTTCGGAATTAAGTTTCTAATCGCGTGCATTTATTAAAGTAAAACTAACAAAAAACAACATTTTACACAGTGTTAGTCGTAAATTGCAAATTAAATAGGTTATTGCAAAAATGTTAATGATAGAGCTTTTGATTATCAGGAATATTGATACATATCATTATTTTTATACTACCAGAAATGTAATGAAATTAAGGCGATTACACCTGCGAACGACCTTGAGTTAGTGACAAGCGCAGTGTAAGTACTATTCCGCACGCCGACATCTCCAAAAGTCAAAGAGTATATACAGTGGGTGCAGATACGTTTTAACATTTTTGTTTACCTATATGAACTTGTATCATCATGAATCAAATGAATGTTAGCAAACTCAAAACCCATAACCGATAATCGGTCATTTATCGATTCATTTTATAAAAACGATAAATATCGAAAGAAAAAACAGTAAATGTCGAAAATCGACAAAAGAATTATATGACAATTTTACACAATAATGACTGTTACGTATCCTAATATCTTATAATATACAATACATCTTGTGTAGCACTTTATTTTAATACATACAATTAACAATTTTAACAAAACCTTTGAAAATGTGATTTTGTAAAAAGTGATCTCTTAAATAACCTTTAAAAATTTAAGTTTTCGTTTCGAAATCTCGTAAGAAAAAGTAGAGATTTAATTTAATTGAAACCATATCTGTATGCTTTCAATTAAATTAAAAGGAAAGTTTTAAACAGGTTGATTAATTTAGACTATTTGTATGTATAATATATTTAATTTATATTTCATTTCTTATGATAGCAAACAAGTAAACAGTTTTCTTGATAGAAACATATAAACATCGCCTACAGACAATAAAATGTTAATGGTGCATTGCTATTCAAGTAGCAGGGTTAGAATGTTACATGCATATGTTTACCTTGCCCTCAAAACCGAATCACGACAGTTAAAAACACCGACGCTATTGCGGCAGGAATATGTAACGCGGTAGTTCCAAAACCGGGTTGATGTGTTGCAAAAAACCAAGGTCGAAAAAAATAACTACTGATTATAATAACTGCCTCGTAGTCAAGGGGATAACCTAAAGTTTGGTTTAAGGTATTTTTCGAAAATTCAAATATCTCAGTAGCAGCTTGGAGTCTGGCGGTTGGTGTGCTACCACTTCCATGCCTCGGATGAGCACATAAAGTAGTCGGCCCTGGTTATTGCTAAAACAACAACAACAACGATATATATTCACGCCAGTCCCTTTCCGAGGTAGGCAAAGAGAACCGAGTGCAACATGTCACGATCCTTGCAAATTTTTCTTGCTTCCTGCATGTTCATTACTCTCTTCACACAAACATGCTGGTTGCGAAGACTTCACTACCTTCAAATAGTACTGGTTTTTAATCTTTTTTTGTTCAGAGTTTTGCTTTTTAGTCGTTTGCTTGAATTATATTCGTTGTTTATTTGTTTTATTTTTTGTACACTTATACAAAATATTTACAAAATACTTATCCATCTAAAGCCATTAAAACATTCAAGCGTAAACGTAGGTAAGTACCTGAATAGTCTCAAATATTATTCAGCGTCCACACGCAAACAAAGATGTTGATAAACTACTTGCTTTCAGCCCCTTAATACCCTCTTTTACCTCTTTGGGAGATAAAACTCAAAGTTTCCTTACATGCACGTTTGTGTAATTGAAGTAAAGAGCATAACTAATAAATTTGAAAAGATTTTGATGAAACAAATTTTATTTGTTATACAAACTTAACCACATTTTTGATCCTTTTAAGGGATGAAATTTAAAAAACCTTAAACACGTATTCATTTAATTGTGATATAAACATAAATACTAAGTTTTAAATAATTTCTACAATATTCTACAATAAACAATCTATTTTTCATACAAACATAAACGCTTTTTTATCCTTTTAAGGAATAAAATGTATGAAATCCCTAAATATATAATTTTTAAATTGTGTTGAAGAACATAAGTACCAAATTTGAATTTATGTTGACCATAAGCGTTTAATTTTTCATATGAATTGTAACACCCACTTTTACTCCTTTTATGGATGAGACTCCGAACTTAATTACGCGCATGTTTCTTCAATTTGGATTGAACTGAATAAGCAGGTACTAAATTTTATGAGAGTTTAGATAATATAAACTTTTTATTTTAATACAAACTTATACACTTACCCTTTTAATGGATGGAATTAAAAAAAAATCTAAAATATGAATTTCTTTAATTGTATTAAAAAGCATAAATACTAAATTTTTAGTAATTTCTACAACAAACTGTTCATTTTTCATACAAAAATTAACTCTCCTTTTACCCCTTTATGGGATAAATTCAAAAATGCGTATTTATTTAATCGTATTAAAAAGCATAAATACTAAATTTTAAGTAATAAACATTTTTAATACAATCATTAACGCCCCTTTTACCTCTTTAAGGTATTAAATTACATCATAAGAACAACCTCTGTAAAAAATCAGCCTTTCCGCTCCAAACTTATTATCTACTATAAAAAACGTTCAAGCGTAAACGAAATGTCCAATTTTTAAACAGCACAACCTTATTACTGTGCCAAACGCACTATCTGTATTATTACTCTTTGACTCTAATGTGGAGAGCGGTATACGCTGACGTGCGACACAGCCTCCTCGTACGAACGCTACCGGGAGACTGACTTTCGGAGCGAGCGTTGTCCGCGAATGAAATAATAAGGTTTTTATTGATTTAATGGCACACTATAATGATTTTGTAAAATCTTGAACTTAAATTTTATAAAGCAATAAATTGTATGTAATAAAGTGAAAAAATCACCAAAATCGTTTCAGTACTTTAGAAGTTATAAGAAAATTCTTGCGTAAAAATAAGAAAGATATTCGATTTTTTTTCGTCAAAAATAACAATGAAATTTGAAAAAACGAACTTAAAATTTAAAGTTAATTATATTTTACGTACAATGTATATTTTTCAAATTGATTGGATTAACGGTTTATGAGAAGTAGGCTTTCAAAGAGAAGTATATTTCGTAGTTTGGCGTATGTTATCGCCCTAATGAAATAAAATGAAATTATGTATTTTCCAGAATATGGGAGTTACAAGTTATTAAAATTTGATTCAAGTGACCAACATATTCTACCATGATATGCTGTGCAAATATATGGTGTAGAAATACAGCTTATTACTTTTACTGTATTCGCGGTCGCACTAGGGTTATAAGTTTATATCCCTAGTGCGACCACGTAGATATAAAAAGTGAAGTACATACATGAGTTTGACTTCTGTACCTATTTATTTTGTGGTATCGAACTACCCACGTAAAAAAATATTGATGATATTGTGTTGCCAGAGCGGGCCGTGCGTGCACCCTTAAGGAGGTGGACACCGACGTGGAGGAGCGGGGGACCGCCCTCCCGCGCCCACGCCGCACGCGCCGCCGCACACGCTCGCACAAGAGCCACAGCGAGGGAGAGGTACCGCGCACACTACACATACACAGTACGCCGCCGCACTCGCTCGCACAAGAGCCACAGCGAGGGAGAGGTACCGTGCACACTACACATACACAGTACGCCGCCGCACTCGCTCGCACAAGAGCCACAGCGAGGGAGATGTACCGTGCACACTACACATACACAGTACGCCGCCGCACTCGCTCGCACAAGAGCCACAGCGAGGGAGAGGTACCGTGCACACTACACATACACAGTACGCCGCCGCACTCGCTCGCACAAGAGCCACAGCGAGGGAAAGGTACCGTGCACACTACACATACACAGTACGCCGCCGCACTCGCTCGCACAAGAGCCACAGCGAGGGAGAGGTACCGCGCACACTACACATACACAGTACGCCGCCGCACTCGCTCGCACAAGAGCCACAGCGAGAGGTACCGCGCACACTACACATACACAGTACGCCGCCGCACTCGCTCGCACAAGAGCCACAGCGAGGGAGAGGTACCGCGCACACTACACATACACAGTACGCCGCCGCACTCGCTCGCACAAGAGCCATAGCGAGGGAGAGGTACCGCGCACACTACACATACACAGTACGCCGCCGCACTCGCTCGCACAAGAGCCACAGCGAGGGAGAGGTACCGCGCACACTGCACATACACAGTACGCCGCCGCACTCGCTCGCACAAGAGCCACAGCGAGGGAGAGGTACCGCGCACACTACACATACACAGTACGCCGCCGCACTCGCTCGCACAAGAGCCACAGCGAGGGAGAGGTACCGCGCACACTACACATACACAGTACGCCGCCGCACTCGCTCGCACAAGAGCCACAGCGAGGGAGAGGTACCGCGCACACTACACATACACAGTACGCCGCCGCACTCGCTCACACAAGAGCCACAGCGAGGGAGAGGTACCGCGCACACTACACATACACAGTACGCCGCCGCACTCGCTCGCACAAGAGCCACAGCGAGGGAGAGGTACCGCGCACACTGCACATACACAGTACGCCGACGCATACGCTCGCACAAGAGCCACAGCGAAAGGGAGGTACTGCGCACACCATACAAACTTACACAGTACACACACGCGTGCTCACGCACACACGCGTATGCGCACACGCTTAGTCACACATACTGACGCCACACTCCTATACATACAAACACAAAAACATACGATCACACACACAAATTTCATTGTAATCAAAATAGATTTGTCACCATTTACAAACTTATGAAATTTATCGAATACAACAAAACTATTAGATGATTAAAAATGCTATATGTGATTTCTTATTACAAGGACAAAATTTACGTTATACTTCGTAATTTGTCCCTGCTGAACTGATTGAATTCATAATTTGTCTCTTTTTACTTCAGGGTAACACTACTGAGGGGGAAGAAGTGAGTAAACCTCGCCGAACTCCAGTGCGACGCAACAGCAATAAATCCGGAAAAGACGGCAATGAGGGGACCGACGGTAAAGACGAGAAACAACGCAGACAAAAACGACACAGGCTCCCACCTATCGACTTCTCCGTCAAGGTAAGATATTTCGTAATCAAGGTGCGATACTTCGTAATGAAGGTGTAATACTTCATAATCGAGATGCGATATTTCATAACCAGGATGCGATATTTCATAATCAAGGTGCGATACTTCGTAATCAAGGTACAATACTTCGTAATCGAGGTGCGATAGTTCGTAATCAAGGTGCGATATTTCGTAATCAAGGTGCGATATTTCGTAATCAAGGTGCGATATTTCGTAATCAAGGTGCGATACTTCGTAATCAAGGTGCGGATACTTCGTAATCAGGGTGCGGATACTTAAACTTTTAGGGCAAGATCATAATTGCTACTACAAATGCAGTCATTAGTTGATAGGGTAACGGTTAGCCCATTTGGAGAAGGTAAATATATCGATGCTTTCACTTTACACTTGGTCTATGAAGTTAAAAGTTTTAGGGTAGAATTACATATGCATTTGACTGCCTCGTGGTTTAGGGGTAGCCTATTCGGCTCAGACCATGAGAACCCGAGTTCAATCCCCGGGTTAAGTAAAAGTGTTATTGAGGTTTTTTCAAGGTTTTTTCGAAAATCTATTCCTCAGTAGCAGCTCGGAGTCCTGCGAAGTTGTGTATTAGCACTCCCGTGCCTCGGATGAGCACGTTAGACTGCCACTCCCGGTTATCACTAGAAATAGTCCATAATCGTTAACATGTCGGTAAATGTGGCGATGAGGATCACCACTTATTTTGCGAACCGATAAACCGGTGAATCTCTGTTAATCGGAAAGTCTATAAACGTTCAGTTTACTCTACCTATCCCGCAAGGTAACCGGGCGTGATGATACTTTTTTTTTACATATGCATAACAGCAGCATCAGTCTGTTACGGTAAAATGTTTAATAATAGTTACACTTTAAATGGCAAGATTCCTTCAAATTCCACAAATCCTAGAGGGAAGTGGAACGATAGATGACGCCACTGTCTATTTCTCGGATACAAATACTTAACAATAGTTACTCTAATTAAAGTAGTAGTACTTACCTACTAAAAAATCTATTTACATATAATAAAATCGTAGGAAAGTCAAAACTGTACATTGAATATTTTTTTAAAAGAATACTTGGGGTGTGATCTACAATCGATATCGAAGCCAAAAATATAGTTTTTAGAATTTTTGTCTGTTTGTCTGTTTGTCTGTTTGTCTGTTTGTCTGTTTGTCTGTATGTATGTTTGTCTGTATGTATGTATGTATGTATTTGAACATACACAATTTATTTATTAGTAGGGAAGCCCAAGATGCTAAATGAGTAGTTACTCGAGCGCCGTAGGGACTTATTGAATTTTGTAGATTAAATTATAAAAAAAATAAATGGTTATATGTTTTTCATTCCAAAGGTGGGGAAAAATTTTACAGATAAAAAAATATTTAGAAAAAAATGTGACACGGAAACATTAAATCGCGTCAGATTAAGGTATGTTGGCTTAATTGCCACCTAAAATTGCAAACAAAACGTGGTTTTGATATTCTCAGCGCGTCTGATTTTTTTTTATTATGTAGGAAATTACGTAAGAATAACGAAAAAAAAAAAATATAATGTGACAATTTCCATAAGCCAAAGTTATTGGAATTTTGTTTTTTTTATGCCCTAGTTACCCACCTCTATATAAAGGGTTTATATTTGGTGGGAGAGCTTCAACAGTATGCGAGATACCCCCTCTATGTTCAGACGGTAGTTCAGACGAAGTAAATACAAAATTTCCTTCATGGGCTCCCCTACTATATAGAACACTTTTAAATTCGGCTTGTGTAGTTTCTACCTGTTCCTTGATCTTGATAACAGCGCACCTAACGGGTCAAACTATAACAAAAAACGACTGCACCTAAGAACAAAAAAAACAAAAACAAAGAAAAAGCAACTATTTCATCAGAATTTTTTCCGAATGGATAGAACTAGGGACTTTCAAGAAAAGAGCCTTCTCATTATTACAAGGCCGGCAACGCAGTTACAAGACCCGTGGTAGTGAGGTTGTATATGGGCGGCGGTAATTACTTACCATCAGGTGAGCTTCTTGTCCGTTTGCTCCCTTTTCTATATAAAAAAAATAGATTTGAAATCAGTCAAGATATATAGGTGAGCAAAAATGACGAGCACACGCACGTCAGAATTTTATACAGTGAGTAACAAAAATTGCTTCCCGTGTTGGTGCGGGGTAGCGATGGACGTTTTTGTTATTTTTCAACATCTATGCACATCGTTGTTACGCTAATGTCATCTGTTGGCAACATCGTTGTTTCCGACAAAGGTGTTAGACATCCAACTTGTATACAGGCCGGAGAATATAAAACATGTTCAATGTATAGTTTAGCGTTTTCATAAACGTTATACTAGTACTTCAATGTATAAACATATATGGGAATTAATAAGTGTAAATAGGTAAAATATATATTGGTATTGACTAGCACCTATAACACAAGCAAATAATATGCTTACTTTGGGGTTACATTAATTTGTGTAATTTGCCTACATAATTGTAAAAAAAATATATTTGTGAATTATAATTTATTTAGTTGGCTAAAAATTTGCATTAAAAAGATGACTATATTCCACGGAATTAATTCAAGCACGCAGTTTAGTTGGTATCGTTGCTCCCATCCGTTGTTTATACACAGTTGGATTCATATTTCATTCGCTCATATCGGCCATCGGGGCATCGCCTTGTTATTATTGACATCGGTTGTTGTCGGTTACGGTCGGCATTAATCGATATCTGTCATCGCGTTCAATTTGGGTATTACATCTGTTGCTCAACATTTCGGTATCGGTTGGCGACAACAATGATTCACATCGTTGGTCAGCAACGTTTTATTAAAAATGGTCACCTCTACTGTGGGTCCTCCTTGGATAAATAGACCATCTTTCATTTTGCCAGGCAGTACGTAAAAGGCGAACGATTGGCTATACGTATCATTACCATCTTGACTATTCGTTGGTAGAGTTTTGCATCGTCTCGGCCAGGTATATGGTGATACCATATACCTGGCCTATTCCTGCTGCAATAGCGTCAACGCTTGCGTTGTCGTGTTCAGATATGGAGGGCAAGGTAGCCGGTAATTTTATTGCCTCCTCGCTATAGGAAGCGTACGCAACCCTAAAACGTACGAACGTACAAAAAGGTAACAAAATGAAGACCTGTTGAATTAGTAACGTACTTCAGTAGGTTGTCAATCGTCATGTTGTCACTTTTTGTATAATATTTAGAATATACATATGAGAGTTTGTATTTATGTTATAAACACCAATACTGTATTGATTTGTTGCCCTGATGATGCGTTATAAAAGCGTAAACGATTGGTGTTAAAGTATTAAAAACGAAGTAAAACGGTACAAGTGTTTATAACATAACATAAATACAAATTTACATGGGAGTGTTACCAAGTGCCGAAGATATTTAGGGTTCAAAATACATATGAGAGCTTTGTTCAGTGTTTAATAGATCGTGTGCTTTTTGAAATTTTAGAAAATGAAATGTCATGATTCAATTTCGTTAATCAGATATGTTCAGGCTTGCAATTTTAATTCAGCTATTTTCGAGAAATGAAGTAATCATTAATGCGATGATGCAAAAGAAGACGTATTAATGCGATAAAGGTTTATTTATTCACTCATAAGAAAAATCACCGTTGTGTAGCTTACATGTAACTTTTCCAAACTATTTGGGGATATAAGTTTCAAGGTATTTATCTATTTATTTTATTTCAGATATCAAATATCAGCCGGAACACAAGAGTGCGTGATTTGAAACAAGCGTTATCTGAACGTGGCGTGAAACCTCAAATAATGGCGTGGAAGGTAATTGACAATAATATGTACTTTGTGAATGTCATATTTCAGAGAAATTGGAAAAGAGTAAATTCTAGATCTAATATTATTTTTTTAAACCACAAATTTATACATTATCTCATTAATGAATAACTCCATGTTCTTTGGTTTTTGTATCCCGAAAAACTTCAATAGCAGTTTAGAGTCTGGTGGTGGTATTTTAAAACAGCTGTGCCTTAGAAAATTACGTAAAGCTGTCAGCACAGATTAAAAGACGATAGCCCTTTAAAGTAAGAAAATGCAGCCATTTTGCCATATAACAAAACTAGTCGGTTGTTGTGATATAAGCGTCTGTGTAGTTGATATCTGGCTATCTTAACCATTTTTATGAATTTTGTGTGTGGACTTCACATGTTAACTAATCATAAAAGTAGAATGTTCTACTAATATAATTTTAAACTTTACTCTGGAATGGATCCGCGAAATACCAGCTGGAGACACTTGAGGCAATAAAGAGGCGTGCCAAGAGGCTCATATACGACGATGTAATGTCAGGCAAAAAACTCCAGAGCCTCGCTTATCACCGCAGAGTGGCTAGTTTATCGGTTTTTTTATCGGATACAGTGAAGAGTGCGCTGCGGAATTGCACGACTTAATTCCGCCATACCCGTTTCTCTATCGATCGTCGAGGCACACATATTCTAGGCTTCGCCATATGATGGACGTTCCATGTACCCCGACAAAGCGGTTCGACTCGTCATTCTTCATTCGAACCGCAAGGGACTGGAACATGCTTCCTGAGTCTGTGTTCTCCGACGAGTACAATCAGGGGACCTTCAAGAGTGAAGAACAGGTGCCTTCTAGAGAAGCGCGTTCCATCTTAGGCCACGTCTTAGCTTATCACCAGGCGAGATCGTGGTCTAGCGCTTCCCTATCCCCGATAATAATAAAAAAGTATTGATGATTCGTGAGCCTGGAATGTAATGTCATGTAAGTTGACATTATCAATACAGTGATAAAGACATGTTATTGCGGCAGGTATAAGCGAGACGTTGGTACCAAATCCGGGGTTAACGTTCCTGAACCATCCCATCACACAATAGTAGCGACACGTTCAGGCATCATTTGTTTTTTACGAATAGGAAAGTCGATGATCTTTTCATTAAAAATACAGACGGGGTGTTCAAAAATTAGGTGGCGAGGGAGAGGGGAGTTAGACAATTTTATTGCTTTCTAATGAGAATGGAAAGGTCTCGGTATTTTATTAAGGTATGTTGTGACAGGAAAATGGGAAGCGGTGGTCCATGATCCGGGCGAGTCGTCTTAGAACTCATCCACCTACTAGTCACTATTACGTCGACTAAATGACAGTCAAACATCGGTTAATAAATGTGTTTATTAAAGTGTAATTTACTGGGTTTACATTAATCTTATATAGTAGAGATTCACGTGTACGCTGCGTGATAAAATCTGATAACGATATTACGATAAGATACCGATGGTATTTGTGCGCGATAAGTGTGAGCGTGTTTTATCGCGCCCTCTTTATAACCAAATGCGCAGTCCGATGGCAGTTCAATTGCAGTAGGCGTGCAGTCGTGTGAACTGTATACCGACTGCAGTCGAACTGCATGGTTGGTTTGCAGTTCAATTGCAGTCGTGTCAACTGCATTCAAACTGCACCATACCCACCCGACCGCACTACTTTACCACTCCGGCAGGGCGGGGTCAGAGCGCCCCCCCCCCCCCCCCCCGCACATAGACTCAGAAGCAGAAACAAGCTTGAATGAAGAAGCAGTTTGAATGCAGTTGACACGACTGCAATCGAACTGCAAACCAACCGTGCAGTTCACACGACTGCACGCCGACTGCAATTGAACTGCAATCGGACTGTGCATTTGGTTTGCCTTTCTATTGCAGTTGTGTCAATTGCATCTGAACTGCCGTTTAGCAGTCGGATTGCAGTTGAAATGCAGTCCGTCTGTCTACACCCTAACACCTTTGGTGTCTATAGGCGATGGTTGTCTCTTTCCATCAGGAGACCCATCCGCTTGTTTGCTGTCTTATGATATAAAAAATAGTCACAATGTCAATAACACGTTTTGCCACTCGATCGCCTTGTACGAACTGTCGGAAAGAAAGGCTGATGATCTTTTCAAGGTGTCTGGTAGTCCTGACACCTATTGAAGAACTTAAAATGTGTGTGTAGAAGGAGGTGCGGTATAATTATATCGCTTTCTAATGAGTTAGTGTACTTCTATTTTTGAATTAATGGTGGTCAATGTAAGAGCATCAACTGTACAAAAGTTAATAAGGCTAAGAAGGTTGACTCAGTTCCGGCAGCGTCAATATATATATTTTTTAAAGTAATGTAATAGGTCTACCGCATATGTTGGACGATTCTCTCGGGTGTGTAAAATTAATACAATAAATTTATTTGAGTAGTCATACAAATTAATATAATAAATTTATATGTTCAACATAAAAAAATATTTTTTTCTTAGGGTTACCGAGGATTTTGTTATCTGCATTTCTTCAAGCCGAGCCCACAAAAGGTGAGAATAATGTTTTTTTTTTTAATAATAATAAAGAAAGTAGTAATTATAATTATAATAGTTAATAATAATAAAGATGTATAAATTACGAGTATAATTTTTTAAATCAGCTTGCTAGCGTCTGGCTGAAAAATCACGTTACTTGACTTTTTCAAATTTTGAGCTTTTGCAGTAGTTTTTTTTTTACTTCAATGTAGTAATGAAATTGTAGAAAGTGAGTTAAGAATGAGGACAAAGCAACGCAAATCTTGTTCCTATCGTAAAGATGATGCGCGTAATCTGAATGCTTGTGATTGTGGTATTGTGGGTGTCAAATTAATAAACTGTTTTTAATGCTATTAGTCCAAACTAGGTTATGATCACTTGTACTTTAAATTAATCGGCCGGTATCGGTTTTTAAAGCATCTTCAGGAGGTAATATTCTTTACAGTAAAGAAGCAAGCATTTGTGTGATGAGCATAAATGTTTGTATTTCCGGGTTTGGGTGTTTATTAAATATATTTTAGTATTTATATATGTATTTCTATGAATTAGTATCGTTGACACAACACCCATAACACAAGCAAATAATTTGATAAATTTGGGGTTATATCAGTAATTTGTCCCGTGAATATCTATTGTTTATTTTTTTATTTATTCCGAGATATGGCGTCCTTGATAGGTGTTTGTGTATGCTATGCTCGAATAGTACTTGTATGTAACATTGACTTCTGTTAGTCTCTAGTATTCTGTGCTGCGAGTGTCAACTGGTTTATTATATGGCAGGGTGAGGGAGACGCCCCGAGCAGCGTAAGCATGGAGAGCGTGCTGAAGGCGCTGGCGGAGATGTCGGTGAGCGAGAGCGGCGGCGGAGACGAGGGCGGCGCCGACAAGCCGCGCCTGCTGTGCGTCGAGCCCGCGCCGCCGCGCCGCCAGCCCGCGCTCGCTCCCGCGCCCGCGCCCGCGCCCGCGCCCGCGCCCGCGCCCGCGCCCGCCGAACCCGCCGCCACCGCGCCCGCTCCGCAGGTACCTTACCAACTCTATTATAATTTAATTTGCAACCGCTTACAAATATGAGATACAATTTAATAATATAAAAAGCGATATAATTTAAGATGGTGGTGTATGTTAGTTTGTCGGCGTGAGGACGCTTATCGATGAACACGGTTACCACCCGACATGACGCCACCTCGGCGCCGGGCCAATGCCAGTTATAGAAGAGAACCTTTTGGATTTTGTAGATTAAATTATAGGAAAAATAAAAGGTTATATTATGTTTTTCATTTCGGTGGTGGGGAAAAATCTACAAATAAAAAAATGTATAAAAAACTGCATTTCGCAGTTTCCGAAACACAAAATCGCGTCCGATTAAAATATGATGGGTTATTTGCGACCAAAAATTTAGAAAATCTGCCGCTTTAAGTATAGCGTAAGGGAGTGAGAATATCAACAAATTTGCAAAGAAAACGTTGTTATGACATTCTCGAGTGAGTCATTTTTTTTTATATTATAAAGTAAGTCTTTTAATTATAACGAAAAAAATATAATCTTGACAATTTCCACAAGCGAAAGTTATTGGAATTTTTTTTTTTTTTTTGAAAAAATATAATGAGAATAAATGGTTTATATTTGGTGGAAAGCCTTAACAGTAAGCGAGGTACCATCTCTATGTTAATCTGAGGCGCTCAAGTAAATGCAAAAATCCCCTTTTGGGCTACTATTATGTATGTAGTAGTACCATGATAAAAATCTGTACCGACCCGGCGCCGTGCCGTATACAGACTTTTATGGTGCTACCAAGGAAGTTACATTCTACCCGGATTGTTCACCGCGCTTCAAAATCGTTCCAAAGAGTACCACGACATGGGTGGAGTGTGTCTCTACTAAATAAAGCGCCAATCGCCATATATATAAGTGCGGCCATGCGTAGTTTGCAAATTAATACTAAGTAATTCTATTAATTTGAGAAACAGTTTTCGCATTGCATAAGTAATTACGTAATAATTAAAATAAGCACATTTTAGAACTCACTATGGTAATTACAATACATTTTATGCTAATGTATTTATCGACGTGTATGAATAAAAGGGATTTAATGATTACACGAATATATAAAAATCTACCATCCGATAGTTTTATTTACACTGGCAATTGCAAGAAAGGGACAACATCCACTCTTGTCGTTGTCTTGCGCAGAACGTTTTTCGCCTCTGTTAAGTAAGAAACAAATGTCAACTTTGTGAGTAACGAAATAAAGTACATTTTTTATTTTTCAAATATTGCTTCGTAGTAATTCCAGTTATCGTATATAAGTTCCTTGGGTGCTACATACATAACTGGCAGCGGCCCGGCGCCGTTAAACCATCTCGTCGACACACGGCCTAACACTTCAAGTTTTTTAGTATCTTTTTTTTGTTTATATCCTAAGTTTTTACTAATATTTGCGCTTATGTATGTTACCTTTTGAGATCTAAAATCAGACAGACATGGTCCGTCTATCCTGTTCGCCAGTATAATTGTATTAAATTATGTTGTTTCAGGTCCATTGAATACGGAAAGCCGAATGCGATCGATATACTACACATTAACGATTTATAAAACACGCATAATGTTGCTCGCTTTTTCGCACGCGAACTCACGGTACTTCTGTCTTACTCTGACACTTGACAATGTCGAAAAAATGTCGGAATAGGACAGGAATACCCTACTTTTGATTTTCCATTTTGATTGAAAAAAAGATTGATTTTCCTTTGTACCGCGCTTTGCGGAGTCTGGAATATTAAAGCAATAAAAATATTCCAGAGTTTGTGTTAATGGAATTAAAGTTTTGTTTGAAAGCAATACAGAAGCTTTTGCCATGGCGGCTGTATGAAATATCGTAAATAGTTTTACGTTTTAAACAATGCCGGTATAATGATGAAATGATATATTTTTATCGTGTTTTATTTTGTTCTCTAGTCTTTAGATTATTTTTCTTGTTACTCGCAAATACTTTAAGCATTCTTCCATATTTTTAAACGATGCTATAGTGTAGTATTCTTAATACTATCGAGGTGCTTGCTCGAACGGGACTCCAAAAAAATCGGAATTTAGTCGAATGGATTTGATTAGCAATAAGGATATTTATTTTACGTATGCTTTTTTGGATTCCCGTTTCTCGACATATTTGTGCCAACTTAATGAATAAAATCTTGTAATTTCTTCTCTTAAAGTAGTGAAATAACATATCGTAGAAAGTTGGTATAAATATTAATTCTTTCCAGTATTAGGGTCTGCACACATACGTGCGACGCGATGCAACGTGAAAAGACCGTTATTAAACGGACGATAACATATTTATAATAATAGTTCTCTAAACCTTTTTCTATATAACGTTACATTAAAGCGCCCAATTATAAAATTAAATGTGCAAAATCATTTTTAAAGTAACAAGCAAAAATCCAACTTTTAACTTTTTTGTGATATCGTGAACAATAGTAGCGATATGAATTGACTAATTTTTTCTAAATTTTCTCTTCGATCGCCCACGGAAATAGGTTTATATGAGAATATAAAAGGCATTTAAACCCATACTGCCACTCTCAGATCCGTAATTTTCTTCTGTCATCTTTTCTATTGTTTATATCGCTATGCAGCATTACGACGAGCTAACGCATTTAGAATGGGACATGTGACAATTCAATAAGGATTTGTCTGAATCAACTTTTACTTTCTAAAATATTATGCTTGATAACACGAAAGAATGGCCAAGGCATTTGTCTTGCTTGCTGAAGTACTCGCAATCAATCAATCAATGTATCATAATGAATCTTAAAAAGTGATTGACGTAGAAAAACATGGTTTTCTACGTCAATTACTTTTTAAGATTCATTTGAGATTGAGAGATGTCAGATGTTGTTTAATTCTTTAGAATCATGCTTAACATTGTTAAAAATTTTTAGTTGAAAAATTTAATATAATATGTATATAACGTAAATGGATGCTAATTTTTAGATTCCAATTTTTAAGACTTAATTTTATAGTCGTGTGCGTATCCGTTGCGTTTACGTCTCGCTGGTATGTGTGTCGGCACTTAGGCTAATTAATATAAGACTTGAAAAATTAATATATACTAAAGTAATATATTTAAATAAATTATTTACTTAGCCTAGAGTGAACATATTATGTTCAAGTCCTATTGGTCTCTTAGTGTGAAAATTAAAGATGTATTTTATATAGAAGTTATGAATTTTTAAAGTATTTTTCGAGAAATCTATGTTTTATTTGGCAATATTAATAACAAGAGACTTCGTAATAATATGAAGATTTGTCTACGTTGGGTCATTTTTTTTTGTTACAGGGTTCAGTTTAAAAAAAGGTGAAATATCGATGCCCTAGTTCAATATTAAGACATTTTTAGTGAAGTATGTTTTGAGTTATTCTCAGTTCAATGCTGGTTCAGACCATTGCTGAGGAAAAAGTACCTAAAATATTCTAATGAGTCATTTTAATTAGATACTAGTTTGAGTCTTCAAGATATCTCATTAATAAACCAGATAAATCTGCTAATTTTTTACACGAATCAATACTTCTTATTTTCTGAAATTTTCAAGATATCTTACTATAAAACTAGGGCTAGAACTATTGAATATTTAACTAAAGATTCTACGGAAAAAAATATAAGGTTTTTGTTTCTTATATACACTATGAAACATACCGCATTTGGGAATGTCCGTTTATTTAGTATAAAATAAATATTAAGTATAAATATGTCTTAGTTAAAAACAAATAATATGTAAAATCCGGACAACGCCGCGATTAGTAGCCAAATAAAATAATTGTGATAAATTGTCAAAGAAATAACATTTAATTGAATAAATTGATCTTATTGACCTTAAAGGCTATTAAATTAAATGATTGACCTTAAAATTTATTGCTTGCGATATCATTATCATATTAAAAATGCTCTCAAACTGCAAATCATCCGTTGGGATAATTTAAAAATTGTCCGATAATTTATTCAAAATGGCTACAGCTGTTTTAAAATTAAACGTGGAAAATAACATTGAATTTTATATTTCAGTATTTTATATGTGTATTAGTACTGTTAACGTTCATAATATTTGGTAAAAATACATTGGGAATATATTGATTTTTATTCCTGTGATTTGTCCTGTGATATAAAAAAAATAAACATATTTGACCGCCTTGTCGGTCGAATGGCTAGCGAACCTAATCTCGAATCGATAGGGTTCAGGTTCGATTCCTGACTGGGACAAACATTGTGTGATGAGCCTAGATGTTTGTGTGTCTTTTGTTAAAATATATGCATATATCTACGTATTAGTATCATTGACTAACACCCATAACACAAGCGAAAATTTTTGCTTACTTTGGGGTAAAGATCGATTCGTGTAATGTATGTATATGTCGCAGTGAAATTGTCAATACCGTTAGATTATAGTCTAAGTGATATTATAATGTAACTGCTAACCTAACCAAACCAAAACAAACCTAATTATAAACTTTCAAGGTAGATTATAATCTAACGGTATTGACAATTTCACTGCGACATAATATACACTGATATTATTATAATAAACAAGAAATGATATGTTGTATCATATGTTTATTATTGACCCCTGTACCGGCGCTTTGTTTTTATATCTAACGCAATACAATAGCGAAAAGAAAGATTCAACGTAGACATTTTATAATATAATAAGCATTTTTTTCAAACCAATGCAATTTTAGAAAGGTGGCTTCTCTACACTATAGGTCTTATCATTAAAACAGACACAAAAAAAAAACTAAAAAGTTTTCAGACGAAATAAAGTCGCTGCGATGCGATTTTGTTTATTTTCGTACACGCGTTGGCGAGATACTAGGCTTAATATCGCGTCCACACGCATAACGTGATAATTACGCGTGGCTAGATTAAATAAATAGTTAATCGCATCGCGTCGACTATAATTATGTGTGTACCATTTAAAATAGCTTAATGGTTACTTCTGTGATTTCAGTTTCTTTTTTATATAATTGAATTGTGATACAGATGTCGCCTTTCAAGTTTTTGATGTCAAAATCTCATATTATAACATATTTGTTTATTGTTATAACTTATCATGTTATGGTCCGAACACAATACAACAACGCTCTTAAATCTGTAATCAGTAATAACATATAGCAAGAAAGCGCGCGTTTTACCGTACCTTAAATAAAGTCTACACTACGACACTACATTGTACACACAGTCTGTGAGTGAGCATAGGGGTTCTCAATTATGAAAATACAGCAAAATAAATATGCGTTTGTGCTGCAATTAGTTGTAGTCTAATGACCAATTGCACTAACATTGTCTTAGCTTAGGACAATTCTAAATAGTATTCTGTCACTTCTTGTCTTAAATGAAAAGAATGTGACAGCATACTTAGGATTGTCCTAAGCTAAGACAATGTTAGTGCAATTGGCAGTCAATATTGCCTAAAAATCGAAGCGGCTTGTCTCAATTCAGATCATCCCGCGGCGTTATCACGTAACCGCAATGCGAAATTATTGTAATTGTTTTGTTATTGTAAGACACATAACAACCGTGTATGCTAGTGACAGTCGTTGCCGCTTGATTAGTTTTGGTGGCGTGACATTGCTAAAAGTGCATCTAGTGACCAGTAAGCAATTAGCGACGTTTTTGATGAGTTTTTTGTTACGTTTAAATGTCATCGCTGATCGCTGGCGGATTGCAAACGTTAGGTGATACGCCTACCGATCTATCATTCCGTTGCATACACTGGCAGCGATAACTCGCTTTATTTACATATGACTATGTCACTATGTCAGTACAATTACAAATAACTATGTCAAGTTTAACGGGATGTATTTTCCTATTCCTATATATACATCTGATTAATTTCATTGCGGGTTCCAAGACAGCTTAGCTTTTCCCCAGGGCACCCTGAGCTCGCAACTCAGTGGTTATCAGGACGGTTGGCGCTGTGATTATGGTTTACAGAAGTTAAGAATGGTGGAAACGAGAGGTAGGCCCTTAAAAAAACAATTAGTTTAGTAAAAATAATCGCGCGGAATGATAAGTCTCTCAATGAAGTCACACGCGCTTAGGCACAGTACAGCGCTTTACAGTATTCTTAATCACTAGTCCCTAGTTCAAGGTTTTGTACAGTTAAAAATGTATGAACCTTGCAAGCAGTGTGAGCCCAGCTAAGGTACACTAATTTTTGAATGAACGTGACAAAAAGACACGACATTAAAACCATTTCGACATTATAGAATCTACGTAATGTCGTTTTCTTGTATGGTGTTCGGACCTTGAAGCGAAATTATTTCTATTTCAAGTTTTTAAGAAAAAACCCAAAAACATAAAATTTTTAAGTCTTGAGCGTAGCCGCCTTTAAGCACAATAATTTATAACTACGCAGATGTATACTTGTTTTTGTAATATAACGTTGGTAGCAAGCATGGTTGATATTTGTTTTGTATTTTTTTAATAAATTTTTTAACATTTTTGTTCTTTTTTATTCTGTTATTTAACTAAATGTTGTGAATTTGCCGCTTATAAGTTGAGAGTCGAATAAAATTCTATTTTTATAGCGGATATGCAATTTTATTATTAAACACCTTTTTAATATACCATAAGATAGCAAACAAGCAGATGGCTCTCCTGATGAGAGATGAAAAAGACAGCTGTCTCCTAGACACCAAAGATGTGAATGGTGCATTGCTATCCTTGTGGCGGGGTCTTAATGCCACTTGCATAAGTTTACCGACGAACTTACCCTCATGAAATATGAGGTAAGGGTGGAGCTAGGAATCGTATTAGTCTCTTGAAACGTATTACATCTCAGTCTATGGCTCAACTCACATTGGCGTAGAGTCGAAGCGACACGATGCGTCTTTTTTCCGCCTAAAGCATATTCATCTCTATTTTATTATTTAAGTACAAATTTGTGCTCTGTAAATATGAAAGTGCGCGTCGACGCGCGCATTCGCGCTTTACCCTCGGCTGGAGTCGAGGCGATTCGCGACTCGCCGTGGCGCAGTGACCACAGAGTACTTTGTAATATATTACAGTTACGGAGTTCAGAGACTTTCGAACACTCGGTTTTCGCCTTGACGTTAAACAGACATCAAATTTCTGTACTAAATAAATTATTTTTCCATTGTCGTCGTAGTTCAGCACTGTCGTCCGTCCGTTGTGGTCGGTGTCTGACGCGTCACTACTTTAGGTTTAGGAATATATACCTAAAGTAGTGACGCGTCAGACGTCCGTTGTGGTCGGCTAATTTTTGTCTCTTTCTAACCCCCCACTTCCTTAAAATGTTTTTTTTGTATCATAACATAGCAAACAAGCAGATGGATCTCCTGATGGAAAGAGTCCACCATCGCCTATAGATACCAAAGGTGTTAATGGTGCGTTGCTATCTTCTGGCGAGGTCTTATGCCACATGCGTAAGTTTACCGGCTACCTTAGCTTCCAAACCGCAACAAGTGACAAGCACTAACGCTATAGCGGCAGGAATAGGTAAAACGGTGGTACCAGACCCGGGCAAGACAATACAGAACTCTACCACCTAGTAGCCACGATGTTAGTGACTTGTCTAGCCAATCATTCGCCTTGTACGATCTGCCTGGCAGAACGGAAGTTGACCTATTCTTCAAAGGAGCCCGGGGATTAATGCTCCGCGGGCAAAAGCAAATAATAGTATTATAATATGAAAGTCATGCCCAAAAAGCGTCATATCACCTTATTCGCTATTCTATTTTTTTAGATCATAAAATGCAAATGGCTCTCTTGATGGAAAGTGACAACCATCGCCTATAGGCAAAAAGGTCCGTTGGATGGATTGATTAATGATCCGTTGCTATCGTAGTAGCAATGTTGTAATGACACGTCATGCCTCCCCGTGTTGGTCCCGGTCTCCTTTGAAGAACAGGCCAACTGCCGTTCTGACAGGCAGGTCGTAAAAGGCGACTAAAAGTGGCTGTGCACGTCACTACCATCGTGACTACTAGGTGGTAGAGTTCTGCATTGGCTCGACCGGGTCTGGTACCACCGCCTTACCTATTTCTGCCGCAATAGCGTCAATGCTGGTCACTGTCGTGTTCCGGTTTGGAGGGTAAGGTAGCCGATAAATTTATGCATGTGGCATTAGACTTCGCCTCAAGATAGCAACGCACCATTAACATTTTGGTGTCTATAGGCGATGGTTGACTCTTTCCATCAGGAAACCCATCTGCTTGTTTGCTATCTTATGATATGAAAAAATGAATAAGTTTACCGGCTATCTAAACTTATGACAGTAAAAAGCACTGACGCTATTGCGGCAGTAATCGGTAAGGCGTTGGTGCCAAACCCTGGCGAGACAATGCAGAACTACCAACGACGCGACAATGGAAGTTAACTCTCATAGCCAATCGTTTGCCTCTTACGAACTGCCTGACAGAGCGGCAAATGGTCTATTCTTCAAAGAAGCCCAGACCAATACGGGAGAAATCTTAAACGTTTATTACCTTATAGATTTTAAAAATGCTGTTATTTTATACCAATGACTCGCTTCTTAATTCGGTCGCATATATATTTCCTCACAGGACAGCAAACAAGTAGATTGATTTTTATATATAAGATATACATTTTTATGTTAATTTCTGTATGTAACTTTACACATTTATGATATTATGTTTCAATATGTTAATATATCTTCAGTATCTTCCATTTTTGAATTTTTGAGTCAGTTCGTAATTGTGTTATGTATTTCTTGTATTCTTTACATTTCTAATATTTTAATTTAAAAAAAAAACAATTTTATTAATTCCAACAATTTATTTTACAATTAATTTTCATTTGGTTCATTTACGTTGTCGTCGCGACTCGACTCGTAGAACACATCGTCGCTTCTCCTCATGTGGACTTTGTGATGTTTGTCGTAAATCGCTTCTCTTTTATCTTTGTGAGCTTCAGTGGTTTTTTCATCCGATTTATTTTCTTTGCTGACTTCTTTTTTCTCACTTTTCTCCTTTTCTTTGGCATCTTTAACAAGTTTACTCGCTTCTTCGTCGTTTCTTGAAACAAGAAACAATATTAATGAAACGTGCTATTGAAGTGAAGCTTTTTTTAGAATTGTGATTTGAATCTCAATAAAACGATATTGCGTCATGATAAAGAAACAAACACATTAATGTATAGGATTAAGCTCAGAGGAATTAGGGATTAAGCCTTAGATGAAGAAAACTACTTTCTGTTGTCAAAGGATTAATTAAGCCAAGTCGGCGAGAGAATGAGATAGAATGAATTACACAGTATTTTATACAGTAATACCCCGGACTTACGCGATAGGTGGGACCGAGCGCTATCCGCGTAAGTCGAATTCCCGTAAGTCGGGGTACAATTTTGCATATACCTATAAAGTCATACAAAGTATGTTTAATTGGGACCGGAGACTATAATTTAGGAAATATAAAACAATAATTTAGGAAATAAATTTTAATTTAATTCAAGATAATATGACAAACTATATTAATAAAATGTATAAACACAATCTGAAGTTATTTTGATGTAGAAGGTTAAATCGCGTAACTCCGAATTCGCGTAAGTCGAGGTAGCGTAAGTCGGGGTATTACTGTATTTAAAATTTTCAAAACAAGCCAGATACAAACAGTACAACCAAGGAGAATTTACTTCTAATTTTTACTTTTTTACTTCTAAAATACGAATAACTTTTCCGTTTTCAATTTATCTCCCTCTCACTCTTTCTCTCTTTCGTTCTTTTTTTTATATCATAAGATAACAAACAAGTAGATGGGACTCCTGATGGAAAGAGTCACTCATCGCTTATAGACATCAAAGGTGTTAATGGTTCATTGCTACTTTGTGGCGAGGCTATCTATGCTATCTAATGCCACATGCCTCGTTCTTTCCTTCTTCCATTTATAAAAAATATCGATCATACGCTATCTATTTCTTCGGACCGCCCCGTTGGTCTAGTGGTTAGCGACCCTGACTACACAATCAATGGGGTCCGGTTTCGATTCCCCGCAGGGACAGGCATTTTCTTGCTTATTGCGAGTTGCCAAGTGGTAAGCCAGTTGATCTCTAAAAGGGGCCTTCTTTTCACATGCATACAAATATCTATTTTGGTTCAGTCACCTTATAAATAGTTAGAGTTAGGTATTATTAAAATATTACTATACGATTTATACACATAAAAGTATCATCATGCCCGGTCCCCTTGCAGGGTAGACAGAGTAAACCGAACATCTATAGACTTTCCGGCTCACCATGATTCACCGGTTTGACAGTTGGCGATATAAGTGGTGATCCTCATCGCCGTATTTAACGATATGTTAACGATTATCGAGTATTTCTAGCGATTACTAGGACCGACAGCTTTACGTGTAAGCGGGAAAACGAAGCGTGTAACTATTAGATGATAGAGTTCAACAACGACTCTTTTCCCTTGCGATATGAATAACTATAGACCCATTACATTAATTCCGATTCTCTCAAAAATTTTTGAAAAAGTTTTGTATGATAGACTTCATAATTACTTACTGAAATGTAATATATTAAAAAATAATCAATATGGATTTAGAAAAGGTAGGTCGACAACCTTAGCATGTTTTGAACTGGTAAAGAGTATAACGGAATGCCTAAATACAAAAAGTTATCCACTTTGTGTATTTTTAGACATGAGTAAGGCATTCGACTTTGTTTCTCATAGAATTCTGTTGGCAAAACTTGAAAAATATGGTATAAGAGGGAAATCATTAGAGTGGATACAAAGTTATTTAGAAAATAGGAAACAGTGTGTAGAAATTTCAAAAATTTCTGGGACACATAAAAAAATATATACTTCAAATTATAGTTGTAGTGACTGTGGAATACCACAGGGAAGTGTTTTAGGACCCTTGCTCTTTTTAATTTACATTAATGATCTTCCAGAGACTATGCAACATGAGTCATTCTTATTTGCAGATGACACTACACTCCTCATTAAATGTAAAAATAAAAATCATCTAGTAAAAGAAACAACTGAAACCTTACTTAAAGTTTCGGAATGGTTAAAAAGTAATAATTAAAAAATTAACTTGACTAAAACAAAGATAGTTGAATTTCAAACATGTTATAGCAATAAAGTTCAAAAATCAAATATATTATTTAATAATATAAATATAGAAAATGCTGAATACACTAAATTTCTAGGAATATTTATTGACAACCATTGCAATTGGAAAGCGCACATTGATTCTCTTTGCAAAAAAATTGACAGATTTATCTATGTTTTGAGAAGAATAAGAGAAGTAGCCAACTTAAATGCTGCATTGCTGGCATATCACGGATATGTCTCATCTGTATTGCAATATGGAATCTCTATTTGGGGAAACTCAGTTGATTTAATTAGGATTTTCAGAATTCAAAAGAAATGTATACGTGCAATATGTAATGTTAATCAACTACATTCATGTAAACCCCTATTTAAAACTCTTAAAATACTACCTTTACCTTGTCTTTACATACTGTCGGTATGCGTATTTGTAAAAAAACATCAACATTTGTTTAAAACAAATGCTCAAGTATTAGGGAACTCATATTTTAGAAACAGTGAGAAGCTACATGTGCCAAGCCAAAGACTAAATATTTATAAAAAAAATGCATATTGTATGGCAATTAATATATACAATCATATTCCTGATAGTCTAAAATTATTACCTATAAATAAATTTCGCAAAAAATTGTTTGATTTACTGTTAAATAAAACATACTATGATATTAGAGAATTTTTAGCAGATAAGATTAAATGTTAATAAACAGAAATATAAGCTTGTACAATTTACCTTGAAATTTAAATGTAATAAAAACTGAACGGCAAATTTTGTAAAATGGTAAATTTTTTGTAAATTGTAAAAATTTGGATTGAGCATAAGATCATATTTTGTAAATTGTAAAAACAACTTTTGATGTGAAATAATTCTAGTAAATTGTAATACATACAATTGTAATACGTGAAATAGAAAAAAAGAAGCCCGCTGAGTTTCTTCCGCCGGATCTTCTCAGTGTGTGGCCGCGTTCCGATCCGGTAGTAATTATAAAGAAATCGACCTAAATTAAAATGTTTGCACGCCATATTATGGTAGAATATGATGGTAATTTAATTTATTTTAATAACTTGTGATACCCATATTCTTGCAAATAAATATTTTTCATTTCATTTCATTTCATTTCCTATAAAATAATCTTTGTTTTTCTAACATAATCGGATCAAAATAATTTAGTATTTAATAAATATTTTACCTTAGTCTTAATAAAGATGACTTATCCTCGTCACTGAAAAATTATAAAATAAAATATCATCTAGCCGGTCTTACAGGTTAGCGAGATATAAACGAAGGTCTAAATATGCTTATGGCTCACCAAGATTCCGTTTTATCAGCTAGCGAGATAGATTCTCAGTCGCTCCATTTGACATTCTAATTTAGTGATTATCTATTTTTATTTGCGATAACCGGGAGCAAGAGACTACGTACATTCCAATTTATACATCACTATTAGTCTCTGGAGTAGGTACTGTTGAGATTTTTCTACATAGAAATTATATAGCGTCTAAAGGACGATCTATCAAAAATTGAAACCATGGATTTAAACCATGATTTTGAGATGAAAATCGTTGGAAATTTGTGGGTAAAATTTTATTTGGCCTTAGAAAATTCAATTTAAGTCCTTAGCCTTAAGATTTAAAATTACAAGTCACATGCTATTCATAAGACATTTTTGTAATATGACGCGTCGGTACGTTCGCTGTGATATATATATATATATATATATATATATATATATATATATATATATATATATATATATATATATATATATATATATATATATATATATATATATATATATATATATATATATATATATATATACATATATATATATATACATATATAGCTACTTTTAAGGCCGCATTGTTGAATTTGGTTATATTTGATCGAAGACTGGCGCAACACAAAGTGGTATCGCGACAACGCTCCAAAATCTTTGCGCCATAAGTGGCCCCGGTTTAAATTAACGTATGTGTGACGTCATTTTGACGTCAGTTTGACCTGTCTGTTCAAACTTCAAAGTACGAGAGTGGATTGAAAAGTACTCGGCCTAACACAGATCCATTAAATTCTAAAAATCAAATCTGCCCAAATTTTTAGTTCAGTTCAGAGTAGTTAATTGTGTGAAGTTCGAAACGTGTCCAATAATTTGTTGTGATTTTATAAATTTTTAACAAAGCAATCGAACATACTTTCTGCAAATGGAGCAAATTAAGTACCTCCATAAGAAGGGGCTGTCACCGAAAGCCATCCATGATGATATGGTTAGTACATTAGGGGATTTTGCTTTGTCTCATTCATCCGTCAAAAAATAGCAAATTACAAGCATGGCGAGAGTGTGAAAGATGAACCCCGATCTAGAAGGCCTTCGACGTCCACTACTGACGAAAATGTTAAAAAAGTACTTGATTTAATTATGGGAGACCGCAAATTAAAAATGAGAGAGATAGCCGAGATTATCGGCATCTCTTATGAACGAACTCACAATATCATAATCGACGAATTGGGTTTCCACAAAGTGTCTGCGAGGTGGGTTCCGCGACTGCTTTCAGTTGAACAAAAAGGACGCGATTGACTATTTCACGGTGATTTCACATTTTTTTTATGTTATAAGATAGCAAACAAGCAGATGGGTCTCCTGATCGAAAGAGTCAACCATCGCCTATAGACACCAAAGATGTTAATGGTGCGTTGCTATCTTGTGGCGAGGTCTAATGCTACATGCATAAGTTAACCGGCTACCTTACACTCCAAACCGGAACACGACAGCGACAAGCACTGACGCTGTTGCGGCAGGAATAGGTAAGGCGGTGGTACCAGACCCGGGCGAGACAATGCCGAACTCTACCACCTAGTAGCCACGATGGCAGTGACTCGCATAGCCAATCGGCCGCCTTGTACGACCTGCCTGGCAGAACGGCAGTTGGTCTATTCTTCAAAGGAGCCCGGAACCAACACGGGGGAAATCTGTTTCCTAACCTAAAAAGCACTTGGAAAGTCAAAGATTTTCGACAAACGACGAAGTCAAAACAGCAGTAGACGCATATTTTGACTCTAAGGAAGAATCATTTTTTTAACGGTCTAAATGCTTTGAATGGGAGATGGCAAAAGTGCATCGATCTTGATGTTGATTACGTAGAAAAATAAAAATATAACTGACTTAGAATGTGATTATTGGTTAAGCCGAATACCTTTCAATCCACCCTCTTACCTAAGCTCAGCTAATATCACTGTCACGGCACGCGTGCTGTAGCAATTTGCGCAACTTATTAATTATCATACCTTTCGTCCCTGTCTCTGAAACAATAAAAGCTTTCGTTAGTTTAATTGGCACAATTGATAGAATTTTAAGAACATTTATTTTTACATCACAGTGTACCAAAAGAACAGGTAGCTAGCTTTCTTGATGTAGACTGGCGTTCACTTTTGTCACAAAAACAAAACAATAAAATTTAGCACTAGTGTAAAAGTAGCAACCCTACCACCTCCTCTTTGAAACTGGAATTTTAAATTTAGTCAACTATAATTACAATACATCTTAATCATAATTACATCATCATAATTACAATCATTACAATCGCCTCTACCACTATACCACGGTCCAGCGTTGGCGTTGACCACATGAGGTCCCGGGTTCGATTCCCGGGTCGGGCACATAAAAAAAAGAAGTTTTTTCAGTTTTCTGACAAACACAAAGTTGCCCGGGATTGGAAAGTGCCCGGTTGGCGATAGGCTTGCCACCTATCACACATATTGTCGGACTAAGTATCTTCGGCTAATCGTGGGTGCACTTGTTATACCTCTGCCTACCTCTTCGGGGATATGGGCGTGAAGATACTTCTTTTTTATAATTACATATCCGTGTACTACTTCTACTACGTACTACTGCGGCTCTCGTTGAGTGTAGTAGTGTTCGTGTCTCCTGAAGATGCTTCAGTTGCGAAGTGGAACGTGCGTTGAATGCGTTAACTGTGTGGTGGACGAGGGTGGATACCTGTAGAGTCTTCATTATTTTTCAGACCTACGGTGAGTTTGTTCCATTTCTTACGACATATTGCTGCGTTAATTTTTAAATACCATCACGCAGATATCTACAAAGACGTAGGCAGAGGGCAGAGGCCCAACTATAGAACCCATTCTTAAAGCTAAATGCAAACAGTATCTCAGAGAAAATCCTTAATTTCTCTGAGATACTATCATTCCATTATGACAATGAATATTCTACTACGTCGAACAAATGCTAACCATAGACATCTGCTATATCAGAGGTATGCAGTTGCGTTGCCGACCTTTTAAGAATGAGCACCTAAGCTCTTTTCTTGATGACCTCAAGTCATATATCCGTTCGGAAACACCCATGTCAGAAAATAATTGTGCATTCATAAAACGTGCGCAGGGCGGGGGAATAGATTTATTATTTAGAATTTTTATAATATTATTTATTTAATATTTTTATCCCCGTATCGGTCCCGGGCTCCTTTGAGGAAGAGGCCAACTGCCGTTCTGCCAGTCAGGTCGTAAAAGGCGACCGTTTGGCTATGCGAATCACTACCATCGTGGCTACTAGATTATAGAGTTCTGCATTGTCTCGCCCGGGTTTGGTACCACCGCCTTACCTATTCCTGCCGCAATAGCGTCAGTGCTAGTCGCTGTCGTGTTTCGGTTTGGAGACTAAGGTAATCGGTAAATTATGCATGTGGCATTAGACATCGGCACAAGATAGCAACGCACCATTAACATCTTTGGTGTCTATAGGCGATGGTTGTCTCTTTACATCAGGAGACCCATCAGCTTGTTTGCTATCTTATGATATATAAAAAAAAAAACATTTTATTGCACATAAAATACATTTCTTTAAAAAACTAATATTAAACTTTTTTGTTAATAAATTAATTAAACTTTTTTTGTGATAGAGTTATGCAACGTCTCAGTCCGGTTTGTTTCCATTGTCTTAACATTCCCTCTCGCATAGCGGCAGGGCTCATCAAAACTCAAAATGTCTTTAAATCTTGGGTATAATTTTTAACTTGAAATGAGTGAGTAAGTAATAGTTTGACACAGAAAAAGTTATTAGGTACACAGATATGTTCCGGTTTGGGGTATACGGTAGCCGGTATAAATGTGGTATAACTACTAATATCATACGGATGACGCCACATTGGCATCTTTGTTATCTATAATCGATGGTTACTTTTTTCTATTCCGAGAGTAATTTTTTGTTTGCTGGCCCTTGGCATAAAAAGCAGCTGAACAAATCAGAAGGCACTTATAAAAAAGCTCCAATGAAATGAGATCTTTCTACGTTTTCAAGTTGGTAAACATTTAAAGTATCTTACTCCTGTACATCGTCCCAACTGACAGACCATTCTTCATGAGTTATGCCAGTTCTGAATACTCTTCTGCAACTCTCTCTGAAAAAATAATAATTTATAGTGAATTTCGTTGTCTGTACCCATGGCCGGATTTAAAGTCAATGCCGCTCCTGGGCCTGTCTGCCCTATTACTAGAATTTTACTTCAGGGGGGAAATACGTGTAGAAAGACGTTTTCATACTGATTTTTTATTAATTTTTTTAAGGTATGAAAACTAATGTTATATATTGAAACTATCAGGTTATTTCATACATATATTTATATTTTTCCATATTTTACGACAATATAACTTGAAAAGTAGAGGAGATTTCAGTTGATACACATCGTGGGTTGTCTTCCGACTTAACAGTTGGTGTGCACTATAGAAGCTATAATTTTTATCTGAAATCAATGGCACAGAAAAATTAATTTTCTTTATACAATTACGCTGAATATGGACCTCCATCATAAGCGACATTTTTATTTAAACAATTTTTCTGTGCTATTGATAAGTTATATTGTTGTTTAATACGAAAAAATACTCATAAATATATGTATGAAATAACCTGATATTTTCAATCAATAATATTAGTTTTTTATACCTTAAAAAATTAATAAAAATCAGCATGAAAACGGCCTTCTACACGTATTTCCCCCCTTAAACTTATAGTTTATGTATTCTGTTTTTAAAAATAAAAATAAATAATTTATTGCAGAAATTTTTTTATATTATATATTCTAAAAACGTAAATAAATCCTGATGGTAAGAAAAACCAACGCGTTTTTTAATTGATTGATTGTTAAAAGTTGATGTTTTAAGAAATGCAAAAAATAATTCCGAAATTTTTCCAATTTTTCAAAAATAAATACTAATTAAATTTCTTTAATTCCAGAAAATAGAAAAATCGATTATTATTTGAAATCTCCAAGCAAGCAAATTGATTAAATCATTTTGATTATTAATTTACTTTACTCAAAAAGTGCCAAAATTATAATTCATAAATAATGAATGAATTGAATTTCTTGAATTATGAATTAAAATCGTGCGCTCTCATTGGTCAAATCAAATAGCCCACGATTCCTCGGTTTCCTGTAACACATTCCCGTTCTTTTTTCGAAATCACTCCCACAAAAAATATCAAGCAATTGAGATGAACGATGCTACCTACACATCAAAAGAGAAGTAAATGCGAGTATAACCACGAAAGATAGTTAGTTTATATATGTATAGACTGTAGGTACTTACTCAACATCCTTGTGAATTGCGCACGATATGAATTGTCTGTTTTTAAAAACGCTGGTGTACAGGAAAGGTCCATGACAACTATGACTCTTTGGGTCGATCTTGCAAGCCGATATAACACCGATGACTCGTTCCTTATTCTGATACTTGACTATCAGGGGCCCTCCGTGATCGTTCTGTTAACACAATAGAAAATGGTTAATAGTACATTGTGTTTTAATCGTTGACATATTATTAGTATGGACGTTGGGTCCGCGCTAAAAAATATCCGAGACAAACTACAAAACGCAAAAAGAGGTACAATGCCGCGTTAGTCGAAACTGAACCTTAATATAATGATTTAGTGTTTAAACTACATTGTTAACATATCTATTGTTGTGATGTGTAACTGGAACATTTTTTTATCGCGATTTTAGTATTAGACCGATATCTATCGTAATAATATGTCAATGGTTTTAACGTAGATAAACGATACATAGGCAAGCGATATAATTGGATGATGGCCATACGCTGACATCGTATGATTCTTATTCTTCGGGCGTATCTGCGTGTATCTTCTCGAAGATGTTAGCGCGCTAAAACTATTTGAGGTACCGCCAACAATAAAGCACACGCAGTCCGAATGTTTGTGACGATAGCCGAAAATAGCCGGTCACATCTATATGTATCGTTTGATTGCGCAAAGCTTTGTGATAGACGCAAGTGCGACCTCAGCATTACGCCGCTCGCCCCAGCAAGGGAACCTTAGAGCGGCCTGCCGGTCCTGCGCTTCTTATTTGTGTTTATAGACCGCTCGAGAATATACGAGCGAGCACTAGCTTGGGAGAGACGTTTGCTATTTTTTTCTGCACGTGGAAGTGCAGCGAAAAGTTGCCGTTATTTTCCAAATGGGATGTATCTTTTCAGTACACCGAGCCACCTAATCTTTCGAGCCAGGCCTGCCAGCTAAGTCCTTATCTCCCCACGTATCGCGTTGCCGGTACTTTTACTTTTAACCGTCATTTATAATTTTCACAAAACAGTTTATAATTTTTTTCCATAATTGTCAATTTTTTACCGAACCCACTATATTGGCGCCCAACGTGGGGCTCCATAGTTGTTTTTTAACCGATCCCACGATTTGTCTATAATCGCATGGCGTGAAGTTAGCACCTGAGCGCAGTGAGGCAGTCAGCGCTGCGGACTCAGACTGCGGAATAGACAAATTCAGTTATATGGATCTCGTTTTATTTTATAGCTTGTATTACAACCCGCAACTCGCAGTTTATCCACACTTTTCAGTATAAAAAAGACTATTTAGGTCACGGAAAAGCGTGGCAAAAGTGCGGGCTTAGGTCACACAGTGCTATAAAATATTTTATAGCAAGTCGGATTGGATAAGTGGTTAGTAACCTTGACTACACATCCGAATGTGCCAAAAATTTGAGTATTAGAGAAGACTCTAGCGGCATAATGATCTTTCTTACTATTTTAGATACTTCTCAACTTTAAGCTGCCTTAGTAGCAGAAAAATATCCTAATATACATGCCTCCCCGATCCTGATTACCCCATTACAGACCACACACACACACGCAGCCTCACCACCGCGTCGGATCGTCGGAATCCACTGTTTTGGCCTGATAAAATCTGAGAGTTATTAACGAACTAAAACTTGCTTGCTAAGCCTAAGCCTAAGCCCAGGTTCGGTCTCACAGGCGACGCGCTTCGGGCGGGTACCTACTAAGCTCACCAAGCCTAAACTGGCTGAGTACTTACTCAGCTCACCCAAAAGCCCGGTTTCGCAGTAACTAGGTTACACAGACCAACTACTCATTTCGAAAAAACGAACTTTCCACTATGTTACCTAGAAAATCTTACACCACTCCACTCAACAAAATCTCAGGTGGTAGTTTTTCAAATATTACCTTCATTCTATCTTAAAATGGTTAAAAATTAAAATTACAAATAAATCCATACTATCCATACTATCCATACTAATATAAATGCGAACGTAACTCTGTCTGTCTGTCTGTCTGTTACGCTTTCACGGCCAAACCACTGAACCGATTTGGATAAAATTAGGTACAAATATAGTTTGAGACCCAAGAAAGGACATAGGATAGTCCTTATCCGGGAAATCCCACGGGAACGGGAACTATGCGGGTTTTTATTTTAGAATTTTTCCACGCGAACGAAGTCGCGGGCACAGCTAGTAATAAATATTCACGGAACAAATTACACTTACTAGGATAAAGGAAATTATTTGCTTGTATTATGGGTGTTAGTCTTCGATATTAATACATATATAAATACTAGAATATATCTAATAAACACCCAAACCCGGAAATACAAACATTTATGCTCATCACACAAAATGTTTGTCTCCGTCGGGGATCGAAGCCGAGCCACGTCGATTGCGTAGTCAGGGTTGCTAACCACTCGACCAACGGGGCGGTCATTATATATCAAATAGAATTTTATGTTATGAAAGAGAATTTTATGTCTGAAGAATTTTTTGTTTGTTTGTTAAAACGCGCTTATCTCTAGACCAACCAGTTGGATATGAAAAAAGTGTGTGATAGCCACATTTAGGAGGAATACTGTACGCCACTTCTCACCCAACTGAGCAAAAGAAATTAATATGTCGTCGATATAATTCTTTATACAAACTTTCATCCCCTATATGCCGTTCCCGTTTGGAGCTTATTTAAAAAAATAGTTAATGTTTCTGACTAGCTCTTCAACTATATTTATTAATTTATTTGACACATCAACAACAGTGCACACAATGCATTTAAATATAATCTTACATTAAAGTAGGCTGTTGTACGCGTGCCAATATAGGACGTGTACAACATTCTCTTAAAAACTGCGAAATATAACTGCAACTGACAAAAAGTAAAAAATAAAAACGGTAAATTAACTAATATTACTATAACAATAACAAGAATAATACAGCATTTATAAAAAAATAAAAAATGATGTGGTGTCGCGGGACACCAGGTAGGAACGAACTTCCTTCGGCTAAACGGCACTACTCGCTTGTGTACGCGACTGTCGCGCCTGCGCACGTCTCATTTAACGCTTTTATTCCACGCATTTTTCTTACGGTTTTACTATCACATTTTTTTCAGTTCGGTCGCGCAGCAAAATCCCTATCCCCTCCAAGCCTGCCGTAAGGAACTTCGTTCCAAAAATATTGAAATTACCTACTTAGAAAGCAAGTACGCAGCAACTTCTTTTTGAAACCTAAGAATGTGTCATGAAAAATGTCAATATCGATAGACGCACATGCTCGGTTATATTCGGCACAAAACCTAGGTAGAGGTGAATTATTTAAGAGTCTTGTTCTACTGACAGAGATATGAAAAGTCTTAGTTACAGGATGCCGTGGACATTTATATAAACCCTTTAAGTGAAGTAGGTGGTCACATGCCAATGTCCATGCCAAATGTTATCAAAATCGATTGAGTGGTTTAGCAATGACGGCGTAACAAATAAACAAACTCACTTTTGCATTTAATTTACTATCTGCAGCGTGCAATCCTGCAGTTTGGTGAATCCTGCAGGAATGATTATAATGGCCTATGTACTATTCCAAAATTCATCCAAATCTTTCAGTAGTTTTGGCGTGATTGAGTAACAAACATTTATCCATCCATCCATACATCCCAACATCCAAACTTACGTAACTTACGTATTTATAATATTAATATAGATTAGGATGTGTAGATTACCTCACAGAACCCTCCTACTTTCAAAGACCGCCTTGCTGTGTAGTCGTCTGGATCCCTGAGATGTCTTCCTAAGTCGACGTGTGCTTGTGATTGATCACCAGTGTTATCCTCCAGCTCTCGTCTTGTATCACCTACGTCCGTACAATTAGAATACTTTTTCTGTAAATTGGGAAAAAAGTTGACTGTTAAAATGTTTTACTTTATACTGCATCGTCAGTTCTATAATTTAAATTAGTCGCTGGACGACCGAGCTTCGCTCGAATTATATTTTTTTCACGCGAGTACAGATTATTACGGAGATGACATTTAGCTAGATCAGGGGTCGGCAACTACGGCTCATGAGTCACATGCGGCTCTTTGGATGTGAAGCTGCGGCTCTTTAGTTCCATACGCAAATATTATTCCTTTTTTAAAAAAAACATTTGATTCCAAAAAAAAAACAAAATTTTTAATTCAAAGCCATTGCCACTATTAAATTTGCTTTATTATTTGTTATTGAAGTGCAGGTTAGTGTTGTAAGTAAATGTTTGATTGCCTTGAAACTTGATTTATGCGAATACTATTTATTGTTGGCCAAAAAATTTTTTGTGGCTCTTTAAATACTTTGAAACTTTGTAAATTGTAATTTTGAAAAGGTTGCTGACCACTGACCTAGATCAATTTTAATAGTAATAATCTAAACACAAAATTTCGTCAAAATCGTTAGAGCCGTTTCGGCGAAACCAATTTTTTTTTATATCATAAGATAGCAGATAAGCAGATGGGTCTCCTGATTGAAAGAGTCAACCATCGCCTATAGACACCAAAGATGTTAATGGTGCGTTGCTCTCTTGTGGCGAGGTCTAATGCCACATGCATATGTTTACCGGCTTCCTTACCTTCCAAACCGCAACACGACAGTAACTAGCACTGACGCTATTGCGGCAGGAATAGATAAGGCGGCAATTGCACACAAATATACAAGAATTGCTCGTTTAAAGAATAAGATTAACGGTTATTTTCAATCGACTTCCCAAACAAAAGGAGACTCTCAATGGGGCTGTATTTTCTTAAAATTTTATTAGCTTAGAATTACCTCTGTGGTCTAGTGGTCTGGCGTCGGCGTTGACCACATGACGTCCGGGATTCGATTTTGGGAATTCAAAAAATGTATTTTTCAGTTTTCTGAGCTCCTCTGTGGTCTAGTGGTCCAGCGTTGGAGTCGACCACATGAGGTCCCGGGTTCGATTCCCGGGTCGGGCACTTTAAAAAAAGTGTTTTTTCAGTTTTCTGAGAAACACAAAGTTGCCCGGGATGGAAAGTGCCCGGTTGGCGATAGGCTTGCCACCTATCACATTTGTGGGACCAAGTATCTTCGGCTAATCGTGGGTGCACTTGTTGTACCTCTGCCAACCCCTTCGGGGATATGGGCGTGAAGATACTTTTTTTGATAAAAACAAAAATGCCCGGGATTGGATAAGGACCCGGTTGGCAAAAGACTTGCCACCTATCACATTATGGGACCAAGCATCTTCGGCTAATCGTGGGTGCACTCGCTGTACCTCTGCCTTCCTCTTCGATCCTGAAAATGCTGAACTGCGGACCAAAACCCGTGTGACTGAAACGCTCCAATACCCCCATAGAGGGTAATTTTTAAAAATATGATTTAAAATTAATTATTTTGTTTACGAATATTTGTTTATTAATATCCAAAAAATAATGATAAAAATATGACCGTCCCGTTGGTCGAGTGGCTAGCGACCCAAACTTCGTAATCAATGGGACTCGGTTTCGAATCCCGACAAGAACAGGATTTGTGTAATAAGCATATATATTTGTGTTTCTGGGTTTAATTGTGTATAAATATATTTTTACACATATATCACAAACAAATAAATTGCTTAAATATTTGCACACCATATATTGGTAAAATATGTCGGTAACTTAATTTATTTTTAAAAACTTGTAACACCCATATTCTTGCAAATAAATATTTTTCTTTCTTCTTTCTTTCTTCTTGGGAAACTTGGGAAAAATCAATAATTCATGTAATTTGTCCACTGACATTATTATTATTAACGTACATAATGCCATTGACGATCGGACAGATATTTTGTTAATCGCAGTATGTATATTGAAACGGAATATTTCTCTTTTTTCATAAGATACTTCACCAATTTAGAACTATACATACATTACAAATTTCACTAAGCCGTTTCATGACATCTTTAGTGCAGATCATGTATTCCTTGATAATGTTTCTGAATTTCGAAGCCCATTTCTTGGCGCATTGCTCGTTGTCCATCACGCACACCTTCGCTTCTTGCAAGTATTTAGCGTTGTCAGGTATATGCATACTTTGTCGCCTATAGACACCCTGCAACAATATCACACATTACATTAATTGTGCAGTAATTTTTTGCTACTGGTTTCAGGCTAATCCCAAAAACAAGCGGTAGTCATTAACAGGTCGGTAAATATGACGGTGGTCCTCACCACTAATTACACCAAACGACAAATCGGTGAAAAGTCGATATTTGTCAATGTTCTATCCACTCGGCCTTCAAGCAGCAGATTTTATTTATGAATATCTAAATTTTTCAAATGATAATGTCACGAAGTAGGCTGCTTGGCTTAAACCTATTTGTAAAGTACAAAAAAAAAACAATAAATGACATAGGTAAATAATTACTAAATATCTACTAATTGATCATAAAATTGACGTATTTCTGTAAATTAATCATGGAACTATTATTCATCCGGGGAATTAATCGTCTTGTGTCTTAGTCGTTCGTGAATATAAATCCTTAGATAAATAATTGGTCACGCTGCAAGCGCTTTATCTATGTCTAAATCTAAATTAAAAATTTAAAGAACATCTGACATATTCCTTTTTCATGAAACCACTTTCCTCTTTCATTAGCTCTTTTCATGATGCAAAGCGAAACATGAAAATAGTCTCAGTAGTCAAAGTTATCATATTATTGATATATCATAGAAGTAACAGAACAATAAACGTGTCGATCAAGCCTGTACCAGTTGCTTGATTCGTTTTATTACGAAGAAAAGAGCTAATAACTTTGAAACGGTTAACTCACGGATTAAACTGGAAACGCCTTTCAAGGCAATTTCTTACGTAGTCAGAGTCGCTGGCATTTACACAGAGAAATACAGAGTTATAGTACTTACCGATGAAATAAAATCACTCCAGAGGTATACTTTGAGCCTTAGCTTTTTATTCGACTCGATAAAATAGCACAATATGGCATCTTTCTATTTTTTTACGATATAATATTTAAGAGCGTTTGAAATTTACATACATTTGCTCATAACAGCGGCTACGCATGTTGCGCCATAAACCGTGTCTATTAGTATTTGTGTGGTCTGCGGGTTAAAACACCGCTTTAATTTTTTCTTATACACTTATGCTCTTGTCTCTTATGCATGTGGTCCTATGACCACCGTCTATAATATAATTAGACTATGATTGCTAGTATTTTTTCCAGCAGGAGAACCAACCTTGCTTGCTTAAATCGTTGGTTTTTTTATATCATTAGACAGCAAATAAGCAGATGTAGATGGTTCTCTTCATGGAAAGAGAAACTATCGCCCATAGACACTAAAGATAGTATTGGTGAATTGCCCGTCCGTGTGGCGCGATGCTAATGCCAAAAGCATACCGACATACCGACATAAGTCTACCGACTACCTTACTCTCAAAATCGGAACATGACAATGACAAGCATTGACGCTAATGTGGCAGGAATAGGTAAGGTGGTGGTACCAAATACCCCGACGAAACGTTACAGAACTTTACCACCTAGCACTCACAATGGAGGTAACGACACTCTACCACCTACTGTTGTAGGACGTTACGTAGGATGTTAGTAGGACGTATAGCCAATCGGGCGCCTTTTACGACCTGCCTGGTAAAACAGCAGTTGCTCTATTCTTCAAAGGAGCCCGGACCAACACAGGGTTACCATCATTGTTTTTGATTAGATAAAAATGTGAAATTAGTAACAGGTTCAAATGAACTGGCAGGCAGTCTGGCTTTTCGATTATAAGATCTAGAAACTCTAAATTCAGTTGCACACAAATTACCTCTCTGAAGTTACTGCCGCTCCCCCACCCAGCAATGAACCCTTTTGTACCAGCTTTCTCCAGGTCTCTACTAACGTTGTTGTAGCAGATGAGATCGGCTGCAAACTCACATCCCTTTTCTAATACACCAAGTTTGAATGGCTTATCTACCCGCACAATGGCTATATCATTCGATGACCATTTTATACTGTCTTGGAAGTCGAATTTGTAATCTAAAACAAGGAAGAAAGAATTATGTGATAAATAATTAGTGGCAAGAAACCCATATTCGTGTGTTTTAAGTTTCTGAACCAGAGTATCAAAATTTTTAAATAAAAATTTTTAGTGTTTACACACTTTTACACTAAGGACTAAAGTCTTTGAAAAGTCTTTTCTCTGTGTTGGTTCCGGGCTCCTTTGAAGAATAAACCAACTGCCGTTCTGCCAGGCAGGTCGTAAAAGGCGACCGATTGGTTATGCGAGTCACTAATATCGTGGCTACTAGGTGGTAGAGTTCTGCATTGTCTCGCCCGGGAATGGTACCATCGCCTTATCTATTCATGTCGCCATAGCGTCAGTGCTTGTCACTGTCGTGTTCTGGTTTGGAGGATAAGGTAGCCGGTTAATTTATGCATGTGGATTTCGCCACAAGATAGCTCGCACCATTAACGTCTTTGGTGTCGATAGGCGATGGTTTACTCATTCCATGAGAAGACCCATTTGCTTGTTTGCTATCTTATAATATAAAAAAAATATTTACTATTAAAACTAGGTATTATTAATTGATACTAACTCTTGGGTATACACTTCCACACAACTTTGCGTCTATGTTTGCAAACGCAATCGTCAGTTTTGTAGTCGAAGCTATCCACAAACTTTGTAGTACCAGACACAATGTAGAAGCGATCTGCGTCTTCCACACAAGCGGCCGAAGTCAGCACGTAGTAAGCATCCACTATGACGCCTCCACACAACCAACCGCGGTACTTGTGTGCTTTCGCGGACTCTTTCGTTAATTGCAGATATACCTGTAAAATACTTTTTTATATACTAGCAGTATAGTATTAGCTAGCACAGGTCGAGCCCAGAATTCCAATTCTAATTGCTCTAAAAAATATTTTAAAAACTTATTTCTTTCTTCTTTTTTGATAATGCTTATTTCAATAACTTATTACTCGAAAATAGTGGATCTTCGCAGCCAGTGACGCAAGTGAAGGTTTTTAGAAGCTTCGTGGCGAGTAAAATTTCCGATTTCCTAATCTAGCATTAGCCTCGGAATCAATATTAACGCGGTGTGGAAATTCAATGAAAACTATTTCATGCCGAGAATTTAAAGGCCATAAAATAAGTTGTTAATTTGATAGTTGAAAGCCTTCGTCGTCGGAATTATCTGAAACTAGCTGGCATTTAAAATTCTTCAATTAAACAAAATATTACTCGTATAATCATTATAGTATAGCATAGTTGTCATCCCACTAAAATATTCACTACCAATAATTTATATGTTAACTAGCTGACCCGGCAAACGTTGTTTTGCCTTACATATTAGGAAACAATAGCGGACAAACAACGTGACACGTAATTTATATAAGACTACGGGATTGTCCTTCCACGCAGCCAAAATGGCATTAAACTTTATATGATGGTTAAGTATTCTTAAATTTTTTAATTTTCCGCGTAATTTTCTTAATATTTTCTTTTATAAAAACCTTCTCCTTACAATTACAAACACAAAAAAAATACCGAAATTGGTCCAGCCGTTCAGGCGTGACGTCGTGACCAAGAAAAATAGGGATTGATTTTTATGTATATAGATGGGAGTTGGAAAGAAGGATAAAAGTTAAGGTTATAGTTATTGTTTGTTCCCAAATAAAAAAAAGTTTTTTTTCTGGAAAGTAATGTTCTTGGCTTGCAAGCGAAGTTAAGGTAACTAGTGTTTCATAAAATAGAGTTAGGGTAAAATTAGCTTGAGAATTTTATGTTACAAATCGACACTAACTAATAAGGTAAATAATTTAATGCACGAATAATAAAGAGACACGCCTCTTGACCCGTGCGATAGTAGTGAGCAGGGGCTCGCTGTGCACTATCTGCACGACCGCCGAGCGGTTAAATGTGTTTTATTTGTGATTTATTGTTGAATGTATCAAACATATTAAATAGATTACTTTACCATATAAGGCCTGCTTCCAGGTGTTACTCTTTTGCCGTAAAGAATCCTTCTAGTGTCAACAACAGTTTGATTTTCGTATTCCCACCCGGCATCGTCTATTTCATCTGCTTCGTTTTGTGTGTCGTTTAATTTCACAACTTGTGAAACAGGAGCTGTGGTTGCGGCATTTTTATCTTCCTCTGCTTTAGTAGCTACTGCTAAACCTGTTTTTCATAACATTATGGGATTTATAATATACTTGGTATTAATCGGGACTTCGTTCGCTTGATCCCAAATCACTGCTTTAGGGGCGTCCATAAATTACGTGAGGTGTTTTTTTAAATTTTCTGTCCCTCCCTCCCCCCTGGTGAGATGTGAGATTTTATTCAACCCCCTCCCCCATTCCCCAATCTCACGTGAGATTTTTCAAAATATGGGTTTCTTAAATATGTAAACGCGTTGAGAGTCGAGTCGCGTCGATCGAGTCGCGCGTTCGGCTGACAGTAGCGCGAAAACACAGGACGGGCTACACTGTACCGTAAATTCAGATTAAATTGAGCTATTTGGTATAAAACAAATATCGTTTTGATAATAGTGGTTTGAAAGTCAGTAGTAATGTATAACGTCATATGGATGAAATTATTTTCTTTCGAACGAATTAGTGAATGATCTTAATTATTACCATTACGCTTAAGATTAAATCTTAAGCATGTACAATCTGGATAATGGACCAAAATAGTACATTTTTTTTTGTTTCAATCAGAAAAAAAATTGCGTGATATTTGCCTCTCCAACGTAAGACTAGATGAGATTTGACTCGACCCCCTCTCACCCTTAAACATCTCACGTAATTTGTGGACGCCCCTTTATTTGCTCACATATATCAGCTTATGCCCTACAAACTTTTCTAGTTTTCAGTGAAAGTTCCATCTAAATCGGTCCAGCCGATCCAGAGATCACCTCAAACGAACAGAATGACAGACAGATAGAAATTTTAAAAATGGTTATTTAGGTATTAGCAAAATAACAGACTGCACTTGGAAAAACTACTAGTAGTTTTTCACACAACCGCATATTACTGCGTTTTTTTATATCATTAGATAGCAAACAAGCAGATGAGTCTCCTGATGGAAAGAGTCAACTATCGCCTATAGACACCAAAGGTGCCAATGGTGCGTTGCTATCTTGTGGCGAGGTCTTATGCCACATGCATAAGTCCACCGGCTACCCTATTCTCCAAACCGGAACACGACAGTGACAAGCATTGACGCTATTGCAGCAGGAATAGGCAAGGCGGTGGCACCAGACCCGGGCGAGGCGAAACTTACCACCTAGTAGCCATGTTAGTGACTCGTATAGCAAATCGGTCGCCTTTTACGACCTGTCTGTCAGACAGACGGCAGTTGGCCTATTCTGCAAAGGAGCCCGGGACCAACGCGAGGAAAAAACAGGCTATTGCAGCGGTAAGGTGATGATTTCCACCGGGAGGGACATCTGCTTATTTCCTACCTTACAATATTAAAAAAAACAATTACTAACCAATATTATATGTTAACAATTCCAATATACAATACTATAAGTGATATTTCGCTAACGCGACTAACGCGCTAGTCATACATATATGCTGAAACGCATGTAGGTTTTCCGTTCACCGCCTGTGGTACATATTTTATGCCACCGTTAGGATATTATACAATACATGTTTTTTAAAGGAATTTATTTTTCATCTTTCTTCCTAGCGACTGAATGTACATAAAATTCAGTCGCTAGGAAGAAAATAAAAAAAAATTAGTATTTGACTTGATACATATTTAATATTTGTACTTCTGCACTTGCGCAGCTTGCCTTGTGGTCTAAGGGTAGCTTATTCCGCTCAGATCATGAGGTCACAGGTTTGATCTCCGAGACGGGAAAACTTGTTATTGAGGTTTTTTCGAGGTTTTCCTCTAAAATATACAGCTGTCGGATCGGGTTATCGCTAGAAATAGTCGATAATCGTAAACATATCGGTAAAATGTGGCGATGAGTATTACCACTTATCACGCCAACCGAGAAACCGGTGAATCGTGGTGAACCGGAAAGTCTATAGAATTTCGGTTTACTCTGCCTACCCCGCAAGGGAACCGGGTGTGATGATACTTATTGATTGAATTATGTGTTTTTTCACTCCCATTAAAAGTCATTTGTAATAAGCATGAAAACAACAAAATGCGTACCCAGGCATTTTTCTTTGAATTTGACATTTAGTAAATTTCGAAATTAAAAAAATTATGTAATGTAAATGATCTGTATTTTATCAAATATTCGTTAAAGTGTTTCAATAGAACTAAAATACTTACTTAAAATTATTATCAAAGAAACCAGTCGTTTTGGAGAAGCTACCATTTTGAAGAGAACAGCAACAATTGAAAGTAAATATAATTAAAATTTAATTACAAGTCAACATTAATTTCGTTACACTTGATTTCCGCGTAAGAAATCAACTTCCGTTTGCCAATAATATTTCATGATATTTAATTTAATTTACTTATTACTGATAAGCAGTATATTGACATAATAATTTCATATATGTAGGAAGCTATAGGTTCATATATATTAGGTACACAAGTATAAAACTTACAGATCTCACAATGTGCTGTATATTACAAGATTTTGAAATACTGCTTGATCGATTGCTAAACGAGATAGGGAGAAAAGTTAAGTGACATTTTTGAGGTGGGGGAATACAAATATTCGGGTCAGCTGGAAGAAATATTAGTATTCATGTAGTCTGTGGTGTAAACTATTCTTTAGTTCTTCCAGTGAGCTCACGTGGAATCTAAAGGTCGAGACTTTCAAATGGATCATAACCATTTTGTGATTTACTTCTAGCTCTTGCGCTAAATCATATTCACTAATATGTTAATTTCTATTTAGGATTTCATAATTTACATCGATTAATCACAACCGATTAATCAGAACGAGTTTTATCATTCTCATCGAAATTCCCGGGCACAAAAAGCTGGTACAAATTTTATGCTACCATTGTTGATACTGCATTAAATCCATAAACATTGTTCAAGGCTCGTGTCGCATTTATCTCTTTTCAATACTAATATTAAAAAGGTGTAAAGTTTGTTTGTATGAAGTAATTTCTGGAACTCCTAAACCGATTTAAAAAATTCTTACTACCCGTAAAATGCCACATTATTCTTAAGTGACACAGCTTATGGTATTTTACCTTAATTCACTAGGGATCCGTACCTGTGCGAATTATACCGTTACAAACGTTTGTCAATAGTAAACAAGCTCTGTCTCCTCTAATGAAAAGATGATCATCACCTACAGTCAGACAGATATGTACTAAAACCACATAATATGTTCAATGCCAACGTCATAGTTTGAGTCGAAATATACAATGTTCCAAACCGGACAGAAGTTCTAGCCAGGACTAAGACTTCTAGCCAGAAGTCACGATGATAGAGTAGTATTATATTTGCCTGAATATTTAAGAACAGCTTGCAGGATGGAAAATAATTTATCCTTAAAATGGAGTCCGTAATAATATTGTTAATTAATCCCGAGTAAAAAATAACGACCGTCAACCGACGAGGGAACTGGGTTTAATCCTCAGACCATCTTTTGTAGGTCTGAGGTTTAATTATACTTCTTTTTAAGGTACTTTAGCCTTTTCCTCGCCTTTTTGTATCTTACAAGCTTTTGAGCAGAAAGACAAATGACTCATATTTCGTAAAAAATTAGGATTTAGGTTATACTTGGTAAGAAAATGTGAAAAATGTTAATTCAATCAATCACAGAAATATATAGATTTGTAATTAAATAATGTTTAAATCTATGATGGAAAGCACAAAAACAATCCCTTAATATATACATTTATTTATGTAGTAATAGTTTTTTCTGTAACATTGCTGGTCCTAAGAGCATGTTTATGTTCTGCCTCTGCTCTAACAATGAAGCCTCTTCCAGATACAATTTTGTCTTCAGTTCCTGAATTATCAACTGCTCTTGCGACTATTGTCGCAGGTTCGAGAGAAGGAAGGGCGGCTGCCGTCGTTGAACCTAAGACTTGTGCTGGGAGAATTTCACTTTTCGCTGGACTGAAATGACACAGTTATTTCTTATTAGTTATTATAAATAAAGTACCTGACCCATGCACACAATATTGTAGTCTTCTTCGTTATTATACGAATATATTGTAGTCAAATAACTAAATCTTTGCTTTCATTAATTTTAAGGCTGTCATGTTAGTTACAAAAATTAATCATAGATGACGCCCCATGTAATTGTAGCGTAAATGTAGTTAAAAAAGTATCTTCACGCTCGCATCCCTAGAGATAGGTAGATGTACAATCAGTGTACCTACGACTAGCTAAAGATACTTAGCCCCACAATGTGATAGGTGGCAAGTCTATCGCCAAATATCATGTTTTTTTCCGAAAGCTAAAAAAACACATTTTTGAATTGCCCGAGCCGGGAATCGAACCCGGAACCTCATGTGGTCTACACCGCCATCGGACCACTAGACCAAAGAAGCGATTAGATAGATAATAATATATAGCTGAATTCACTTATTTTTTTTATATTTTTAGATTGAAGCAGGGAACATAGGCTTTAAAATTCCATATGAATTATTAGATTTGGTTAAGTATTTAAAAAGTAGATCTTTTAAAATACTTAACTAAAGACTCTCCAGAAAAAAAACTTTTAAAAATAATTTATAATATGTTATCACATACCCGCTTGGTAGTAATTCGGGTGTGGATTTAAATTTTCTGCATTTTCTTTTCCACATAATCATTAGACCAAATTTTGCATTGTTAAATGCACTCCTTTTTAAAAAGGGATCCTAAGTTTTAACAAGAGAAAAGTTACGCCTGTACATAAAATAAAATTCAGAAAAATGATTGTAATATATTACTAACTGCTAGCTTTTAAAAAACGTCTAAAAGAGTATTTATTATCTGACACTTTCTTGATTTTAATAGTTTTACTACTAAGTTGTATTGTGCGATTTCCTTTAATATTATGTATGTGTTTCATTGTATAAATATGTTTAGTGTATGTGTGCAAACACATCTATGTATTATTTTATTTGTTATGCACTATGCCTTCCCATTTATTAATCCCTACTCCACATTTCGGGTTAGCTGGAAGAAATCTCCGCCAGTAGAGATAAGCTCACCTTTTGTGCAATTTTTATTATCCTTTTTCGTGTGTATTCTTCAATAAGTGTACGATAAAGTATTAAATAAATAAATATGTTTCTAGAATTGAACATTCTTTTTTCTCGGTTTGTCTGTTTGTTCGAGCTTCATCGTACAGGCACTAAACCGCTTTCGATCTAACAGACAGTGGTCCCAGAAAAATCTTTTTGTTAGAAAAGATGGACATTTCGTTTTGACGAGACGTCCAACTTTTCTATCTTTGAAAAATCTCGAATCGCGTATGTAATAAAGATAGACTTTTTGTTAGAAAAGATGGACATTTCGTTTTGATGAGACGTCCAACTTCTCTATTTTTGGAAAATCTCGAATCGCGTATGTAATAAAGATAGACTTTTTGTTAGAAAAGATGGACATTTCGTTTTGACGAGACCTTTTCAATCTCCAACTCCATCTTTTCTATCTTTGAAAAATCTCGAATCGCGTCTCTAATAAGGATAGACGAAAAGATAGAATCTTGAATCGGGTAGCTAAGAAAGAAAAAAACTTTAGAGTGTCGGACTATCAAAAATTTCCACTTTACGTGTAGAAAAAAAGTAACCCTTAAATTATAATAATAATTAACAAGCTGTTGTGAGAAAATTAGGTTATTTTTAAATTGATTATTCTGACATTAAAAATCTCATAATTCAGTATCTTCAGAGTGGAGGACTCGTCAGAAAAACCATCGAATGTGAAGGACAAAAGTTATTTCGTTTTTTTTTTCATTAAATAATCAAGCGATTAAAGTAAAAAAAGATAATTATTGTAATAAATCAATAATTTTCTACACCAAATTAAATTTTTCGAAGCCCCCTAACTTTATTAGTTGCCTGAAGCAAAATTTTTCGAAGATAGAAAAGATGGGCGTCTTGTCAAAACGAAGCCGTTCACAAAAATTCATATTATTATTAGTCAAAAAAGTTTGTTGTTGTATGTCTATAATTTTCATTATTTAGATGCAATTCTAGTATTGAAAGATGTTAGAATTACGGAGAAAGCAAAACAAGTTTGAAATCCTAGCTACGTTTTATTTAAACTGGGTACTGGAAATAGAATTATCTTTATTTCAGAGAATTTAAGTACTACGTACTAAAGAGGCTACTCAAAGTAGAAGTTGTGTTTAATTTCGTTAACACTCGCTATATCACTGTAAATATAATAAATCGTCCAATCAACGTCAAAATTAAGCAGCACTGCAGCGTAAAATAGAGCATTATACGTATTCGCGACCAATAAGTCTTAGCCGCCGTGAATTTCATGGTGCGGACACGTTTCATTTAGTGAGCCCTAACGTAGGTGCAGTTTATTGACTGCATTTTAGTGAAACCCAAGTGGTGTGGCGTACGCCATATCTAGTACGTAAGTAGAAATAAATAGAAGTCTAGTTCATTATAACGAAAAGAAAGCAGTGGTTCTCATTGGACTATAACATAACACTAACGATACGAAAATAAGTCTTAATACGAGTATGATCGAAGCTGCAACTAGTCAATGCAAAAGGTGATAAGACTGTATTTGAATTTTGGAATGCATAGACATTTTAGAATGTTTAGAAATAACTTAATTCAATAAGGCTTAATAGATATTTATTTTTAGAATATTACGTATTACAAGGCAACATGTATTAACATTTTTAAACAAAAAATACTCTAAAATAACATTACTTTTAGGATAAAGAGTTTGAGAGTCGTTAATTTTCCAAGTAATAGGGTTAATTATGATTAGGATTACATCTCGAATTAACGATCACTTCATTCTTAACTTAGGTCTACCTCTACCCCCTTTATTCTTACTCATTTCTCTTTTAATATCTTTTATCTATACATACAAATAAATAAAATTGGAGTGTCTGTTCGTAATATTAAAATGACCACTTTTTACTAAATGCATATTGATGTATACATGGTACATACACCAAAATAACACTTTTTACAATTTTTGTTTGTCTATCTGTCTATCTCTTTATTCCGTCTAATCTCTGAAACCACAGCAACGAGTTTGACGGGACTTTCACTGGCAGATAGCTGATGAAACAAGAAGTAACTTAGATTACCTACTTTTTTTTTTCAAGAAAATTTTCCACACGGACGAAGTTGCGGGCACAGCTAGTAATATTATAAAGTTATTACTCTAGCCCCGGTTATAAACACGCATTGAAAAGATAAAAAATGATTGTTTGTACAGAAAAAGCGGTGGTATAACTAATAATAAAAAATTACCCATCAGGATGATTTTTCCACGATAATACTTTTTCTTCGTGAGTAATTCCAGATCTGAATTGACGTCTACATTTTGGTCTAAAATCATAGATTAAATAAGATTGAGAGACACCTAAACAGATTTCTAATTAGTGAAAAAAACACTACTACTATTACTACTATTTCTAGGTGATAGAGTTTTGCATTGTCTCGCCCGGGTCTGGTACCAACGCCTTATCTATTCCTGCCGCAATAGCGTCAGTGCTTGTCGCTGTCGCGTTCCGGTTTGCAGGGTAAGGTAGCCCGGAAACTTATGCATGTGGCATTAGACCTCGCCACAAGATAGCAACGCACCATTAATATCTTTGGTGTCTATAGGCGATGGTTGACTCTTTCCATCAGGAGATCCATCTGCTTGTTTGCTATCTTATGATATAAAAAAAACATGATAGCAAAACGCTTGCTCTTTGAATCCCAAAATTTTACCATCTTATAAATACGGTGGTGTGTCCCCGTGTTTGTCGGGCTTCTTTAAAGAACAGACCAACTGCTGACTACCAGGCAGGTTGTAAAAAGCGACCAATTGGCTTTACGTATCACCATCATCGTGACTCTTGAGTGGTAGAGTTCTGCAATGTCTTTCCCGAGTATTTGGTACCACCACCTTTTATTTTAAATTCTTGCTGCAATAATTTCAGTGCTTGTCATTATCGTATTCTGGTTTGGAGAGTGTAGTAGACATATACAAGTGGCATTGCCATCCCGTCACACGGATAGCAACGTATCATTAACATTTTTGGTGTCTATAGTCGATTCTTTCTCTTATCATGAGGAGAGCCATATTGCCTCTTACATCTAGTCATCAGCCAGTGCTTGATGCAGGGTGACATACTAAAAACACTTAAATATGTGTTTTATTATTTATAGCAAGAAGTTCCTATATAAATTTTCGGACCTGCAGCTTAAAAATTTGCGGAAGTCTCATACAAAATTCCATCCCCTAGTTTAAGGGTTTGGTGGATAAAAGTTTCAAGTTTTAGATTTTTTTTGCTCTTAGTGTACTAATACTAGCTAGTATATGAAACTTCAGCTTTTCAGGACTTCATGAAGTACCCTAAGAATTTGGATAATAATCAATGACCGAGTCAGTTACGAAATCAGAGTTTTTAGATATTAATATTAAATATTTAATACAATTGAAATATTATACGTTTAATCACTCTACTATTAGTATAATCTCCCGAGAATTTTGTTTTACCGAGGATCCAAAACCAAGTTATTAGCGTAGAAAAGGTAGAAAGGTAGGCTTCATGTGCCTCATCGTGGCGGGGCACTACCGTACCTCAGATGTGCCCATTGTGTCACTATGACTAGGAGATAACACCCCGGGTATGATACCTTACTTCTTTCAGACATAGCTTCAGTTCATGTCACTGTTGTGTCCTTGTTTGAAAGTTGTCCCTCCAGGTAGCCGGTAAACTTTAATGTTGACATTATGAAATCCTTGCCACACAGATGGCAATACGCCATTAACGTCTTTGGCTTTGGTGTCTTTAAACAGTAATGATCTCTTGCCATTAGAAAAGCTATCTGTATATTCATTGTCAAATAATATGTGGAACAATGTTATTTTAACACTACAAACATTGATACAAAAAACCCAAGATGTACAGTCCCGAACAAAACTGACACTTAAAAGTGTCGCTAATTTTATTGTAGTTATGGATATGGCAAAAACATATGTCTTTATATATCTAACTTTAAGCGCAAGATTTATTATTGTTTTTGCAAAGCAATGTACAAAAAGAAATAAAATGGACAGTATCGTGACCGACGCGATTCTATTTCAAATGAGGACTATTTTTGGATGACTTTTTGAGATACCTACTGATTGTGTATATTATCTTGAGTTTTTTGTATCAATGTAAAATTTAATAAATGTATTTTTTTAACAAAGCGAGTCAATAAAGTTTGACATACATCTAAGCCAGGTTCTAAGACTTCAAAAAAAATAAAGACTTCCATAAAATGCAAGAGAGAAAGAAAATAAGGTTTTCTGTTTTAACACGGAAATAACTCACTCGACTTCCTTGAAAATGGCACAAGAAATAAATTGTCTGTTCTTGTAGATGCTGGTGTAGAGGAATGGCCCGTGGCATTTGTTAGTCCTCTCTTTAACCAAACATGCAGAGATGACACCAATTGCTATAGATTCCACCCCAGAACCATAGAGCAAAGGGCCGCCATGATCGTTCTTATATGCAACAAAATAAAATAATCATATACAGAATATTGGAGACGTTATCCACTTAATTGATATAGCATGTTGGCAATACGTATTTTTCAACCGACGGAAAACGGAAGAGGTTCTCAATTTGACGTGTATATATATATATTTTTTTATAGTAGATCACGCATTACTTTTACAGAGTAGTCCGGTGTTGATATTTTTTTTATTTTATTGGAATGGGTATACCCCGAGGATTGGTTTATTTAACTTAAAAATACATCCATAAATGTATAAAACAAAGGGCTGTGTGACTCACAGAACTACAGACCAACTAGCTGACCAACGAAGTTTCAGCCGCGAGCCTTGTATTTGACATAATTTTTCATATAAACTGTCATCCCTTATTTCAGTTCCGTATGGGCTGGTTTTTAGGGAAAAAGTTTATATTTATATTATATTATATTTAATCTCTGACCCCGGATCTTAAACTACCTCTATGCCAAATTTCATCAAAATCGGTTCAATGGTTTAGCCGTGAAAGCTTAACACATAGACCGACAGACAGTAAATCGCATTTCTAATATTATAAATATGGATTAAACAATAAGCAATATTGGTGTTTTTAATATTTTTAATAAAAAATACCTCACAAAATCCTCCATCTCCTCCGATGATAGCGCGTCTCTCGATTGCTGTTAAATTGTCATTTGTCTCATTATGATAGGCAGAATGCATCACTAAGTTAATAGGAACCCTCACAGATCTTCTAAACTCTTCATCTGAATAACTTATATCTTGGCAATCCACGTATTTTTCCTGTAACATTGTTATAACAGGTTTTAGTAACAAGAGATCACATTTCTTCGTTATAATGAAGCGGCAAAGTACTTTTGGAAAAGCCTCAGTTTCGACGAGTATTCTATCTATGTACTGTATCTATGTACTTGATGCACTTAAAAACTTTATTTTATTAGACTAAGAATAGAAAAGAAATTTTTAGTTTACCATAAAACACTATACATATACAGTAAAACACAAGAACAAGTAAACAAATAAGCCTTAAAAAGTAATAACAAATACAGTAAACAAAAAAAAAAATACAAATAAAAGCATAGATAATAACAATTATTATATTAAACAAACATATTACATTCTTGGGATAAATATAAGAAATTTAATAATGTTTATGCATAATGGTCTAGTATGACGATAAATGTAATGTAAGCTATTTGGCAAATACATGGGGTAACGTATTATCAACCCTGTAGTTGATTTTCTGGACTACCTTTGCCTAGCTATAATAAAAGGAAAATAAAAGTTAAAAAAAAATGATTCGCCCATAGGTCAAATTCACTTAACGGGTAAGTGAATATAAAATAAAAAAATAAAAAAAATGTAAAAAAGAGTAAATTAGGTAATAGAATATCTAAAACACATATATTCACAAAATGTTACACATGTTGTAAATATATATTAATTTTAGGTATTGCAGGAAATGCGATATGCGAACTGCTACAGCAGGAACTGCGATAATTACAAGTATTTGGAATTAAAAAATATTTCACAAAAAACCTTATGCAAAATTAGTTATTTCTTTTGTAATGTAATAAAAATGATTTTAACTTAAATTTCAAAGTTAGCGACGATTGCAGATTACGAAAAGGTGGAGGGAGATTATTTCAACACTTGGTAGCGTTAAAAGGAAAACTGCCCCTTAAAGTTGCAGTATTGTTCAAAGGTATACTTAATTTAAATAACAAGGTTCTAGTGAAATAGAATGTGTTTAGTTTAAAGGTCCATCGTAGCTTGCTGTAAAGATAAGGTGGAATTTTATATTTTATTAAATTATTAAATTAAATAACAATGTAGCAAAATGCAAATGTCGATGATAATTCATCTTCAAAATGGAAGAGTCGGTTGAAAATGGTGTTTCCTGAGCTAGAGAGAGGATGTTTAGTTCGCGAATTTTGTACTCTTTGAATAAGGTTATGAGTACGAATACCGTACAGAGTTTTAAGTTTAATCGGACTCACGAACCACATTAGAGTTATGTTTTTCGAACCGTTAGATGATCGTCTATAACAAAACCCAGACTTCGAATCTCAAGCTCAAGCACACTTGATTACTACAATTATTTAATACACTTTGAACCATTTAAATTAATAAAATTACCTTTGATGTCTCTAATACTCTGTTTTATTCTTTTTTAAGGTTAAAGTAATTTACTGTCATTTTACATAGATTCTTATTATTAACTAGTTGTTGCCAGCGACTTCGTCCGCGCGGACTTCGTTTACTCCGCACAGCCCCTCCCCCGTAGGTGATAGCGTGATAATATGTAGCTTATATGTTGACCCGACCTATTAGTAATATTCATGCAAAATTTGGAGTAAATCCATGCAGTACTTTTTGAGTTTACCCTGGACATACATACAGACAAAAATTCTAATAACTGTATTAGAATACTATATAGTAGATCACGCCCCAAGTATTCTTTAAAAAAATATTCAATGTACAGTTTTGACTTTCCTACGATTTTATTATACGTATAGATTTTACCCTCTCTTTCACATTCACAATTTCACGACTCATATTTTTTTGTCGCTCTCATTGTGAAAAGTAAATATTTTTTAATGTTATCCCATACATACGTTACATATCTCCGACATTGTTTGTCCAATGTCCCTGGTGCAGATCATGTAGTTTTCGATGATGTTGTGGTATCTGCTGCCCCAGCGTCGTTTACACCGATTTTTGGGAATGATTTCCACTTGAGCTTCTAAAAGGTCACGTTGATTTTCATGGGATCTTCTGTTCACCCACTATAAATAATAGTTTATATATATAATTTTACTAGCTGCAACGTGCAGCCCGCTGCATTATAAAACTTTTTGGTGAATCCCGCGGGATCATCTTATTTTTCCTAGATACAAAGTAGCCTATGTGCTGTTCTAGGTCATCGCCTATCTGTGTGTCAAATTTCATTTAAATTCGTTCTGTAGTTTTTACTTGATTAATAAACATCCATCCATCTAAACATCAAACATCCAAACTTTCACATTTTTAATATGAATATAGATTATTGAAATAGATCTATGGAATTGTTATTAAGGGCAAGCCAGTTGGTGTTTAGTCTGTTTGGCCAGGATCTTGAGGCCATAGATTCAATTCTCGACACGAATAAATAATATTTTCGGGCTTTTTTTCTATTTAGCAAAATTTCCATAGCAGGATACCTAGGTACGAGGCGTCACTTATAATGCTGCTTCCACTGACAAGGCCAGTCATGGGGACATGCAGCACTGCATTTTCGTATAGTGCTATCCTTCCCCTATATCGAGGAACAAACGAGATTTGGTAGTCTTATCGTACTAGAAATCGATTTTTTTTTATTATCAGCACCAGGTTTTTCACATTGTGGCATTGCCATTTCGTATTCTCCAATTAACGACGAATCTTACTTACTATGTATCCTTAATATGTATTGTTTTATCCGGTAGTCTTATGGGGTTTTATGTCGTGGGCTCTTAGACCAGTACTATAAATATCTTATTGGTCATCAAATTAATGTTTTTCTTTTTTTCTCCTATTAAAGAGATGAGCTCATTGAGCCAAGTCCGGAACGTTTTTACTCTTAATGTTTAAATCTTATTAAATCTACTGTATATAAAGCTAAGGTATTCAAATAGGTTATCTAAAATAGCTTTATGCTTAAAATTAAATTATCAAAGATAGTACTAAAAACCACGTTCCTACTTTTCTCGGCACTTTCTGACTAGCGCTAGCTCCTTTGTGGAATCAATTACGGGCGGAACGCATATGACTTGGGGACCTTCAAAAAAGAGCTTGCTCGATTTTAAAAGGCCGGCAACGCAAGTCTTCTGATATTGCAGATGTTCATGAGCGGCGGTGATCACTTACCTTAGGTGCATTTCCTGTTCATTTGCCCCAGAGGGGGCGTAATTATTGTCATAGCATAGAATTATTTTAATTTCATATAATAGGTATAAGAAGAGTCTATAAAAAAATCTATAATATTATACCTATTATACGAAATTAAAATAATTATATGATATGACAATAACTATATGAGATTGATAAGAGGAGTCGATTTAGGAGGAGCTTGCCGATGATTAAGTGATGGTATTAAACCTGTGCAGACGTCCACCTTCGAGTAATTCAAATTATTCGGTAATGTAATTAAATTTAAAAAAAATAGATTATTCGGAACAAAAATCATAATATGTACAAACAGTTTTAGCTCTCTCAACTGCTAAAGTTAAAAACTGTAGCGCAGTGGGAGGGCCCCCTCTGTAAGTTACTTAAAACAAATGCTCCTTATAATTTAAACTTGTATTAAATTTATCTATAAAACAAACAAAAATATATCCTTAAGAAAACGAAACGTAAATGAACTTTTAATATAAGTTACCTACTAATTTGGATTTATGCGTTGGTGTGTGTGTCTGTGTGGTTGCGTGTTTGTGTGTGTGATGACGACGAAGGCACAGGTTAACTCACGTATTTATTTGAAAAACAAACGAACTTAGCAAGTGAAGTTCGATCGTAATTATGTGTGCAGCTTCATTCGACGCGATTTGGTTTAACAAGGTATATTAAGGCATTACGTACCGTAGGCCTTGTACGATATGGTTAATTTTTTTAACTGGTATCCCTAGCGCCCTACCACAGCGACACTGTCACAACAGCTCGACTTATTTTCGTCATTCGGTGTTATCGTGCCGTAGCCTTCGCACAAATTCAAACTACGTTCTTTTCTTTTAAATCTTAATAAAAAACAAAATAAAAGTCATATTAATTCGAAAAACAAGAGATATTGAAAACAGAAAAAAAAATAGCAAGGAAGATTTAAAAGCTGGAAAGGTAATTACAACTCAGAAGAAAATGGAACACTTCACCGTATGGTAATATGTCCTGTCCTGGCCTGCCGCAATAGCGACAATGCTTCTCGTTGTCGTCATCCGGTTTGGAGGGTCAGGTAGCTGGTAGACTTACGCATGTGTAATTGCCAACCCACCACATGGATAGCAACGCACCACTAACATCTTTGGTGTCTATAGGAGATGGGTTCTCTTTTCATCAGGAGACCTATCTGTTTGTTTGCTATCGAATGATAAAAAAAATTTACATCGTTGTATTTAGAGGTTGTACCCCATCCGGCAACAGTAGCTATAGTTCCAGGGTTCTCGTATGTCCGGCTGTAGTTATTGTACAGAATCGGCTTCGGTATGAAGTCACAGCCTCGGACGCGCCTGGTGAAGTCGAAGCCATCTTCCACCTTTACCACCGCTATGTCATTGTTCATCCATCGAATGTTGTCATTCTCATGGCCATCAAAGCAGTAGTCTTCATGCAAAGAAACATTTATATTAATATTTTAAAACTCAATAATTTTACACTAGTAATTGTCAATACCTTTGTCTTTTATTGCGTCTATGATTTATGGAAAAGACAGTAGTGTGTATTTATCAGTCACTTACTTTTGGGGACGCATTTCCAGACAGCTTTCTTAGCGCCATTTTTGATGCATGGATTACTGTATCTGTCATCTTCGTCGGAATATCTAAAAGAATGTTAAAATCTTGCTTATAAAAACGAATTTAAAAATACAACTAAAACTAACGCTGCAAAACTAAACTATATCAATTTCGCGAAAATTTAGAAACTAAGAAATTAAGGTTGAATTTGCAACTTTCCATACACTTTTTCGTGTTAATACTGTAAGCACTGAAAGAAGAAGCTTGCTCTTTCCGTGTTTTGGTCTGTAAATTATGCACATGAGGCAGAAAGATGGTCTTATTATAAAGAAATGTGTCAGGGGTTTTTCAAATTTTTAATTTAGAATTATTTTCTTTGAGTTATTAATTTTTGCAAAGAAATGACTTTATCTGCTAGTTATATTAACAAAAAATAGTAAGAGTTGGGCTTAACAGGGCGAACTGTGATGAAGACTCGAAAAATCCTCTGAAATACTGTTCTGTCCTCTTACTACCTTCTGCCAACACAACATCAATATTGACTTCGTCCTATCTTATTTTTGACGGTAATGTAGCTGACAAATGTAATATTCTGGCTGGCAAACAGAAACTCATCGTCTTTAAAGGCAAAAGTTTTCTATTAAGCTCAGGAGAGCTACATTTATGAAATATTCTATTTCTACAACAAATGATGTACCTGTATGTTCCAGAAACTACATAGAAATGTTCAGCATCTTCGATGCAAGCCGCCGATGTCAATATGTATTCCTCATGGATGATGACTCCTCCACATAGCCACGTTCGGAAGTGTGGTCTCTTATTGTTGTTACTTGACATTTTCAAGTAAACCTATATGAAATAATTTAAATATAATCTCATTGTTATTGTAAATTAAAGTTTTAGGATGGCTGTATGATCTAAAACAATTCATAATAATTTGTATTATCAAAGTGCACGCGCGTTAAATGAGTCAAAACGTGGTCTAAACAGTACAGGGAGCTTAGACAATGCAACAAAGTAAAAACGATAACCAAGTTAGTGAGAATCAAGTGAGAATAAAATGCATGGAATTGACACAAACCGCGCTAAATCACGTGGTCTTCGTCATTGGCATCGTGAATATAATTCAGAGACGATGACGAATTTAAATATCGTTTCAATTCGAAGCGGCATTACTTTGTCTAAGCCTAGGGGTTTCGAATTTATACATTCGATACAATTTTATCTAACTTGCTTCTGTCTACTTAAAGCGGTTACGTATTGCATCCTAATTCTTATTCGAATCCGAGAATCTAGGAAACTTGGATCGAAGTCTGATATTATATTTCGCACTACATTCGACCTGAATCCATAAAAATATGAATTTAAAAAATAAACAATTCATATCTACGTGGTTTCATTTATACGCAAAATTGCAAATCATCATGTGTCCTTTCGATCGACATCAACTTTTGACATTGCTGTTGTACGAAAGCGTTCTGAGTATTTTCCATGGCTACTTTGGTCTGTCAATATTCTACTCATTAGAGATTCACGGATGTCTGAAAGTTATTGCGTGAAGTAACTCAGATTACCATAACCTTCCATACAAATACTTTTGCGGCTTCTTCGAAACATAATTCCCGGGTTCGGATTGGATCCATTGCGTAACCGTTGCAATGTGACGCAGAAGAGAAACTATGTCACTATCAAGTATTAACACATTAATCCTAACATGCATGATACTAGAAATGTGTTTTTAGGAAATTAACCACAGGGAATTAACCGTTTGTATTACTTGATCTTCGAGAATTGAAGTCGAAGCATGTATGCCACAAACTGATTTTATTAAAGAGAAAACAAGTCAACAAAATATTTTAATGGCTTCCGCATCGTAACGTCAAATTTGCGCTGTAAGTCAAGCCCAAAACTTTTAAAAAGAATTGTTAATATCCTTGATATCAATAGACAGTGATATCCAGTGTTATGTATCTCGTTGTATAAAAAAACAACCTCATAAAATCTATATTAATATTATAAATACGAAATTTGGATGTTTGGTTGGACGGATGGATGGATGTTTGTTACTCAATCATATAAAAAGTACTAAACGGATTTGGATGAAATTTGACACACAGGTGATGATGACCCAGATTGACCCAGAAAATTAGTTGTTCCCGCGGGATTTACCAAAAGCTTTCATAATGCTGCGGGCTGCATGAAATAACAAACAAGCATATCGCTCTTCTGATGGAAAGAGAAACTATCGTTTTTTGGCACCAAATATGTTAATGGTGCGTTGCTATACTTGTAGCTAGATCTTAATGCCACGTGCATAATTTTAAAGGTTACAGTTAACTGCGCTTAAATTGTTGTAGCTTTTCTGCAACACTTATTGTATTTACCATATACGGACGTCCTTCACGCGTTTCTTGTCCATTTATAATCCTTCTTGTATCATTCACAAGGCTTTTCACATTTTCTGGTAATGCCGACACATTTTGTACATCTATTGTGAATGTTCCTAAAACTAAAAGTTTTTTAGAATAATAATACGTTTAAATTATTAATATTCTAACCTTATATCAAAAATATAAATGTATACCACTATAAGATAAAAGAAAACCAGTAGCGCTGAACATAAACCACATTTTGATATCCTAAAAATGGATAAAACTGAAAATCTAATTTCACGGCATTTGACCGCGTCATTAAAATTATAGGTAGGTAGTGTTGTAAAACGTTTTGGTTATAGTTATGGTTTAGAGATATATTATTTTTTAATTTGGAATATATATTTTTTATAAAATTTTATTCGGTTTTGGTGAAATTTGTGGAACATCTTTAGTTCTACAAAACATAATTGATAAGATTATGTAGCTCCTATTAATTATTAAAATAAAAACTCGAAAACTTATATACACAGGTGATACTTTTTATTGCGTTACCGTCTTGTGTTGTCATTGAATATACCTTTTTTCTTTGGTTTCAGTTTGGTGCCCAATATTTAAAAATTGAATTACAGTACCCGGCGATAAATATTGCACATCGACCTTTGGAAAGAGACAATCGGCTAATTTCGGCTTCGTAGAGCGTTATCTCTGTCGCACAAAATACAAACAGTCCGGTACCTATTAGGAGCTGTTAAAACAAGTGATTTGCTTCTTTTGATATTTTTATTCTTTGTATAAAATACACTAATTTTTCTATAAGTGATGGCTTTAGGTTGGGGTAAAATAAAATAAAAAAACATTTTTACATTATGTTTACGTATTTAATTATTTTGGAACATTACAGCTTTAGTGTACATAATAAACACCATTATACCTATTGCAAAATGAGACATTGCAATAAAAATAATAATAATTCTAATTCTCAATTACTTCCATTTCACTATCTGTGCTCTCAAAGAGGTCAATATCACTGTCACTATCAGCCGTATTTATTACTAATCTATCAGTGTAATTGTCTAAACTGTGTTGAATGCTTCTATATTCATTCTCACATTTGATTGCATGATCGCAAACCTTTTTCCACTCTTCAGCACCGATCATGTTTACTTTTTCAGTCAATAATGTTTTTACTGTAGTTAAGTTCATACCCACATTTCTAGAGGCTACATAGCCTTTCAGTTGAGACCATATATTTTCAATTGGATTAAAATCCGGATGATATGGTGGCAATCGCAACACAGTGTACCCATGTTCGGCAAGTATTTTGTCCACAGAAAACTCTGTATACCTCTCCTTGTGCTGACATATAATAGCGTAAATCTGGGTTTTTGTTAATTTTGGATCAACTGGAATTTCATGTCTGTTTAACCAGTTGATCATTTCCCGTTTAATGGTGTTTGAGTTGGGGGGGTCTCTCAACATACTTGTTGTGATAGGGTGCGTTGTCGATAACTAGAACAGAATCACTGGGTATATTTGGGATTAATTGGTTAACCAGCCATTTCTCATAGTTATCGTTATTCATTTCATTGTGATAGTCACCTGTAATGTCCGTGGATTTATACGTTAAAAAAGCACCGGGTACAAAGCCTTTTTCATTTCCCGCATGAACTATTATCAAACGTTGACCTTTTGAAATTGGCTTTTTTACTCCTTTTTTCTTATCGTCACTCCAAGATTTCCCTTTAGTGTGGGATGCATCCATGTAGACGATATTTTTTCCTGTTTCGCGAAATTTGCGTATTTTATCAAGGTATTCCATTCGTTTGAGACTAACGTCGTGCTTTTCCATTAGAATTTTTCGATTATCTTCCATTTTAGTGAACTGAAATCCCATGTCATGAAGTATTTTTCTCAATGTTTTTTCAGACCCATTGTAATTAATAGCTTCAGATAACTTAGCTTTTAATGATTTTATTGTTGGCAGTTCATTAAATCGTAAGTGAAAATCATACACCATTCTTCGAACAACATCGTAATCAAAATCGTCCATATCCAAACGAAATTGCTTTTTTGGTCTCCCTTTTTTTGGAGTGCTGAACTTAATTTCAGTCGAATGTGTTTCAGTACTGACTTCGTTTAATATATTGTTCAAAGTTCTTCTTGAAATTCCAGTGGCATTTGCAACTCGCTCTTGAATCTTCTTAAAATAACAACTTACATTTTCATCTACTTTTTTTTTAAATCTATCAGCTTCGCTTACAAAGTATTTATAAACATTGTAGATAATTTCACGTGACTGACCTCGTAAAGGTTTCCCTCTTTTTCCGAAAGATGCCATATTACAACTTTAAATTATTTAAATTCGTGGGTGTTATCAACTCTAAATATATATTTTTTTCGGGACGCGACTGCACTCTATCGTACTTGAACAACGACTGACTAAACGTCACATAGGTAGTGTGGGACAGAGATAACGCTTTACGAAGCCGAAATTATCCGATTGTCTCTTTCCAAAGTTCGATGTGCAATATTTATCGCCGGGTACTGTACAAACTAGTTATAAAATGTCAATTTGACATTTGTTTGAATTTGAAAATTTAGATTTAGAATTTTGAAAAAAAAAATTTGAAAATTTAGATTGCTGTGACAGGCATTGACCAAAGCTCCTTTCCCTGTAACAAAATATCAAGCAAATCGAAGCGTTTAGGGAGCGAATAATCATTTTCATTTTCACGTAACTTTTTTGTAGATTGAGCTGCGATTGTGAGTCGCAATTTATATGTAGGTTGAGCTGCGCTTCAGAATCTTCTTCTAAATCGCAGCTCTACATTCACGAGACAACATTTCAGTGATAAGAGCCTGTCCAGATAAAACGTTTTACGCGTGAATCCACTCGCGCTTCAATTTGTATTGTGTGATACATTGTTTTACGCGCGTTTCTACACTAGGAGGGATTACCTTAAACGCCGCGAAGTTCAAATTGAACCATATACGTCCACTCGCATTCTAATTATTTTTGTACTAGACGCAGCAATGACGCCCGAGTATCTCAACTCCCCGTGCGGCTCGTGCGTAGAGCGCGCGAGTCAAGAGTCTCGCTCATTGTACGTGTTTTACACGCGCGTGCGGAAACAGGCGGCAACATCTGGATTCTGGACGGAATAATATATGTGGCTCTAGTGTCTCGGGAACGCGCGAGTGCCTACACGCGAGTCCACTCGCGCGTAAAACACCTCATTTGGACAGACTCTAAAAACATAACTCGTTTCCTATTTTAACCCTCTAGGGTTAGTTTTTGAAATAAAAGTAGCCTATTGTTTACTTCGGCTCTTTAACAATTTTCTTGCCAATTCGAATAAAATCGGTCCAGTGGTTTCGCTGTGAAAACGTAAGAGATTGATAGATGAACAGACAGAAAGACTTTCGTATTTAAAATAGTTTTTTCCGCATTGAAGTAGTATGGGTATTACTACCAAATTTCATCCAAATTCTAGTCAGAACGGGTTCACATTAATATATCGACTGCCTTTTAAATAACTCGTCTTTTTGACCTCTCCAAATCGATCTCAGCGTGGCGTGGGTCATCTGGTTGGTGATCGTAACCACAAAATAAACTTTCCAATCAATGGGGCTCGGTTTTGATTCTTTACAGGGATAAGCATTTGTGTGATGAGCTGTAAGTATAAATATTTGTTCCGTGACATTATCACAACGCACAATAATTAACATTTGTTTGAGAGTAATTTGTTTGTTTACTATCCTATAATATAAAATAATTATTCAAGTTGTGGTTGTTGAAGTTCATCTTGGTTCAAAGAGTTCAAAGAGATTCTCCACGTGTTGGTCCCTGGCTAGCCGGTAAACTTACGCATGTGGTATAAGACCTCGTCACAAGATAGCAACGCACCATTAACACCTCTGGTGTCTATGAACTGGTTCAAGTTTGGGAAAACCTAATCGAATGCCACTAATCGCGTTTCAATCGATGGGGACGTATCGAAGTTGAGATGTTTACGTACAAATACGTATACACATACACGCAGCCATACTTACGTCATCGTGATAGTGGTCAGAACGCCTGACCTCGGGACCTGGGACCTCGAAAATCTGGTGAAAACTAGATTTTCCAAAGACTGGGCAGAAACAGTGACTTCCTTATCTACACACGTAGTGGCAAGTTAAAAAAAATGCGCAGGGAGACGCTACAGATGTATACAGTAGTACAGACTTGAGTGTTTACAAAAAGGAGAGAGAGCTTCTAACCTACTGTCGACAAGCTGTAAAGCATTTTGGCTGAAAAGGTATTACATATTTGCTTTACAATATTGCACGCCGCGGCGCGGCTGTTGAAATAGGTTGATTGGCTTTATAAATTCACTTTATGTTATTATCAATATTATCTAATCCACCAGAATAGAATGCTATTGAAAATCACTTCATTCGGATCTGTTGTTTTTTTATAATAAACTAGCTGTTGCCCACGACTTCGTCCGCGCGGACTTTGTTTACTCCGCTCCTACTGGTTGTAGCATGATGTTATGTATAGCCTAAAACCTTCCTCGATAAACAGGCTATCCAACTCAAAAAGAATTATTCAAATCAGTTCAGCAGTTTTCGAGATTAAAGCCAACCAAACAAACTACAATTTTATAATATTAATTAGTATATATAATTTAAAGAAAAAAAAAAAAACGTTGCGGCATGCTCCTTTTGATTTTGAAAACTTTGATTTTCCTACTAGTTTTTTTAAACTGAGTTAGTTTGAAATAGGAAATGAGTTCTATCGATGACATGCTATATTAAAATAAAAGACTGAAATCTCCGAAATTAGCTATATTTTTATAATAAAAGCTATCTGATAAAATCGTTTTTCTTTGACTGCACATTCGTTGTGTTGAATGGTTTTTGAGGAGAAGGCAGCGTTTCATTTTTTGCAGTATTATTTCTCTGATTTTTTTCTTCCATTCTTCTTGCCTTTGCTAGATCATGTTTAGACGGACTGTAAAGTAAATAAAAAAATAACATAAAATACACACTGAATAGGCTTGCTTTCACTAGAAATGAATCGGATATATTTTAGTTTCTAATGATTTATTATGATATGGAGATAACAAAAACTGAAACATTTATTATATAAGGTGGCCAGAAAAGTAACGTCCAAAAATTTTTTTAGGTGCCTCGTGTAGAAAGGTATCCGAATCACTCCTATGTATGTTCTGCGATTTTTCATAGTTTTTGAGTTACAAATTTTTTAATGAATTTTTGCAATATTGTTGACCGGATCAGCTACATTAATTTCTAAAAAAATAGGTAGAAGGTTTTTTCGATTATTTTTTTTTTGCTGTTAAATCGCTAAAAACTGTGCATTTATGCATAAAATAACGCCTCATAACTTTAATGGAAGTTACTAAAAAAATACCTGAATTTGAGAATTTATGTTAGGTGAGTTATCATTTAAATTTTCAATTTCATTAGAACTTTGTTTTTACTTTTGTTTCATTAGAACATTTCATTAAAAATTGTTTTTATTTTTGAGAGAGAATACTTTCCGTGTGGTCCCATTTTAATTTGTTGTAGATCTGAGGCAGGGTTCCAAAGATACTGGAAATGGGAAGTCAGTTGCTGCAGTTTTACTGCGCTTAAAAATTATTTTATTCTCAGTAAATATAATTAATTTATTATAATAAAGTATTGATGTGGACTAGTGAAAGCCGTGTTTAAATTTATTAAACTGATAGTATCAGCGAAACGAACTTTGTCTATTTGTCTAATATGATATGCCCGATTCACAAAAAGGATTCTTTCTTCTTATATACAGGCTGTTAGTGTAAACACCATTGTCACTAAAACCATAGCTAGTTGACTTCATAATAAATATGTTTATAATAAATAAAAAAACGTTATTTTCTTTCAAAAATATAAGAAAGTTTCTGTCCAACACCGTGCGTAAATTCATGGATACTATGAACGCGCGGCTTGCGGTGTCTGATCAAGCGCTGACATTTTCCGCGCGCCGTCCACTTTGCCGTGCACTTGTATATGGTGAAATAATTTTGAGGAAAAATGATGAATTTTCTTAAAAATATTTTTTTTTCATTGAATTTACGTTCTTTAAGTGAAAATAAACCACTGGTTTCAAGGACAACGGTGTTTACACTAACAGCCTGTATATTTTTTTAATATCGTACATTTCTTTCCTCTTACTTTTTCTTGTTATTCCTTTCATTGATTTTTCATTTTTCTTCCTTTCTTTTTTCTTTCTTTTAAAAGTACTATGACATGTTTTCTGTGTATGTCCATGTATAATCATTGTATTATAATTTATTATCGCCTCTGTGGTCTAGTGGTCTGGTGTCAGAATTGACCACAAGAGGTCCCGGGTTCGATTCCCAGGTTGGGCAACTAAGAAAATCTGTTTTTTTTTTTCAGTTTTCTGATAAAAATAAACCCGGGATTGGAAAGTGCTCAGTTGGCGATTTATCACATTTTGGGACCAAGTATCTTCGGCTAATCGTGGGTGCACTAGTTGTTCCTCTACCCACTTCGGGGATACGGGCGTGAAGATACTTTTAATTTATTTTTATGTTATATTTTTTTAATTATGTGTTAGTGCATAATTCATATTATAACGATTATGTATCTATTACATCAGCTATGGATATCTTATTTTAACTTTAAATCTTATCCTTGTCAGCAAAATTTGCCTTGTATCACTTTTTTGGCGATAAGACTACCTGTGCCAAACGATTTTTCTAATTGTTTGTACTAAGCGTGTATTTTTCACTTGTGAGTATGCGAACAGCAGAGATTTTATTCATTCGTAACCTCGATAACAATTTCGAAAGCCAGGTTCTGACTTGGAGTTAAAGTTTGGGTCAAAAATAATTTAAAAGCGGTGAAATTGCAATAACCAACTTAAATTCGCTTGCAATATTTGAAAAGCTTCCTCTACTGTTTCAGTTTCAATTTCATGGCAATGGGATTATTTTTAAGAAGAACTTTTTGAACAAAACCATTTAAATCGGTCCAGTCGACTTCGAGTTACCGGGGAACATACATAAGAAATGGTTCGACGAGCGTTGTCCTTCTTTTTTTGAAGTTCATTAAAAAACTGTTAAGTTCATTTTCCCCTTCTATTTCGACGAATTAAGTATTACGCATTTTCTGTTTATTTTTTAATTAATAAATAATCGAGTTTCGATCACTATAGTATCTAACTATAGAGCTTTTACCCGCGACTTCGCTCGCATTTAAGCTATTAAATAAGTTTTTTAATAAAAAATATCCTATGTTACTTCAAATAACCTCAAGAATATGTACACAAAGTTTCGTGATAATCGGTTAAATAGTTTTCAAAAGCGTAACAAACAAACTTACATTCGCACTTACTATACTAGTAAGAATAATACCCAAACGAATTCAAGTTTTATCTATAAGTAAGATTCTATACTAAATAATAGCCATAGTCGAAATACATAAAAAGGCGTAAAACGTATTATATAAAACGTATTATATACTAAATCATGAAATGTGAGGACATTAGAATATAGCATAGGTGCTCTGGAGATAAAATTGTATACAATTTTAGTTCAAACAATACCGCGGGGTGATCACGTAATTAGCAATGCGAAATTATCGTGATTGTTTAGTTATCGCAAAACACATAACAGCCTTGTACATTAGTGGTAGTCGTTGCCGCTTGATTAATTTCGATGCTGTGATATTGCAAAAAGTGCATCTAGTGACCAGCAAGCAATTGGCGACGTGTTTTAGATTTTTTCATTACGTTTAAGAGTCATCGCTGATCGCTGACGAATTGCAAACGTTAGATGATACGCCTACCGTTCTAACCAAACTTACCCATCAGGATGGCCAACCCAGCTAAATTCTTCCTCTACATAGTTATCTCCGGATCTAAATATCTTATTGCATTCATTTTGGCTAAAATATTAAATAAAAATTGTTATTTTACCCAGTAGTAAATTTACTCTTAAATATATTATTTATTGCTTTGCGGACAGATTGCTTTGCAATCGTCCGTTGCTATCCATGTGGCGGAGTGTTAATGCCACATACATACGTTTACCGGCTTTCTCACACACCAAAACGGACAAGTGATAAACATTGTACTAAAACAGCACGCAGCTCTTCCCTACTGTACAGAAATTACTAACAAAAGAAGAAAAGATATAGTTTGTTCCCATAAAATTGCCATAAAACATAGTTTTGTAACAAAATTTTACTTATTTCTAGGCCCATATCTCTACAATAGACTAAATGCACTGTTAGATATTTATCAATTATCTTTCCATAAATGCAAAAAAAGTCTTCAGTCATCCTTACAAAGTTTGTCCTACGAAGACACAGAGAATTTGTTAATAAGGTTAGAGTAGACTTTACCTATTTACGTGTATTTTGTGTATTTTTTTTTTGTATTATAAGTTATGTCTATTTGTAGTATAAATGATAAAATATGATTAGTTATTTAAAGTATACTTGCTCTTTCAGCCTGAAACACAGGTTTTCCTAGTTCAGGCACACGTTATATCATAAATATCTAAGAATACCTTGTAATTATAGATTTAAGTCTGATTATGTGATTTTCTGAAATAAACATTTATTATTATTTATTATTATTATTATTAACGTTATTGTGGCGGAAATTAGCAAGGAGGTAAGATACCAGATCCGGACAAGATGTTGCAAACGTGTGTGTGCTCTACCACCTAGTAATCACGATGTTTGTGACTCGCATAGCCATATCGTTATATATATCGTTCACTTTACAAACTTCATGGCAGAATAGTAAATGGTCTATTCTTCAAAGAGATACCATCACAGAAAATTTAAAAAAAATAGCCTCACATGAAGTATTATTTTCATATCTGTGCAGCTACTCCAAAAAACAACTCGTTTTGACCATACGAAGCGACATTGAGTCGTTTTGTCAGAATATTTTTGTCCAGCCTTATTATTATGTGTTGCGGAGAGGTATCGGTTTTCACAGTGTCGTCTTATGCAGTTATCAAAGGGAGTATTAGGAGAAATTATTCAATTATATCAGCAATTGCACTTAATTTCATCATCGATCACCACGCCAAAACACGAAATTTTAACTTTACCATCTTGATGTCAGATAATCTACTATAGTGCGATTTTCAAGTCAATTTTTCCGTTTCCGAATTGGCTTGACACTCATCAAGAGAAGAATATAGGTACTTATTCATTAAAGTCCGGCAAGGTGAGACCTTGATGTTGCAGCAGTTGAAAGGCGCCAATTTTAGTTACCATTACGTACTGTTGTAACATAGCCCGTTCTTGTTTGCCATCTATTCTAAAAAATGTGTAACCAGACAAGCACAGCCGAGTCCATATGTGTGTTTGCGTGTACGAGTACATGTGTGTGCGGTGTGTGTCTGTGTGTAAATAGTAAAACTCTCGTCAAAGCTCATATTCTATAGCTTAATACGACAATATTATATATGTATTTTTTTGGATATTGATAGATAACTTTTGCCATCAAAATAATCCTAAATAATATTGCAACATAAAAAACCTACAGTAATACAAAATGTGACAAATATCCCCCCCCCCCCCCGTATTAAGCAAAAAATAAGTGAAGACATTGATCAGTGCGAGTGATTAGTAATCGGAGTCTATTCACTTTTACTACGCTGAATACTTATCACTCGCACTGACCAATTTCACGTATTTTTTTAAACTTCCATTAAACACTCGCACTCGCACTAATCAAAGTGTAATCGGAGGGGGGGGGGGGTTTGTCACATTTTGTATTACTATAGGTTTTTATGTTGCAATATTATTTAGGATTATTTTTAATCTTACTTAAAAAAGTTGGTACGTGGAAAAAGACAAGTCCACTGAGTTTCTTCCTTGTGGCCATTCCGATCCGGCAGTAGTTTAAAATATTTTTGTGAACGATGTCGTTAAAATGGCTTGAAAAAAAATAAACGGGCTTCCCTTCGGTTCTGACAAAGTTTGCGTTTCTCTCTGTATTTTTTTATATCATAAGATAGCAAACAAGCAGATGGGTCTCCTGATGGAAAGAGTCAACCATCGCCTATAGACACCAAAGGTGTTAATGGTGCGTTGCTATCTTGTGGCGAGGTCTAATGCCACTTGCATAAGTTTACCGGCTACCTTACCCTCCAAACCGGAATACGAAAGCGACAAGCACTGACGCTATTGCGGCAGGAATAGATAAGGCGGTGGTATTAGACCCGGGCGTGACAATGCAGAATTCTACCACCTAGTAAAATATATACATATGTACATAAAATCTTTACATACGTTCAAATAACTTACATGTCTCTATCTTTGTAAATGGCACAGTTGATGAGTCTTCGGTTTTTGTACACACTAGTGTACAGATACGGACCATAGCATTTGTTGGTTTGCTCCTTGACGAGACATGCCGATATTACACCTATGACTACTGAATTAACACCGGTGCTATATATTAACGGCCCACCATGGTCATTCTGAAAGGAACAGGAAAGACATATTTTTAACTTCCCGTTAAGTATGTAGATAAGGAAGTTACTGATTTTGCCCCGATTTTCGAAAATCGAATATTCACCAGATCTCCACGTTTTAAGGTCCTAGGAACCGTTTCTGACTAAATTCACGATGGCGTAAGAATGTCTGAATGTATGTATGTGTGTGCGTGTGTGTATATGTGTGTATGTAAACATCTTATAGATTTTGAACGGCTTGACCGATCGAAACGCGGGTTCTGAAAATTTAAATCAATTCGGTCCTGGAGATTGAGAATTTTTGATAAAACCACAAAAAATTTTGGTAAAACAGTTTTTTTTAATATAACTTCCAGATTATTATACCGATGAGTACAAAATCTAATCAGCTCTTTTCCTTAAAAAAATCGCATCCAATGCATAAATTGCGTTAAAATTGGTTTATCCATTCGGGTCTAATCTTTTTTTCATATCATAAGATAGCAAACAAGCAGATGGCTCTGCTGATGGAAAGAGTCAACCATCGCCTATAGACACCAAAGGTGTTAATCCAAACCGGAACACGACAGTGACAAGCACTGACGCTATTGCGGCAGGAATAGGTAAGGCGGTGGTGCCCGACCAGGGTGAGACAATGCAGAACTCTACCACATAGTAATCAGTCGCTTTTTACGACATGCCTGGCAGAACGGCAGTTGGTCTATTCTTCAAAGGAGCCCGGAACCAACACGGGGGAATTTTTAAAAAAAAAAAGTTTTTTTCTTCGGGAACTTCGGGACTTTTTAACAAATCATTTTTAACCTTCTACAATATTTTAGTGCTTAAAAAACTACGTCAAATGGAGTTTCAAAAATCAAAATCGAATCAAGTTTTCATAAGTTACAGCGTTTCAAATATTAATATTTTGTTGTTTACAATATATTAATATTTGAAATTACAATATATTAATATATATATATATATATATATATATATATATATATATATATATATATATATATATATATATATATATATATATATATATATATATATATATATATATATATATATATATATATATATATATTGTAAACAACAAAATATTAATATTTGAAACGCTGTAACTTATATATAGGTAATGGTTGTAAACACACTGATAATGTTTTCGCCAGTTCTATCGGTTTGGTTTACAATGAATATAGTCGGATATTGGTTGTAAACAGCCTGAAAATGTTTTCGTCAATTGTACCGATTTCATTTACAATGCCGATAGTCAGTCATTGTTTGTAAATACTCGATAATGTTTTCGCTAGTTCTAGCGATTTCGCTTACAGTGACTAAAGTTAGTTAAGGGTCGTAAATACCCTAATAATGTTTTGCCAGTTCTACCGGTTTCGTTTACAATGAATATAGTCATTTAATGGTTGTGAATACCCTGGTGATACTAGTGTGAGTGAAACCGGTTGGATGTTGGACATTACCCCATTGTGAAAGAGTACAAATTGAGTTTCACCAGGTACCGAATAAGAAAAGTGTAAAAGAAGCGCTTTCAACATTTTGGTATCACCAGCATAGTTTTCAGTTTATTGAAATTTCACGGCACGCTAATAAAAAACTAGCCAAGAAGCATGTATATCAGGCGTTCCGCAACAGTACGCACTTTTACTTAGTCATCGTTTCAATGCGGCTTACATTTCGCAGCACAATTAAAAACATACATCGGCACGCCAGTTAAAAATCCCGTGGTGTACCTCACAAAACCCACCACTCCCTGGTTTACGTTTAACGAATCGTCTAGTGTCATTAAACTCCAAAGACGCAGAATCTTCATCGCCACCTATGGCTCTTCTATTATAGGGTGCGTCATTTTCCTCGGACCCGCCATAGTTTATATCTCGACAGTCAGCATATTTCTCCTAAAACATTATACATGATTAGTATTTTTTAATATCTTAAGATAGCAAGCAATCTTTTCTTTGAGCAATCTATTATTTCCTCTATCTTTTGATGGAAAGAGACAGCCGTTGCCTGTAGACACAAGATTTTAATGGTGCGTTGTTAACTGTGTGGCGGCATGTTCATCTCACATGCATAAGTTTTTTGGTGGCCTTACTCTCCATACCGGAACACAACAGTGAAAAGCATTGATGCTATTACGGCAAGAATAAACAAGGTGGTGGTACCAGAGCCTAGACACGAGTGAGACAATGAAGAACTCTACCACCTAGTAGTCACGAAGGTAGTGACACGTAAAGCCAATTGTTTGCCCTTCACAAACTGCAGAATGGCAAGTGGTCTACAAATGGGACTCAGACTAATTTTTTTTTTATATATCCTAACATAGCAAACAAGCAGATGGTTCTCCTAATGGGGGAAGTCAATCATCGCTTATAGACACCAAAGATGTTAATAGTGCGTTGCTATCTTGTGGCGAGGTCTAACGCAACATGCTTAAGTTTACCGGCTTATGCTCCAAACTGGAACACGACAGTGATGAGCATTATTACGGCAGAAATAGATAAGGCGGTGGTACCAAACCCGAGCGAGACAACGCAGAACTCTACCACCCTGTAGCCACGATGGTAGTGACTCGCATAACCAATCGGTCGCCTCTTACAACTTGCCTAGCAGAACGGCAGTTGGCCTATTCTTCAAAGAAGCCCGGACCAATACCTTGTTATATCTTTATGTGTATGTGAACGCGTGTGTCTCCTTGGATATGTAGGAAACCCAACGAGGTCAACAGGTTTCATCGCTTTGTTAGTTGGCGAGATGGGTGTTGATTTCTATGTTTGAATTTTATCGATCTGAGTGCTAAGTGTGAGTTTTTCTTTTCGCATTCGATCGTGAACGCGTTTCGAGTTTACTAGGAATTTGTATGTGATTTGTACAGCGCCACCTACTGGTAAACTGGTTTCTTACGTTTACCACTAGGTGGCGCTGTACGAATCACATACAAATTCCTAGTAAACTCCAAACGCGCTCACGATCTAATGCGAAAAGAAAAACTCACACTTAGCACTCTGATACTATCGATGTTTTTTCTGGTGATAATAAACACGTATGCTAAAACAGGTTTATTAATATCACCATAACTTTTTAGTGAAGCATGTGATTTACTATTATTTCTAAACTATAAGTTCCCTATCACTTCAGCAATAGTTCTAATCAAAGCTGCAAAAAACCGCTAAAGATGATATGCAATTTACTCAAAAATTTTTAGTATGTACGGGTTAAATGGGCGTCAGATTTGAAATACCAAAAGAAATTATACAAAAAAAACGTAAAATAAGCACAACAGCAACAAATAAATTTCGTCTTTCTATAATACTGACATGTAAAACTCTATCATTTTTATATCATAGCAAACAAGTAGAAGGCTTTCCTGAGGAAAAAAATAAGCCATCGCCCACAAACACCAAAGTTTTATTCAACTATTAACATTAAGAGTGAGTTATTTTTATGTGGCGAGGGTGTAATACGTACGCCAATACATGATGCATACGATTACCCTCTACTTTACCATAGAAATCGAAATATTTTATCGACAAGTACCGCCGTAATTGAGCCGGTTATAGGTAAGGCAGTAGTATCTAGTTCGAGCGAGACATTACCGAATTAGTAGTCACAATGTTACTGACTCGTAGACTTCTATTTTTCATAAAGATGACTCGATTTTTAGTGGGATGATTTACGTAAATATATTAATACGTGAAGGACAAACTTTGTACCGCTTTTAGAGTAGTAAGACAAAGTAGATTACGAAATTTGGCACAGTTAAAGTTTACATTGCGGAGGATTGCAGAAACCAATAAAACCATTAGTAGTGTTCAGTACTGGAACATAAAATGAAAGATAGTAGATATTTAGCCGTTTAATTATATAAATACATTTTAGATTTTTGGCGAGGCTAATTTTTGTGTCGTCTTTAAACTTGTAACAAACGTTGAATGACGCGTAGGCTGTGAGCGAATGATTCGCCCGTACGCATGCCGCTCCTCGTTCCTCAGTCATCTTACATTTGAATGATTGGCGCGAACAAGTAGTATATTAAATTAATAAAAATAAACGTTACCCACACTACATTCCTGTGACATACGCGATAATATGAATTCTAATTTCTTTACGGCTAATGTCAACTGTAAAACTTAAAAGTGATTTTATCGTTTAATCTATGGGCGATTTTATGCCACAGGCGAACGCTAGCGCAAATTAAAACCTTAAAATAAAAAATAAAAATAAGTAGTAAAAAAAACGATAGTTTTAACGCCTTTTTGATATTTCGACGCATTATGATGACATGCATAAGTTTACGAGCCACTTGTCTATTGAACCCGAAATACAACCGAATTTCCGGAAGCAATACATAAGGTGCCACCAAATCCGATTTAAATGTTGTAGTACTCTACCACCTAGTAAAAAATACAAATTAAAACAAAATACCTCTTACTTTACATATGGAACTAAGATCCAACACATTATCCCTGGAGCAGATCATGTAGTTGTCAATGATATTGTGATAACGCGGTCCCCAACGTTGCTTGCAAATGTTTTTCGGTATAATCGTGACCTGGGCTTCTTGCATTAATTTTGGAAATACCGCTTGGCGTCTGTTAATCCACTTAAAATAAGATTTTAGTTACAAAAAATATTTTTTTAATGGACAGAAATGTCATTAAAGATACTTTTAGTTTTTAAAACTAGGCAACCCGCTTGGCCCGCGAGTAAATTACAGGTCGTGAGACGTCAATGTAAGAAACATACGATATTTTACTCTATTTTACCATCGTGGGACATAAATTTTGAAAAATACTTTCACATTCCTCGTTTACATCGTAAGAATAACTCTTACGAAAAATTGCAGTCTACTTGGTCCAAAGCTCAAAAAAGCAAACACTATAAATAAGCATAGTTGTTTGAGTTCGAATGTTCAAAAATCTAAAGTTTGTAAACATGATACTTTGTAATTTACTGGTCAAAAAGATGCATATTTTTCAAAATAATGATCGATTTTAATCTTTAGAATGGCATTTAACGCATTTTTTAGCTCTAAATTGTTTTACTAGCTACAAAATCGATAGGTTAATAAATATCGAAGAAATATAAAAAACTCTGATGAACTGTTATAAATATTGTTACCTGATTGTAACTGTTAAGACTACCCCAACCAGCGATGCTGCCAACTATTCCTGGTCTTTCGAGACGAACACTCTGGTTGTTATAACGCACTGGTTTTGGTATAAAATCGCATCCTCGAATGCGATTGTGAAAGTCAAATTCCTCGTCCACTTTCACTATAGCGATGTCATTGTTCAACCATCTTAAGTTATCATTTTCATGTCCATCGAAAATGTAATCTGGAATCGAAAATATAAATGAATGAATATGAATGAACGAATGGAATTGTGAACAGAGTAAACCATTCATCGATAGATGCTCAAATTTATTATTATTCACCGGTTAGATAGTTTTTAAGATAGTGTTATCTTGCTATTTCAAGGTACAAATGTGTCAGCAAAACACCACAAGAATTCGAGCTGCTGTTAATTTTTTAATGCTGGACAAACACTTTGAGACGAGATCTGAGACGAATCTAACTCATATTATCTACTAGATATGACGCGCCGAACATACGAACTATTAGACACGAACGGTTAATTCAGTTTCCTTTGACAATATTTGGTATATTTTCATTACAGTTGACTTTGCATATAAGTCAGTTAGCACAAGCATTTATTAATTTTAAGGCAGTACGAAATTCGGCGAATCAGCTAGTAAAGTATATATTATGTAACTGACAACGTGTAATACCATATTCTTTCAAATAAAATATTCTTTCATTCATTCATCCACTTTCAAGCTAATCTTATATAGAAAACGTCGTTTCAGTTGACACTTCAAAATCGGTTCACAATTTGCCATAAGTATATCAGAAACCAGAGATCATACGTAAAAATGTTCAGATATAAATAACTCTTTCTATTCGAAAATCAACTGATACCTTATCATTCGATTTTCGAAAAGTCTTGTTGTATAAAATTTCACTTGGGAAAACTTACTCCTTGGAATACATTTCCATACAGCTTTCTTAGCCCCGTGTTGTATGCATAAATTGTCGAACATATCTTCACCATCCGCGTGTCTGTCAACATTTAAATTTTTTGTTAATATTTAAATGCTTTGATTATATGTATGTTATGGACTAAAATAAAGGGACATTTTATTTTAGTCCATAACATACACATAATCGTAATGCCCGCGCATTATTAATAATGACAAGCTACTTAGGGCGAAATAAATAATTATAATTTGAACTTCCTTATTCATCACATTGTTTCTGAATGCTGCCATGTGATTTTCGAAAAATCTCGAATCGGGTAACTAATAAAGATAGATAAAAAAGATAACTTTAGACTGTCGGACTAAGAAAAGTTTCTACTTTACGTGTAGGACAAAATAAATTTTTCAATTATAATAATAATTTACAAGCTGTTGTGAAAAATTAGGTTGTTTAAAACTTGATTTAATATCAATTTAAAAATCTCGTAATTCCGAATCTTTAGAGTAGAGGACTCGTAAAAAAAATCTTCGAATGTTTAGGACAAAAGTTTTTTCGTGTTTTTCATAAAATAATTAAACGATTAAAATAAAAAATAAAATTATAGTTATTAATCAATATTTTTCCAATACCGACTAAAAATTTTCGAAGCCCCCCTAACTTTATTAGTTAGGTACCCGATTTGAGATTTTTCGAAGATAGAAAAGATGGACGTCAAATAGAAGCTGTTCACGAAATTGTAGTTTGCTATTAATCAAAAAAAGTTTGTTCCTGTGACCACGCTCTATATTACACAGATATATTGCACAGAATGCGGCGTTCTAAATTTATGCATATTACCGAAGGTAAATTGTTGCTTAAATAAATGTTATAAATATCCTTCCTTACTAATATAAATGTAAAAGTATGTTTGGATAGACGAATGGATGTTTGTTACTCTTTCACGCGAGAACAGCTGAACCAATTTGGATGAAATTTGGCACACTTATAGATGATGACCTGGAATAGCCCGGAAAATAAGCTGTTCCAGTGGGACTCACCAAAATATGTAATGTCTCTAATCACTGTTATAATAAAGTAGGCTGCAGGGTCAGTTATAAAATCAAGCATCGACGGCGGTTTTTTCCAGTTGTCGAATATAAAGGTAACCTAACAAACTTACTTCATATTTATGTAATAAGCCGCTTAGGGTTCTAATTTTAAATAAACTACCCATTTACATAACAATGAATTTCAATAATATGCCGCTGCTCACAGATGGCGGGCGTTAAAATGTAATGATGAAGATTAAATAATGCCCGGGCTATTAAATAAATTATGTATTATATTTCGGAATCCCACATTGAATTTTCAACAAATGTAAATGGGAAAACCCATTGAAATAAAAAAGAATTTTCCAAATTGGTTTAGGCGTATTCGAGTCCTATCTAATTCGTCGAAATCTTTTTATATATGTACGTCGGTAAATACATAAAAAAGATTTCGGCGAATTATTAACCTCCTCCAATCTGGAAAGTTGCTTGAAAAGAAGATGTTCTGGATACGTGATACGTGTTGATTTAGGTATATACTTGGAATATTCTGGATTATGTTTCGAATCAATGTTTCAACACTCCATGACCTACGCATCAAACAGTGTCTGACCACATCATTACTCAAGCTTTTAGGATACTGTTTCAAGTTAGGGTCGAAAAATTTTTCTTGGTGTAAATTTAAATAAGTACCATTAACATTTGCCAAGTTAGGAAACATTTATTTGGGCATGATTTCTTATTGATTGCCTATATGCTTATATAATTTTATGTATTTGCTGCTTTGTTATGTTTTCATACCAAAGCAGTAAAATATTTTTGAGTATAGATATAATAAATTGGAACGAAGTTACTTATCGCGCGTTGCGAAAGATGGAAAAAATTAAGACCAAAAGTTGTAACTTTTTTGCTATAGTTGTAAGCCGTGCGACGCGGCGTGCGCGTGTTTCTCTCTCTCTCTCATAAAAGTTGTAAGCCGTGCGGCGCGCGCGTGTTTCTCTGTTTGTCTCTCTCTCTCTCTCTCTCTCCTATAAAAGTTGTAAGCCGTGTGGCGTACGCGTGTTTCTCTGTCTGCCTCTCTCTCTATTACTTCACTAATGAATCATTCACATCAAACGAATTCCTTCACTGATTAATTAAAATAAACTTCGTTCCATCCGGGTGTCCCTTGACACCTCTCAAGTTTTTTTTATAACTTGCTTTGTGTATGTCGACGCGGACCCCTTCTTAAAGAATAGACCATCCGCCGTTCTGCCAGGCAGTTCGTAAAAGGCGACCGATATGTGTCACTACCAACATGACTATTAGGTGGTAGAGTTCCGCTACGTCTTGCCGTGGTATTTATACATAACTATTCCTGCTTCAATAGTGTCAATGCTCGTCATTATCGTGTTCTGGTTTGGAGGGTAAGGTAGCCAGTAAACTTATGCATGTGGCAATGCCATACCGCCTCACGGATGACAACACACCAATAACATTTTTGGTGTCTATAGGCGATTGTTTCTCTTTCCATCAGGAGAGCCATCTGCTTGTGTGCTATCTAGTGGTAAAGAAATGTATTTCTATCATTCAATTATTACCTGAAAGTACCAGAAATAACGTAAAAATGTTTGACGTCCTCAATACAAGCTGCTGAAGTGAGGATGTATTCTTCGTGGATGATGACGCCACCACATAACCAACTTTTATATTCTTGAAATTTTGGATAATTTGGCGGTTGTTTTAAATACACCTGAATAAATATTTTATATCATACTTCTATTCCTAAAAAAGAATTTCTAAAATAAAAGTTCCAGGGTTTTACCCGCATAGATCTTTTTTTTTATATATCATAAGATAGCAAACAAGCAGATGGGTCTCCTGATGGAAAGAGTCAACCATCGCCTATAGACACCAAAGATGTTAATAGTGCGTTGCTATCTTGCGGCGAGGTCTAATACCACATGCATAAGTTTATCGGCTACCTTACCCTCCAAACCGGAACACGACAGCGACAAGCACTGACGCTATTGCGGCAAGAATAGGCAAGGCGGTGGTACCAGGTCCGGGCGAGACAATGCAGAACTCTACCACCTAGTAGCCACGATGGTTGTGACTCGATAGCCAATCGGTCGCCTCTTACGCCCTGCCTGGCAGAACGGCAGTTGCCCTATTCTTCAAAGGAGGCCGGGACCAACACGGCGAGTTCCCGTTCCCGTGGGATTGTCGAGATAAATAAAAACTATCCTGTGTCCTTTTTCGGGTCTCAAACTATCGTTGTACTAAGTTTCACCCAAATTAGTTCATTGATTTAGGCGTGAAGATGAGACAGACAGAGAGACAGAGTTACTTTCGCATTTATAATATTAGTATGGATTACAATTGAAACCAAAAACCGTGTTGGTTCAAGGCCCTTTTAAAAAATAGACCTGGCTTGCTTAGCAATTGTAAAATGCGGACGGCTGATCAAGCGCGCCACTACCATCGTGACAGAGCTCTACAACGTCTTGCCTGGATGTGGTACCGCCTAACCTATACCTGCAGGAACAGCTTTGATACTTGTGTCTGTCATGTTTTGGTTTGCAAGGTAAGGTAGCTTGGTAAATTCAAACATATAGCATTAACATTCTGTCACACAGAACAGAAAGTAATGCATCATTAAAGTTTATAAATAAGTAAACATTTGATCAGTACTTATATGCGTATATAAAAAACGTACTATACAGTGAGTAAAAAACCCCTTTCCTACCCGAAAAATGCATAGGTGAGTCGATGACATTACCAAAAAAAATGAAATAATTCTATATATAAAAGTAAAAATATAATCGAATTTTAAAGTTACCCACCGATTTCGTTAAAATTAAGCGAATATTTTAAACTGAACAACTTTATGTTGATTCAGATGCCTTCAGTTCAAGAGACGATCCGATTAGGGATGCAACACCGCTCATAAAAAATATCAATATCAACATCGATTTTTTCTAAAGTAAAACATCAATGTTTAAAACGTTGAAGTTTATGAACGATACATTGCTGTAGATTGTTTTTGATATTTTTTTATTATTGTGTACTTTTAACTTTATTTCTATGATAAGGTGGTCGTTCACGACAAACTACCATCAAAACAATGGTCGGCTAATACATTGATATTGTATTGAGAGAGCGAATGAAATGCTAGAAATCTACGCTTGTGATCGAGAGAAATATCTGTTCATGTGAGTAGCTGTTGATCATGAACAGGGCGGCAAATGTTTATGTGATAAAACATCGATCGTAAAATATCGCTCAAGAACGATGTATCGTTGATGTTTGGAATTTTAATATCGATGTTAAGAAATTGATGTTTATGAACGATATATCGATGTTTTAAAAATCGATGTATCGTTTGCATCCCTAGACGCGGTCGCAAAGGACTTAATGTCACGGTCGTAGCCAGAGGCAGTAGCACATGAATATACACAAGGTAGGCTTTAATTTTTAAGTTTTCAGCTGATATTTTGTGTTACCATATTATTATTATTTGAAATATAATTTAATTATTTTGATCGCGAAAAATATCTATTAATATTCGAAAATTATTACACACATGTATTATATTATGATTGTATTATGCTACCAACCAGCGCCTTTAACGATCGATCAGAGTTTTTGAAACAATAAAAATGTTATGGTATAAATATGGTATACATAAGCATACTTTATAGTTTACATAGTGTATATATATTTTAATACTGACCTCATACTAGGGACTTCTATAAAACTTAGCATAGAAAAATTTTGACATGACTGGATTAATATTTACCATATAGGGTCTTCCAGATTGTACTTCATTCCCATGTAATATTCTCCTAGACATGTAATTTGTCTCCGATTTATTCAAATTGTTGTTTGGTACACTTTTAGTTGTTGTCAAGACTTCAACTGATATTGTACCTAAAATATTTTAATATATTCTATCTAAAAGAATATCACGTCAGTTCCATTGCAGGTAATGTGAACCTAATGTCAATAGATGTCGCCATGGGCGTACCCAGGATCTGGACCAGAGGGGGGGCAACCGCAACATTTTAAGACTATTTTTATCTTAATATCTACAACAGTAGATAGCAAGTAGAGAGGTAAACAAATTCCAGGGGGGTAGGGGGGGGGGCAAGCATTTGACGTAGTTTTATTAGTACTAAAATGTCGTAGAATACCAAAAAATGATTGGTTGAAAAATTTCGGAGCTTTGTCGAAAAAACACTTTTTTCAAAATTTTTTGTCAACGATTACTCCCAAACGGATAAACCGATTTTGATGCAATTTATGTATTAGACGTAGTTTGTTGAGGAATAGAGCTAATTAGTTTTTGTACTTAATCGGTACATAAATCTGGAAGTTATATTAAAAAAATACTGTTTCACCAAAAAATTTTATGGTGTTTTATCAAAATTTCTCAAAATCTCCTAGACCGAATTGCTTCAAATTTTCAGGAAGTCTAAGTTGAGCGGAATTAAATCGAATGCCATCAACTGCGTTGCGATCGGTCTAGCCGTTCAAAAGTTATGAGATGTTTACATACACACATACACTCACCCACACACACCCACACACACACACACACACACATACATACATACAGACATCCTGACGTCAGCGTGAAAATAATCGGAAAAGATTCCTAGGGCCTCAAAACGTGGACATCTGGTGAAAACTCGAATTTCGAAAATCGGAGTAAAATCAATAACTTCCTTATCTACATACGTAGTGGGAAGTTGAAACGATGATAATCAAAACAATTTTTTCTTCGTTTAAGTATTTCTAAGAGAGCTAGGTACGATTCACAACGACCGGCTCGCATTCACAGCCAATCACATTCCGCGACGGCCGTATGGTTCCGTAGGGCTCCGAAAGGACTTCGACGCAAGTCGATGGAGCCGATTATCTGTTGCAGAATCCGTACAAAGTCGTATGGAGCCGTTGGGAGTCCCTCAGCCATCGTGGAACGTGAATGTAACGGAAATATGAGCTGTAACTAATGTTTACACGTTTTATTTTCTTTTACTGTAAAATACAAGCCGGTCGGTCTGAAACATACCTGAGATGCAACATTAACATCTTTTGATGTTTTTAGGCGATGGTCAGCGGCGGCCTTACCCATTGCGAAGCTCCGGGCGTCTTTGCGAGGCCCTTTGTCCTTCGTGAAAAGTATGTGATGCGGAAGTAGGTCTGGTTGTTTGGTTTAGGTATTTGTCATGTTTGACGAGAAATGGTAAAGTTATACAAATAAATAAAAACTTGAGTTTTAAAATATTTTACATTATAAGATTTACAAAATTAACAAATACAGAGATGATAAACTTTAAAATTGTGTTTACGTTTGTTTCTAAGACTAACTTTTTTAATTAAAGTACAATAATCTAACGAATGAGCTATGTCATTTTCGATTGAAAGAAAGAAAAGGCTGAAAGCCGATCTTGTTTCATCGAATTCAAAAGTTTTAAATAAAAAAATATGGTCAAAAAATCTATACTTCTAAAAATTTTGTTTGAGTGTTTGCGCGAGGCCCCTGCAAGAGCGAGGCCCCGGGCGATTGTCCTGTTGGCCACCCCCCAAGGCCGCCGCTGGCGATGGTTTCTCATTCCAGTAAGCGAGCCATCTGCTTATTTGCTATGTAAAGATAAAAAAAATAAGTTCTTACCTAGAATACAAAAATCCAATGTGAATACCAAACAATAAATATTCCTAGGTAAAAAAATAATGTTCATGATAATTATTTAGGAAAATCCCACTTTGACTGAAATCAAGCATAGGAAAAAATTAAATAATTTCACGGTTTGACTATCAATCACATGAGTTGATTTCTGATGGAATTTATTAAAGAGAAAGAAAATCATTGCGGATGTAGACATTCCTTTACACATTTTAGACTTACCGTTCACAAAAAAAATGTTATTTCAGTATATTTTTAAAAACGCGAAAATTTTCATTTTGTAATAACATTCTTTCTAATGAACAACCTTTCTTGTTATTTAAAATTATGAAGCTGAAAAAATGGGAACGGCTTAAGTTTAATACAAATTATTTTAATATATTGAATTTCACCTCTGTGGTCTAGTGGTCCAGCGTTGGCGTTGACCACATGAGGTCCCGGGTTCGTTTCCCGGGTCGGGCACATAAAAAAAGTGTTTTTTCAGTTTTCTGATAAACACGAAGTTGCCTGGAATTGGAAAGTGTCCGGTTGGCGATAGGCTTGCCACCTATCACATTTGTGGGACCAAGTATCTTCGGCTAATCGTGTGTGCACTTGTTGTACCTCTGCCTACCGCTCCGGGGATACGGGCGTGAAGATACTTCATGTAAATTGATATTTTTTTGCATTTAGAGTTTCATAGTTATTTCTTGGTAGTACACTAGATATTTATGATTAACATGTGTATTCGTGTCATAAGTCATAACTAATTTTGTTTTGATAAATTACATGATTACTTATGTCTTAAAAGAAGAAAATACCCATTCGCTAAAACGCAAATAAATGTTTATTTAACTACAAAATCAATCGGTTAAAAAATTCCGAGGAAATGTCAAAAAATACATTTTTCAAAAATTTGCATCATTGATGAATCATGGACGGATCAACTGATTTTAATCCGATTTACGGTGTTTGACGCATTTTTTATGTCGAAAAGCTGACTAGATTTTAAAATAAATCGGTATATTAGCCTGAAAGTTATTTTAAAAATATGAATTAAGTTTGGTGTAAACACCGTAATTTTAATATTTGAAAAGCTGAAACATTTGAACATTTTTTAGATTTACAATTTTGAAACGGCATTCGACATAGTTTTTTAAGTACTAAAATATTGTATAGGATCAAAAAATGATTGGGTAAATTTTTTTGTAGTTATATCAGAAACTCTTTTCAAAATTTTTCGTCAAAGATAATCCCCGAGCGGATAAGCCGATTTTGATGCAATTTATTCATAAGACGCAGTTTGTTGAGGAATAGAGCTGATTAGAAGAAAAAATCCCAGTTGCACAACTGTCCACCTACATTCACCACATTTTCACCCATACACAAAAGTTGACGCACTCATAGAAGCTTAATCATGCTCATCAACTTAATCATAGAAGCTGCAAACGTGCAGCCTGTGCCCAAGAAAGGCAGTCGTTCCGACCCCTTCAACTATAGGCTAGTTTCAGTTACGTCCATGCTCTGCAAGACTATGGAGCGTGTACTGAATAGCAGGCTAATGGCACACCTAGAAGCGAACGATCTACTCACTGACCGAGTGCCTGACACTGACTGAATGCGAGTTTCGCCGAAATTGGTCCACTGATCTTCTAGCGTATGCCACCTACATCTGGAACGCGGCCATCGAGAAGCATGGTGAAGCACTAGCTGTCTCTCTTGATATCTCGAAGGCGTTTAACAGGGTCTGGCATGGTACGGTCTACCTACTTAACTGGTCTCTGCGCCTGGATATTAGATTTTCTGAGTGGCAGGTCGATAAGAATAGTCGTCGACGGCTCTTCGTCATGGTCTTCTGATGTTACCGAGGGATATTTCCCAATTCTTCACGCCACTCTGTGTAGTCAGTCCAGCCATGTGAGGCCCATGAGGGTAGCCCAGCCAGAAAATCAGGGAACAGAACGGTGACTATGTTAGGTTATACCCCCGACTCTATATGTCTCTACTATTTTTAGTTGAAACTAGTTTATTACACACTTGTACTTTTATTTCACTATTATTATACAGGGTGTCCCAGAACTCAACGTCAAGCCGAAACGGGGTGACAGGATAGATCATAACCATCACGAGAAAAATCAGAAAAAAAAATCTATCCCATGCAGTTTGAAAATTATGGGCATTTTAAGAAAAACCTAGTAAAATGGTCTAACTGTACCATTTTTCGGTTGTTGTGGTTAATTTTTATTATTTTTGTTCATTTAAACTTTGGAACCGTAACCCTAAATAACATCTCGAGAATCACAGTCTAAAATAATGACACAATTACCCCAAGTTTCCTAGAATTTAGACTATTTGTTAAACTATGAATTTAAAATTTTCAAACTTTGTCGACTTTGAAACACCCTCCTTTAAAAAAAATGTACTAGAGTGCCTTGGCAAGTGCCATTAAGAGTTGGCGCATTTAATCAGGATTGTAAAATGGTACAATACTTGTTAGTTTCATACTAAAAAAAACGAGTAAAAAATAAAAACCTCAAGTAACTCGATTTTTGCTAACCCATTTTACTCAGTTAAAATGTTTTTTATTCGCACAAGCCCTTGGTAGGTTTTTATTTTACGGTAAAATGATGAGAGATATGGATAGTGGACATGTTTGCCATGAGCGAGCGAGACAGATAGTGACGCCACTTTTACCAAAGCAACAAAATACTAATAAAATAATGAAAAATGTTGACCTTGTTTTGTTTAGGTTTATTGGAATAAAAGTCAGATTTGAAAATAACATTTTTTATTATAACAAATGTTCAAATTGTTTACCATCAGCTTCAACACACGCCCTACATCTTCTTAAAAAAGATCTACTTATTAGCCGGGCATATCCTCGAGAGTTGATGTCCTCAGCAGCTTGAGAAATTCGTTCACGCAGCTCGGCTACGCTCTCAATGGGCTTAGAATAAACTTTTTCTTTGAGAACGCCCCAATAAAAAAAATCCAGGGGATTTAAATCTGGGGAACGGGCTGGCCACGAGATAGTGCCTGAACGTCCAATCCACCTTCCCGGATAAACTTGGTCAAGGAAATCTCTTACTTGCACTGCGTAATGCGCTGGGCAGCCATCTTGTTGATACCACATGTGGCGACGATCTGTTAGTGGTACGTCCTCTAACAAACTTGGTAAATTTTCTCGTAAAAAATTTAGATAATTCGTGCCATTCAAATTCTCAGGCAGCTCAAAAGGCCCAACAATTTTGCCGTTTAAAATTCCTGTCCACAGGTTAACTTTAAAGCGATATTGGGATCGGTCTTCTCGCATTAAATGTGGATTCTCCACATGCCACTCATGAAAATTGTGTAAGTTTATGTAGCCATCTTTTTTAAATGTAGATTCATCTGACCAGAGAATTTTTTGGATGAATTGGGGATTTTCATTATGCCTCTGTAGCATTGTTCTACAAAATGAAATCCTTTCAGGATAATCTCGAGGGAGAAGACTTTGAACTCGTTGTACGTGAAACGGATGCATTTCAGCTCTTTGTAAAATACGATGTGCTGTGCTTTTGGGTATTCCCGTTCTTTCTTCAATTCCACGAACGGAAATACTTGGGTCATCTGCGACCTTTTCCAACACTTCTTCTTCGTAAGGAAAGCGAGGTCTATCTCCAGCCCGTATTTGATTCGGAAAATGGCCGCCCTCTGTGAGTGAACGGTGCACAAACACGCGGTGATCCGGATAGCGCTCTAAATTTGGATATCTTTCACGATAAAGTCTAGCGGCGGCACTTGCATTGCATCTGCATTCCCCATAAATGAGATGCATGTTCGCATATTCTTGTGAAGTGTAGCGCGTAGGCATAGTGATGACAAGGATGTCAACACAAAAGTCCAATTCCAAAAGAGAGAAGCCAAAGTTGCCGGTATGTAATCAACAAGTCCAATTCACAAAAATCCAAGTCCAAAAAGAAAAGCCAAAGTTGTCAGTACTAAATTAACACAAGCGAATACGGAAAGGTGCGCAGTAGACGAATGAGCGAAATGTACTAACTGGTGTCAGACTGGCAGCGTAGCTATTTGCTTGGTATGGCGTCTGTATCTGTTTCATTCGCACTCGTTTAAACGACGCATCTCCGTCTCACTGCGTGGCGTCACTATCTGTCTCGCTCGCTCATGGCAAACATGTCCAGTATCTGTTTCATTCGCACTCGTTTAAACGACGCATCTCCGTCTCACTGCGTGGCGTCACTATCTGTCTCGCTCGCTCATGGCAAACATGTCCACTATCCATCTCTCTCATCATTTTGCCGTAAAATAAAGAATCTACTAAAGGCTTGTGCGAATAAAAAACATTTTAACTGAGTAAAATGGGTTAGCAAAAATCGGGTTACTTGAGGTTTTTATTTTTTACTCGTTTTTTTTAGTATGAAACTAACAAGTATTGTACCATTTTACAATCCTGATTAAATGCGCCAACTCTTAATGGCACTTGCCAAGGCACTCTAGTACATTTTTTTTAAAGGAGGGTGTTTCAAAATCGACAAAGTTTGAAAATTTTAAATTCATAGTTTAACAAATAGTCTAAATTCTAGGAAACTTGGGGTAATTGTGTCATTATTTTAGACTGTGATTCTCGAGATGTTATTTAGGGTTACGGTTCCAAAGTTTAAATGAACAAAAATAATAAAAATTAACCACAATAACCGAAAAATGGTACAGTTAGACCAAATTTCTAGGTTTTTCTTAAAATGCCCATAATTTTCAAACTGCATGGGATAGATTTTTTTTCTGATTTTTCTCGTGATGGTTATGATCTATCCTGTCACCCCGTTTCGGCTTGACGTTGAGTTCTGGGACAACCTGTATACTAAATTATTTGGTTTTATCGGCCGGTTTCGCTTTTTAAAGCATCTTCAGCATTTTCTCTACTATATTAGTCTGAGCGCGCGGTATGTTTAACCGATTCATTATATAATAAGGATAAGTTTGTTAAATTTTTCTTTCCGTTTAACAGTATAATTGAATTGTTATGTTTTATGATTTCAAGTTGTTCTCATATCCTTAACTCCAATCCCTTGTCAAATGTATGGATGACCCCGTGTTGGTAAGAATAGACCATCAGCCGTTCTGCCAGGCAGTTTGTAAGAGGCGAACAATTGGCTATGCTAGTCACTTCCATCGTGGCTAGCTATACCTAGCTAGTTCTGCACTGTCTCGCCCGGGTCTGAAGCACTGCCTGACCTATTCCTGCCGCAATAGCGTCAGTCCTTGTCACTATCGTATTCCGGTTCGTAGCCGGTAAACATATAATGCAAGTGGTATCAACACCTCACCTTACGGATAGCCACGCACCAATAACATCTTTGGTATCTAAAGGCGACGGTTGTTTCTTTCCATCAGGATACCCATCTGCTTGTTTGCTATCTTATGATATAAAAAATTATTTCAAAAGAATGATATTTAGCTGTTAAGCTATGTCTGGTCTCTTTACTGCGTTTTCCAAATTGAGACTTATCGGTATGGAAATTTAACTAATTTCACTTTTAATTACATTTCCGCAAAGTAACGCCTAAATAAATAAACAACTGTTATATGTATAATTTGATTTAAATCTTATACATTTTAATTCCTAGTTATCTCATATTTATAGTACAAGATTTGATTTCTGATTGCAGTTTCTCAGCTGCTTATTAGCAGGAATTATCGAGATATTTTTACTATCATCAAAATGTAACATAGAAATATAAATGGGCTTACTATTAGCCCTTGTGTAAGACCACAATTTCATAATGATATTTGTAGTTGTATAGTTACCATAGTCTATTTGCTTGGGTATGTGGTACCGACCGCCGTTTCTATTTCTGCCGCAATAGCCTCATCGACGCTTGTCATTTTCATGTTCCATTTTGAAGGGTAAGGTAGCCGGTAGAATTCCCTATTTCAGCCCTTAAAGGGCTGATTTTTGAAAAAAATATATAGCTTTTGTTCTTCACTGGATTTTCATTTATCTCCACACAAAATTTCGTTAAAATCGGTTCAGTTGTTTAGCAGTGAAAGCGTAACAGACAGACTTTCGCATTTATAATATTGTATAGTAATTGTATATAAATTCTTATTCCAAATATACAACGTATAAGTGACGGTGTACCGAAAAATTAGGAAAACATGCAATTTTTACGTTCTAGTCATAGTGGACATTCTTTTTTTTTATGGGAAATGCAAAATTTGAGTTTTATAATTTTTTTGATATTCTCACGGCACGCAAAGTAAAGCGTACATTGCTCGGACTCGTTAAGCCTGCGAAATTCTCAAACCAGCTGATTTTATTGCTACGTATGTGGCGAATAATACATTGCTTATTTTGTGTTTTAACTTAAATTTCACTATTTTTTAGAATAAGCACTGTAAAATTAGAATAAAAAAATATAAAAAGGTAAAAAATTCAATAAAAAAAATCAAAAATTTTCAGTACAAATTTCCAACGGTTTTCGTCTTAGAATCATGATTCAAATCCATGGTTTCGATTTTCGTTAAACCGCCACTAACGTATATGAAAGGTACCTATAGTATGGCTCAATTTAAACTAGGCATTGCACATTTCATGCATAACTGGTTATATCACTCGTTATTAAATAATTCACGTGTTACACCAGTTATACCCATCCAAACCGTCCGTTATATATAACGTGTTATATATAAGAGCGTGATTTAATTTCATGCGGGCGAAGCTACTATTTATCAGTGTCAGTAGATGTACAATAATTATTGTACGCGTACCATAATTTCTTGAATTTTTCGACCTTCAATCTTAAGCGTACAATCTTGACAAAAAGTAGAATAATTTCGAATAATAGCTATTTTCTATATAAAAAAATTATAAAGCTATTTTTTTAAAACATAAAATTTTATCCCGCCATAAATGCCGGGTAAATGTTTACTGATAAAAATCGCTCTCTGACTCTTACAAATCTAACCTCTCCTTCCCCGTTACAACTTCATTGTTTACTTACATTTGCACATACATTTTCAATAAATAATGTCTTAAAATAGAAATCAAATATAACTTTATAAGTGTACAATAATTTTCTTAAAAGTACAATAATTTTACAGCTCTGGCTCAATAATAATTTATCCCGGATCTGCTAACACTGCTACTTATGCTTATAATTCGCAGAAATCCATCGTGCGAAAGAGACAAGCAACAAAATTTGAGCAGCATCGTGCCATCAGCTAGAAGAGAAAATATGTTTAATAGGTTATTTCAATTTACTAATTGTTTATAAATAGTAATTACTGCGCGGCGATATAACATACGGAATAAAATGCATCCACTGTAACAATAATCGTCACTCATAAATATAACGGTCGTCATTTATCACCATATAACAGTAATAAAAAACAAATAACTTCACGACGTGATAGTGAAATAAAAGTAGCTATAATTCACTTCGCTATGTATAACTGTTATACTATAACATACGAACCAAATGGCAAATACGAGCCAAAACAAAACGCCATTCGGGGGATCCTCGTGTGTTCTCGGGAAATCCCCTAGCTACTGTCGGTGCCCTCAGTGGATTCTTGGTGAATTGACATAAAGTTTATTATGCTATGTACAAGTTCATTGCAAAACAGTCCACGAATTAAATGGATACGCTATTAAAGACGATTTCTTAGTTTGTCAGTGTAGCTTGTAATTACACACAGAAATACAGAGTTGTACTAACCGATGAAATAAAATCACATAAGGGGTAATTTTTTTAAACCGTGTTATCTCATTTGTACGATAAAATAGTACAAGATGGTTTATTTCTATTTTTTCACGATGTAATATATAAATAATAATAAATAATAATAAATATTCACGGGACCAATTACACTTACTGATCTAATCCCAAAGCTTGTGCTTTGGGTGTTAGTCAACGATACTAATACATAGAAATACATATATAAATACTAGAATATATTTAATAAACACCCAAACCCGGAAATACAAACATTTATGCTCATCACACAAATGCTTGTCCCTGTCGAGGATCGAACCCGAGCCCCGTCGATTTCGTAGTCAGGGTTGCTAACCACTCGACCAACAGGGCGGTCAAATAAAAAATATATCTACAAATGTATGACATTTTTGACAGCGATGGGAGCGTTTACTCATATGCGCGGCGACAGGTTTCCTTCCCAATGGCGTGTCTATTAGTATTCATGTGGTCTGTCACTCTGTGAAACAGTCATTTCGCGGTTGTGTAAATTGAGGCTAAGTATATAGTATGGATGTGTTTGTAAAGGATTAATTAAAACAAACATCTTTTAATCATAGTATATATACGTCAAAATATATACGTCAAAATTTTGCATCGGTGATGTTTGTAAAAGTAACTGGTTGGCTAGTTATGGCTTTCCGAGATAAATATTTACTGAAATTTAGATACTGAGTGTCTTCTAATACTATGCTCCTGAGATTCGCGCTACTAGATTCAGATTTTGATCTTAGTGAACTGAAAAAAAAAATGCTTTTAAACACTAAAGTACAGGAACACGAAACATTTTTTAGATCATAAGATAGCAAACAAGCAGATGGGTCACTCTGGAAAGAGTCAACCATCGCCTATAGACACCAAACATTGCGTTTTTGAAGTTTACTCCTTAAGAATCGGTTTTTTGATATAAGGCGCCCGGTATGAGAAAAATGTGAGGAATAAAATCTACTGAACGAATGACCTCGTTACGTTTTTGGTGCGCAACTTTCTAATTTTGTGCGAACAGCCCCCCAAGACAAGTGGCATCAACGCTAGGAGAATAGAAAACAAAATGTATGGATTTGACATAAGCTGTTGATACGAGCGTAAACGAATTTGTAATTGGTAGCCAAGTGTCATTCGTGAAACGAAACGTTATATTGTATCGATCATCTTTGATCAATTTCATACAAAACCTTAGCCAAGTGGCACTTTTGACAAGCAAAATTGGTGATCCAATGATTAGCGAACGCTAGAACCCTGTAAATTACGCTAAAAATGGTGGATAATCACTATTATTTAATCAGCTGTTCTAAATCGTGGATAATATCTGTTAGAATTTTTGATAATTTTAAAGTAAAATGAACGCAAATTGCCATAATTTAAGAGTCCTAACCTAACTAGGGGGTTTTCAATACATTTTCTTTTTTTAAGTCGCAGACGCCTTTGTAATGAATTTCGGTTTTCATCCCCTAACTCCACGGGGAATTAACTCAGAGCAAAGTGACCTTGACAAAAGTTGGTGTCCCTTACCCCCTCCACGTAATGGTGCAACAAAAAAGGGGTGTTATATAGGGTTGAAATCCATCAAAATTTTTCTAAGTCCTGCGCACGCTCTGACCGCCAACCGAGCTCTCTGTTCATTCTAATATAACGCATTGGCGTCATTTCGACCAAATTGGTAGCCAAGTGGATTATGGCTTGTTTAACGTTCGTTCCATACGAACTTTACGAATTATATCGAATATTGTCTCTGAATTGAATATAATAAAAATAAGAACAGAGTCGCTATATCTGATTCAATTTTGATTGTATGTACCGCGTGAGTGCGAATAAGATAAAATATACTATCTTTTCTTCTTAATTACTGTCATGCCGTAAGTTTCTATATAGCTAACATGTTAATTGAACTCTGTCAGTACTACGGACTACCAATTTAAAGAGTTATAAAATTAAATACTGTCACCAAGATTTATGTATTTATCTTCATTGCTATCAAATTTGATTGTTTTAACATATTTTAAGTAAATCCTCTTTACCTACCTTACAAGTGAACGTAGAATTGTGCAAAATGTTATCGATAGTCACCTTTTAAAACTTATGTTTCAGATTTATGAAAGCTGATGATAAATTTATTATTAAAAATGAACAAAAATATGCAAAACTGAACATATAAAACTTCTTTTTTACGTATTTTTTGGCATACATATTTACAGAAATGTAAAATTGATCGAAATCTATTGCTACACTGAAAAATAAACTATCTTTCTTTTGTTTCATTAAATTTACAAAATACAAGGGTTGTAACAAGAATATAGTGTTTATAACTTGAACTTATAGTGTCTGTAAAATATTTAAAGACAAAATATTATATTTATCATCATTAAGACATTGTCAGCATTTTGCAAACCTATCACTACTTACAATGTGTCTAGGCAGTTCGTTAGAAGCGAACAATTGGGTAAACGAGTCACTAGTATTGTGGCTTCTAAGTGGTAGGGTTCTGCATTGTCTCGCCCGGGTCTAATACCACTGACCCACCTATTTCTGCAGCAATAGCAACAGTGCTTGTTACTGTCGTGTTCCGGTTTGGAGGGTAAGGTAGCCGGTAAATGTATGCATGTGACATTAATACCCCCCCCCCGCCCGCCACAAGGATATCAAAGCACCATTAATAATGTGCCACCAAAAGCCTTCTTAATTTGCGTTAATCTTACTTTAAAATTATCAAAAATTCTCACAGATGTTATCCACGCTTTAGAACAGCTGATTAAATAATAGTGATCAACCGCCATTTTAAGCGTAATCTGCAGGGTTCTAGCGTTCGCTGATTATCGAATAATTCGCTACTATTTTGCTTGTCAAAAGTGCCACTTGGCTACGGTCTTGTACGAAAATTGACAAAAATGATCGATGCAATATAACGTTTCGTTTCACGAATGACACTTGGCTACCAATTACAAATTCGTTTACGCTCGTGTCAACAGCTTATGACAAATCCATAAATTTCTCTTTCTATTGTACTAACGTTGATGCCACATCTTGGGGGGCAAGTCTTTTTTGCTTTTAATGCACTTTTCATATAAATAAAACTTATAACCTCGGTGAAAATAATACTTCAAAGTGACGTTTACCGTCAATTCAGAGACAATATTCGATATAATTCGTAAAGTTCGTATGGAACGAACGTTGAACAAGCCATGATCCACTTGGCTACCAATTTGGCCTAAATATCGCCAAAGCGTAATATTTGAATAGTTACTGAGCGTTTGCCACTTGTCTAGGGGGGCAGTGCAGCTAGATCGTGCGTTTTTTTTGCGTCTGTTTTGACAATCGTACTTAAGGAGTAAACTCCAGTCATGCGTCGAAACTGACACACATTTTTTTTATCTTGTGGCGAGGTCTAATGCCACATGCATAAGTTTACCGGCTGCCTTACACTCCAAACTGGAACACGAAAGTTACTAGCACTGACGCTATTGCGGCAGGAATATGTAAGGCGGTGGTACCAGAGTCCAGATTGTGACGAGCCCAGGCAGGACTATACCACCTAGTAGCCACGATAGTGACTCACATTATCGATCGGTCGTCTTTTACAACCTTTCTAGTAAAACGGCAATTGGCCTATCAAAGGAGCCCGGGACCAACACGGGGAACATTGTAAACTTATTTATAAAACAAGTACTTACTTACTCTGTATTGGTACGAGACCCCGTTGTAGAACATCTGCCGTTCTGCCAGGCAGTTCGTAAAAGGCGAACGATTGGCTATATATACGTGTCATTACTAGCCTACTAGTGATGAAAATTGCCGGCAATATTCCCAAAGTTGCCAAAACTGCCACGAATGTTTCTAAACTTGCCTAGAAACATTCGTGGCAGTAACTTTTTATCAAAATAAACAGTGTTTTTTTATATATCATAAGATAGCAAACAAGCAGATGGTTCTCCTGATGGAAAGAGTCAACCGTCGCCTATAGACACCAAAGATGTTAATGGTGCGCTGCTATCTTGTGGCGAGGTCTAATGCCACATGCATAAGTTTACCTGTTACCTTACCCTCCAAACCGGACTATTTACACTTTTCTTGCCAATGTTACCGGCAAGCTTAGAAACTTTCGTGGCAGTCTTAGCAACTTTGGGAATATTGCCGGCAATTTTCATCACTAGTCGCTACCATTGTGACTACTAGGTGGTAGAGTTCTGCATTGTCTCGTCCGTGTCTGAGCTCTGATACTACTACTTTGTCTGTTCCTGCCGTGACATCATTAGTTTAGTCGTGTTCCAATTTGGAGGGTAAGATAGCCAATAAACTTATGCCTGTGGCACTAAGATCACGCGATAGGATAGCAAAGAACTATTAACATATCTGGTATCCACAGGCGATGGTTCTCTTTCTATCAGGAGAGCCTTCTGCTTTTTAGCTATCTTAAGATGCTGATCGACGGGCTAGCCTATACTGCGGTCTTAATGGTCTAATAGTCCTTTGTATGAAAGTTTGTGCGAAAATCTTTATGGTTTACATGTTATTCTAGTATGTCGTGCATACAGTGGGTGCTCTAGCAGGCGATGCTGAGCGGGTCGGCTAGTTTGTGTTATAAAAATGCACATGAGACGCCGCGCGTCAAAGTGTCGTTAGAGTCAAGCAAATTGCATAAAACAGATTTGTACATTACCTAATACAAATAAAGATGAATCTATAAATATAAAAATGAACCCCTATTTTTACTCGTCACGTTACTTAAGAATGGCATTAGCGATTACATTAATCTTTTTTTAAAATGTTTTCTAATTGTTTGGTTCTTAAATTAAATAAAAATAAGATGATTGCGCAAAAACTTGACAGGACAAAGTCTGTCGGGACACCTAGTATGTTATAAAGTTTAAAAAATATGACACGTCGTCGCTTTGCTTCGACTCTGCGATAATGTGAGCTGAACTTAAGGTAGCCGGTACATTATTGCATGCGATGTCATTAAACCATCGCTACATGAATGGAAATGTGCCAGTGCCATCTTTGGTATATTTAGACGATGACGATTTAGACGATTTATTACTCTTTCTGCAATCAGTGGCATTTACTTGTTTGTATTCTGTGATAGAAATGGGTTGTGTATCAGTTGACTAGAAAGTTGGAAACGTTATTACCCAGAGTATGGATCAGTCCAATTAAAATCTTTTTTAATAGTTTTGTTAGATCTTAGCAATCGACGGCATGTTGATCTGAAACAAAAAACACATTTTTTTTTATATCATAAGAAAGCAAACAAGCAGATGGGTCTCTTAATGGAAAGAGTCAACCATCGCCTATAAACACCAAATATGTTAATGTTGTGTTGCTATCTTGTGGCGAGGTCTAATGCCACATGCATAAGTTTACCGGCTACCTTACCCTCCAAACCGGAACACGACAATGACAAGCACTGACGCTAAGTATAAGTATAACACGACAGTGACAAGCACTGACGCTATGAATAGTAAGGCGGTGGTACCAGACCCAGGCGAGACAATGTAGAATTCTACCACCTAGTAGTCACGATGGCAGTGACCCATCACGATGGCACGATGGCATAGCTAATTGGTCGCCTTTTACGACCTGCCTGGCCGAATGGCAGTTGGTTTATTCTTCAAAGGAGCCCGGAACCAACACGGGGAAAATACATAGTAGGAGTAGGCTTACAAGGTGCCGCGAATTTTTAATTTTAAGGGTTACCCCATATATTGAGCTAAAAATTTAGAAACCCGTAATTAGAAAAATCGAATATGGGAGAAATACGGGAGCTTTACTTAAACCTTCCGTATTGTTAAAAATTCTGTCTATCTCCGTTTAGTGGCGAGCTCGGCTAAACATGAGTGTTCTTTAGAACCCACAGACCACACAAATACTAATTGATACGGTATTGGGTGCAAAATGCGTAGCCGCTCATATGAGCAAATGTATGTAAATGTTAAACGCTTGTAGATATATTATATCGTGAAAAAATAGAAATATGCCATATTGTCCTATTTTATCATGTGGAATAAAAAGCTAAGGCTCAAGGAATACCTCTGCACTGATTTTATTTTATCGATAAGTATTATAACTCTATATATCTCTGTGTAAATGCAAGTGACGTTGACAATCTAAGAAATCGCCTTGAATGGCGTATTCAGTTTAATCGGTGGTCTAATCAGCCGCGGTTGTTTGACTTTGAATTCATTAGTTTGCACGTTTGTAAGTCATTTTTAACACATTTCACGAAAGGAAGATCTTTTTAAAACTGTTAACCTGTAACAAGTAATATAGAATTTTTAATATTAAAGATTTTGCAATAAATAATGCCACATTAATTGCCTCCATTAAAAAGTCTAACCCCATTTTTTTGGTACTGGCTACCTTTAACTCGAGAACTGGCAGGTGGCAATCCTAAGTAGGACTCTCGGTCAAGAAAATATAAACGGATTTGTCCATCAAATCGCTTTGCGACTGATGGAAATATTCGTGTTCCGTAGTATATAATATGGAGATGTCGCTTGTGATTGCTAGAAATATATATTTTTAATATACATATGTAGGATCAAACGAAACAGGGTGATAGTTGGGATTATTATAGGTAAGTTTTTTAATACAAGTTCACTTTTTGGTAGTACATTTTTTACAGTAAGGTTCTAAAATTAAAAATAATTTTATAATGAGACTTAAAAGTAATCGAAAAAGGTGCCAATACTCATAAATCATGGTACCCACTATCATAAAAGCACTTTGGTAGTATTGATACACTCCCTAGAAGCAACAAACACCATTTATTGTTGTCGTCAAAAACCCTAAAATAGTCGTCACTTCTAAGAAGATTAAGATTGAGCTCTGCCGTAGAGATATTTTAATTGCAAATAATCGCAACTTTCGCCCTGATTCGTTTGATCCACGATTTTTTGTCCACCCTGTATATGAAGTCCATAGGTTTATGATTAATTAAAGTAATGTGTATTTTAATATGTAGATATATTTGTATTTTTTATATTGTATGCAGTTAAGTAGTTAGTTGTAAGGGTTTGTATCTTATTTTGCTGTCAAAAGATATAAGAATTAATAAGTTTTACCCTTTTTCTTTTTCAATTGCGCAGCTTATCATAAATCTGTTTGTCCAAACGCTGGTATAGAGGAAGGGACCATGGCATCTTTTAGTAATGTTAGCGGTCATGCAGGCGGACACTACTCCGATGATAATGGTCCCTGAACCATGGCCTACGACTAGTGGCCCGCCATGATCATTCTACAAATTAAAAATGACAAAATATAAATGTAGAAATTTATGTTTTATCCCCGGACGATATCAATTAATCTTTATTTATCGCCGATATTCGATCCCCGACGGGGACAAGCATTTGTGTGATGAGCATAAATGTTTGTATTTCCGGGTTTGGGTGTTTATTATATATATTCTGGTATTTATATATGTATTTCTATGTATTAGTATCGTTGACTAACACCCATAACACAAGCAAATATTTGCTTACTTTGGGGTTAGATCAGTAAGTGTAATTTGTCCCGTGAATATTTATTTATTATTTTATTTATTGGAACGAAGTTCCTTACGGCAGGCTTGGAGGGGATAGGGATTTTGCTGCGCGACCGAACTGAAAAAAATGTGATAGTAAAACCGTAAGAAAAATGCGTGGAATAAAAGCGTTAAATGAGACGTGCGCATGCGCGACAGTCGCGTACACAAGCGAGTAGTGCCGTTTAGCCGAAGGAAGTTCGTTCCTACCTGGTGTCCCGCGACACCACATCATTTTTTATTTGTTATTGAGATTTTTCTCAAACGCACCTTAGTAGCAGCTTTTTCCCCATTTGGTCTGCGCTGCTTTTAAGAATAGATCACCTGCCGTTCTATTAGGCAGTTCGTAAAAGGCGTAAGATTGGCTCTGGGAGTCTATAAGTGGTAGAGATCTGCATTGACTCGCACGGGGCTGTTACCACCGCTTTTAACCTGTTCCTGCTGCAAGAGCGTTAGTGCTTCTCACTGTCGTGTTCTGGTTTGAAGGGTAAGGTAGTTGGTAAACTATACAAGTGGCACCTCGCCATTCAGATAGCAATTCACCATTGACACCTTTGGTGTCTGTCTATAGGCGATGGTTGTCTCTTTCTATCGAGAACGTCATCTGCTTGTTTGCTATCTTCTATCTAAGGCAGCCATGAGGACCGACAGGAGTACCCGACAGGAGTAAAAGCTATATTTAAAAGCATATATTTGCTATAGTGAAATCTACTGCGTTTATAATACACTATTTTTTGAACATGGTTTTATCGGTGTATAGTATAGCTATAGATATAATAATAAAATAATAATAATCAGCGTGCATTGGCATATCATATTTCATACTTCACTGGTTATATCACTGGTTATTTATATAATTCAATATATCACCACCACCAGCTACCTTACCCTCCAAACCGGAACACGACAGTGACTAGCACTGACGCTATTGCGACAGGATTAGGTAAGGCGGTGGTACCAGACCCAGTCGCGCCGATGCAGAACTCTACCACCTTGTAGTCACGATGATAGTGACGCGCATAGCCAATTGGTCGCCTTTTACGACCTGCCTGACAGAACGGCAGTTGGCCTATTCTTCAAAAATTGGAAGAATGACTTGATATAGAGTTATTTATACGATTACAATTTATAAGTGATTAGTAAAGTGAAAAAACATAAGACTGAAAAAAAATCTCTTTTCTAGCTGGTGGCACGTTGTGGCTCAAATGCTTGTAACGTGTGAATCCCGTTACCTAATAATTCGTTATAATGTTCGGACAAAATAACCTTTGCATTTAGTATAGTCAATTGAGACTGTTAAATTTTGAGTTGTCATGAACACACCCTTAAATGGCATAGATATAATTTACGGATGGCATCACTTTGTCAATGTCATAACGTCAAATTCTTTCTCCTGGCTTTTCTGTCAAAATGTAATTCAGCTAAGTTTTGTCTAAAATATTTAAAACTTTTAAAAATAGATAATGGGCATAGTTTCGCCTAAATTTAGTCGGAAAACTTGAAAGACAGCACTGCAAGATGCGTGCTATATAAATTTCAAATAATGGTAAGAGTTTACTATTTTATCAAAAATGTGATATTTCTTCATACACGTATTCAACACCTATCTGAAAATATACTTGGGAAATGAAAAAGGGGACGTTAAAGATCGCCTAGAATGAGTACCCCCATTATGCCGAGCACGATCGGAGAGATATCCACGGACACCATCTGACACATTAAAAATTTCTGTTCCCAATTTCAAGTCAATCGGGGCAGAAGTTTCGGTGCATAATATGAATGTGACAGACGTAATATACGTAATATGTGAAATTTTAAAAGGGTTTCGTTTCTTCATTTGAGGTACGGAACCCTTAATAATATACATACGTGATAACTTCATTTAACATAGTATTTTATCACTACATAGTACAAAACAAAGTCGCTTTCTCTGTCTGTCTACCTCCCCCTCGCCTGTTTACCCTACCACCTCTTCCTCTCTATCTCCCCACTTCCTTATCTCTTCCTTTCTCTATCTCCACTTCGTCAGATACCGCTTCCCACTCCCCATATCTCCCCATATCCCTACCCATTTCCTATTTTCTCTATCTCCTCCTTCCCCTATCTCCTCTTTCCTCCAGCTATTTCACCTATCGCCTCCCCTTTATTCATAACACTGTTATAACATTATCTCCCGCTCCTTCTGTTTACCTCTTCCATCCCCCACCCCTCTCCCCTATCACTACACTACCTCCCCTCTTCTTCTATCTCCCCCGCCCATTCCCTATATCACCCCTTTCGTTTATTCCAAGGCGAACGCGGCTAAAAGCAGTGTTCTATCTGCTTTATTTTAATTACCTCACAGAACCCTCCAGAAGCTTGTTTATACCTCCTGGCTGAATTGAAATGCGATGAAGAATGTAATTCAAGTAATTCTGGCTCCACTATATACCTTCGTGTATCAGCTTCCTTTTCATCTGATTCTTCATCTGAATAAACTAGCTCTTTGCATCTTATTTCGTTTTCCTGCAATGGTTTAATTTATTCTAAAATTTTATTTAACATACAAACTTAAAAAGCGCTGAACGAAAAATAATCACTAACCTTTGTCTTTTATAGAGTGTGCAAAAAACTCCTATCCGACCCGCAAACTCATTGTTTTGAAGCCTTATACAATCATATATATGCTATTATTTTGTAGATAGATACATTTTCGTCGATCAAAATAATTAATCTTAAATGATATTTCGAATCATAAGAATCGAATGAGATCGATTGAAAGTGGCCACACAAAATGCCGGACAAAAAATGCCAACAGGCAGACGCGGTTACGAGGCTTCGGCGTCCACTTAGGTATAATTTACACCACTGGCTTGCATCAACCCGCGCCGGGATGTATACGCATGCTGCGGAAGCCGTACGCGCGCTGCCGAATCCGTACGTCACGTACGCGGAATGACTCGAGTTACTGCACTGCTGCTCTCTATTCACATTCCGCGACGCCGATATGGCTCTGAACGGACTCCGACTCTCGCAGAGTCCGCACGGAGCCCTACAAAGCCGTACGGAATAGTTCAGAGCCGTTGAGAACCGTTCAGTCGTCGTGGAACGTGAATGTAACAGAAATATAGACTGCAAATCCTGCATCCTTCTTTTCCGCATTGTAAGTTGTGGCCCGAGCCGATCGGTCTGAATTGTACCTTACCTTACCTGAGTGAGTGTTTTACAGTTTAAAATATTTGCAAAATTTTAGCGAAATCGGAGGTTAACATAATATATTACGCCGCTTTCGAGTCGGACAGGGTTTTTATATAAGCTGTGGCAACCCTAAAGTAGATAATATATTTTCTCCATGCGACGCCTTCTCTCTCGGTTCTACTTGCCAATATACAGACGCATACAATCACACATACGTAAATCATTTAATGGGCAAGAGTTTCTAGTCCAATGTCGATGTTATTCTTCAAGCAATCAGCTATAGCCATTTCGATTAATAAATTGTTTAATTTCACTCGCATCTAGATTACTCCTGTGCTTGACGAAAGGTGGATAGCTTAAACCTGAACGTTCTTACCACTTGACAGTTTTGTCCGCCCAATGTCTGCAAGTAGTGGGCACTTAATTAACTATTAGCAACTGAAGATAAGTTAATGGAAGTTAATGTGTACGCTAACAATTTTAAACTTATTAAGTTATTCCATTAATCGAAATGATAACTTCGTCAAAAGGTGGGTTGACTCTCGCAGAGTCCGCACGGAGCCCTACAAAGCCGTACGGAATAGTTCAGAGCCGTTGAGAACCGTTCAGTCGTCGTGGAACGTGAATGTAACAGAAATATAGACTGCAAATCCTGCATCCTTCTTTTCCGCATTGTAAGTTGTGGCCCGAGCCGATCGGTCTGAATTGTACCTTACCTTACCTGAGTGAGTGTTTTACAGTTTAAAATATTTGCAAAATTTTAGCGAAATCGGAGGTTAACATAATATATTACGCCGCTTTCGAGTCGGACAGGGTTTTTATATAAGCTGTGGCAACCCTAAAGTAGATAATATATTTTCTCCATGCGACGCCTTCTCTCTCGGTTCTACTTGCCAATATACAGACGCATACAATCACACATACGTAAATCATTTAATGGGCAAGAGTTTCTAGTCCAATGTCGATGTTATTCTTCAAGCAATCAGCTATAGCCATTTCGATTAATAAATTGTTTAATTTCACTCGCATCTAGATTACTCCTGTGCTTGACGAAAGGTGGATAGCTTAAACCTGAACGTTCTTACCACTTGACAGTTTTGTCCGCCCAATGTCTGCAAGTAGTGGGCACTTAATTAACTATTAGCAACTGAAGATAAGTTAATGGAAGTTAATGTGTACGCTAACAATTTTAAACTTATTAAGTTATTCCATTAATCGAAATGATAACTTCGTCAAAAGGTGGGTTGACAGTTTTGGGCGCAACATTGTCTTATAGTAGAGAGTATACAAACCCTGCAGTCTCGACTCATAGCGTCAGTATCGATGCCATCTTTGCCACATATCATACTCTGATCGATCACGTAGTGATAACGTTCCGGCCATCTTTTTTTGCAATTCTTCTTTGATAATATTACCACATCCGTTTCTAAAATCGTCGGTGAATTTTCTTTACCCTGTGTATAAAATGAACACGATGTTAGCTTTCCTGTCCGTTTAAGATAAAATGTGGTGGGTAAAAAAGAAATTCCACTTAGCGCGGTGCCCGACACACTCTTTACCATTTATCACTAAATGCACATAGATGTATAAAACGGTACATATCTATACGAAATTAACATTTTTTACAATGTTTGTTTGTCTATTTGATCCAGTTAATAAGCTAATAAGCGGCTGGATCGATTTTGACGGGACTTTCACTGGTAGATAGCTGATGTAATAAAGAATAACTTAAGCTACTTTTATTTTAGATATTTTTTCACGCGGATGAAGTCTAGGGCACAGCTAGTGGAAAATAAGAGCTAAAATTTCCATGCTTTTTTTAAATCGATTTTTCAAGTCAGTCAGACCTCAGAAGTCAAAACTAGGCCATTTATGAATAAATTTTGAAAATTCTTTAATTATTGGTATCATTAAAATAATAATAATAATAATAATATCGGCGGACAAATTACTCGAATAGATCTATAAATAATCTATTTATTTATTCTAGCCTCAATGTAAGCAAATTATTTGCTTGTATTATGGGTGTGAGTCAATGATACTAATACATAGAAATACACATATAAATACTGTAACATACATAAGAAACACCCAACCCCAGAAATACAAACATCTATGCTCATCACACAAGTGTTTATCGTTGTCGGGAATCGAACCCGAGCCCCAACGATTTGTGATTAGGGTGGCTAATCACTCGACCAACGGGGCGGTAAATCACTTAAAGGAGATTGACCGTTTTGGACCAAACGCTGCCCAAGCAAGGAAACACTTTTATTTGTTTCTTAACATGACTAGATATCAAAAAAAAAAATAATAAAAAAAATCGTTCCACGGAATTATAAATAAATAAATCCTAGACATCTCACACCAACTATTTAGTCCATGTAATACGAACTATGATCTGATTACAGGGAAAACGGAAATAATAAATAAATAAGAATGTAAACAAGTAGCAACAAGTCTTATCTAATGAATTTTAGTCCTTTAAGTTTTAATATTTTGTTATTTTTTGAACATTTACGAGGTTTTCGTTAAAACATATAGGATCCTACTTATTCTAGCTCCCGAGACTGACCCTGGATCTCGCTTGTCTAATAAACGAGATCAATCATGGGCTTGGTTCCATTGAACATTATTGCTGCTCATGTTTTACTGGACGAAGAACAATCGGTAGTTGTGCCCACGTTATGTGCCTAGTTTGGTTTTTGGGGTGGGCTAGGCACCAAGACGTTATGAGACGCCCTGCTTTATTTTTAGATACAATAACCTTAGACGACAATGATGATGACGATTGATTATGTTAGTGCGCCTACAAAAGGTGTTACATTTTTTTCCCAAATAAATCAATTGTTTGTAATATACCGTCTTTTATTTTAAAAATAAGCTGTTAGTTATGATTTTTGTTAATGTAAGACTTCTATATTCAATATTTTTTTTCTCAAAACTCCTCGGATAGATTTTGAAGCGTTCTGGGTTACAGTCGTTACAGACAAGGCGGCATTTGGTCCAACGTCCATACATAGATGGTCAATGTCCTTTGGTATAGATTTGAAACCGGCTTACAGGGATACAGGAAATCGGAAGATTTGATGAAAAGCTTCTTGCAGTTTTAAATTATTTTCTTAATTTTTCCCTTACCATGTATGTTTCCGATTGCTTTGTGTCATCGAAGGCGTTCATTTTTGGTTTCCCGTCCTGTGTGATAAATATTTTTAGCATATAGGTAGGTACTTAATTAAAAGAAAGTTTATATATTATTTTTTTATGTCATAAGATAACAAACAAGCAGATCGCTTTCCTGATGGAAAGAGAATTATATATAGCATTTGCGATCCGTGTGGCGGGATGGCAATGTCACATGCATAAGTTTACGGCTACCTTATCCTCCAAACTGGAACACGACAACGAAAAACATTAACTATTGCGGCAGGAATAAGGGCGGTGGTACCAAATACCCGGGCGAGACTTTGCAGAATTCTATTACCTAATAGTCACGATGTTAATGGCACATATAACTAATTGGTCGCCTTTTACGACCTGCCTGGCAGAACGGCGGTTGGTCTATTCTACAAAGAGCCCGGACCAGCAAAGAGGAGCCCGTACGAACACAGGGGACACGTTATCACGTACCTGTGATCAAGTGGTACTTAAGTGTAGATACACAAAGTCTAAGACTAAGTTTCCGATGTCGGACAAATAATTTAATTAAAATAAGTATCATCATGCCCGGTTTTCTGTAGTATGTAGTATGCGGGGTAGGCAGAGTAAACTAAACGTCTATAGACTTTTCATTTTAACACGATTCACCGGTTTGTCGGTTGGAGAGATGAGTTGTGATCTCCATGGTCTCATTTTACCGACCAATTATCGACTATTTTTAGGGACAACCGTGATCAACGGCTTTATATGCTCATCCGAGGCGTGGGAGTGGTTACACCACCGAGACTCCGAGCTGCTATTCAGATTTTTGATTTTCGAGATCTCTTATTGAGATCTCGAAAATCAAATCACTTATGCCTGACCTCCGGGAATCGAACCCAGGACCTCATGATCTGAGCCGAATAGGCTAACCTCTAGACCACGGGGCAGTCAATAATTAAGTAATTTAACAAGTTAATTTAACAGTTAAAATTATTTTAAATTTTCCCCGGCGTACGTTTGCCGACCTCAACGGAGATACAGGCACGTTATTTACTTATTTACGAGTAAATGTTAAGATGATAGATATGATTCGTTATCTAAAGATTTTAAAGATATTTATGATGCTTTGATATTGTCGGGCTATGACATAGAACTATTTTCTACTATATGATGTAAATTGTCATCCAAAAATGATATATGTAGGCATAACTTGTTGATTTCAAATTGTTTTAAGATGCTTAATATTCTTGGGCTAGGATATAAATTATCATAGATGTAAAAGGTAGCCATCATCTATAGATTTTACAGATGTTTATGATCCTTTGATATTCTCAGGCTAGAGAATAATTAAGCGAAGTTAATAGATGTGAAAAGTAGCCGAAATCTATATATGTACCTATTGAAAGATACTATGATGATTTGATATCCTCGGGCTTGGATGTAAATTATCTTGCGAAGATAATAGTTGTAAGTCATAGCCATCATCTACAAAATTTAAAGATGTTAATGATAATTTAATTTTATCAATGCTAGGTGTAAATTATCATACAAAAATAATAGATGTGAGAGGTAGCCGTCATCTATAGATTTCAAAGATGTTTATGATGTTTTAATTTTGTCAATGCTAGGATGTAAATTATTATGCGAAGATAATAGATGTAAAAGGTAGCCGTCATCTATAGATTTCAAAGATGTTTATGGTACTTTAATTTTGTCAATGCTAGGATGTAAATTATTATGCGAAGATAATAGATGTAAAAGGTAGCCGTCATCTATAGATTTCAAAGATGTTCTTGGTGCTTTAATTTTGTCAATGCTAGCATATAAATTATCATGCGAAGATAACAGATGAGAGAGGTAGCCACCATCTACAGATTACAAAGATGTTAATGATGCTTTAATGTTGTCAACGTTAGGATATCAATTATCAAGCGAAGATATTAGACGCGAGAGGAGCCGTCATCTACAGGTTTCAAAAATGTTACTGATGCTTAAATTTAAGGCTATATAAATTATCATGCAGAGATGACATATATGAGACTTAGCCGTCATCTAAAGATTTCACAGCCATTTGTGATGCTTTCATATCCTCCGAGCGAAGATGCGAATATCCCATGTTGGTTTCGGCCCTTTAAAAAAAATAATTGGAGAAAGTGAGTGACAAAAACTTCATGAGAAAGGCGGCAGAGTTCTGCAGCATTTATTTCAAATTAGAAGACTATTGTAGCAGAATAATTAAGGCGATGATACTTTCCTTGCTAGATTGAGCCCCTTTTATATGACAGACCAACTGTTATTCTGCGGCGTATTTTATAAAAGAGGAATGATAGGCCAATTGTGACACTGTCATCGTGATTACTATTTGGAAGAGTGCCGCAAGGCCTAGCTTGGTACCACCGCTTTACCTGTTACTCGGGGTTCTCTAGTTTAAAACGAATAAAAAAACATACATCGCTAAATGCTTCTGTGGTACCCCATCCTGCAGTAGAGGCTACACGACCAGATGCTTCCAAGTCTTTGCTGTGGTTGTTATATGACACCATTTGCGGGATAAAATCACAACCTCGAATTCGTTTCTCGAAGTTAAATTCATCTTCCACTTTAACAACGGCGATGTCATTGATCATCCAACGGATGTTGTCGTATTGATAACCGTCAAATTCATAATCTGAAAGAAATAAAATTAATTGATGTCCTTTGCAAACGCCATACACAAATAAAATCAGTTATCTGAAATTTTGAGGTATCAAACATAAAAAATACAACCGAATGTAAAACTTCCTCATTTATGAAGTCGGTTGGTTTTTTTTATATAAGTATTATATGGATAGCATATAAGCAAATGGGTTTGCTGTTGAAAAGAGTCAACCATTAGACACCAAAGATGTTAATGGTGCGTTCAGCGTTGCTATCTTGTGGAGAGATCTAATACCATATGCATAAGTTTACCAGCTATCTTACCCTTCAAACCGGAACACGACAGAGTCAAGCACTGACGCTATTGCAGCAGGAATATATAAGGCGGTGGTACCAGACCCGGGCGAGACAATTCAGAACTCTACCACCTAGTAGCCACGTAGTGTCTCTCATAGCCAATCGGTCGCCTTTTACGACCTGCCTGGCAGAACGGTAGTTGGCCTATTCTTCAAAGGATCCAGCCCAACACGGGGAAAATAAAAAATAACGATTACCTTTAGGAACGCACTTCCAAACGGCCTTTTTGCCTCCATTTTTGATGCATTCATCGCTGGTGCCAACGGGGTACCATCTAAAATAATTTTACAATTAATAAAAAAAATGCAATCTCATCGGTTCTATTGCGGCGTAAGTAGAGTGACTTAATCATAATAATATATTTAGTTTTTCTTATGATAAAAATATTTTTATTAGGATAATAAACAAACTGATAGTTTTTGTAACGGTAAGAGAGAACCATCGACTGAACAGAAATGGAGTTTCACTAAACGTTAACGATGAAAAATATATTTTTTTTTATAGAAGAGGGGGCAAACGAGTAGGAGGTGCACCTGATGGTAAGTGATCACCGCCGCCCATGGACATCCGCAATACCAGAGGTCTTGCAGTTGCGTTGCCGGCCTTTTAAGAATGAGTAAGCTCTTTTCTTGAAGGCCCCCAAGTCGTATCCGTTTGGAAACACCCCTGCCGGTAATTGGTTCCACAACAAAGTAGTGCGAGGCAAAAAGTGTCGAGAGAAACGCACAGTTGTGGATTTCCAGACATCGAGATGGTGAGGATGGAATTTCAAATTTTGATTGTCGATGTCCGATGATGGAATTCGGCGGCAGGAATTAATCCAAATAACTCGTCGGATATAGCAAGATTTATATTTTTCATCGTTGGCACTCGGTGAAAACATATTGATTTTCTTAGATTATTATTAATAAGTTCTGACACTGTTTCACTACTACAATATACTTGTTTTAAAGCTTACCGACAATCTATAATAATATTAAAAATGCGAAAGTTTGGATGTGTGGATGGATCATCTATCCATTTGGATAATTAATATATACATATTACCCGAATCGATCTGACCCCAAAGTAAGCAAAGTATTTATTTGTGTTATGGGTGTTAGTCAACGATACTAATACATAGATATACATATATAAATACTCTTAAATACTTATTAAACACCCATACCCAGAAACACAAACGTCTATGCTCATTACATAAATGTTTGACCCTGTCGGAAATCGAGCCCCATCCATTCGCAGTTAGATTCGCTAACCACTCGACCAAAGGATGAATGGTTGTTACTCAATCACGCATAAACCACTGAACGGATTTTAATAAAATTTGGCAAACAAGTAGATAATGACTTGGAATAATACACAGGCAACTTTTTTCATCCGAAAAAATTAGGTGATCCTGCAGGATGTGCCAAAAACTTACAATGCGATGCGCTGCACGCTGCAGCTAGTAATAACTAAAGGCGATAGCTTTTTACAGATGACAATCTATACAGTGTGTAAAGAAAACGCTGTCCGATCGTCAGAGGCATTATTTGGTAGCTTAATACAAACACTTTTGTGTCATTATTTTATGGATATTGATACATAAATTGTCAAAATATATATTTTTTTATTTATTTAACCATTTATTGTACACAAATAACAAAAGTAAAACTAAAGACAAAATTAGTACAAAAGGCAAGCTTATCTCTAAAGCAATTTCTTCCAGCAAGCCCAAAATAAGAGAAAAAAAACATAAGGTAGAAAAACACGTGTACAAAACTATAGAACAAAGAAAACAAAATACAAAGAAACTTAACTACTAAACTAATACAACTCTTATGACTACTTACTATGTCTACAAACTAAACAAACTATGAAATGGATAAGTAGTGCTGTTTCAGGCGACTCTTAAATATTTGCTTGATTTAAGGGGAAGTTGCGCAAATTTAGTACTAAAATGAGGTACTTTAAAATGTGATTTATTTTTAATTTTAATAAATTTTTTTTTAATATTGTCATTGACCTGCCTATATACCTCTTTCGGGTCACTAAATTTGTGTGGAAAAGACTAAAACAAAAGAAGCCTAAATTACTCCTTATTATATCAGCTATCTGCCAATGAAAGTCCCGTCAAAATCGGCGCAGCCGTGTCAGAGATTAGCCGGAACAAACAGACAAACAAAAATAGTAAAAAAAAATATTATAATATATGTACCGTGTATAAATAAATCCATATGCATTTAGCAAAATGTGGTTATTTTAATATTACAAACAGACACTCTAATTTTATTTATCTGTTTAGATATAGATGTTTGTTATCTCAGAACTCGGCCATTTATGAAATGATTTTGATAATTCTTTGTTCAGGAGAGCATACTTTCCGTTTTGTTCTATTAACAGGCGAATATTAGATGCATGTTTCCAAAGATACTGAAAATCTAAAATCAAATGTTGCAGATTGCTTGAGTTTTAACCACGGATAAAATGGATACGCCTTTCAAGACAATTTCTTGGTTTATCAGTGTAGCTTGCATTCACACAAAAATGCAGAGTTGTACTTTTTTACACACAAACATTTACACACAAAAATGCAAATTTTGACCGCCTCGTTGGTCGAGTGGTTAGCGACCCTGACTACGCAATCAACGGGGCTCGGGCTCGATTCCTGACGGGGACAAGCATTTGTGTGATGAGCATAAATGTTTGTATTTCCGGATTTGGATGTTTTTAAATATATTTCATTATTTATATATGTATTTCTATGTATTATTATCGTTGACTTAACACCCATAACACAAGCAAATTATTTGCTTACATTGGGGTTAGATCATTAAGTGTAATTTGTCCCGTGAATATTTATTATTATTATTTATTATTATATTTATTATACTATTTACCAATGAAATAAAATCACTCCAAGAGTAATTTTTAAACCTTGTCACCTTATTCGGTAGGTACAATAAAACAGTATTTATACATGGTTTATCTTTATTTTTCACAATATAACACAACCTACAATTGTACGACATTTTCGACAGTAATAGGAGCGTTTGCTCATATAAGCGGCAACACGTTTCCTTCCCAATGGCATGTCTATTACTATTTATGTGGTCTGTGGTTTTAACCATGGTTATTGTCTTTGTGTGTATAATAGGCCACTAAGAGTAAATCGTGGAGAAGAAAAAACATAGAGATAAAAAACTGAAATATTTATTATAAAAGGATTAATAATATTTTTAAGATATAAATTCGACAAAAATTAAGTCACATGACAGTAAACGCATATCTGTAAGTGTTACGTCACACTGTGGTAAAACGTCACCTTGGTATTGCCATTTTCATAGAAACCACAGAGTATGTAATGTAGATATAATCACAGCGCGATGTTATTAGCAAGTACGCCATGATAGTCGCTTTTTCGCGGTCATAGAATAATAACGCATAGAAACCGAGTCGACCCGCGCAATATTAAGCCATTTCAAAGAAGCCTGAAAAGGCCTCTTACGTTCGCCGGCCCCTCAGGCATGCGACACGTGCCACGCGGAGTACAGCTCTCGCAATTTCAAAAAATGTGAGTTACTGTGTGGTGAAATGCTGTCACCGTGCTTCACAAAAGCGTATTTAGGACTTGAAGATAACATTTTACCGATAAAAACTACTTGGCATCGGATATTTTTGTATAAAATCCAAACAAATAAATCATAAATATCTAAGTAGAACGATATTCAAAATGTTGCCAGCCAAAGGGAAAAATATTCTACCACGTATTTGTTTTTACCTATTTTCATTATAATTAATAATATGTGTATTCCTATTTTATGTGCGATATTACATAGCCTGGACTTTGCTTTTGCATAAAAAATAGTTTTTAAGTGTTGAGACTCACCCATTATACTGACACAAATATTACAAATCCGTTTGTCAGACCAATATTATGAAGCATTTATTCGTATATAATGAGGACTTTTAGAAGACAAAAAAAATGTTCCAACTAGCATTCTACAGTACCCGGCGATAAATATTGCACATCGAACTTTGGAAAGAGACAATCGGATAATTTCGGCTTCGTAGAGCGTTATCTCTGTCGCACAAAATACAAACAGTCCGGTACCTATTAGGAGCTGTTAAAACAAGTATGATTTGCTTCTTTTGATATTTTTATTCTTTGTATAAAATACACTAATTTTTCTATAAGTGATGGCTTTAGGTTGGGGTAAAATAAAATAAAAAAACATTTTTAAAAACCTTAACCTTAATTAGAAACCTTTACGAGGTCAGTCACGTGAAATTATCTACAATGTTTATAAATACTTTGTAAGCGAAGCTGATAGATTTAAAAAAAAAGTAGATGAAAATGTAAGTTGTTATTTTAAGAAGATTCAAGAGCGAGTTGCAAATGCCACTGGAATTTCAAGAAGAACTTTGAACAATATATTAAACGAAGTCAGTACTGAAACACATTCGACTGAAATTAAGTTCAGCACTCCAAAAAAAGGGAGACCAAAAAAGCAATTTCGTTTGGATATGGACGATTTTGATTACGATGTTGTTCGAAGAATGGTGTATGATTTTCACTTACGATTTAATGAACTGCCAACAATAAAATCATTAAAAGCTAAGTTATCTGAAGCTATTAATTACAATGGGTCTGAAAAAACGTTGAGAAAAATACTTCATGACATGGGATTTCAGTTCACTAAAATGGAAGATAATCGAAAAATTCTAATGGAAAAGCACGACGTTAGTCTCAAACGAATGGAATACCTTGATAAAATACGCAAATTTCGCGAAACAGGAAAAAATATCGTCTACATGGATGAGTCATATATACATGCATCCCACACTAAAGGGAAATCTTGGAGTGACGATAAGAAAAAAGGAGTAAAAAAGCCAATTTCAAAAGGTCAACGTTTGATAATAGTTCATGCGGGAAATGAAAAAGGCTTTGTACCCGGTGCTTTTTTAACGTATAAATCGGACGGACACTACAGGTGACTATCACAATGAAATGAATAACGATAACTATGAGAAATGGCTGGTTAACCAATTAATCCCAAATATACCCAGTGATTCTGTTCTAGTTATCGACAACGCACCCTATCACAACAAGTATGTTGAGAGACCCCCCAACTCAAACACCATTAAACGGGAAATGATCAACTGGTTAAACAGACATGAAATTCCAGTTGATCCAAAATTAACAAAAACCCAGATTTACGCTATTATATGTCAGCACAAGGAGAGGTATACAGAGTTTTCTGTGGACAAAATACTTGCCGAACATGGGCACACTGTGTTGCGATTGCCACCATATCATCCGGATTTTAATCCAATTGAAAATATATGGTCTCAACTGAAAGGCTATGTAGCCTCTAGAAATGTGGGTATGAACTTAACTACAGTAAAAACATTATTGACTGAAAAAGTAAACATGATCGGCGCTGAAGAGTGGAAAAAGGTTTGCGATCATGCAATCAAATGTGAGAATGAATATAGAAGCATTCAACACAGTTTAGACAATTACACTGATAGATTAGTAATAAATACGGCTGATAGTGACAGTGATATTGACCTCTTTGAGAGCACAGATAGTGAAATGGAAGTAATTGAGAATTAGAATTATTATTATTTTTATTGCAATGTCTCATTTTAGCAATAGGTATAATGGTGTTTATTATGTACACTAAAGCTGTAATGTTCCAAAATAATTAAATACGTAAACATCATGTAAAAATGTTTTTTTATTTTATTTTACCCCAACCTAAAGCCATCACTTATAGAAAAATTAGTGTATTTTATACAAAGAATAAAAATATCAAAAGAAGCAAATCATACTTGTTTTAACAGCTCCTAATAGGTACCGGACTGTTTGTATTTTGTGCGACAGAGATAACGCTCTACGAAGCCGAAATTAGCCGATTGTCTCTTTCCAAAGGTCGATGTGCAATATTTATCGCCGGGTACTGTAGATGCCATAGTGACCATCAGAAAAAAACTCTGTAACTACCAAAGTCATTTTTTTAAAATTTTCTTATTAAATAATATGCCATCGTACTGCATTATTTCGTATTGCTTAGTGTCAAGTAGTTTTATTAGCGATATTTTCTACTTTTATCCACGAAAACATGTAGGGTAACGTGCCCTAAAATCGGTCTGCGCCTAATGTCGACCTCCTAATATGTTTATACTGATAATTAAGCTAATATTCCACATAACTTTTAAGAACGCGGGCAAGACTTCATACATCGTTTTTTAATTATTATCTTAAAGTTTAATGTGTTTCTTAAGATTCTATATCAACTGCTTAATTTATCCGCATTTAATAAATATTTTTTTAACTTGGGGAATAGTAGTTAAATAAAGTTAGAATTTAGGTAAGGTTAACGTAAGCAATCAGTTCTCTCCTTAGTAGTCTTTATTTGATACTTATAATGAAAATTATAATATATAAACTTATTGCTGTTTTAATGAAAATGTAAATTAAGTTTTATACAATGATAACACTTAAATTTGATGATAGAATTCAATCAAATTAAAGTCTCAATATTTTTTATATAATTGTTCCTAGCGATATATTTTATTTAATTGATTTAACAATCGTAGAAAATTATTCTAGTTTTATTCTAATAGTGAAAAATAAAACTTTGAATATCAAGTGCCTTTAAATTGTTTCCTTTCTTTGACTACAACTTAATAAAAATAAGTACCCTAAAATAGTTATATTGAAGATTATTTGATATAGACAAAAAATAATTTATATAAATCGTTTTATTTAAAAAAATATCACAATATTGAATATTTAATGCTCATTTCTCTTAATTTTGAGGACCAGCAAGTAACGATCCAATGTAATTTTTACATATCAAATTTTTTCTGCGTAGTTTTAAAGAGACTAAAATATCAATTTATTTCATTTATTTTATGTCTCAAAGAAAGAGACTCAATCATTAAAATTGGTGACCATTTAGATTTTTTCTTTTACAGTTTTTATCAAATTAAAAAGATCATTTAAATACATACCATAAAAAATTGAGGGCATATTATGTTTACAAAAGTTATTTAATAAAATTGAAGTAAATTTTAATGCAAAGTCAATACCTTATTTCAATTTCAAACATCCTTTACTGGCTAACATTAGAGAAAAATGGGGCTGAAATTAGGGAAAAATTGACCGACAATAGAAAAGAAACCAGGATAGAGAGGGTCAATCATTTAAAACTTAACACGTTTACATATTTTTATTTCGTTGTTGAAATCAATTCGAAACATCAATAGTGTAAAATTTAAATACTGATTAACACGAAAAAGAAAATTAATATTTTCTTCCCGATAACGGTTTAAGCCTAATAGGGTCCGAAAGTTATGTATTTGGTTAGGTGGCCGAAATTTGGCTATTTTACCCTATAAATTTCTACATCACTGAGATTAATTTTAATATTTAAAATTTTAAATAAATAATTTGATTATTAAGTATACATATTTTCGTGTCACAATTTGCACAAAAATAAAAAAAACCCAAGGTGAAATAGCTTTGGAACGTAGAATTATAACACGTAGAAACCGAGTGGGCCGCGATGTTTTAAGCCATTTCAAAGTAGCCTTAAAAGGCAAGCTGCCACTTGCTCAAAAGTCGGCTATCTACAAGATATACATCCGCCCCCGGCTCACATATGCCGCTCCTGCCTGGTTCCAACTTTTGAGCAAGACCAACAAGAAGAACATTGAAGCTACACAAAGTAAATGCCTGAGGAAGATCACTGACGCTCCTCGGTATGTAAGGAACTCAGTCATCTACAGAGACCTTCACATGCCGACGGTTGAAGAGTTTGTCATCCAACTCTCCAAAACGATGTACGAAAGAACCCAAGAATCCAACCACGAACATATTCGAGGCCTTGCCCCCTGGAAATCTACTCCTTGGGACAGAAAACCATATCCGCGGGATATCCTCACACCTGATGCGGGGGGTATAACCTGATAAAGCCGCCGCTTTCGCTGCTGGTCGCCTGCCGGGCTTCCCACCAGCGGGTTCCACCCAGAGCGGCTGACCTGCGCGGAGCGGCGTGAAGAATTGGGAAAGTACCCCCCGGTCTACCAGAAAGACCATCACTCCCAAGGGTAGTAAGCACAATAACCGTTGCATATTCATGTAACGCGTGGAATATCACGGGCAGGGGGCATAGCCCCGGAACCGTTTCCCCGCCTCCTCATCCAGGGGACGCGAGAAGACCACGACGACCTTAAAAGGCTACGCATGCGCTTGCCGTCCGCTCAGAATCGCGATACATGTCATACGGAGTGCAGGTCTCGCAATTCGAAAAAAATATGACTTACTGTGTTGTTAAAGGCAAAAAAAGACAAATAAAATAAATGCTGAATTATCAAAAAGTACCCTCGAGCTAAACTATTTTCATAAGACTTAGTATAAATAATAGTTAAAGCAAATACAATAATTAATTTTCTTAACATTAAGGTCTAACTAAAAATATCGTGCGCAATTTTTTTTCCACAACTAGCAACTGTATAGTGATAAGTTAAGTGTTTCAAATTGTCTATTTTTAGTCGATTTACATAACAGAAAAATTATAAATTGTAAGTATTTACCTGTGAAATGTTCACTTTTTTTGTTTTTCTAAGGTGTTAAAACACTTCTTTATAATGCAATAAGTCATTTCGAATTATTTTTCGTAAACTGTGTCCGATATAACCTGATCTTATTAAGCATTGACAACTCGCAAAACGAATTGAGCCGTTTCTGGTTCAGTTTTATTTACTCGTTTTTTGTGGTTTCTAGGCGTTATTATTCTAAGATCAGAACCAAAACAGTTGCGGACGCTATGTGGTGCTCAAGTCGTGCACAGAGCCAATAGTAGCCAATATAGTACGTTTAGCTTAAAACATTTAAATTTTTTAAGTTGATTTAAATAAATACTTGATTAATAAGCATCTTATTAATTTTTACCTTAAAACGTTCGTCTATAACGTAAGTATTGTTTCTGCTTGCCCACCCATTTGCTAATTTTCAAGATAGTTTAAGGTTTAGAACCATGGCAAGATTTGTATGAAAGTTAAAATAAAAAAGGTTCCAAGGTAATAGCTTTGAACAAACATACATACACATACACGCACACAGACATACACATAATAACACACAAGTATTTGCCAAGCAATGTATTTCAAACATTTGTATGATATAGGATAATATATTAGAAGATACATATCAATAAGGTTTTTTTTTGTAAGAATTACTTCAATCACTGTTTTTATAACTTAAATAACGTAAATTCGTATTGACCATATTTTTTATTTACGCTCGGTGCCGGTTGGTTACCGCTGTTTAATTACTGAAATTTAAAAAAAAATCTTGAGAACCTCTAAAACATTTTCCTGTAATTCTACTCATTTTACCTCACCAGAATAAAAATTGTAAGTTCTAAATTTTCTATATGACTAATAATACTATTGGAAAGACAGACAATCTTTATTTCAGTGAGGTAAAAATATTTTAAATCACAAATAAAAGCACAAAAGCTAAAAAATATAAGGTTAAATAGCTTTGGAATCATCTTGAGAACATCTAGAATATTTCCCGGCATTTAACATATTTTACCTAACCGAATAAAAAGTGTAAGTTTCAAGTTTATACTAAATGATTAATAATGCTATAGTATGAAAGATTATTTGTATACCGGTCAGGTAGATATATTTTAAATACCGTCTTGGGAAAATATTTATTTACTTGCAACACTATTCGAGTCTTTGGAGTCTTTGTGTGCGTGACGACGCAAGTGATTACACGAAGCTTACACGGACATTGACACGGTTTTGGCCTAAAATATGAACGAAGCGTTGAATGCAATTATCCCTCTAAGCGTTATTACTCTATGTTCGCGGTATATTTTAATTTTAATTTTAAAATGCGAAATTTGTATTAAAAATGTACGCATTAAAATAAATAGTTTTTCCTGAATATATATAATAAAGTTAACGATTAAACAGTTTTTTAAATTAAGCCAACTAGATTATTATGTTAAAATACAATAAAAGTTTGACGATGTTCGAACAAGCAAAACAATTATGATGTAATTGTGAAACAGTGCAAGTTTATTCTACGAAAATAATCCAATTGACTTGTTCCTAATCATCTAAAGAAAAAATCAAAAGTACAGTGTCACAAATTTATCTGTTTAGTAGTTGATGGCGCTAGTGAGACGTGTACGGTTGTTATTTAAGAATTTTACAATGAAAAACTGACGGCGGAATCATATTTCACACGTTTGTGGAAAATTCGTTAAGAATCGCGGCCGACGAGCGCCAGATTCCCGCTATTGTTGGTGTTATTGAATCATTTGGGTTAGGTTAATTCGCGGTAGTTAAAATTCCCTGAATTTCGATTTAGTGAAACGGGTTTTCAATAAATTGTGTTTTCAGCGAATTGTTCTTAATGAATTGTTTTCGATGAACTGTTTGCGACGAATTTTCTGCGAACTAGTTTCACAATTTTGCGATTTCCATTTTGTTTACTGAATAGATAAGTTGGTGGCACTGTAATGTGACATTACTTGGTAGTTCCAGATATGACATAAAATCGTTCCACATTCTCAATGCAAGCCGCTGAAGTGAGGATATACTGAGGATGTATAATAGCTCCCCCACACAGCCAGTTCGGATCGTTTGGTGGTTGGTCTGCTGTGGTCGCTGGGCGGAGATACACCTGAAATATTACTGGATTATTAGTGCTGCCGTTGCCAGTCCTAATAATCTTACAGGATTTTTTTACATCATAGGTTAACAAATAAACAAATGGGTATCCTGATGGGAAGAAATAACCATCACCTAGAGACAACAAAGATAATAATGCGTTGCTATGCTATGCGTCAATTGTATATGCGTTGAAATGCCACATGCAAAGTTCACCGGCTACCTTACCCTCAACTTGGAGTAGAGACGAGCATTGACGCTATCGTCAATGTTATGAATTTGGATATATTCGCTAGCAGGCTATGTCACTATAATATAATATTCATTTATGCACAAATATTGTGTTTGTTGTGCGTATTGGGTACTAGTGATGTGCCGAGTATGATTTGATTCGGGTACGCCGGATTCGATTCCGTTACTCGAGTCAGGAAGAATCGGTTCGTACTCGTTAACTCGATTCTATTTATGCGAGTCCAACTGACTCGAGTCGAGTATTCGAGTTTGGTTAACTCGCTCGTACTTGCAATCTGTTTACTTATGCAATGAAGTATCTAATAATACAAACAAGTTTTGTGTCAGCAGTTATTGTGAGTACTGAGTTTTACTGAGTGAATTTATATAATTGTTTATTAATACTGGGAGTGAAGTGATTTGATTGTAATTAACTTTATTACAGAATGGTGCCGAAAACTACCTCAGGTGTATGGAAGTGTTTTGAGAAAGTGGACGGCAATAAAATAAAGTGCAAAAACTGTGGCTCCGTATTTAAAGATTTCAAAAGCACCTAAAAAAATTCATCCTATTATTTACTCGACTCAGATTGACCCCCCCCCCCTCCCCGCTCAAAGTGATTCCGATTTATTATTCGATTCGATTATCAAACATAGAATTCGAGTACTGGTCTCTATATAAACTGACTCGAGTCGACTCGATGCACCAAAATAGCGACTCGGCACATCACTATTAGCTACGTGCTTCTTCACGTTGACACGGCAATATGAATTGAGATAAATCTGCTAATAGGCTATCTTGCTATAAAATGATGTTCATGAATACGCAAGTTTGCGTATCGTTTGAGTTAATTAGAGGTATATTATTATGTTGATTATTTCTTTACGTTGACACGACGCTATATATATTTTCCTAATAGGCTATCTTTTTTTTATATAGTTAGATAGCAAATAAGCAGATGGCTCTCCTGATGGAAAGAGTCAACCATCGCCTATAGACACCAAAGATGTTAATGATGCGTTGCTTTCTTCTGGCGAGGTCTAATGATACATTCATAAGTTTACCGACTACCTTACCCTCCAAACCGGAACACGACAGCGACAAGCACTGACGCTATTGCGGCAGGAATAGGCAAGGCGGTGGTACCAGACCCGGGCGAGACAATGCAGAACTCTACCACCTAGTAGCCACGATGTTAGTGACTCGATAGCCAATCGGTCGCCTTTTATGACTTGCCTGGCAGAAAGGCAGTTGGCCTATTCTTCAAAGGATGTCGGGACCAACACGGCGAAAAGGTTTATGAGATAGAGCCTGGTGACAGACAGATAGACAGACAACGGAGGCTTAGTAATAGAGTTCCGTTTTACCTTTAAGGTACGGAACTCTATAAAAACGAATATAGATGAAATTTGGCATTTATGTTAGTCTAGCCGGATATTTAACAGATATTCACAAAAAGAACGCACAGCAAGTTTCTCGGCGCAACTATTTTCACCAATATTATAAAAACAGAGTGCTAAGTGTGAGTTTTTCTTTTCGCATTCGATCGTGAGCGCGTTTCGAGTTTATTAGGAATTTGTATGTGATTTGTACAGCGCCACCTAGTGGTAAACTGGTTTCTCACGTTTACCACTAGGTGGCGCTGTACAAATCACATACAAATTCCTAGTAAACTCGAAACGCGCTCACGATCGAATGCGAAGAGAAAAACTCACACTTAGCACTCAGAAGTTTGCGTGTGGTTGTAAGTTTGTGTGTGTGTGTGTGTCTTTGCGTTGAAGCGGCAAGACTAGTTAGGATGAAAATTGCTATCAAGACAGTCCATGTTTTGATTTGACCCAAATTTTTATCCCGAAAATTTCGTTTTCCGTTGTATCCCAAAATGAGAGGTTATGGACAACTAGACCTTCGATTGGAGCGGAGTTCCTTTCGTTATATCTGAGATTGTGACTTAAAGAAGGTGGTAAACTGAACCGACGAGTTAAAAAAATAACTAACGAGTTATTTGTATCAAAACTTCGATACATGACCAGCGAGCAAGACGCATGTTCACTGTTGCATGGTTATAATTTTCTTTATTATATCAATGAGAAAGATATTTAAACTTTAATATTATTAAATACAAGCTGCGGCATGCAGCCTGCTGCATTATAAAAGTCTTTGACGAATCCCGCGGAATCGCCTTATTTATCCGGGATAAAAAGTAGCATGTGTGCTATTTTTGGTCATCATCTACCTGTGTGCCAAATTTTTATTCAAATCCGTTCAGTAGTTTTTGTATGATTGAGTAACAAACATCCATCCATCCAAACATCGCATTCGCAACATTCGCATTTATAATATTAATCTATACATATAATAAAGTCGTAGGAAAATCAAAACTGTACATTGAATATTTTTCTAAAAGAATACTAAGTCAAAGTCAAAGTCAAAACATTTTTATTCAAACTATCCTTTACAGGCACTTTTGACGAGTCAACATTTTTTGAGTTACTACCGGATCGGAAACGCGGCCACACACTGAGAAGAACCGGCAGAAGAAACTCAGCGGGCTTGTCTTTTTTTGTGCATATACATTTTTTTTAAACATGTTTTTACAATTACAATGTATTTATGAAAAATATATTATAATTACTATGAGACTGCTATGAGAGTGCTATGAGGAGACTGCTATGAGGATGACAATTAATCCCATGCCTTATTATCATCCAAATATTCAGATATTTTATAATAACCTTTTTTACAAAGTTTAATTTGATACATTTTTAAATTTGTGTATTGGTAGATCTTTAATAGCATTTGGAAGTTTATTGTAAAAGCGTATAGATCGCCCCATAAAAGAGTTACTTATTCTGTGGAGACGTGATACATTCAGAGCAAGATTGTTTTTGTTCCTTGTGTTTACATTATGTACATCACTATTTTTCCTAAATGAAGAAATATTTTTACGAATATACATCAAGTTTTCAAATATAAACTGTGATGGTACGGTTAAAATATTAATTTCTTTAAATTTTTCTTTTAGGGAATCTCGTGGACTGAGATTGTAAATAGCTCTTACAGCTCTTTTTTGTAAAACAAAGATTGTATTTATATCAGCGGAATTTCCCCATAGTGGAATCCCATAAGACATAATACTGTGAAAATAACTAAAATACAGAATTTTTGCAGTGTCTACGTCACTAATCTGTCTCATTTTTTTAACTGCAAATGCTGCTGAACTCAGTCTACTCGTTAATTTGTCGATATGTGGTCCCCACTGTAGTTTTTTCTATCGTAATCGCTAAAAAAACAGCAGACTCCACAAGATCCAATTTGACCCCGTTAAGTTGTACATTGGTATTTATATGACTTACATTAGGCGTTGAGAATCTAATACACTTGGTTTTATTTCCATTTAATAGGAGATTGTTAACATTGAACCAGTGTACAACTTTTGAAATCGCAATGTTCACTTCTTCATACTTATCAACTCGTCTTTTCACTTTAAATAAAAGTGAAGTGTCATCCGCAAACAGTACGATTCCATGCCTATCGCCAACAAAGAAAGGCAAGTCATTTATATATATCAAAAACAAAAAGGGACCAAGAATGGATCCTTGTGGAACACCCACGGTGACAGTGGCACCATTTGATCTTATTCCATTGATATCGACCCTCTGAGTTCTTCCATTCAAATACGAAGTCAGAAGATCGAGGGCTTTGCCTCTAATGCCATAGTAGTGTAATTTCCTGATTAAAATATTATGATGAACACAGTCAAATGCCTTAGATAAAACACAAAATACTCCAATTGCATCATGTGATTCCTCCCAGGCTTCATAGATTTTTTTCAATAATTCCACACCAGCATCTACTGTTGAGCGACCCTTTGTAAATCCAAACTATATCAAAGCCAAAAATATAGTTTTTAGAATTTTTGTCTGTTTGTCTGTATGTATGTCCGGGGTAAACTCAAAAAGTACTGCATGGATTTACTTCAAATTTTGCATGAATATTACCAACAGGTCGGGTCAACATATAGGCTACATATTATCACGCTATCACCTACGGGGGAGGAGCTATGCGGAGTAAACGAAGCCCGCGCGGACGAAGTCGCAGGCAACAGCTAGTTTATATTTATAATACTAATATCGAATATAGATTTTTGCATATTCTCAAAATTGACGGCCAACTAATCGACAGAAAAAGTTTTCGTTTCCTATATGAATGGGGAGTGCCTAAAATCACTGCAAAATGGTAGGTTTTCTATGTAATTTTTTGGTGTCAACCACTTAAATGTTGCATATTTTTGGTCTAGCCCAGTGGCTATTAACCTTTTAATGATAGACCACTTTTCAAAATATCTGGACCATTTACCGTTTGGAGCTAATATGGGTACTTGTGTAGAAAGTAAACAAAAGATTGTTTAGTAGCTATAAATAATACACCACTGGAACACTTCAGGTACTTATAGTAGGTACCTACCACCGATTAAGAACCATTAATCTAGCCTCTCAGCCCTTAAATGATAACATGTGATAAGGAACTCCATTAAAAAAAATATGCAGCAGTTTATGTAGCGGGTATCTTGTAATTTATGAGATCAGACTCAATCAGCAAAGGGATTCTGACTTCATCATTCAAAGTCGTTCGACTTTGGTGTCGGTCGTTCGACGTCTATGGTGATATATAAAAAATGTACTCACCATATATGGTCGTGTCTCGCCTGCTTCGGTTCCTCTTAATATTCTTCTGGTTAAATTTAATTTTGAAACGTCTTGATGGTTAATAGTGAACGCTTGAAAAAAGTTTGATAAAATTGCTATGGTTTATAGTGATTTAAAGAACATTCAACAAAGATTTTTGGAAAGTTATAGAGGCGGGGTGTTGATGCATTGATATAAAAAACACAAGATACACGTCAAAAACGTCCACTAAAAATGAGCGCAATATTTTAAATTGTGCGCTCATTTCAAATAGAACTGCGTCGATTGTGATACTGTCAATTTTATTACTATTCGTACATTGCTTTGTAAAAACAACTATAAGTCTTGCCCTTAAGGTTGGATATGCAAAAACATATATTTTTGTCATATCTATAACTACTTGAGTGAAATTAGGGACAGTTTTGGGTGTCAGTTTTGTTCGGGACTGTGCATCTTGAATTTTTTATATCAATGTGTTGATGTAATGAAATTTATTTGCTTAGAACATGGTAATAATTTTGAGGTTTGCATAAATTATAACACTTCCGCGAATTCTACAAATATAAAATTATTGAGATATAGCAGTAATTAAAATTACCAGTTTTTATTTTGGCAAACAAAATAGAAATATTGAACCTCACATTATTGGCTACACAATTAATGACACTTGCATAAGTAAACTGGCTATTTTACTCTCCCAACCAAAACTCGAAATTTACATGTTTTATGTCTCTATCTAAGAAGTATGTATGAGAACCTAATCTAAGAAGTGAATAAGATATCTAAGAAGTATGTATGTATGAGTAGGTATGAGACCTGGCCGAAACGTAGCAAAAAATCGACCACTTAATAGTCACGATGGTAGTGACTAATATATTCAATCGTGCGCCTTTTACAAACTGCCTGGCAGAATGACAGATACTTTATTCTTGAAAGAGAGCCTGGACCAACACTCTTAGGATTTGTATAATAGAGAAAACTCCATATTTTGTGATGAAGCCGTCAAAAAAAACGATTTTCGAGCGCTTACAGTACAAGCGCTGGCTAAACCATATAAGATATATCAAAATAATATACAACGGATATGTATATCATAAAAAGGCCTACAAAAACGTCGGCAATAGCATACCTATATCTATTTCCCAACGTTGACTCACAGTAACCATTTTTATCTCTAAATAAAAATGTTACCCGTGCGAAGTCGGGCTGGGTTGCTAGTTTTGTATAATTTGATTTATTGTAATACTAGCTGTTGCCCACGACGTCGTCCGTGCGAACTTCGTTCGCACAGCTCTTCCCCCTTAGGTGATAGCGTGATAATATGTAGCCTATATATTGACCCGACCTGTTAGTAATATTCATGCAAAATTTGAAGTAAATCCATGCAGTACTTTTTGAGTTTACCCCGGACATACATATAGACAAACAAACAGATAAAAATTCTAAAAACTATATTTTTGGCTTCGATATCGATTTTAGATCACACCCCAAGTATTCTTTTTAAAAAATATTCAAAGTACAATTTTGACTTTTCTACGATTTTATTATATATATATATATATAGATTCTACAGTGTTTTTTTTATAAAAATTAGGAAGATGTAAGCGAATACACAAAATAAACAATGTAGGTATTGTAAGCCACATGCTGCGCTAAATAAACGGCTGGTTCAAAAGCTCTACGGGCACAATGAGTCGGAATGCACGCTTTACATAGCGTGGCGTAAAATAAGAAAAAAATATGAAACTTAAATATTGCATTTCTCAGAAAAAAAGAATGGCCATCGTGACTATAGATTGTAAAAATTGTGTTTTTTTAATTTTTCGGTAGAGCATCTGTGGTCTAGAATTTTTCGGTAGAGCAGCTGTGGTTCGAGCGTTGGCGTTGACCACATGAAGTCCCAGATTCGATTCCCGGGTCGAGCATATAAAAAAAGTGTTTTTTTCAGTTTTCTGAGAAACACAAAGTTGCCCGGGATTGCAAAGTGCCCGGTTGGCGATAGGTTCGCCACCTATCACATTTGTGGGACCAAGTATCTTCGGCTAATCGTGGGTGCACTTGTTGTACTTCTGCCCACCCGTTCAGGGATATGGGCGTGAAGATACTTTTTTTTCGGTAGAGCATCCCTTTTGTCCCAATCCCCATTCCCATCCCAAGATAAAGAAATAATAATTTAAAAAAAGGCTTCAGCGTGCTAAGTGTGAGTTTTTCTTTTCGCATTCGATCGTGAGCGCGTTTGGAGTTTACTAGGAATTTGTATGTGATTTGTACAGCGCCACCTAGTGGTAAACGTAAGAAACCACTAGGTGGCGCTGTACAAGCCACATACAAATTCCTAGTAAACTCGAAACGCGCTCACGATCGAATGAGAAAAGAAAAACTCACACTTAGCACTCTGGTATATGTATATTGCTCAGTTCCGGTACTACTGTTTTTACTTACTGTTATTCGTGCCGCAATAGCTTCAGTGTTTGTCAATCTTATGTATTGGTTTAGAAGGTAAGGTAGCCGGTAAATTTATGCATGTTGCATTAAGAATTAAGATCGCGCCACAAAACAGTAACGCAACATTAACATCTTTGGTGTTTATATACAATGGGTTTCTCTTTCCATAAGGAGTTTGCTATTTTATGACATAAAAATGTCTATTAAATTACTGAAAATGAAAATATCTGATAACCCTTCGACGTTTAGTAAATTTAAGTAAACTTACCACAGCTGATACTCAACAAATTCAATACATACATATAAAATTCAAAAATCATTTTGTTTGATCAACAAATTGGCAACTGCAACAATCGAACTGTTTCATGCATGGTCGATTTTAATGTCTTTATCCTTGTTTCATTTTGAATTGAATTACAGAAACAATTGTTTATCAGAGATTTACATATTTAAGGCTAGCTTTATGAACTTACTAGCTGTTGCCAGCGACTTCGTCCGCGCGGAGTTCGTTTACTCCGCACTGCCCCTCCTCCGTAGGTGATAGCGTGATAATATGTAGCTTATATGTTGACCCGACCTATTAGTAATATTCATACAAAATTTGAAGTAAATCCGTCCGTTACTTATTTTTTTATATTATTATGTATATAGTTATGTATACAAGTAATATAACAATTATTTATCGCTAACTAGCTGTTGCCAGCGACTTCGTCCGCGTGGACTTCGTTTACTCCGCACAGCTCCTCCCCTGTAGGTGATAGCGTGATAATATGTAGCCTATATTATGTTGACTCGACCTGTTAGTAATATTCATGCAATTTTTTTTTTTTTTTATATATCATAAGATAGCAAACAAGCAGATGGGTCTCCTGATGGAAAGAGTCAACCATCGCCTATAGACACCAAAGATGTTAATGGTGCGTTGCTATCTTGTGGCGAGGTCTAATGCCACATGCATAAGTTTACCGGCTACCTTACCCTCCAAACCGGAACACGACAGCGACAAACACTGACGCTATTGCGGCAGGAATAGGTAAAGCGGTGGTACCAGACCCGGGCGAGACAATGCAGAACTCTACCACCTAGTAGCCACGATGGTAGTGACTCGATAGCAATCGGTCGCCTTTTACGACCTGCCTGGCAGAACGGCAGTTGGCCTATTCTACAATGGAAGCCGGGACCAACACGGCGAAAATTAATTTTGAAGTAAAGTAAAAGTAAAAAAAAAAATTTTGAAGTAAATCCATGCAGTACTTTTTGAGTTTACCCCGGACATATATGCAGACAAACAGACAAAAATTCTAAAAACTATATTTTTGACGTCGATATCGATTGTAGATCACGCCCCAAGTATTCTTTTAAAAAAATATTCAATGTACAGTTTTGACTTTCTAATGATTTTATTAGATGTATAGATTAGAAAATTCGTATCTAGGCTAACGGGTTTTGTCTGGTTTGTTTTATTTATTTATTTACTTAGCGTCTAAGAAATGGCGAGAATTGTGCATACATTAAATACTTATATGGAATTGAAATTTATAAAAGTATTTTGTAAAAAAAAAACAGAATGGCATAGAACAGACAAAATTAATATACCTACATGTAGATATTTTATTCTCGGGATCTGCAAAGATCCTATTTTATTCATATTATGAGCTAGGTTATAACATATCGCAAAAAAAAATATATAGATGTCACTGTGATACATTTTTCTTATAGAGCTATAGCTACTTGACACTAGATGTCGCTATTAGTTTCATAAACAAACATTGTAATTTGATAACATTATAAATTATTTAAATAGAAATGTATGTATTAACTAAATTATAATTGACATTTAAAAAATGAATTATATACTATTTTTGTGGAAATCTTTACAAAAATTGACTGAATGCTAATTGACATACTCGACCAATTAACCATAATCACAGACAACATATAGATAGAATATATATTAGTCTACGCCTGAATCAATCCTAATGAATTCATTTTATTATTTATTATTAAGGCAGTACACTTTGCCTGGATAGGAACATCTTCCCAGTTTCATCTTTGTGTGACTCCAACCTCCACGGTAGGGACTCAAGTAATCTTCAATACATAAAATTCATGTACCTAAATCCCAAAATCGCGCTACATGAATTATTTATCTTGTAATGCTAAATTTCAACGCTATAATACGGACTTCGGTTCCCAGGCAGTGACTTTTACCTGAGTGGGAAGATCTTCCCTCTTTCATCCTTGTGTGACTTCAATCTCCACGGTAGTGATTCAAGTAATCTTCAATACATACAATTCAAGTACCTAAATCCTAAATCACGCTACAACAATTATTTATCTTTTAATGTCACAAAGAGATTCGGCAAACTCTCATACATCACAATATCTACTACTATATGACTAGCATCTTTCAATGAGATATATATACCTAATAAAATACAGCATCTATTTTTGAGCATTGATAAACAACGGTTTTCTTCCTTGATACCCAGAACATAAATAATTTTTATTATAAATGTCTTAGAGGTTGCCTTGTGTGATGGTAGTAAATAACATGACAATTTAAGTAGGTACTTATTTCCAAAACAGGATATCTGTGAATAATATTGACAAACATATTGCAGCCTACGAACAAAATCTGCGTGCGTATTACATTCATTGCGATTGAAACACTATATAAATACAAAAAGCAGCAGAAATTAAGCAAATTTGGAAACAATTTTAAACAATATCTACGCCGCGTGTCTACAGAATACTTTATAATATTATCCACAGACTAGTAAGATGAACTACGTTATATTGTTTAAACGAGTGTCTTACCATCGTACGATACAAATCAATGGTGTCAGCATGGATTTTTTTAAAATACCAAGTCAGTCTAATTGATTTATAGAGAATCGGTTGAAAATTCAATGATTTCAGATGTTAAAAAATATATATCATTTTAGTCTCCTAAACATCATTGTTTATTGAATTTATACAAAAGTAAACACCAGCGGGCTAAAATGCGAATGTTCTGTACCTAACGCCATTTTTACCCTTTACTATAAGAAATATTTTAAATATTATCATTTTAAATATAATTTTCTTAATATTGCTAGTAGGTACATTTTTTAAAAGCATACTCATATTAAAATAATTTTATTTAGAAAAATGAATACTTAGAATACAAAAATATTCTACTATGCGTTCCAAATAAGAATAGGATCGCGCTTGCTATCAACTTCATACCACAAGTGAGAAATTAGTAATGTCAGCAAAAAAACATTTGTTCAAAAAATATTGCTGATTTGTTGAAAAACAAATAACGCTTTAATAATGTTATTTTCATCAACAAAAAAATATTAAAAAACCTCAGTCTAGCTGTTCTTCTATATATATGTAAAAAAGTCGTGTTAGTTATACCACTTATAAATCAAAAACGACGGGGGCAATTTTGTTGCGATTTTTGTGGGTTTGGGTTGTATTTGTCCAGAATAGGCTAAAAAGTATTAAATATAATATTCATCAATAAAATAGTAAAACATATCAGTCTAGCCAGTCATATAGTCATATATATATATATATATATATATATATATATATATATATATATATATATATATATATATATATATATATATATCTATATATATATATATATATATATGTCGTGTTAGTTATTTTACACCTTATTCTTAGTTGGAACACACAGTACTAATCTTAGCGAAAATATAAAACGGCAACATTTAATTCACTGCACAAAACAGAATATTGTTTGATTGTAGTCAGTTTACTTCCTTTTAAAATAATATTTTAATCTGGGAGATAAGGCTGTAATAAGGGACTAAATATCTTCAGCTAATTGTGGGTGTAGATATTGTACCTCTACCTATCTCTTCAGGGTTACGGGCTTGAAGATGTTATTTAATATATGGTTGCTTGACAGACACTCATTTTTATTACTCAAAATTTATATTTAAATCAAAACATTTGGGTTTAATTATAAATCTTGGGTGAATTTTTGGTTCATTAATTATAAATATATATTATATTATAATCGCCCCTGTGGTTTATTGATCCGGTGTCAACTTTGACCACATGAGGACCCTGCTTCGATGATGATCGGTGATTGAAAAATATGCATGAATACAATATAAATTTATAGTCTGCAATTAGTAGGTACGTAATTAAAATAACAAGTCCTTGAATAACTTTGTAAATTATAAACATTTTCATTACACAAAAACTTAAACTTTTATCTAATTATACCTATATATATCGTACCTAATTATAAAAATACCTTTTGTAATATGAATCATTCCTGAACATTAGTAATAAGTCAATAAAATAGAGAAAAAAAGACAAGCCCCTGAGTTTCTTCCGCCGGATCTTCCCAGTGTGTGGCCGCATTCCGATCCGGTAGTAATCTATCTAGTAAATTTAAAAAATCTATACAAATATGTTGGTAATTTAATTAATTTTTAACAACGTGTAACACCCATATTCTTGCAAATAAATATTTTTATTTCATTTCATCTCAATATGAGTAACTGAAAGGTCAATATTAAAAAAAATATATGTTGAATGGCTATTAATATCCTAAGTGATTCCGCAAACAGCTACCTATTTGATTTATTACTAAGTATCTACATAAATTTTAAAATAATGTGAATGAATTTTTGTGATAAAATGAAATAGGTAGGTAGTTGATAAGTTTTATTAACCTTAAATAGACAGTGGTCCAGGTCCAGGTATTAAACGATTTCACTCTCTTTAAAAGCGCATTAATTTTTGTCAACAAGAAAAACTTCATTATAATGCAAATGAGATTAAGATTTATTACCACAAAAAAATTAACGTAAATTTGTTTTTTTTTTTATTTATTTTATTTTATTTGGAAAGCATACAGTGTACATACTTAATTTATATTACAATGTGATTAACTAGACACCATTTATTTGCTTTCGCATATTGTAACTACGTTAGCTTGAGTACTAGAAAAATAGTACATACAATGAAACATATATACTTAACTAGAACTAAATCCGTTTACAAATAGACAAGCATGTTGGGTCACGGTGGCACACAGAACCAGTTATTGGTGATTTTAAGTTTTAATTGGTCAGGGGACGTGTTGAAAAGATCAAATTCGGGGAAATCATCCAGTTTGTTGACATATTTTACGGATCTTATAAGAAAGGCATTATTTCTATATTTTGTTGAACAATAGGGAATGTGAAGATATTCATGGGTACGCCTAACAGACTTAGTAGGTATATTCAATTCAATTTTATTTAGGAGATCCGGGGAGTCAAGTTTATACTATTTTTACCAAAAGGGTGACGTCGGCAATTCTTCGTCTCTCATAAAGTAATAGTAGGTAGTTCTATCATCGAAAAATCTCGAATCAGGTAACTAATAAAGATAGATAAAAAAGAAAACTTTAGAGTGTTGGACTAAGAAAAGTTTTCACTTTACTGTAAGACACAGTAACCATTGAATTATAATCATAATTAACACGCTGTAGTGAGAAAATTAGGTTGTTTTTAAATTGATTGATATCGATTTAAGAATCTCATAATTCCGAATCTTTAGAGTGGAGGACTCATCAGAAAAGCCATCGAATACGTAGTACAAAAGTTTTTTGTGTTTTTTGATGTGTTTTTCAAAAAAATAATTATTGTTGTTAATAAAATATTTATCCGTCACCGAATTAAAAAAAAAAATATTCGAAGTCATCTAATTTTATGATCGCCCCATTGGTCGAGTGGTTAGCGACCCTGACTATGCAAGCAACGGGGCTCGGGTTCGATTCCCGACGGGGACAAGCATTTGTGTGATGAGCATAAATGTTTGTATTTTCGGGTTTGGATGTTTATTATGTATGTAAAAGTATTTATATATGTATTTCTATGTATTAGTATCGTTAACTAACACCCATAACACAAGCAAATAATTTGCTTACTTTGGGGTTAGATCAATCAGTGTAATTTGTCCCGTGAATATTTATTTATTATTTATTTATTTATTAGTTACAAACCACGATCTAATAGTAAAATTTAAAAAATATCACTAGAGCAAATTTACGTTAATTACAAAAGTTGAGCTTATCCCTAACGACAGAGATTTCTTCCAGCTAACCGAGAAAATGAAGGTGGGAAAAGAAAGTACATTAAAATTCCAATTAAATTATTAAATATTTTTGTACGGCCATTAATTAATATCTGCTATTTAATGGCTGTAAAAATCATACATACATACATAGTATATAAAACATACATAGTAGCTATAAAACAAAGTCACTTCCGATGTATGTTAGGTCTTTACGATTACGCATCGGATTTCAATGCGGTTTTCATCAATATACAGACTGATTCAATAGAAAAGTTTATATATATAATAAATACATTTTATAGTAGTATCTTCACATCCTTATACCAAAGAGGTAGGCAAATATACAACCAGTGCACCGACGATTAGCTGAAATTTCTCTGTCCCGCAATCCTTTTGGCAGATCCCTTTGGCTGTTCAATTGGATTTTATAAGAGGAACATAAGACAAATAATAGCAGGTCTTTCCTGATTATAACTTTGTTTTGCCATGTTACTCAGTTTTCATTACTTTTCTGTTAAATTTGGTTTAAATTTAAATTGATTATATATTAAATACTGCTACAAACTATTAAATTAATATAAATGTGAGTTATAAGTGGAAACATAATTGATTTTTGTATTTTTTTCTGTTATATTAGTAATGTAATACCATATTGTGTTTCCAAAAAAAAATGAAACCTGGGTGGCAAGCTTATTGCCAACCGGACACTTATCCGCATCCGCGATTAGCCAAAGATAGGTACTTAGTCCCACAATGTGATAGATGGCCAGTCTATTGCCAACCGAGCAGTTTTTCCAATACCGGGCAACATTGTTTATGCCAGAAAACTGAAAAACCACATTTTTGAATTGCCCGACTCGGGAATCGAACCCTGGACCTCATGTGGTCAACTCTGACCCGGACCACTAGACCACAGAGGCGACAATTAAATTATGATATGCATAAATTGATTAAAATATCCATAATAGGTACTCTAGGTATTATTATTATGAAATTAAAACATTATGCAAATATTAAAATCATTTATTGGTCCGTAGCCTTAAGTAAATATCTCTGTGAAAACTATAACAAGCATCAATAATAAGTACTTACATTAATAATTATAATACAAAACTGAAAAAATTATAAAATACTAGCAGCAGCGTGCAGCCCGCTGCATTATAAAAGTTTTTGGCGAATCCCGCGGGATCACCTAATTTTTTCTTGATAAAATGTAGCCTATATGCTATTCCAGGTTATCATCTATCTGTGTGTTAAATTTTATTCAAATCCGTTTAGTAGTTTTTGCGTGATTGAGTAACAAACATCCATCCAAACATCCATCTATACATCCAAACTTTCGCATTTATAATATTATATTAATTAATTAATTAATTAATATTAATATTAATATTAATATAGATATTATTAATTATTAATAATTAATATAGATTTTTCTATACAAGCAATTTATCCATTTAGTTACCTATTCGTAGTCTCACTCTTTAAAAACTAAAATAACAATCAATAGTATTATAGTAAAGTACCAATTGTTACATATCTAAATGGATCGTGAAATTTATAAAATTAAACATTGTTTTTTTATAAGATAGCAAACAAGCAGATGGGTCTCCTGATGGAAAGAGTCAACCATCGCCTATAGACACCAAAGATGTTAATGGTGCGTTGCTATCTTGTGGCGAGGTCTAATGCCACATGCATAAGTTTACCGGCTACCTTACCCTCCAAACCGGAACACGACAGCGACAAGCACTGACGTTATTGCGGCAGGAATAGGTAAGGCGGTGGTACCAGACCCGGGCGAGACAATGCAGAACTCTACCACCTAGTGTTTTATATATATATATATATATATATATATATATATATATATATATATATATATATATATATATATATATATATATATATATATACACCCCCAATCGTAAGGCGGTGGTACCAGACCCGGGCGAGACAATGCAGAATTCTGCCACCTAGTGTTTTATATATAGGGTAAGTCCGGGATATACGCCCAAGCGGGATAGACGCCTCATTACAATTATGAGAAATATAAAACGCGTGAGTAAAAGAATGCCCTATAATACGAATATGTCCATCCGTCACTACAGTTTGCCATAAAATATTGGTGCGTGCGAAAATGCATAGGAGCATTACTGACAGTGAAGGGATAAACAGTCGTGATTTTACTTTGTGAATGATCTTCGGCCTTCCATAACTTTGGATGTAACAGGTAAGTTTATTTTATTTTTACTTCTGTATTAAGACTAGGGTGTGTGCATTATTATTAATTACTTATTTAAATGAAGATAAACGTATTTTATATTTTTTTCGAATGCATTTATCCTAGTGAAAAGGGATATGTGCCCCAGTATGTTTTGGGATAAATGCCTCTAAGGGCATAAATCCCTACTTCACTTTGATGATTACTAACTTTATTTTATTGTTACAGACAATACCTCAGTCATAACAAATTTGGCAGATGAATACAATCTGGGAACTATAGATAATTTAGTAGATGCAGACAATTTAACAGTAACAAATGACAGTGCTAAATTCTCAGTTGAAAATAACAGAATTAAAGAAAGGATGAGCTACCAAAGGAATACTAGTGAACAGAATAAAAAAAGATCTTCTTACTAAGAAAATGAAAAAAAAATTTAAAAAGATTCAAAGAAAAAAACAATAAACTCTGTCAACAAATAGACGTAACTAAACATAGTATAGTTCTCGCCGTGTTGGTCCCGGCCTCCTTTGTAGAATAGGCCAACTGCCGTTCTGCCAGGCAGGTCGTAAAAGGCGACCGAATGGCTATCGAGTCACTACCATCGTGGCTACTAGGTGGTAGAGTTCTGCATTGTCTCGCCCGGGTCTGGTACCACCGCCTTACCTATTCCTGCCGCAATAGCGTCAGTGCTTGTTGCTGTCGTGTTCCGGTTTGGAGGGTGGGGTAGCCGGTAAACTTTTGCATGTGGCATTGGACCTCGCCACAAGATAGCAACGCACCATTAACATCTTTGGTGTCTATAGGCGATGGTTGGCTCTTTCCATCAGGAGACCCATCTGCTTGTTTGCTATCTTATGATATAAAAAAAAAAAAAAAAAAGTATTACAAGTGGTAAAAATGAATAAATATACTACACAATTAAAAGGTAAAAACAAAACCAAAAGAAAACTAACGAGGCATTTTAATCATTAAAAATATCCTAAAACTATGTGTCTAATTAGTAAAAAAATAATGTTTAATAAAGACTTATTGGTTTAAAATGTTTGTTTTCTTGTAAAGGGCATTTATCCCCTCCACGAAATTAGGTTTGGGGCAAATTCCCCGCATTCGAGGCACATATCCCTGTATGCAATTTAAATTTTAACTCAAAATATACGATTTATTTTCTGACCAGTCTACAAAAAACAATACAAATTGATTAAATAAAGAACTAAAGATAATTCATATATAAAAATAGTATGCGTATTATTTGAATATTAGGATTTATGACTAAAATAAAAAAGGTGGGCTTATATCCCGGAATTACCCTATATATATATATATATATATATATATATATATATATATATATATATATATATATATATATATATATATATATATATATATATATATATATATATATATATATATATATATATATATATATATATATATATATATCCAGAATCATATTCTGTTCAAACTGAAATACCTGACATAGCTATTATAATTATTTATTACTGTTTAGCTGCACTATGCAACACGATGCGTTATAAAGTTTGTTGTGGATCCCACGGGAACAACTGATTTATTCGGGACAAAATATCCTATGTCTTCTTCTAAGTCATCATTTACAGTTTGCCAAATTTTATCTTAAATCGATTCAGCTGAATCGATTTTTGCATAACAAACATACATCCATTCAAACATTCAAACTTTCCCATTCATAATTACTACAGATTATAACATACCTAAATTAATAATTTTGTCCATAACATTCTTATTATGAAATATATCTATTTAGTTATTATGCAAGGATTAAAATTATCCATCTGTTGGTAGGCTTTCTCTTTAAAATTAAACTAACAAGCATTAATAATATTATTATAGATTAATGATTATGACAAATCAATCGTATTATACATACCTAGTAGATATTATTATCAATAGTAATTATTATGCAAACATAACAGCCATCTATCTGTCCGTAGCCTTTCTTTGTTAAAACCAAACAAGCGAGCATTAATAATATTATTATAGATTAATGATTATGACATAAAACAATCGTATTATCCATAATACGAAAACCCATTGGCTCAAAGACAATGAATTACAGTCATTCATTTTAATATCAAAAGCTCTACAATTATTGTAAGAGCAGTGTACATTCTCGGTTTATCATTCGAAACAACCTTTACCACTTCGACTGTCGAAGCCAATACCATAGACATCTTATCATAAACAATACATTATTCCCACTTATCTATGGCCATAACACGAAACTAGGGATCTATTTTATTATAAAGTGCATTGTCCATAGGAGCACGGTCGACCGAAGTAAATAATTTAAATGTCTTAAAAGATTCAAAAATAGTTTCTAACATTGCCCCCCCTAATATGTACACCATTTGTCAGGCAATAACTGGATTTAAATGCCAAGTTACGGAACCAAACGGCCCGCCCATTTGAGATATATAGTTATCTCTTTTTAACACATAGATTTCAAAGTAAATGGAGCGTATAGATATCTCACTTTCACAAGTGAGGTTTTTCGTGTTTATGTCTTTAGGAGTTAGATGTTAATGTGGTAACTGATTTCAATTTACAAAAGAATACCTGTTTTATTGCAATGGAATAGAGTTTATTTTTACACGGTAAAGGTATGAAGGGGGAAGCGTTGAAGCGGCACAAGTCAGGAAAGGGACAGAGGATAATTCTGTTAAAGTTAGTAAGCTCAAACGAGTTTTTATGTTTGGAAATCGCATTAAGCTGTTGTCGGAAACTGTTTCACTCAACGGGCATAGTTGGGGTTTGTGCGGTCAAACTATCACGTTCGAAGAGGTGGGGTTGATTGGCCCATTCTCGCTGATATCGTACGTCGAAACGATCGAGACCGGTCGGTAGCGCGCGAATTTTAAAAACAGAACATAAAAGTGTTTTTAAATATGTCATTTTAAGTGCCAGTGTTTTAAATAAATACAAAATGTCCTCATTACATTCTGATGATGACCAAGAGGAGATTAATGTGGATTCTGATAGTCGGTTATCAGGACATTGTGATAGGAGTATCGCGTCTGATGACCGTGATTCAGAGCATAGTTATAATGAACGCTATAGAGATTCACCTAACGAACACATGACTGATACCCAACCGAGAGTGAACTTGCCGTTTAGTATATCCAGGCTTTTAGGGAAACAATTTGAGGATATAGACAAACGTCGAAATTCCGGGGAAAGTGATGACCGTAGTGATCAGGACACTGAATCAGAAAGTGCTAGAGACGATGGCAAGGACTCTTTGCCTTTAAGTTTTACGCATAATCCAGGACTGTATCCAAACTCGGGGCTTTTGTTGAGACCGGGTTTGGGTTTGGGTGGTGGCTATGGTTTTCCCGGTAACCCTGGTGTTGTGAGGGTTCCAGCGCATAGGGCTCTTGGGGCGCTGGGGGCATGGGGCGTAGCTTTAGACCCAATGAGACAAGCAGCGGCTGCAGCGTTCGCCCACCAAGTTGTTAAGGATAGATTAAATGGTGAGTAATAATTTTCAAATCGAAATAATTTATTTACATATATAGGGTCACAGTGGTGTTTTTTGATTGGTTCAAATAATTTATTTGCATAAATAGGTTTGCAATGGCGTTTTTGATTAATTCAAGTAACTTATTTGTATAAATAGGTGTACAATGGTGTTTTTTGTTAATTAGTAATTACATAGCACTTATATTTACATTTTGATGAATTCCTACTCTTATTTTTTTATTTTTTTATATTCTTTTCACTATTAAATTTATTTTGATGAATGTGAGTACCTATCTCTTGTTCTTTTATTTTTTTTTCCTTCATCAAGTTGAATTCACTACTTCAATTTACTCCATATACCATATGACCAATGTTAAAATTTTTCTTTCAATTTACAGGCAAAATTTGCATGTCATCATATGACCTAATAAAAACAGTATTGTGTCTTTAATATTTTAAAATGCATACTAATATTATAAAATATGTGAAAGTCTGTCTGTTTGTTACGTTTTCACGGCTTAACCTCCGATCCGACTGTTGGAATTTGGCATGGAAATAGTTGAAGATTTGGGGTCCAACACAGGCTATCTATTTTTCAAAATGCTTTTCAAAATAAGGGGTTGAAATAAGGAATGAAAGTTTGTATAAAAACTATAGGCTAATGTCTTAATTCGCGAGTCGCGGACGAATGGCAACTGGTAAAAATAAAAAATGTAAACATTAAAGGCAAATTTTTAACTAAAATAATTTTTATTTTAATATGGAGTTTTTCCAAGAATCGACGGTGAAAAGTGTAGAACTTTTTTTATATACTTTTTTTCGTACTGAATTCGTTTACTGGTAGCCTAAAGGTTGGTTGAGTGAAAACACATTTTACATTAAGTCGGTCTTTTGTACAATGTTATCTAAAAATTCAATAAAGATTAAATAAATGAAAGATATAAAAACTAGCAAGTGCAAAGTTAGAGTTTTATCCCAATCGAATGAACAGTATAGCAGTGCATTAAATACCAACAAATAAATATTGGTTTTAAAACAGAAAACTAAAACCCACCAAACCACCCAACTTCATTACCATTTAAAAAAATATCAGGTTGATATTTTGTACAATCATTTATACTCGATCAATTTCCATCTCGTTCCGTCAAGTTATTTCTGAATTATAGCAGGACAAACAGACAAATAGACAATAATTTTCTAAACTGTAAACTCAATGTCATTGAGTCATATAATTTACTCATTCTTAAAATACCGGCAACGCAACGCAAGATCTCTGGTATTGCGGATGTTGAAAGTTATTAACCATCAATCAGAGTGCTAAGTGTGAGTTTTTCTTTTCGCATTCGATCGTGAGCGCGTTTCGAGTTTACTAGGAATTTGTATGTGATTTGTACAGCGCCACCTAGTGGTAAACTGGTTTCTCACGTTTACCACTAGGTGGCGCTGTACAAATCACATACAAATTCCTAGTAAACTCGAAACGCGCTCACGATCGAATACGAAAAGAAAAACTCACACTTAGCACTCAAGTGCACCTCCTGCTCGTTTGTAATTCCTTCTACAAACCTAACCTAACCTAACTATAGATAGATATAAATTACAGTAAGATTTAACGCGTATATGAATAATCCTTGTAGCAATAGTTTGAAGTTGAATAGTGTATCTATTTGTACAAATTTAAATGAACAATACAATTGCGAAATGAAAAACTTTTTGCAAAATCTTTTAAGTAACTTAATAATCATTTAGTTTGAAAAAGTTTTAATTTTTTAATTAAGTGTTGATTTAATAATTTAAGCTTATCAGTAACTAATTTATGTTATAGTTACAATAAAGTTATTATAATTTAATGAGTTACAAGACAACTAATTGTTGTAATATTTTACGAGTTTCTATAAGCAAGATAATTTCTTGAATGTATATAACGGAATATGAGTGAGTTGGATGTTTCAAGAAGCTTTAGATTAGTTTTATTATGATACTAGCTGTTGCCCACGACTTCGTCCGCGCGGACTTCGTTTACTCCGCACAGCTTCTCCCCCGTAGGTGATAGCGTGATGATATGTAGCCTATATATGTTGACCCGACCTATAAGTAATATTCATGCAAAATTTGAAGTAAATCTATGCAGTACTTTTTAAGTTTACCCCGGACATACAAACAGACAAACAGACAAAAATTCTAAAAACTATATTTTTGGCTTCGATGTCGATTGTAGATCACGCCCCAAGTATTCTTTTAAAAAAATATTCAATGTACCTACAGTTTTGAATTTCCTACGATTTTATTATATGTACTAACTGTTGCCCGCAACTTCGTTCGCGCGATTCGATTACTCCGCACAGCTCCTCCCCCGTAGGTGACAGCGTGAAAATAAATATGTGGCCTATATGTTGGCCCGACCTGTTAGTAATATTTATACAAAATTTGAAGTAAATCCATGCAGTACTTTTTGAGTTTACCCCGGACATACATTGACTTTCCTACGATTTTATCATATGTATAGATAGATAGATACGATAGCAACCAAGCAGATGTTCCTACTAGTAGAAAGAGAAAGAGTCATTGCCTATAGACAACAAAAATCTTAAAGTGATGTCACATGCATAAGTTTACCAGCTACCTTACCGTCCAAACGGGAACACAGATACAGCAACAATCACCGATGAGGTCATCGAGACCAAACCCGATTGAAATTATCGCCGTGTTGGTCCCGGCCTCCTTTGAAGAATAGGCCAACTGCCGTTCTGCCAGGCAGGTCGTAAAAGCCAACCGATTGGCTATCGAGTCACTACCATCGTGGCTACTAGGTGGTAGAGCTCTGAATTGTCCCGCTCGGGTCTGGTACCACCGCCTTACCTATTCCTGCCGCAATAGCGTCAGTGCTAGACACTGACGTGTTCCGGTTTGAAGAGTAAGGTAGCCAGTAAACTTATGCATGTGGCATTAGACCTCGTCACAAGATAGCAACGCAACATTAACATCTTTGGTGTCTATAGGCGATGGTTGACTTTTCCATCAGGAGACTTATGTGCTTGTTTGCTATCTTATGATATAAAAAAAACAGTTGGCCCAAATGACCGCTACTGTGAAACCCGGCGTTTCAGGCGAGCAGAGTGCTCAGCTAGAGTTTAAATTATGTGGGGTAAAAGCTCGCCTAGAGGGCGTCTCTGTGAGACCGAAACTCGGCTTAGGGCAGTATCTTGATGATGAGTGGGAGCGAAAGAGTTATCAAGATTTCGAATCGTTAATAACTTGACTGGTGTTAGAGTGTTGGAAACAGTGGGATGAGTCACCGCCGGCAGCGATTTTTGCGTATGCCTATGAATTGTGAAGTAAAAGCTGTGATGGAATCATCAAGATTGGATAGAACCCAGGCAGTAGTCACATATAAGTTGCAAGTATTAGCCTTTATTCGCCTCGCAACACGGTATACTGCTTCGCTGTATTGTAGATTATGCAGTCATCGCGATTTTATTTGTGCAAAACAATGTAGCGCAGGTATTATATATAATTATATATAATACCTGCACTAATATTATATATAATCGACACTGCAATCCCTACGTGTCGATATTTTTCTTTGTTGTTTTTAAAGTTTTTCCAGTTTTCCCAAGCACGGGGTGAGTGCTATAACACAAAAATAATTAGAAATACGAAAGTACTGATCACAATTATAAATGCGAATTTCATCTGTAACTGTTATACGTATTTAATATATATAAGTTTATCGGCTACCTTACCCTCCAAACGGGAACACGACAATGACAAATATTGATGCTTTTGCGGCAGGAATAACTAAGGTTGTATTATATACCCGGGTGAGACATAACTCTACCACGTAATCACGACGGTAGTGATACCTATCGCCAATTAGTCGTCTTTTACGACCTGCCTGGTGGAACGGCAGTGTGTCTGTTCTTCAAAATGAAGTATGCCATATTGGGCATCCACTTAAATGGCACCTGAGACAATGGCACTTGAGATATTCTACATACGGCACCTCTCGATATTTTTGGCAGGTGCCATTAGTGGAATATTTTATTATTTTAAGTTTTATTCCCCAAATGGCACCTACGGATCAGTAGGTACTAGTGTTGGGACATACTTAGGAAATTAAATTTAAACAAATCGATTACAATCAATACATACTTTTATAACATGATATGAAAATAATGAAATATTCCACTAATGGCACCTACCAAAAATATCGAGAGGTGCCTTATGTGGAATACCTCAGGTGCCATTGTCTCAGGTGTCATTTAAGGTGCCCAATATGGAATACTTCTTCAAAATGATTAACACGGGAATATAGCTGTAAGAAACAGTAGAGACTTATAGTATTAACGTGTAAGTCTCCATTTTTTATATATTATTAAATAATAAGCATAATGAAAGTATGAATAAAATTGTATAACGACACGCACTGCTTGCTATGTACTTTTTCTCACTCTTTTTCATTTCTCCGCCTCTTTCTAATGCATAGCCTATCTTTACGCATAACTGTAACGGATTATAGCAAAACTGTCATTTAGACACTTTTTACCATGTTACTGTTATCCGCCAAACGCCCGATAACTTCGTTAAAAAAATAATTTATTGCCAAGTTAAGGTTCCAAACCATGGTCCGCCATTCGATAACCCCTGTTAGCGACTATTATAAAAATATTAACGGTCCAAAGCCAAAGATTACACCATTAATTACACCATTATTAAATATTTAGTATTTTCTTGCACAGATTAAATTTAGTTTCACGTTTTTCCACGACTATCTAAACTTAAGGCATTATCATACCTCTTTTAATCTTCCGTAATTTCAATATGAAATTAAACGGCCAGTATTATTTGTACATTTTGCAGTAACCTCCGTGTTAGTACCGCGCTCCTTTGAAGAATAGACCAACTGCCGTTTCGCCAGGCAGGTCGTAAAGGGCGACCGATTGGCTATGCGAGTCACTAACATCGTGGCTGCTAGGTGGTAGAGTTCTGCATTGTCTCGCCCGGGTCTCGTACCACCGCCTTACCTATTAATGCCGCAATAGCGTCAGTGCTCGTCACTGTCGTGTTCCGGTTTACAGGGTAAGGTAGCCGGTTAACTTATGCATGTGGCATTAGACTTCGCCACAAGATAGCAACGCACCATTAACATCTTTGGTGTCTATAGGCGATGGTTGATTCTTTCCAGCAGGAGACCCATCTGCTTGTTTACTATCTTATGATATAAAGAAAACAATAAATACAAACATCTATTCTCATCATACAAATGTTTATCCCTGTCGGGAATCAAAGCCAAGCCCCATCGATTTATAGTTAAATTTGCTTACCACTCGACCAACAGGGCGGTCATATAAATATTATTTTTTATATATTATAAGATAGCAAACAAGCAGAGGGGTCTTCTCATGGAATGAGACAATCATTGCCTACAGATACCAAGGGTGTTAATGGTGCGTTGCGATCCCTGCGGCGACGTGTTAATAACATTTGCATAAGTTTATTGGTTACCTTATCCTCCAACCTGGAACACGACAGTGACAAGCAATGACGATATTGCGGCTGGAACCAGACCCGGGCGAGACAATGCAGAGCTCTACCACCTAGTGGCCACTATGTTAGTGACTCGCATAGCCAATCGTTCGCTTCTTACGAACTGCCTGGCAAAACGGCAGATGGTCTATTCCTCAAAGGAGCCCAGGCCAACCCGGGGAGATAATTAAATAAAATCATACCATATAGGCAGAGAGAACCTAGTGACATACATCACGATTCTTGCTACCTCGCCTCCCTTGCTCCACATTGATTACTCTTTTCATACACACATGCCGGTTGCGAAGACTCTTGACACCACCTTCGGACAGTAATCGATCAATCTGATTATGGTACGTGAGTCTTGGTCTTCTTCAGTATCTACGATCTTCCACATACGCATTGCATATCTGTTTTGTTAACTTTTCATCCATCATTCTTTTTACATGTCCGAAACAACGGAGTATGCCCTTTCTCATCTTTACGCCGACACTTTATTTCAAGCCTAACGTCACTCTCACTTCCACATTACGATCCGGTTCGCGAGTGTTACGCCACATATTTTTCGTTGCATTCTCATCTTGACCGCGTTGATTTTACTTTCATGCCCATTCTGGTATACTCAATTCTCACTTCCATACAATAGCATTGGGATATTAGCATATAATTATGTAGGGCTAGACGGCCACCCTAACATAAAACTTTGCTTCTAAGTTATCTCCCTAACACTCCAATCACTCTGTTCCCTGCACACACACTTCTTTTAACATCAGCGTGTACCTTCCATCCCTGCTAAAAGTACATCCATTAAATTAAATAAAAAAAGAATACCATATAATAATTAACCGGATTCAATGGCGTATCTATACTATTTAGATTATGTCACTCAATCCCGGGAAATTGCACTGCCTACTCCGGTCTATGGTCATTAATCATTACTGATGCATAACTATAACGGACATGCCAAAAAGAAAAAAAAAAGAAAAAAAAATCTATAACGGACTGTAGCAAAATTGTCATTTGAACACTTTTTCCCTTGTAACTGGCTGCTATCCGCAAACGTGCGATAAGATATTTCGTTCCAAAAATAATATATAGCCAGGTTAAGGTTCCGAACTACGGTACGCTTTTTGGTAGACTCTGCTCTAAGCTATTATGAGATATCGTTGAAAGGAACACGGCCAAAGACTACACCAATTAAAATAAAAATGTATTTTCTTGAACAGATTATATCAAACACATTTGTTTCACGTCTTTTTCAAGACAATTATACTTTTTAACTTATTCCCTAATTTGAATGTGGAATATATTCCGTCAGTATTTATTATAAATCATTGTCTGCAAACCAAGTAGCTACGCTACTATTAAGAAGCCATGTTTAATTTAATTACATAAGCCGGTCGGTTTTTGTGTATAAGCCGTGGTATAAACGCATCATTAGGGTTTCAACAGACTTGAAACTAAAATTGTTTGTTCAGTAGCAATCCCAGTTGATGCGTTGATAAGCGAAACCGGAAGGTTTTAATTTATTAAATCACATTTTAGTATAAAATAATGATCACCAAGTCGGTGAATTTTGATTATAATTTATGTATTATTAACTAAGATGTTGTTATTTTATTAGTATATACATCATCATATATTAGTAAAAAGCGGTTATTTTCATATTACAAACAGACACTCCAATTTTATTTATTTGAATAGAAGTTATAAGATGTATTTTTGGAACGAAGTTCCTTACGGCAGGCTTGGAAGAGATAGGGATTTTGCTGCGCGACCGAACTGAAAATATATGATAGTAAAACCGTAAGAAAAAGTCCGTGGAATAAAACCGTTAAATGAGACGTGCGCAGGCGCGACAGTCGTATACATTAGCCGAAGTAACTTCGTTCCCACCTGGTGTCCCACGACACCACATCTTTTTTATATTATTCGATAGCAAACAAACAAATGGCTCTCATGATAGAGAAATCATTGCCTATAGACGCCAAAGATGTCAATGATGCGTTGCTATTCATGTGGCGGAATGGCATGCCATTTGCATAAGTCTACCGACTGACTTATCAACTATTACGGCAGGAATAGGTAAGGCGGTGGTACCAAATAATAGGGTGAGACGTTGCGTAACTCTATCATCTAGTAATATTTAATCAGATATTTAGCTATTTCCTGATATATTTTAAATTTATAATCAGACAAAATAAACACTATCTCGCTGAATTTCTTCACTCGGATCGTTTTATTGTAGTCTTGCCTTCAATCTGTTAGTAGCCAAAAAATTGCCAAGTGCGAACACATACGAGTAGATTACATACCACCAAGTAACAACAATTAACTGAAGTTAACCGTATGAAGACCTAATTTGGAATCTAACTTTTTTACTATTTTTATTATTTGTTGTGATAGAGGCCTAGACAAACATACGGATAGATCTAGGAGAGATATAAAAACTATCCTACTATACTATAACTGACCGCCCCGTTGGTCGAGTGGTTAACGACCCTGACTACGCAATCGACGGGGCTCGGGTTCGATCCCAACGGGAGCAAGCATTTGTGTGATAAACATAAATGTTTGTATTTCCGGATTTGGGTGTTTATTAAATATATTCCAGTATTTATATATATATATGTATTTCTATGCATAGGTATCGTTGACTAACACCCATAACACAAGCAAATAATTTGCTTACTTTGGGGTTAGATCAGTAAGTGTAATTTTTCCCATGAATATTTATTTATTTTATTATTTATCCATTTACTTGCATTGAGACTTGATTAAAGGATGTCTAATGCTGGCCACTGTCGTGTTCTACTTTAGAAGGTAAGGTAGCTGATAAACTTATGTATGTCGCATTACGGATATCATCGCACCAATAACCTCTTTATGAAGAGACATCTGCTTTTCTTACAATATAAAAAATCCTAAAACAGGATTGACCCTATATTGACTGTATGTCTATCTACCAAACATTACCACTGTAGATAAGAATTTGAACCGACAATTTAAAAGGTGACTGATATAATTTGTCTACTTTTGATTTAAGGGGCTTGTTCATTTGTTTTGTGATAATGTTTTTTTGGACGCGGTACGACGCCTCTGAGTTTTGGAAAAAAAATCTGGGAACTCACCTGTGCTTGCATATTGTTATACTTTTTTTTTTCATACGACTTCAAAAACCGAAGGTTATTAATTTGACCTGTATGTATGTAATATTGTTGGCATTTACTTATATTCGAGTATAGTGATCTATTTAAGTTTTCAAGCACGTGAGCTAAATTTCAATTGTATGTATGTTTTTATGTTTGTCCACTAATTAAGAAATATCGAGGTGAACAGTTTTGATTTAAGCTCAAATTGAACAATCAAGTTTCATCAAAATCAGTTTAGTAGTAGATATATGAGAGTTGGGTATAGTTGACAGATATTTAAGTCAGTTTAATTTTATAAATACTATTTTATATATATTACTGAAATCTATACATTTAATAAAATCGTAGGAAAGTCAAAATTGTACATTGAATATTTGTTTTTAAAGAATACTTAGGGCATGATCTACAATCGATATGAAGTCAAAAATATAGTTTTTAGAATTTTTGTCTGTTTGTCTGTATATATGTCCGGGGTAAACTAAAAAAGTACTGCATGTATTTACTTCACATTTTGCATGAATATTACTAACAGGTCGGGTCAACATATAGGCTACATATTATCACGCTATCACCTACGGGGGAGGTGCTGTGCGGAGTAAACGAAGTCCGCGCGGACGAAGTCGCTGGCAACAGCTAGTATATTATAAAATTAAAGACACCTATGATGTAAATGGTGCGTTGCTATGTATGTGGCGGGATAGAAATGCCAGATGCATAAGTCTACCGACTACGTTAACCCCAGGCCGAAACATGACAATGCAACCATTGAGGCTATTGCGGCAGGAATAGGTAAAGCGGTAGTACCAAATACCCGAGCAACAGTAAAAATGGTTTTTATTGTCGTGTTTCTCTTTGAAGGGTAAGGTAGCCCTTAAACTTATGCATGTAGCATTACCATTCCGCTACACGGATAGCAACGCACCACTAACATTTTGATATCTATAGACGATAGTTGCCTTTTTCCAGGAAGAGTCCCTTTGTTTGCTATCTATTTATTTTAGTATAACTTATTTACATACCTATATAATATATTCACGCCGGATCCCTTACAGTGTAGACAGAGAGAACCGAGTGCTATAATAAATTAATAACTATTTTTTATATTGTTACTTTAGTTCCTAATTTAATATAATTTATTTAGTCTTAAGTTGTAGCTCGTATTATGTTTTGTTTTCGTAACTGTATTTTTTTTCTGCTCTTTTTGTATTTAATTTTTTTTCTGTTTAAGTTTGCTATTTTTTTATTATTTTTTTTTTTTTTTTACTTTAGTAGTTATTTTTTTATAATAGTAGACATTTCATATGACAGTGACAGAGATAGCTATTGCACTTGTAATTCAAGTGATGATTATGCTAGCGCCAATAATGATGTTCCATCGTCAAATGATTCTTTTTCGTTTGATGTACATCTTAAAACAGTTTTTAATAATACCCGGTCATGTCTTAACCTTGTACACATAAATGCACATAGCGTTCCGGCCCATTACAATGATCTTCTGACATCCTTTAGTGACATTGGAGTAGACTGTGTTCTCATTTCCGAGTCGTGGCTAAAACCCTCACTTCCATCTTCTTGGTACGTACTTCCAAATTTTACTCTAATACGTCACTACGTGTTGGTTTGAGAGGTGGTGGTGTATGTATTTATATTCGGAATCATATTCCACATAAGATTTTATGTCAATCTTCATCAGACAATAACAACTCCCTCAAATATCTATTTCTCGAAATTACACTACTTCACACTAAAATGTTATTAGCTGTAGCATACAGCCCCTCGTTACACGTAAACTATTTCTCCACGCTAGAATCTCTTTTAGATCGGACAATATTAACCGACGTATGCTTATATCTATTCTAGATTTAATTGTACCAGCTATCACTTACATCATTAATCATTCCTTGAGGAGTAACACATTTCCCACATGTTGGAAACGGGCTTTCGTTGTTCCTATACCAAAAACAACGAATCCCACTAGACCTACAAGCTTTCGACCGATTTCAATACTTCCAATACTTTCTAAAATTCTGGAAAATGTAGTTCGCAAGCAGTTATCGTCGTTTCTGGTTAGAAATAATCTTTTAAGCCCATTCCAGTCAGGATTTCGTGAGTCCCACAGCACAGTGATCGCCTTAATCAAAATCACCACCTACCTCTGTTAGAATTTAGTAACGCTTTTAACTCGCTTGACTTTGACATTCTTATTGGTATACTTGGTTCGCTTAGTTTGTCTCCATCTGTCATAGAATGGTTTAATTTATACCTACGAGGTCGCCAACAATGCATTCGCTTGGATGACACACATTCTTACTGGAATAATTTGATTGCTGGTGTTCCTCAAGGCGGAGTTTTATCTCCATTGCTTTCCTCTGTGTTCATTAATAACATCACCAAATGCATATCCTCAAATTACCATCGGTATGCGGATGACTTACAGATTTACAGACACACACACAACTGTTTCAGATTTACATAATTCTATTATTGAAATTAACAAAGACCTTGCAGCTATAGAAGAATGGGCAGACTCTTTTGGGTTATCAGTTAATCCCTCCAAGTCTCAAGTAATAATTATAGGTAGGAGACAATTACGTAATAAAATAGACTTTTCTAAAATTCCTAATATCAAATACAAAAATATCCCTATTAATTATACTGATAAAGTTAAAAATTTAGGCCTCATTATGGATTGTCATTTATCTTGAACTTTTCACATCAATGAACAGAGCAAACGCTTATATCACTCTTTTCATTCCCTAAAGCGATTACAAAGTTTCCTTTCTCATCAAACTAAGATTCTCTTAGCTTAATCGCTACTTCTTCCTCTGCTCGACTATGCTGATGTTTGCTACTTGGATGCCACAGAAGAATTGTTATCCACACTTGAGCAACTTCAAAATTTGTGCATTCGTTTTATATTTGAATTACGGAAATACGACCACATATCGAGTTTTCGCAAACAATTACATTGGCTTCTTATCCGCCAACGTCGAAATGCGCATGTTTTGTATGTCCTGTTTAACGCAATGCATAAATATTGTCCTACATATCTTTCGGACAGATTTACATTGGCTCCTTGTTGTGATCGGCCGGTGCGCTCTTGCATCATCCCAAAGTATTTCTCTATACCGGAGTTTAATACAAATTTTTTTGGCAAATCCTTTACTGTTCACGCACCTAATTTATGGAACGATCTCCTAAGACTATAAGCTGTTGTAAAGTTAAGGTCAGGCAGCATTATTTGTCGCTTGATAGTGAATAATTTTATTATTTCTGTACTTTGTATTTTCTTTGCATTCACATGCTCACTTTTATTTTAATTTTTTATTCTAGATTTGGTCTCATTGTCACTTTATTAAAATTATAAATATATATTTTACCTTGTATTTATCCGTGTCTATTTTGTTAAAATGTGTTATTGTTAGTTTTAATCTGATGTACACCATGCCTGCTGTTTATATCTTGTGATTTCTCCAACAACCTGTATTGCTGGTTTTGCTGGAAGAAATGTCTTAAAGAGATAAACACGCCTTTGTACATGTGTTTTCTATTTAACTAAGTGTTGTTTTGTATTTCTATGTGTACAAAGGAATAAATAAATATATAAATCACGATTTCTGCTTGGTTGGTGGTTTGACTTCTTTCCTCCACATTCATGACTCATTTCATACAAAAACGCCGATTGCAGGGATTCCTGTTATCACTTACGGACAGTACCTAATTAATAAATCTGATCATGATAAATGTTAGTCGTGGTATTCTCCGGTACCTTTGCCTTACAATCCATACTAATACGCTGTCTGTTACGCTTTCACGGCCAAACCACTGAACCGATTTGGATAAAATTTGACACAAATATAGTTTGAGACCCAAGAAATATAGGACATAGGATAGTTGTTATCCCTGAAATCCCACGGGAACGGGAACGGGTTTTTATTTTGGAATTTTTTCCACGCGAACGATGTCGCGGGCACAGCTAGTTATTTAATATACAGGTTGACTGATAAAAGACTGTATATATTGAAAGACACGATAGGTACCTAATGGTCATGTCACGTATGTAACAAACTGAACGACAGAATAAAATGTATTTTTTTTATAAATATTTATTACCGACATTAGTGTAATAATTAAAAAATGTTAATAAACGTAATTAGTGTAATAATTTTTATGAATATTTATTAACGAAATTAGTGTAATTAATTAAAAATATATTTGTTAACGAAATTAGCGTATCTATTTAAAACATATTTAGTAACGAAATTAGTGTTATAATTTAAAAAAAATATTTATTAACGAAATAAGTGTAATAATTTTTAATTATTTAGTGTAATATTTTTTAAAATATATTTATTAGCGAAATGAGTGTGATAATTTAAAAAAAAATATTTATTAACGGAATTAGTGTAATAATTTTTAAAAATATTTATTAACAAAATTAGTGTAATAATTTTTAAAAATATTTATTAACGAAATTAGTGTAATAATTTTTAAAAATATTTATTAACGAAATTATTTCGTGTAATATTTTTTAAAATATATTTATTAGCGAAATGATTTTAATAATTTTAAAAAATATTTATTAACGAAATAAGTGTAATTATTTTGAAAAAATATATATTAACAAAATTAGTGTAGTATTTTTTTAAGTTTTTAACGAAATCAGCGAAATAATTTTTATAAATAGGTATTTATTAACGAAATTAGTGTACTTAATTTAGATCACCGCGGTGGGTGGCATAGGCGCGCGCTTTGACTGATACGTACCGTGGTGGCTCATCACCGGTTGCAAACAATGAACTTCGGCATCTATACGAAGTTGTCCGTACATAAACATGTTATTGGATATAGGTCAAAATTAAAGAACCTTTTTTTCACACTCGTTATGAGAATCGAGAACTGAATTCCTTCAGTAAGTATGTAATCTTTTTTAGTCAACCTATGTATAAAAGTGTAATTTATTTAACATTGCAATAGTCAAAGTTACCCAAATTGTACCTCAATTACGTAATAGTTTTAAGAATGCAAAATTTTTTGCAGTGACAAAATCAAGTCAAGAACCGGACATTTTTTGCGACCACCGGCTTTGAGGAAGTGGATGTCTCACCCTATAATTGAGACAATAGGTAGCGTGCGTGGGTCGGAAATACTGAAGTGTTGACGAAAAAACCTTTGTCATTTTAGCGCCAATAATTTGACAGTTGTTTTTTTTATTTGATAAAAGCATCGTCGTCGGCCTGTGCAGGTTAAATTTATAGTCTGAGATGACCCGAAAAAGACAAATGGTTATAAACAGTGAGACTTACATGGCGCCAAAAATGTTGATAAGGCAGAATTTTAGTAGTAGTTAGTTTATTTTGTTAATGGATATTGTTAAATACGTAAATATTAAGATAACTTTAGCTTTTTTGCGACAAAATGTACAGACAATATATAAACATTCTGTGCAACTTTTTACGTGTGATTTCATTTTAACACTAATTGTATTAAAGTTGCTGTTTGTATTGTAAATATACATTTTAAAGTCGGCAATTGAAGATCCTTTTTATGATTAAGACATACTATGACTATAAACTGCTTAATGTCTGAAAAAATATGATAAGATGGCAAACAAGCAGATGGCACCAAAAATATTAATGATGCGTTGCTGTCTTTGTGGCGGGGTCTTAATGCCAGATGAATAAGTTTACCGGCTACCTTACTCTCTAAATAGACAAACAGTATAGTGAAGGGTCGCAAGCATCTTTTATAAGTGAACGTGCAGCACAGCTTCTGAAATTGAAAAGGAGGTCAATAAGAGGCACAGTTTCAGGAGTTGGATCGAGTATAACTAGAATTAATAGCATTGTGCGACTCACTATATTTTCCACATTAAATACGGAATTTTGTTTACCCATCGAAGCATACGTGATTTCTAAACAAGTATAATTACCATCTAAATCTATTATAACAGGAAGCTGGCCACACATACAAGGTTTACAGTTGACAACTGGGAAAAATACTGACGTTATTGTGGCAGGAATAGGTAAGGCGGTGGTACCAGACCCGGGCGAAATAATGAAAAACTCTACCACCTAGTAGGCACGAGGTAGTGATACGCATAGCCCGTCGTTAGGCTTTTACAAACTGCCGGGCAGAATAGAAGATAGTCTATTCTTCAAAGGACCAACAGCATTAAAAAATATGTAAACAGTTGACCCTGCGGGCCATACCTCGTACTGCGCGCTAAATTTAGGTATTTTAAGCTCAAAAGATTTTGTTAAAATGGCAGTAAGTATGTTGATTTCTGAAAAGCTCTATATTTTGGAAACGATGATCGATTTATATCCTTCAAATGGCATTCAACTCAATTTTTGAGCTCTAAAATATTGCTATGACTAAATAACCGACAGGTTAAAAAATTTCGAAGCAATATAAAAAACATTTTTTTCAAAAATTTTCGTCATTGATGGTATTTGATCACATTAATGGTATTTGACGCAGTTTTTAAAGAAAAAACGCTAATAATATTTTTAAGTTAATCGGTGAAATAGCCAGAAAGTTATTTAAAAAACATTAATAGTAAGTTTGCTAAAAACTACTTCTTTATAGTATTTGAAAAGCTGTAAATTAGATTCGATTATGATTTTTGAAACGGCATTCAACGTAATCGTTTTAGTACTAAAATTTCGTAGAATATCAATGATTCGATCCAGCTTTTCAAAAGTTATGAGATGTTTACAAACACACATAGACAGACGCAGACACAACAAACACACACACACACACGCGCACATACACATACAGACATACTGACGTCATCGTAAAAATATTCGGAAAAAGTTCTTAGGACCTCAATACGAGGAGATCTGGCGAAAACTCGATTTTCGCAAATCGGGGCACAATCAGTAACTTAACTTCCTTGTCTACATACTGAATACATACTGAATTAACCCTGAGGATTTGGCACGTAATTTCTTTAACAACCTGTATAAGGACTTGATGTTGAGACAAGTCGGTGATTTCAAAAATCAGGCTTTATTATTTGTTTAGCGTCATTTGCGCAAAGTTACTAGTAAATAAGTTTAAATTTAATATTGGAATCTTATAGAAGCACAAGGTGTACATTGTCTTTGTTCAGTACTGAATGATGAGGATCATTACTAAGGTCAAATAAGGCGATACTTTCATTTTTATCTGCACCTGCCTCTAGAACTATAATGTAGACAAACATTACAGTTCTAGAAGATATATCTTACTATATATAAATTACGTGTCACGTTGTTTGTCTGCGATGGATTCCGAAACCACTGAACCGATTTTAATGAAAAATTTATCGATATCTACTATTTGGTCCAACTTAAAAGATAGGATAGTCTTTATCTCAATCACTCTCTCCCTTAAGTACCCACCAAAATATTCAATAAAAAATAATTCGTAGGATATATATATATATATATATATATATATATATATATATATATATATATATATATATATATATATATATATATATATATATATATATATATATATATATACTGGGGTTGGGTTGGGGTTACATTTGAATCAAAATCGGTAATACGTCGTTTTATTTAATAAAAGAAAATTAATTTAAAAAATTCAAGTTTTATTTTTTAAATTGCAATTACGCAAAATTCGAACTTCAATATTTTAGTAAGTGAGTAATTGGGAAAAGTGTTTTTAAAATTAATATGTAAAATTAGGGCTTGTTACCAATTCGTTTTAAAATTAGTCCTTGCAATTTGTTAATCAATTAATTACAAATAGTAAAAACAGTAGGTAGAATTCGTGTACATACATATTTATCTTCAGGACATATCCCTTATGGGGTAGGAAGCGATAATTGAGTGCCATATGATCCAGAGAGATTTGTCTGATGCCTTAATGCTTTCTCCACATTCATAACCACACCACTACTCAGTAGGTATAATTTTATGTTTAATAATTATAATAATATTCTGATCGTTACAATTGGGTTTTGGGCCAATTTATAACTTTTAAAACAGTAAAACTGCAGCAATTCCTATATCGTCCGCGTAGTTGGAAAATTAGATAACTCTGATTTTGTAGTTCTGGAATAAACGCGATTTAGTATTTTTTTCGGTTAATGTATATTTTAAAAAAATGTGAAACAATTTACTGTAGGTAATTTTATTTTTTGTGGACCTGATTATCTTTAACAAACTGAACTCTATCTTTTACTGTAACTAAATAACACATAAAAATGAAGTTAATATCGCCAAAATCGTACTTATTTAATTTTCCCACTACGGGGACGATATCTTCGGAACTCTGCATCAGATTTTCAACAAATTTAAATGGGACCACACGGCGAGTATACCGTCTCAAACAAAAATGAATTTTCAATATCTGTTCATAAAGGACCGAGTTCGGAGGTATCAAACATAAAAAGCTGGCCAAGTGCGAGTCGGAATCGCACACCAAAGGTTCCGTACAAACCCGAATACACGATAGCGACAATATATCAACCGCAAAATGACCAAAATATTTTTATTATATTACGTAACTAAAAATTTACGATTTCCACAATTTTTTTCTTTTTCTTGCTTCTTACCAAATTTCAAGATTTTAAGTTCACGGGAAGTACCCTGTAGGTTTGGTTTCCTTGCGAGTTTCGAAAATTTGCGGCAAAAACGACTGTATCTTCCGATAACGATGGCTTAGAAGTTTAAAGCTCCAAGGGTCAGTAAACCTGAGTATTTTATATAAATTTCAGCTTAATACCTCCACGGGTTCCTGAGAAAAAGGGTCGTAACAGACGGACGGATGGACAACAAAGTGATCCTATAAGGGTTCCATTTTTTCCTTTCGAGGCACGGAACCCATAAAAAAACATTCAGCAGTATGTATTGAAACCTTCCTCATTTTTTGAAGTCGGTGAAAATAAGATAATACCCATGAACATAGAGAGAGGAGGATATTCGCAACTACGTTAGGTAAACTACCTATTAACTGGGTTTATTCGAGAAGCACTAATCCTAGAAGCTATTATTCTTCTTGGATTAGTTAAACCGGAGTTGTTTTGTTTATTATTATTGTATCTAGTATATAAAATATAAATAAATATAAATACCGCTAGACAAGTTACATGGATTAATCTAAACCCAAATTAAGCACAATTATTTTCTTATAATAGGCTGTTAGTCAACGATCGATACTAATACATAGAAACACATGTAATTCTCAAACACATCCAATAAACACCCAAAATTCTTATACAAACATCTATGCTCATCACATAAATGTTTATCTGTGGCGGAGTTAAACCTGAATCACTCGATTGTGTCGTCAGAGTCGCTAATCACTCGCTAACGGGCTGGACAAATACTATATTACTATACTAAATTCAAACGGATTAAATTTATCTGAGAATTGGCTGTACGAATTGGCCGTTATAATTGAGAGGTAAAGTGGCTGGGTATCCGCCAGAGCCTTGCGGTTTCTTTGCGAGTGTCCGAGCGGAAACTGACCGGCCATTATGGTTATTGAACGGTGATTATCCTGGTCTTGTCTCTGAGAACAAAATCAGTATCTGTAGGAAGTTTTAAACGCTTCATTTTCAACCGACTTTCCAAAAGGAGAGTGTAAGGGAAAAATGATGAGAGTAAATTTTTACGGTACGCACACACCGACACGAAAACTCGACACCATGAAATTAATTAGTCAATATTTTAGTTTTTTAGTTATGCACAAATAATTCTTTTGTGATAAATAATTTTTATTTACCTAGATAATGCGTTATAATAAAACTTTCTTTCAAAAAAATATCATTGCAAAAGATTATTTGAAGGTTTTTTTATACAGTTTATTTATTTGGAGAATGTTCAGTACTCGATTCTCGTTAAAATGAAATAATAAAATAGGGGGCTTAATTTTTGACCAATATTTCTCTAAAAATAAGGGAAATGTGGATATTATACTCTATAAGCACGCCGCGCTAGTCGACACCAAGGACACGCCGTCGCCACCCCCCGCCCTCAACCTCACTACCTGCGTGACACGTGCATTCGCGCGGTGTCCGAGCATGGCGCAGATAAATATAGGATTCTCGGTACACTGTTTACTAAGTTTACTAAGAAGTATTTTAATATTTATTTTCAATGTTATTTTTTTCATCATATATGATCGCCATCTATTACGTCCTTAAATATTGAAGGTAACTCACCAGTCAGTCTGTATATAACGAAGGCGCTGATGGGTCTCCTGATTGTTGAGACAACCAACTACTTACTTACTAAAGACGCCAGAGACGGTAATGGTTCTTTGCTAACCGTATGATGGGATCGTAATACTATATGCATTTACATTACTGGCTACATTACACTCCAAACCGGATAACAACAGTGAAAGGAACTGACGCTGTTACGATAAAATTAGGCAAAGCGATTTTTGGTATAAACCCAGTTGAGAGGATTTGGAACTCTTCCATCTGGTAGTCACGATGTTAGTGAAATGTTCGTCCGATCGTTTCCTTTTGCGCACAGCCTAATATTGCGCATATAATGCGCCAACACCAGCTAATGGTGTTTTCTTCAAGATGCAGTACCGCAATGCAGTTAAACTGGCATACTGATATTTACTTTTAAAAATCGAACGATTTTCACAACGAGCCATTGCTCAATACTCAACTGTTATATCATCCGATTAATTTGCTCTAAAAAGCGGAAACCCTTGAAGCGTATCAACGATCTCTCGATTTCCGCCGATTTGCGGTTGTCACCACAACTTGCATTTAGAGGTATTGTTAAAAACTATCAGACTGTACGAAATTTACTTGCAATAAGTCTTTTTTATTGAAAAAATGTCGAATGTAGAGAGAATTGTATCATCAAAAACTGCCACAACTACTGAACGGATTTGGACAAAATTTGGCACACAGGTAGAATTTGGCACACAATAAACCGGAATACAACAGTGACACGCATTAACACTATTGCGGCAGGAATAGGTAAGGCGGTGGTATCAGACCCGCGCGAGACAATACAGAACTCTACCATCTAATATGTTTACATTTTATTATGCGACATTTTATTATACAGATACTATGACACAAAAAAATGCATTATTATGGAGCTATAACACTGAATCATCATTGTTTAAAGTTTTATAAAGTACGATACGAGATACCGCTGTTTTACCGGGTCTAAGGAAGCAAAGCATAGATAATAGATTTGCTCATATCAAAGATTAATTTTCAAAGTGTTTTATTGCAGTTTTCATGTCCAATATAAAAAGATATGATCCATATATCTTGTCCCCAATAAAACGTGCCACAAAATCATCGATACACTAAAATATCGGGTTAATATCTCCCCGGTTCAGGGAAAACCTTTCCCGCCGCATTTCCCGCGAGAACCCGCGTCGTTTGCGTTATGAAAATTTGACGTCAGCCAATATGCGATGATACACTCAGGGGTTAGGTAGGGGTAAGTGTGAAATTACGCCCCTACCACCCTTTATGTTTATAGCGGGCGTATGATTTTATCAGTTAACGCCATTGTGGATCAGAACATAAGTAGAAACTTTTTACGTAAAACTCATTTGATGGAACTTTGTTTATTTTCAACCGACAAAAAAACGAAGGTTATCAGTAGAATGTTATATCGTTAGAATTGGATAATATTTATGATCTATTTTGATGTCCTTGTATTATGTGTATTAAATATCATAAGTGTTATTATGTTAGTATGTTTGCCAATAATTCTATCGAGAACTAAAAGCTATATCGAGATTATTCTTTTATAATTTAAATCAGGTTTTTTTTACTATTATCGATAAGGAGTCGCTTGACCACGATCTCGCCTGATGGTTAGCTAAGATGCGGCCTAAGATGGAACGCGCTTTCCTAGAAAGTACTTACCTGTTCACTCTTCTCTTATAGATCCCCAGATTGTACTCGTCGGGGGAAACAGACTCAGGAAGCATGTTCCAGCCCCTTGTGTTTCGAATGAAAAATGTCGAGTCGAACCGCTTTGCCCGGATACATGTAACGCCCACAATATGGCGATGCCTAGAATCTGTGCGCCTCAACGATCAATAGAAAAACGGGGATGGCGGAATTAAGTCGTGCAATTATGCAGCGCACTCTCCAAAGTGTATCCAATAAAAAACCGATAAACTAGCCACTGCGGCGATGAGCGAGGCTCTGGAGTTTTTTGCCTACCAGATCATCGTCATTTATGAGCCTCTTGGCACGCCTCTCTAAAGCCTCAAGTGTATCCAGCTGGTACTTGACGGATCCATCCCAGAGGTGAGAGCAGTATTCCTCGTACGAACCGACTTGTGCTCGATAGAGGTTGAGCAAATGTCTCGGGCTGAAACAGTGTCTCACCTTCGCTAGAATACCAAGCTTTTTTAAGGCAACTTGGGCTTTTGATTTGGTGTACGAACCAAAGTTGAGGGTGGGCGTTAAGGTGATAAGAAGGAGCTCAAGGTGGTCAGTTTTCGGCACGGACACACCCTGGAAAGACGGAAATAGGTGGAATGGACCCCGATTAGTGGAGAATAGATACGCCTGGGTCTTAGTCGCATTAAACTAGCCATTTGGTCGGACAAGCAGCCGTCGACGACTACTCTAATCGACCGGCCACTCAGAAAATTTAAGATCCAGGCGCAGAGACCAATAGGCAGACCGTACATTGGAAGCTTGCCAATAAGACTATCATGGCAGACCCAGGGAGACAGCTAGTGCCTCCCCATGATTCTCGATGGCCGCGCTCAAGATGTAGGTGGCATACGCTAGAAGGTCACTGGTGGACCGATTTCAGCAAAACCCGTATTGGCGGTCACTGAATAGATCGTCTTCATGATTTCTAGGTGTGCCATTAGCCTGCTGTTCAGTACACAGCATATTTCAACTTAGGGAACAGTCCAAGTTTCGTCAAAATCGATTTAGTAGTTTTTGAGATATGTGAATAGCAGTGTATAGCTAGCTTAGTATATGAAGTCGGTTTATAAAAAAGTGTCATCACGCCCGGTTCCTTTGCAGGGTAGGCAGACTAAGCCGAACATCTATAGACTTTCCAGTTCACCGCGATTCCCCGGATTGTCGATTGGCGAGATAAGTGGTGATCCTCATCGCCGCATTTAATATAATTCACGATAGTAGTGACACGTTTACCTTCTTGTCTCTCATTTACGAACTGTCAGGTGATATAATAGTTATGTGCTATATTTCGTGCAGCGAAATCAATGTATAGAAACATTCCTAGCGCTCAAAATTGACTTAATTTATGATTGTGTTGCGTTAATACAAGTGCACAGACAATTGTGCCTCTAAAAGAATGGTACTATGCTCAATGAAATAAGTTAATTATTGTTGATTTTTTCCAGTTTGAAGTACAAGATGTTTGTGTGATCTCTTTGCTACATTGAAAAACTTGAGAGGTGTCAAGGGACACCCGGATGGAACGAAGTTCCTTTTGATTAATTAGTGAAGGAATTGTAATAAAATTTTAAATTGTAATGAAATGTAAATCTGGCTTGCTTTCTATAAGAGAGAGAGAGACAGAGAAACATGCGCACGCCGCACAGCTTACAATAGCTTACTATAGCAAAAAGTGTCGTGACAACTTTTCGTAAGATTTTTTCCATCTAGCCCCCTTTCACAACGCGCGATAAGGAACTTCGTTCCAATAATATTATTTTATTATACATATTTACATATTTCCTCATTGTCTAGAGGTGGGCGTAAATGGCTGCGTCAGAGATTTTAACTATAGCAGTTATGACGAACAATATATATATATATATATATATATATATATATATACCTCTAAAGGGCTTAAATAGGTGATGAAACTATATCGACGACAAGTACAATTGCTGATGATGCTTGTAATAAGCGAAACCAATATAATAAGCGAAGCAAAAGCTTCGCTGGAGGTACAAGAGAGTTTATTTGTTATATCTATATTAAAATGCACTTTCACCAAGTGCCGACGACGGAAAGTATCCGAGTCAATGTCATGTCGTTGCCTATTAATATTTCTTTATATTTAATACAGTAATCCCTTAAGCTAGATCACCTAGAAAATATCAAATGTCATTATCTGGAAAACACATTTATTCCCCTCTAATAGTTGAATATAGAAAGCACCTCATTTATTATTCATATCTACATTACTTTTTCTAAAAAACTTGTTTCTTTTAATTTCTCAATATTTTAGGTGAAAACCGCAAAACAGTATCTGTCAAGTGTCATTGCAGTGTCGCTTACAATTTTAGATAAGGCCCTGCAGATCGACGAAGTATCGCTGCGCGGGGTGTTGTGGCTTAATGGTGGTTACTCTTAATATAACGCATAGCGTTAAATAATAGCGTGCGATGTACGTACTCAACGTACAGCGTACGCTATTATTCGAATTCGACGCTATAACATAATGCCACGCTATATACCTAGCGGTTAGCGTAGGCCGTAGTTATAACATTCTAACCTAAGAAGTTACGAATTACGCGATTTAACGAGTAACGTGCTAGACTGGAGACGCTGGACATTATAACATAGTTTGTGGTGTTATAGCGCTCGGTCACGCGCTATTTCGGCTGGCTTGCGCGATCAGTGTTCCAGTTACACGTTATAATATAGTCTATAACGTAGCGCGCTAGAAATATATAATTTATAGTCTATAACGCGATATCACAAAATAGTTTATTAGAACAATAATATTGTTAGGAATAATCTAGAAGCATGTAGAGTTGGAGTGCACGCGCTAACTATCTAGAAATAAAGGAAAGAGATAGCTACTCCTGTTGACAAACAAATAGTTGACTGTGTGCTATGCCATTATGCCTAGTTGAGTGGGCTATGCCATAATGGACTTTGTGGAATATGGCATAAGGTTGAAAGTAGCGTGTACTAGGATTGATGACTCATAACATGTTTACGATAAGAAGTGATTCATTGTTTCCCGATACATTTAGATTTTTCTGGATACAGCTAGGACTTTAACCTGCCTATAAATAGAGAGGTGTTAAGAAACACAAGGCAGTTTTCATCAAGCGATTGAGAGCGATACATCAAGTGACCAGTGCGAAGCGAGAAGTGTTTTATTGTGTAGTGTTCTAAGTTCAGTTATAGTATAGCGAGTGACTAGGGTGTAAAGTGTATTTTAGTATTACGTTGTGTTGTGTAAATACACGGATTTAATATAAGTGGTGTTTTCTTACAATTACGAGCCCGAAGTACGTAACAATATTGTAGGTAGGTAGGAGTGTGACCTATAACAAACTTACCTACTTCATATTTATATAACAAGTCAGGTAGTGACTAGCTTGTGGCTATTTAGAGCCATATACTAACACTAGCTGCTCCTCGCCGCTTGCTTGCGAATACATTAGCACGTCGTCGTTCGTACATAGATTTTCATACAAACTTTAATTCAATTAATCAACCCTAAAATAAGGAAACAGTCCTTCCTTTAAGGTTGATTTTTGAAAAAAAATTAGCCTATGTTTGATCCCTGATTTGCAACTATCTACATACCGATTTTCATCGTTTTCGGTTCAGTGGTTTAGCCGTGAAAGCGTAACATGTAGATAGACATACCTTCGCAATTATAATAATAGTGTGGATGATGATGGCACTATAACTAATAGAGATAAAATGACACTAGCGACACTGTACACTTTCGTAACTTTAATATTTCGATAGGTTGAAAATATATTCAATGAAAACAGTAAGGGCTGCTTGCAGAAAAATTGTTTTAATAGTATTTAAATGAATTTATTCATAGTACAATAAATAATACGTCAAAAGTGTACAATATTAAATTAAACGTTAGTAACTACATTAGTCGTAGACTGTGTTGCAGTCATTAACGCCCACCTCGAAAAAACATTGAAAATTGAAGCAATACATCTATATATATATAAAAGAAAGTCGTGTTAGTTACTCCACTTATAACTCAAGAACGGCTGAACCGATTTAGCTGAAAATTGGCAGGGAGGTTGTTTAGAGCCAGGAGAAGGACATAGGATACTTCTTTTTTGTATTTTTTCCAATTAAAAAATAAATCTGCTTATTTATTGCCATTAAGGCGGAACAAAGTTTGCCGGGTCAGCTAGTTGTTTGTATTTGTGTTGTAATTGTTTATATTTATATTTGTGTGCGTGTGTGTTTGTATGTGTGTGTGAGAGTATTTCTGTTGTACGTATGGTTTTAATGAAGCTCTAGCTCACTCGTTAATATTATTTAAAAAGTAATGATATCATTTAAAAAGTAGTTGATGCAAGCGGACCAAAATCTTTTTTGTTAAATTTACTTTTTGTCACTACCCACTTTTACGCGGCTGTCGATGTATGCACTCATTATGCATATCTACGTATATTATCTAGGAAGTAACATAATTAGGTATTATCCATTATTTTAATGATAGAAACAAAAAAGTCATGTAGGTACCGCTGTTAAAAAATCAACACTGCTGGTAATCTAATATTAGTTCCTGTTTAATGTTGTTATTTTTTTCTTTTTTATGTTTTGATTGTATCCAATATATAATGCTATTCAGTCGTTGCAAGTAAAAAGGTAAATGTGTTGGTTCTTCCAACCCCCCGTGTTTGTCCCGGGCTCCTTTGAGGAATAGGCCAACTGCCGTTCTGCCAGGCAGGTCGTAAAAGGCGACCGAGTGGCTATGTGTGTCACTACCATCGTGACTACTTGTTGGTAGAGTTCTGCATCGTCTTGACCGGGTCTGGTACCACCGCCTTACCTATTCCTGCCGCAATAGCGTCAGTGCTAGTGACTGTCGTGATCCGGTTTGGAGGGTAATGTAGCCGGTAAACTTATGCATGTGGCATTAGACCTCGCCACCAGATAGCAACGCACCATTAACATCTTTGGTGTCTATAGGCGAAGGTCGACTCTTTCCATCAGGAGACCCATCAGCTTGTTTTCTATCTTATTATATATAAAAAAAATGTAATAATTCGTCATCAGATAATATAAAACACAATTGTACTATTCCTCAACAAAACCAAGCGTATTGTTTATCTAACCTATTTTACTTACATAAACATCATCCGGGCATTTGAAACTATTTGTAAGCTATTGAAAAGCTATTTGTAAGCATCGTCATGGCATTTATGACTATTTGCAAAATACGTCATAATGCTTATGTCAGTGCAACCGGTAGGGTAATAATATGCTTAAATTTATTGTGAAACAGTAAAATATTGCTTAGTATAAATATTGCTTAATATATACACACACGTTTTTTATATCATAGATTAACATTGAAGCAGACACTCATAGTTCACCAGATCGCCTAATAAAAATATATCACAACAAAATTATGTAAAAAAGTATTTAAAAATTTCAGATTTTTAAGAAGACCAAGAAGCTTGATATCAATTGCTCCTTCTACTAATCACTCACAATAATTATTGATTGTAATATAAAATAATTATAGTAAACGATAAGACCGCCCGTTGTATCGGCTGAATGAAATTGTATATCATGTTTTGTAATGTTTCTTTATGTGGTACAATAAAGAATATTATTATAATTAATATTATAAATCAAATCTAAAAAATAACTATAAAAAAACCACCCCACTGATTTTTTTCCGTCGGGACATTTCAGGCTGCGTTCTGATCCAGTAGTAAGTTAAAAAAAAATGTTGAATCGAATAAAACATTTTTGATTTTGTATTTTTCATTCAAAGCTAAGAACACCCTCGTATTAACCTTTATCTTACTAATTATTGATTAAGCCGACACCTGCTACCCGGACTTGCATGTACCTCAATTGAAAAGTTGAATCGACTCCTTGACGATGCTCTGAGATTTATTTTTGTGTCCGTAAATTTGATAACATAACCCATTGCCACGAACAGCTGCAATGGATTTCTCTTTCTGATCACAGGAAACTGCGGACGCTCTTTACGCTTTATAATATACCTACTATATAGCATAACTAGCGACCTGCCCGTGGTTTCACCCGCGTAGCTTTTGTTCCCGAGGGAACATCGGAAAGGTTTATATACTAAAACCTTTCTCAAGAATCAATCTATCTATTAAAAAAACGCATCAAAATCTGTTGAGTAGTTTTAAAGATGTAAGCATACATAAGGACATAGGGACAGACAGAGAAAGCGACTTTGTTTTATTATACTACTAGCTGTTGTCCACGACTTCGTCCGCGTGGACTTCGTTTACACCGCACAGCACCTTCCCCGTAGGTGATAGCGTAATAATATATAGCCTATTTGTTGACCCGACCTATTAGTAATATTCATGCCAAATTTGAAGTAAATCTATGCAGTACTTTTTGAGTTTACCCCGGACATACACACAGACAAATAGACAAACAAACAAACAGACAAACAGACAAACAGACAAAAATTCTAAAAACTATATTTTTGGCTTCTATATCGATTGTAGATCACGCCCCAAGTATTCATTTAAAAAAATATTCAATGACTTTTCTACGATTTTATTATATGTATAGATGTAGTGGATATACAATTTACCGTACCAGCAAACGTTGCTTTGTCATACAAATTACTTGTATTAAATATTTTGATGGGGTGTTTAAGAGGCGGGGGGGGGGGGCGGGTGTCAATTGAGATAAAAAATACCCTATCTTTTAAAATGGATCAAACAGTAGATATCTACAAAAATTCATTGAAATCAATTTAGTAGTTTCGGAGTATATCGCGGACAAACAACTTGACACGAAATTTATTAATATACAATAAGATAAAACGTAATATAAATGGGAGAGTCTATCTGTCTGTTAAGCTTTTCAAACCAAACCCCGAACCGATTTTGATGAAACGTGGCATAAAGATAGTTGAAGATCTAGGGTGGTACAAAGGCTGGTTTTTCAAAAATCTTGCTAAAAATTTTATATAATAAATTTATCACTTGTCGTAATTCGACTTATCATAATCCTTGTTGATTTTTCGTGAATTTATAAAAAAGTGTCCGTGATACGATTTACATCACAGAAGAAACTACTAGTATATCGTAAAATGATAATTACCTATTAACAAGCGTTGTCCTAGCCAATCTACGTATATTATTTAGTAAGTTTCATAATTAGGTATTATCAAATATTTTAATTATTTGTTAGACGTACAAACAATGTCAAGTAGGCTCCACCGTAAAAATCAAGTAATATCTCGGTTAATGTAATCTAAAATTAGTAATTTATAAAAATGTATCCGCGATACAATTTACATTTCAAAAGAAACCACTAATTTATCACAAAACTAACAGCAGCGTGCAGCCCGCTGCATTATAAAAGTTTTTGGTGAATCCCGCGGGATCAACTAATTTTTCCGGGATACAAAATAGCCTATGTACTATTCCAGGTCATTATCTACCTGTGTGCCAAATTTAATTTGAATCCGTGTAGTAGTTTTTGCGTGTTTGAGTAACAAACATCCAAACATCCATCCATCCAAACATCTAAACTTTCGCATTTATAACATTAATACAGATGATAACTATCTATCAAAAAGCGTTGGACTTTAGGCAAACTTCGTATGGATATTCATAATTCTCCTTTATGAAATGGAATGGTTTTATGTATATGATGTTTTATTTTATCGTTAACCTAAAATAACATCTAAAATATTTTTTCCTACGCATTACTAAAGGATGTTAATAAAAGCATGAACTTTACCTTATATAATACAGTTATATGCATAGATATGCTAAGTATAAGTACATTTTATCACCAATCCATAACGTGAGAGGTTATAAAAGCGGTCATATTTCAATGTGTAAATATATGAGAGAGCGCTTCCGACGGGAGACGCGGACCGACATACATAAAATATTATATTGCTATTTATATTCGTTTTAGAGAGATTAGAAGATTCTGGTGTTATCGTGTGAGGGGTTGTCATTTCTATTATTATTATCATCTATAGTAAAATCACGAAAATGCTAGTTAGAATTATCCTTAATCAACGAACTTGAGTTGTTTTATTGCAAGCTTCTATGGCCTCTTTTTAGCTCAAACATGTAACGGGGAATAGTTTTAGAGCACTTCCAGAGATAAGCGCGTTCAAACAAACAAACAAACTGAAAATCTCTTCAGCTTTATAATAAGATTAAATACTAATATTTTTATTATCTGATTATGTTAGGGTGATTGGTAGAGAATGCCACTTAGCATTAAGTCCTTTGTATATTGTTGTGCATAAGTTTAAATAAATAAATAAAATATTAGTAAGTTTACCTTACTCTAAAAACTGGAATACAACAAGAAACAAGAACTGACGCTATTGTAGCAGGAATAAGTAAGGCTGTGGTACAAATACCCGGGTGAGACGGTGCGGAACTCTATCATCTAGTCACGATGGTAGTGACACATATAGCCAATCCTTTGCCTTTACGAACTGCCTGGTAGAATGGCAGATTGTCTGTAATTCAAAAGGAGCCCAGACTTTAGCAACATGGACGCTTTTATACCATACGGTTTGCAATCGCACGGTAGAATAAAAAACTGAAAATTTTAAAAACCCTCGACACATTTTCTTATCCTCAAACCGCCATTCTGCCTCATATGCATTATTTTAAGAACAAAACGTTTACAAACGTTAAGGTTACCATGGTTCCTTAATCAACGAGCTTGAGTTGTTTTATTGCAAGCTCCTATGGCCTCCTTTTAGCTCAACTATGTAACCCTGGAAATAATTCTCATTTAGAGTACCTAATGCCAAAATATAACAAATTAGACCACACTCGATGGGCTAATTTTATTTAGTTTAGGAGTTCCATGGCTACCTTCTAGATATATTATTAAACCCTGGGAATCTTCAAGCAATAAAGGCCAACTTTGTCAGCCCAAGTTCGGATGGCCACCTTCCAGTTACATCATTAGATCCTAGAAAATATCTAGACCTAAGAGTTTGCCAAAATAAACCGAATTAGTCTGTCTCCATAGGTTTACTGGGTTTAGCTTAGGAGTTCTCATGAACTTCTTTCAGCTCTGTCATCAAACACTAGAAATCATCCGGTTCCAAAGTCCTTAAAAGAACGAATTAAATAAGCCCAGAATATATGGTGTAACTCATTTATAATTCAAAGTTCCAATGCTCTCCTTCTTGCTTCATCATAAGAACTCGGAAGTCATTTACCACCAGAATATTTGTCAAAACAGAACAAATGAGTCCAAACTCGATAGGTTCATCTTGTTTAGTTTAGAAGTCCTCATAGCCACCTTCAAGTTCTATCATCGGATCCTAAAAGTTGTCCAGCACTAAAGTGCATGTCAAAACCAACCATATCAGCACACATTCTATGAGTTTATCTAGATTAGCTTGGGAGTTCTCATCGACTTCTTTTAGCTCAGCATCAGCGTCAGACTCTGGAAGCCATCCTGCTTAAAAGTCCTTAAAAGAATGGATCAAATGACCCCAAAGTCGGTACTACTCCATTTTATTCTTAACTTGCCATGATCTCCTTCTAGCTCCATTACGACATCCTGGAAATTTTCTAGCACAGGACGTTTGTAAAAACAGAATGAATGAATCCAAATTAAATAGGTTTATCTTGTTTATTTTAAGAGTTCCCATGGTGACCTTCCAGTATCATCATCAGATTCTAGCAGCCTAGATCCAACGTCAAAATGTTAGGCAATACAAGGCAACTGAGTGCTAACTCAAGAGATTTACCCTGTTGAATTAAGGAGTTCACTGTTCATTTTTTTCGCGTTTTCCAACTAGATTCGGAAATTTATATCTTCATAATCTCGGCATCATGAGAAAGAAATTATTTCAACGAAATAAACGCTTTCAAACTCCACTGTCTTAGCATTTTTTATCTATGACTTTCAGTAAAGTGGGGTCGACTAAACTTAGTCTACTTTAACCCCAAGAAGACACAAGTTTGCGCGTTTTCCACTAAGAAATCTCCCTTTGTAGTTATTCCTCGCTTTGAAAATACTTCCCTAACAGCCACAGCCAGTCTTGAAATTCTTGGAGTTGTCATATCGAGCAACGTTCAGTCCCGTGGTCACTTGGAAGGCAAGGCCAAATTAGCCTCAAAAAAGCTGGGTGTTCTCAGCAGGGCCAGGCAGTACTTCACGCCGGACCATCGCTTACAACTTTATAAGGCGCAAATCCGGCTTCATATGGCTCTCACTTGTGGGCGGGGGCTCCTCAGTACCAGCTCCTTTCTTTTGACCGCATTCAACGTAGAGCGACTCGAATCGTCAATAACAGGATTATTTCTGATCGGCTTGATTCTTTGGCATTACGTAGAGATGTGGCTTCGCTTTGTATCTTCTATCGGATCTATCATGGGGAGTGTTCAAAGGAACTGTTTGAATTAATTCCTGCCGCAGAATTTCACTATCGAACATCGCGACAAAATTCAAAATTTCATCCTCACCATCTCAATGTCTGGAAATCCACAACTGTGCTATTCTCGGGGCACTTTTTTACTCGCACTATTCCTCTGTGGAAGCAATTGCCGGCAGGGGCTTTTCCAAGCGGATACGACTTGGGAACCTTTAAGAAAAGAGCCTACTCTTTCTTAAAAGGCTGGCAACGCAACTGCAAATCTTCTGATAGTGTGATTGTCCATGGGCGGCGGTGAACACTTACCATCAGGTGAGCCTCCTGTCCGTTTGCCCCCTTTTCTACAAAAAAAACATTTACTATCGAAAAAACCTTTACAAATAGCTTAATTTCTTTCATCAATTTGAAAAGAGCTAATGATCTCGAAACGGCTGAACAGTCTCTATGGAATCATAACTAAGAACCATCTCGCAAAATAGAGCTTTCATTAATAAAAAAACCGCAACCAATATATATATATATATATATATATATATATATATATATATATATATATATATATATATATATATATATATATATATATATATATATATATATATAAATTCTCGCCCGGGTTTGTTACCACCGTCTTGCCTATTCCTGCCGCAAAAGCGTCAGTGCTTGTTGCTGTCGAGTTCCAGTTTGGAGGGTAAGGTAGCCGGTAAACTTATGCATGTGGTATAAGACCTCGCCACAAGATAGCAATGCACCATTAACGCTTTTGGTGTCTATAGGCGATAGTTGACTCTTTCCATCAGGAGACCCATCTGCTTGTTTGCTATCTTATGATATAAAAAAAAATATCGGGCCATCCTCCTGGTCAGTACGATGCCACGTACACATACACAGATACACCGATACACACCTGAAAATTTTTAAATAAATTAAAAAATTATACGGTAAATTTTTCGGAAAAACATTATACCAAACTGCCAGACTTAGTAATCTATCCGCGAATTTTATGAATTTATACCGAGGCAAGTTTTTAGACGAATATTATGCGATTATAAATCAATAAAAATAATCTAAATTACAATCAAAATATAAACACTAAGTGTACACTAAAATTAAGCCATTTGAAAATAAAACATTATGCATTTCCTGTCAGCTATTTAAAACATTTATTATTCACTAATACGTTGTTCGTAAACAATTTGTAAAATAATAACGTATGGTAATTGAATTTAAATTAGGGCTCGACATGAATATACTTAATTTCCATTTAAACTAACCGCTGTTGGATCACTGGCTTTTATAACACGTTCACGTTATCTGTGAATCTCATTGGAATGCGATCGCATCCCCCCTCCCTCCTTCCATCAACACTTTTCGGTTATATTTTTTCCACCATAAATCAATATCGCTACTTAACTTAGACTATAAGTTATTTTTGTTATAATTATAGCAGTGTGTATAATAATCAGTTTCATTCAAATTCAATTTTTTATATAAATGATGATAAACTTATGAATGTGGAATTAGACCTTGTCACAAATTAGAAACGCACCATTAAAATCTTTGGTGTCTATAGGCGATGGTTGACTCTTTCCATCAGCATACCCATCTGCTTGTTTGCTATCTTGGAATATGAAAAAATAGTGTTTGCCCCGTGTTGGTCTGAGGCCTCTTTGAAGGGAAAATTATGTGACATTCTGCCAGGCTGTTTGTAAAAGACCAAAGATTGATTTTTTTTAAGGGCAATGGGCCCACCTCTCGTTCCCACCACTGTAACTTCTGTAAACCAGAATCAACAGCGGCAACCGTCCTGATAACTTCTGAGTTGCGAGCTCAGGGTGCCCTGGGGAAAAGCTAAGCTGTCTTGGATCCCGCAACGAAATTAATCAGAAGTATATAGGAGGAGTAGGAAAATACATCCTGTTTCCCTCCCTTTTTAGCAGGAGACAGCAAAATGTTAGAAGCATAGAAATGCTACGAAATGAGACTTTTACAATCAGGTTGAGCCTGATTGCTATTGCACCACGGAAGTTTGGAAATTAGGGACCTACCAGAATGGCCTACTTAATTTTGCTTCCAGTTGTAAGTGTGACAAAATCGTTTGAAGGCACGGAAGTTCCCACGTGTACCCACAAGATCGGAGTAATAAATTACACCGGATATACATTGGATACTATCAAGCATTTGACGACGTTCGTTTTGCCAAAGATTACACTCCCAAAGAATGTGATGTGCAGTTTGTTCATATTTACAGTTTAATGTAGAGCACTCGCAAAAGGGAGAAGGAACTAATTTAAACGAGAATAATTTAGCTTTAAAATTACCGTGGCTAGTGAGAAACTGTGCAACACAATGATCTATTTCTATCCAAGTTTTACTTAAGCGATCCCGGATGCACGGGAAAAAGTTATATAAATGCCGTTCTTTAGTTGAACAAGACCAACGCGACTGCCATTCATCAATTAATTCATTAGTAACGTCGATTACGGGATTAAAAATGCGACGTATTTTTGTTTGGGCTTGCGAGTTGATAAATTCTGGGTTAGTAAAATTCCTAGAATTGTAATACATTGAAGCCCGACGCTGAATTTCTAAATCTAATGGTAAGACGCCTGATAAAACGGGTAAAGCTTCGGAGCTTACAGTGCGATATGCTTTGCATAGAAATATTAGTGCTAGACGCTGATTTGAAAGATTGATTATATGTGTCACTATCAGCGTAACGACTAGGTGGTAGAGTTCCGCAACGGCTCTCCCGGGTACATGGTACCACCGCCTCTTCTATTCCTGCCGCAATGACGTCAATGCTTGTCATTATCATATTCCGGTTTGGAGAATAAGGTAACGTAGTTTGTAGAAATATAAATGCAGCATTGATATCCCGCCATATAGATAGCAACGCATCATCAAAATATTTATGTATCTGCATCTCATTGGAATGCGATATCATATCTCCCTCTTCCTACACTTTGCGATTTTAATTTTCCTACCAAAAATCAATATCACGACTTATTTTATTCTTAGGCTTGTTATTTTTTAATAATTATATTATTGTCCTAAAGATGCTATAAAAATAATAAACCAGTTAGTTATTATTCAAATTATTTTTTTATATATATAAATGATAATTATGTTCGTTTCGTGCTAGTCTAAGCCTCCTTTGTAGAAAAAATTATCTGCCATTCTGCCAGGCAGTTCTTAAAGGTGAATGATTGACTATACATATCACTACCATCGTAACTACGATATGGACCGCAACGCCTCGCCCAGGTATTTAGTACCACCGCCTTACCTATCTCTGTCACAATAGATTCAGTGTCAATTCTTGGTGTTGTTTTTGATGTTTGGAGGGTATCACATTGCCATACTGTCCCATAGATAACGGACACACGATCAATGCTACGCGGGTTTGCTAGTAAGCAGTAAATGTATTACAAAAAGTTGGATTAAAGGAATCACGGTAGACATACCGTATATCTACTATAAAAGTGTTTAATCTTCACTAGACTATTTTATAGCCCAGTGGGCAAATAACGGCTACAATGGACAAAACGCTTACCTTTTATATGTATATCGGTATAGATAAATAGGAATATATCACGGTAATATCCAAGCATGATGTTGTAAAGAAAAGCTTGAAAACGATAAAATAATCATATATTAACTTATAAACTTGTTTACATATTCGTATGAATATGTAAACAGCGTTTTATCTTGTTTGTTGGTTTTATTGAAAGTGGTATGAATTAATGATTCTTGAGAGCATTATGATACGGATGTATGGTGTAATTTATAATGGATTTGAGCTACATATCTCGATTTCTGTGATTGTAACCATTAGCGTCTTTTGCAGAGAACATATAGAATAGAAAAGAATAGAATAGAATAGAAAATATTTATTTAAGACATACACCACATAACTACAGAAATTAAACATACCAAAATTAAGAAAAAAAAAACAAAACAAAAGGACATAAAACAAAGCAAAAAAAAGTCTCTTTAGTGTAGACTTTCTTTACAAGACAAGGTAAAAGGAGGACAAAAAAAATTTGTACAGACACATAGTAAAACTTAACATATGCTTGAAATATGTAGTTTTACATCTTATAAATCGAAGAATGTAATAACATAACGCGCGGTTCCCTTGTAGGTATGCAGAGTAAACCAAACGTATAGACTTTCTGGTTTACGCGATTTAGTTATTTGTTAGTTGGAGAGACGAAACGTGATCCCTATCGCTGCATTTTACCGATTTAATAATGACTATTATTAATTCTGTGACCTTAGATCAGAAAGTGATAATTACAAAAAATAATTTTACATGTATTATGCAAAACGCATATGTATTATTATGATCAAAGTAATATTCTGTTTTTTAACTTATCTTAAAATGTTCATAGACTGTAGAAGAGTACAGTGTTGATGATGATGATGATGAGATATGTCTATCTGATCAAACGATCCGTATTATTAATATTGTTTAGCAAAAAGTGCACTTATCATGGTTTGACCAATGGCCACAGAATTATTTCTAGGTATGACCGGGAGCAATAGTTTAACGCGTTCATTCGAGAGACGGGAGTAGTAATCCACTACCAGCCAGATTCCAAGCTGTGACTAAGATTTGGGTTTTCAAGAAAATCTAAATAACCCGTTTGCCTTACACGGGATCGAACCCGAGACCCCATGACCTGAGTTAAATAGGCTAATCTTTAGACCACATGGCAATCACGAAGTTAGTGAAGAATTTAATCAAACATTTTTTTATAATATAAAATAGCAAACAAATAGATGGGCCTCCTGATGGAAAGAATCAACCATCGCCTATAGACACCAGAATTGTTAATGGTGCGTTGCTATCTTGTGACGAGGTTTAATACCACATGCATAAGTTTATACCCTCCAAACCGGAACACAAGTGACAAGTGACAAGCACTGACGCTATTGCGGAAAGAATAGGTAAGGCGGTGGTATCAGACCCGGGCGAGACAATGCAGAACTCTACCACCTAGTAGCCACGATAGTAGTGACTCGCGTAATCAGTCACCTTTTACGACCTGTCTGGCAGAACGGCAGTTGGTCTATTCTTCAAAGGAGCCCGGAACCAACACGGGGGAGAACAATCTAACATAAATCCAGATTACACACGATAAATATATATTTAGTACAGCTATATATAATATATATGTATATTTAGTACCTATTTGGTACAGATCATCTCTACCTCGGGTCGGGCAACAATGCTATTGTAGTTTTTCGAGGTTTTCTATATAAATGAAGCTCTCAGCAGTATCTTGTAGCGTAATGAATAATGATAGTATGAAAAAAACTTCTTTTTTAAGAATAGATCAATTGTCTTATGGCTAGGCATCTCGTAAAATGCGAACAAAGGCTAAAACGTGTCACTAAAATCGTAAATAATAACTAGGTGGTAATAATTTTTGTGTTGTAGCACTCACCCCGTGCTTGGGAAAAATTGAAAAACTTTAAAAACAACAATGAAAAATATCGACGCGCGGGATTTGAACCTACAACTGTCTCCCTAAGGTCGGGACGCTCTACCACTGAGCTAGTAGTAGTAACAAGCTTTTAAAGTTTTTCAAGTTTTCCCAAGCACGGGGTGAGTGCTAGAACATAAAAATAATTAGAAACACGAAAGTACTGATCACATTTATAAACGTGAATTTCATCTGTAACGATGAACTCATTTAACTGGTAATGTGTATGTATATCTAGCGATCAGCACAATCAATGGAATCGATCATAATAGCAAAGAAGAATTTCGCCACGTCGAGCCTGTCGACACTAGCTCTGTGGTAGAGCGTCCCGGCTTTAGGGAGACAGTCGCAGGTTCAAATCCCACATGTCGATATTTTTCTTTGTTGTTTTTAATTTTTTTCAAACTAGGTAGGTATCTGCAACCTCTCAATCGGTTTTGGCACCACCGCCTTACAGATTCCTGTCGTAATAGCATCGATGCTTGTGGCTGTCGCTTTCTGGTTTGAGAAATAGATAAGGTAGTTGGCAAACTTGTCCACCCCGTCGGTCGAGTCGTTAACGAACTAACTGCGAATCGATGTGGTTCGGGTTCGACTTTCGACAAACATTTATGTAATGACTGATCAGCGTTGTGTTGCGTTTATATGTTTCTGGTATTAGGTTTTTATTATGAATATTACAGTATTTATCTATATATGTCTATGTATTAGAATGGTTGACTACCACCCATAATATAAGCAAATAATTTACTTACTTTGGGATTAGATCAATTAGTGTAGTATTTCCAATGATATTTATTTATTACTAGCTGCGCCCGCGATTTCGTCCGCGTGGAAAAATTTCCCTTTCACATCAGCTGTTTGTCAGTTAAAGTCCCGTCAAAATCGGTCCAGCCGTTCCAGAGATTAGTCGGAACAGACAGACTAAAATTGTGAAAAATGTTATTTTGGTATATGTACCGTGTATACATCCATATGCATTTAATAAAAAGCGGTTAATTTAATATTACAAACAGACACTCCAATTTTATTTATTTGTATAGACTTAAACTTACGCATACAGCATTCCAAGCCTTTTTAGGGTTCCGTCCCTAAAAGGTAAAACGGAAACCTATTACTAAGCCTCCGCTGTCTGTCTGTCCATCTGTCTGTCACCACGCTGTATCTCATAAAACGTGATAGCTAGAAAGCTGAAATTTTCACAAATCATGTATTTCCTTTGCTGCTATAACAACAAATACTAAAAATAAAAAAATGAAAATATTAAGGAGTGGTACCTATACAATAAACGTGCCTCATCGTATTTTTTGTTATTATGGTACAGAACCCTTAGTGCGCGGGCCGACTCGCACTAAGCCAGTTTTTTAAAGAATATTATCAAATAGTTTAAAAGGACTGAGATTTGTCTATATAACATAGTTCTAACCGAAAATAGGCTTGGTTAATTAATCACTCAGCCAACGGAGCAGTTGATAACCATAATAAATAACATAAGAAATTGTACATTTTCAACAAATTTGCAATTCCTTTTTTTACTGGCAACGTTTCCTCATATGAATTTAATATTCATCACGAAATTGTAACGCTCCGAGTTTTTAGATATTTAATAGATTCAGGCGTTGCTTTGCGGAAATCTATAATTTAAAGGAGAAATTATGGTATTTAATTTGCAAATTTTCCGCGAACTGCCGTAATTCAACAGAAATGAAAGGAAGGTAAGGAATAGGGCAAACTTATATAAGGTCTGAAATTATGAAGACCACAGCGGCACAATCAACCCACTTCCACACACCTTCTTCCACGTCAGAAGCAAAACCACACACAAGCTATGTACTCAACGCACGTTTTACTTCGCAACCGAAGCATCTTCAGGAGAGTCGAATAGCACTTCACTCCATGAAGGGTGAAGCATTAATGCTTTGTGCCGCTGTGGTCTTCTATAATTTCATACTCTGGATAAGTTTGGCCTATTCCTTACACTACCTTTCATTTCTGTTGCATCACAGCTGTTCCATATTATAACATTTTGCGGAAACTTTGCAAATTAAATATCATAATTTCTCCTTTATGCTTCGAGTTCTCTAAACAAAAGGAAGAACTTTTTTGACGTGCCGCGATAAAAAATTAAAAAGAATACAATTATGGACTTTGAAAAAACTAGTTGACCCGCGCAGTTTTGCCCGCGAATGGAGAAACACATGACCGCCCCGTTGGTCGAGTGGTTAGCAACCCTGACTACGCAATCGATGGGGCTCGGGTTCGATCTCCAATGGGGACGGAGAACGGGTGTGATGAACATAAATGTTTGTATTTTCGAATTTAGGTGTTTATTATATTCTAATATTTATATATGTATTTGTATGTATTAGTATCGTTGACTAACACCCACAACACAAGCAAATAATTTGCTTACTTTGGGGTTAGACCAGTAAGTGTAATTTGTCCCGTGAATATTTAATATCTGGTTGACCGAGCTTAGCTCGGTTTTTCACATACCCATATCTTGGGAACCGAGCTTTTCTTGGACCTGGAACCTTGATAAATCGATTCCTTGACCCGAAAACCCCTAATTTGTGACTATCATGAAAATTGTTGGAGCCGATTCCAAATTTATATATATATATATATATATATATATATATATATATATATATATATGTATATATATATATATATATATATATATATATATATATATATATATATATATATATATATATAATATACCAAGATTGTATCACATGACTTGCTCGTTTAAAGGTATTAGATTTATTTATTTGTTTATTATCATCTATATGATATTTTTTAAAGCAATTTAACTGTTTAGCTGTGAAAGCGTAGCATACAAACAGCCAGATGGTAGAGCTCCGTAACGACTCACGCGGACACTTATATAGATTTATTGTTTTTTTCATAGATAAATTGAGATGCTACAATACAATAATTATATATTTTTTATTGTTATTTATTAAATACGGTACAATAGCCAATATAGCGGTCATTTTTAACACGTTAAATATTTAAACAAACGTTAGTCAACGATACTTATACATAGAAATACATATATGTATAAATACTGGAATATTAAATATGTTCCAATATTTATATATGTATTTCAATCAATAATATATTTAATAAACACCCAAACTCGGAAATACAAACATTTATGCGCATCACACAATATATGCTTTTCCCCGTCGGGGGTCGAACCCGAGCCCCGTCGATTGCGTAGTCAGGGTCGATAACCACTCGATCAACGGGGTGGTCAATAATGTACTTATTTCAAAAAATTCCTGTATATTACAAAGAATCCACAAAAAAGTCATAAAGACATTTATTCGACGCAATGCAATGTCTTACAATGCAACCTAAAACAGTATTCCAATTGCACAGTGTTTTCAACCGTTGAATATTCCATGAGCTCCGTACACCGAATCAACTCTCTTTGGTAACGTAACTAGCTGAACTCGTATTGCTTGTTGCGTGCAATATGTATGAGATTTTTGTCCGGTCATTTTTTCCCTCGGACCACTGTCCGATGTAATTGAGAAATGTTGACCCATGCCACCGTTTTTTGATATCGGATTCAGTATTTACGGGCAATAAAAGCAATTTTAATACAAGGGGTAATGGAGTACAATTGCTCAATGGAAATAAACTTTAGTGAGCTATAGATTGGGTTGTTTTTTTTACTAATCTTAACATAATATAAATCGTAACTTTAACTTTAATATTTTTTATTAAATATAATGCCAAATTTTTGTAGCACATTATAGTGATACCTATACGTAGATTTTATAAACTTTGTGCCAGCTGTATTAAATATAAATTTTCTCCTTTTTATTACGAAGCTTACTTAAAAATTGCAACATACTGTATAAAATTAATAGTAAAGAAAAAAATGAAAATTACTATTTTTTCTGACCTGCAAGAGCGTGACGATTTTGCCCTGTTGAAAATTCAAAACAGAGATCTTATAATCTACTGCTTAAATAAATCAGTTGGAATGAATGTTTAATCGTTAATTTTAATTTCCGTACAACAGTCACACTTTTTTATATCATAAGATAGCAAACAAGCAGATGGGTCTCCTGATGGAAAGAGTCAACCATCGCCTATAGACACCAAATATGTTAATGGTGTGTTGCATCTTCTGGCGAAGTCTAGACCCACGTGCATATGTTTATCAACTATCTTACCCTCCAAATCTGAACACGACAGCGACAAGCACTGACGCTATTGTAGCAAGAATAGATAAGGCGGTGGTACCAGACACAGGCAAGACAATGATGAACTCTACCACTTAGTAGCCATGATTGTAGTAACTCTCATAGCTAATCGGTCGCCACAATCGGTCTACAGATGAGCCAACATGATGAAACATAAATGTAAAAAATATTGTTTCTGTGTACCTATACAAATATATTTTTTACCCCTTTACATTGAAACGGCTACATGAATTTAAATGAAAGTCTATGTATATTGTTATATACATTTATTGCGTTGCCTACTGGAAAATGTGACTATTTTATTCATAAAAATATCTTAAAACAGTTTTGAAACATATGTTTATCAAACAACCACATTTCTAAAATGATAGACATTATTTAAGCAATAAAAAAGTAGCTCTTATATCAACTTTTTATTTTATTTTGTTTCATTGTAACAAAATTCATTCAGATATTAAGTTAAACAAAATAAAAGCATAAATGTATTAGGTTAAAAAAATTAATTAAGTAGTCAATAAATTTATGAAAATAAGTAGCATTTAAAGCGACTCAGTTATTAAAAAGAAGTTATGAAATTGGTTTTGTTATTAGATATTTTTTCCTTTTGTACTGTTTAATATTTTCTTCCCCTCTTCAAAAAAAGCATATTACCTTTTAAATTTTATTTTATAACAACAATATCTCTGGACAATTTGTGCGAATTGTTCTACTCTCACAATAAGCAAATAGTTTGCTTTTGATATGGGTGTTAGTCAATGAAATTAATACATAGAAAAACATATATAAATATTGCAATATATTTATTAATCATACAAACAAAAAAAAAACAATCATCTATACTCACCATACAAATGCCTGTCCCTGTCGGGAATCGAACCCGAACCCCAATTTATACGTATTTAGTGTCCCTAATCAATCGCGCAACTGGGCCATTTTAAATTAAAATTCAATCAGTATATAATTAAAACATATACGCAATTACTTCTTTACATCAAAAAGTAAATATTTCAAACAAACGTACACATATATAATAAAATAGAATTCAACGTCGAAGTAAATATAATATTATGTAGTAAAGAAAGTGCTAAATCATAGAATGTTTCGTGATGAACTCGGCAGGCGCGGACAAATACGACTATTGGAGTGATGGAGCGACTACCTCTAATCCCAAGTGACGTCTGAGTCCAATTAGGCGTCAGGCATTCGTCTTCCCGTCCTACGCTTTTCACCCCACTGGGCGGGTAATATGAGTGAGAAATTTTAAATTTAGAAGTGTAACAATAATGTATTTTTAGTATGGCAATATTTTTATAAACTGAGATAAGCTACTGCTTCATAGTTATGTGGTTTTCATTTAGTGCAGATCATTGGTCCCGAGTTTGATCTTCTGGTCGCGTCGGTGAAAAAAATGTTAAGTTAAAAATGTTAAGTTAAGTTTATTTTAGGGAAAATTGTCAATAGCAGTTCAGAATTTAATAGTAGAGTATTAAAACTCGCGTGCCTTAAATGAGCACATAAAGTTATCGGTTCTGATTATCACCCCCGTCTCCCCCTATTTTACCCGATTATTGGCTATACGTGTCACTACTATTGTGACAACTAGGTGACAGAGTTCCGCAACGTCTCGCCTTGGTATTGGTATAGTGTACCATCGACTTAACTATTCCTGCCGCAATAGCATCAATACTTGTCTTTGTCGAGTATCGGGTTGGAGGATAAGATAGCGGGTAGACTTATGTACGTGGCACTACCATCCCGCCACACGGATAGCAGCAAACCATTAACATTTTTGTTATCTTGTTTTGTTATCGGTATCTATAGGCGATGGTTTCTCTTTCTATCAGGATAATCATCAACTTGTTTGCTATCTAATGATATAAAAACGCTGGAAATAGTTGATATTGACGTTTAGTTTACGTCTTACGTTTATTTTCCACGATCTGTAGGAGTGATTTCGTGAAATGCGATGGAAGTGTGCAATAGAAATCTGGGTAAGCGCAAGCTATTAGAATTGACCAATAAGCGCGCTATTTGAACTAACCAATGAGCGCACGCAGTGGTAGATTTGGCCATCAGTTTGTACCAGCTTATTCACTTAGATGTTAGATGTTTTTTATGCAAGTCCCCAAGCGATATGGGTAAAATGAGGCGATAGGGATTTGATAGCAACCGACGAACCGGTGAATCATGGTGAACAGGAAAGTTTATAAGCTTTCGGTTCGTTCTGCTTACTCCAACAAGGGTACTATTTCCTTTTTTATTTATAAAAGCTGAATTATAAAAAAACTGTGCAAATTGAAGAACGTGATAGTTTATGAATGAGCTCGGGTTCGATCCCCGATGGGAACAATCATTAGTGTGATGAGCATAAATGTTTGTATTTCCGGGTTTGGGTGTTTATTAAATGTATTCCAGTATTTATATATGTATTTGTATGTATTAATATCGTTGACTAACACCCATAACACAAGCAAATAATTTGCTTACTTTGGGGTTAGATCAGTAAGTGTAATTTGTCCCATGAATATTTATTAAATAAATAAATATAATTATTTATTTTACATCATATTTGGTATCAGAATCGAGTACTGAACACCCTCCTTCAGTATTTAAAGCTTTTACGAGTCAACCTGTATATACATACATGCATGTAATTATGTGTACCTATCAAAAAGTATGGTAACCGCGTGGACTGCTACCAAATTAAGTCACATTTTCAGCAAATCGTTGTGAGTAAACAACAAACTTCATTTCAATGTCTATGTGCGGGTGTCCATACATATGCATTTTTTTATCGATAATTACTTTTTTACATATTCGATATCAGAATCAAGTACTGAACAATATACACCCTCTTCAGTATATAAACATTAAACACCCTCTTCAGTATGTACAGGTTCCAAAGTCAAGAAAGTCAAAGGCTTTCGTTAAAACCACAAAATATACAAGAAGACCAATTTATCCCAATTAAAACCTTAAGGTTTCCCGACGTGTCCAAATGTAAAGTAAGGGTGAAAGGGATAATATCGCGAAGGATTAAGTACCCTCCGAGATGGTTAAGCCCTTCCAAGTTAATTACTTTGATAATTAATGTTGACGTCTAAGCTGTAACTTTTATGAAAATGTTTTTTTTCATTACGGGGCTTGATTTTATTATGATAGTAATATCTTGTTTTATTTAGTAACCAAACATCTTTTATATCATTAGATTGCAAATATGCAGATGGTTCTCTTGATGAATCAGAAATCGGGAAACAGAAGTATTTATTCAATAAAACTATTTACAAGTTATTTTGACGCGTCAATGTTTTTTGAACCTAGTAATACAAATACAAATAATTTATTTGCATAATAGTAGGGGAGCCCAAGAGGGGATTTTTGCATTGACTCGAGCGCGTCAGACTAACATAGGGGAGGTACCTCGCATACTTTTGAGGCTCTCCAACAAATATAAGCTCTTTATATAGAGGCAGGTTACTAGGGCAGAATAAAAACAAAATTCCAATAATTTTGGCTTGTGGAAATTGTCAGATTATATTTTTTCTTCTTATATCATATCCTTTATAATTAAAGAAAATTCAGGCGCGCTCGAGAATGTTAAAACAATGTTGTCTTTGCAACTTTGTGACCCTCCCACTTCCTTATGCTACACTTTAACCGGCAGATTTTCTATATTTTAGTCGGCAATTAACCCACCATACCTTAATCTGACACTCTTCAGTGTTTCTATATCACAGTTTTTTTAAAACATTTTTTATCTGTAAATTTTTTCCCCACCATAAAAATGAAAAACATTATATAACCTTTTATTTTTCGTATAATTTTTTTCTACAAAATATAATAGGTACCTACGACGCTCGAGTAACTACCCATTTAGCATCTTGGGCTCCCCGACTATAAATAGGGTTACAATTTTAATTAATTACAAAGCACCATGCAAATTTAGATAGATTCAATATTTTATTTTGTTATTCTTATTAGTTTAACAGTTTAGTAACTTTTCTTTCATTTTCCTAAAAAATTGCATGTAGTCGCATTGTAAGATACAGATTTTCGTCATAATTTTATTATACTAAATACGATTTAGTGTTACAATTATAGTCATATTTATAATTAAATTTATTATAATAATAAACAAATTGATATGTCAGAATAATAATTAAAACTAAATCATTTATTAATAAAATAATAATTTATAATAATCAAACGACTGGATCAGAAACGTGGCCACACACTGAGAAGATGGAAAGAAAAAACCGTCGTATAGACACTAAAGATGGGGACAATGGAACAGCATAAATCTACCGGCTACCTTGCCTTTCAAACCGGAACACGGTAATGACAAGTACTGAAGCAGAATCTTAGTATTAGGGTCCCATTTGTACCCTTTGGGTATGAAACCCTTAAAATTGCAAAAATAAATTTGAATTTGTACATCACAATACTATATTTTATTTTAACAACCACTAGAACTTTGATAATGCCACTCCATTTTCCCATATTTACTTTCTTTAAATATTGTATGCTTTTATGTATACTATTTACTGCAAAACATAGTATTGAATATAAATCAGCATAATTTACCAAACCGATCTCATTGAACGTTATTTTAGGGTTTCGTACCTAAAAGGTAAAACGGAACCCTATTACTAAGCCCCCGCTTGTGGAGGCGGATGTGGTGGTCTATGGTAAGAGCTATCCAAGCAATAAATGACAGTAACGATGTCTATTGGAGAACAGAAATTAAGTAAGATCTACCAAAAGTTTTAAGCGTTTTGCAACGATTGCTTTTCCAATTGAAAATTAAACATTTTTAGTACGATTTTTGTGTTAAACTTACGCCTGAGCGAATATTCATCAAGTTAGACGAAATTGCCGACAAATTGGTATACAATTTACAACTTTTTGTGCCAAGACCTTATGTATTTTTCGGAAAACTGGACATTTTTACGTTCCTGAAATATACTTGAGGACACCGGGACAGAAACTTGAAGCTTCATTCAAAACGTGACGCATGGTCATGTTAAACATTGTGAGCATACCCACCACACCTACAAGCCTGGTTCTGCGCTTGGCTACTTGGCTTGGCTTGGCTTGGCTTGGCTTACTATCTTTTGTAGATATGAATGATACGTTGGTATCCCTGAGGCAGAGATGTTATGGCTAATGCATAAGCTTGACTTCCAGCACTAAATAACATTTTTGTAATGAAATCAGAAATCAAAAATTAGAAGAACTTTATTCAATAAAATTTTTAAAAGTTATTTTGACCCGTTGACATTTTTTAAAACTACTACCGGATCGGAAACGCGGCCACACACTGAGAAGATCCGGCGGAAGAAACTCAGCAGGCTTGTTTTTTCATATCATTTTTTATTCACAATATCAGAATATTACAAAATTACAAAAATATATATGAGATTGATATGAGGAGCAATAAATCCCAGGCTTGTTTGTCTTCTAAATAATCTGGGATTTCATAATACCCTTTTTTACATAATTGTTTTAATACATTTTTTAAATTTATTGACTGGTAGATCTCTTATAGTTTCGGGAAGTTTATTGTAAAAGCGTATACATTGTCCCATAAATATTAATTGCATTTTGTTTTATACCTGTTTATAATAAATCATTGTATGGCAAATAAGCAGATGGCTCTGCTGGCGGAAAGATACAATCATTATTATAGTCTTTATAGTGTTGACCATTTTGAGACATCACACCACTCAATGCAGTTAACATTGGACACCAAACACTAGGTCATAATAAAGTAGATTATATGTAGTTTTTAAATTGCTCTATTTTTATTTATGGTACCTATGCCTAATTTATTGTCTTTTTTCTATAAATGTATTACACATATTTACTAGCACTGGAGTTTTTTATGTACTAATACCTGATATGTTAATTTTTTTACATTGTTAAATAATCCTGTTTTGTGTTTTTGTGTTTTATCCTTTGTATTTTGATTTATCTACTGTGTGTGTTATTTACTATAATTGTTGTGGTATCTTATATATCTTAATGTCTTCTTATATGTCTTAAACAAACGATTTCTATTCTATTCTATTCTAAAGATGTTAATAATGCCATCCGTGTGGAGGGTTTGAATGCATAAGTTTACCGCCTTATTAACTATAACACAACAATGCTAATTGCCAACCACTGATGCTATTGTAGCTGGAATGAGTAGGGCAGTAATACTTAATTTTTACTAGGTGTTAGATTGCCGCAATATCTCACCCAGGTTTCCCACCAATCGTCAAGATACTGCCTTAAGCCAAGGTTCGGTCTCACAGGAGACACTCTTAGACCGGGCTCTTAGCTCACTTAACTTAAACTCTGGCTGAGCACTTTGCTCGCCCCAAAAGCCCGGTTTCGCAGTAGCGGTCATTTGGACCAACTGCCTAAGCTCATTTCGAAAAAAAAAGCACTGGATTTGTGTAAGTCCATTAAAAGAAGTCTATAACAGCGATGTCTCCCACGGTCTTTTTAAGATAAGCTTAATCCGATGGGGAAAAAAGAATTAAAAAATGGGCTCGAAAAATCAGATAGTGGCTTATTTGATCTATAGCAAAGACAATAAAATTAGTGTGAACACAAAATTACAGCTATACAACCAATAAAAACTAAAAACAAGTGTTTTTTTTTTATCATAAAACTTGTTAACAATAACATATATCTATCTTAATCTAATAAAAAAAGATAAGAATCGGAAACAAAAATAGCAATAAATATAAATTAAAGCCGAGCCACATTGTTGGAAACAAGACATGGGTCTCCATCGGCGGTTTACAACAGTGTGAACACTTGTTTGCAACAAAAATTCATCTGAACTCCACAAGCCTCCCACCAAGGTCACCCGTGTTGGAAGCTTGTTTCCAACAGTGTGGTTCGGCTATTACACGATTAAATGTTTTTGAATATCATTAGATAAAAAATACAGATGGCCTTTTTATATCATAACATATCTCTCTGTCGTCTGTCCGTAAAAAATACAGATGGCCTTTTTATATCATAACATATCTTCTCTGTCGTCTGTCTGTCTGTTATTTTAACGTCATAAGATAGCAAACAAGCAGCTGGCTGTCCTGATGGAAAGAGAAACTGTCACCTATAGACACCAAAGATGTTAATGGTGCGGTGCTAACAGCGTGGCGGGATAACAATGCCACATGCATTTCTACTTTACCCTCCAAATCGGAACATGACAATGTCAGGCATTGACATTATTGCAGCAGGAATAGGTAAGTGGTATTGAACCAGAGCGAGACGTTGCAGAATTCTACCACCTTGTAGTCATGATGGTAGTGACAAGTAAATCGGTCGCCTTTTACAAACTGGCTGACAGAATGGCAGATGGTCTGTTCTTCAAAAAGCCCGGATCACAACGGGAAATAAAAAATAAAATAAAATATATTTATTCAAATAAATTATGCTTTACACTGAATTGTAAAATCACTAAAAACTGTCTTATGATCTAACTTAACATGTATCTGCCTGAACTAGGTTAACCTGTGTTTCAGGCAATAGGGGCTAGTGAAATACAATAATTTTAATAATCACTAATAAAAAATCAAGTACGCATAGTTTACAGTGTTATGTCACTTATGTTATTAAATTAAACTCTTAAACTTTACTAACTTAAGTAATAATATAATTAGGAAAACAGAGTAATTCTTTAAATTATCACTTACGTTTGATTAAATAATTGTTTAAATGCTCTTGTACTGTTTCGCCATTTAGGCATCTTCAGGGCTCTAATTAGGTAATACTGTTTGTGGTACTGCCACAGAGTATTGGAGACTAAAAGAAGTCAATCTACATACAAGTAAGTAATATTCGAGCAACGCACTATAGACACCTCTCACGGATGCGATATCTCGGACTGTTTCCAACAAACTGTCCGGCAGGCGTATCACCTAAAATTTGCGATTCGCCAGCGAATACCGATGGCTCTTAAACGTAACAAAAAAAACATCAAAAACGTCGCCAATTTGTTGCTGGTCGCAGGATCAACTTTTTGCGATATCACAGAACCAAAATAATCTGCCACTAATATACAAACCTGTTATGGGTCTTGCAATAACTAAACAATTACAATAATTGTGCATTGCGAGATACGTGATAACCCCGCCGAACTATTCCGAGATATCGCGTCCATGAGAGGTGTCTATGTGTGCGTCGCTCGAATATTACTTATATGTACATTGACTTCTGTTAGTCTCGTATTCTGTGGTAATGCTCTGAAGATGTCGTAAAAGGTGAAACCGGTTAGCTGATATAATTTAAATACTTAAGTGTTTTGTGAAATAAAATAAGTACAGCTTGTCAAACTCAGCGAGTTTCACAAACTGCGGACGACAAAAATTATATTATTTAAACACAGTTAAACTTCACGCCCGTGTCTCCTAAGAGGTAGGCAGAGGTACAACAAGTGCACCCACGATTGCCGACGATATTTAGTCCCACAATGTGATAAGCAGCAAGCCTATCGCAAACCGGGCACTTATTAAGCCTATTGCTAACCAGTCCCGGTAACTATTGGTAACATTATTTTTTATTGGAAAACTAAAAAAACTCATTTTGAATAGCCAGACTCGGGAATCGAACCCTGCATCTCATGTGGTCTACACCGACACCGGTGACCGGGCCACTAGACCACAGAGGCAAACTACAGAACATCTGACGCTCATCTCATGTATCCCTGGGATCTGCATCAAGGGTTGCCAGACGCTTCATATTTTACGGGTTACCGCGGATCACGAGCTACAAAAATGTAGTACGGTGTAAATAAAGCTCTCGCATTCTAAAAATTTCGTCTACTTCCGTTTAGTTGCGAGCTCGGCTACACATCAGTGTTCTGTCTAACTGGATTGGTTCATTAATTATTTAACGAATCCAGTTAGACAGTTAGTGACAGTTGTGATCTGTGGTCTGTGTTAAACTATAAAGCTCAACAACTGTGTTAACTTGCCTAATTCTTTCTTCTTCTATCTCTTTAGGTTTACGCAAAATAAATATATGTTTATAGGACAAATGACACGAAAGTAAGCTATTGTGAGCTATGCGGCGTGCGCATGTTTCTCTCTCTCTCTCTCTTATAGAAAGCAAGCCAGATTTACATTTTATTACAATTTAAAATTTTATTACAATTCCTTTACTAATTAATCGAAAGGAACTTCGTTCCATCCGGGTGTCCCTTGACACCTCTCAACTTTTTTTTAATAAATATCACTAGACATATTACACGGATGGATCTAACCCCAAAGTAAGCAAATTATTTGCTAGTGGAATGAGTGTTAGTGAACAATGCTAATACATAGAAATACACTACGCTTCTGTAGTTTGACTGATACTATTCGTCGAACCGAAATTAGGTCAATCGGATTAAAGTTCAATATGGACGCACGGAGATAGGAGTTAGCTTTTCATTGCAAATTTTCAAAATATGAATAAAAAACTTTGATCACCACGGTATTGATTAACTATATCACCGTTAAAATAAGCTTAAAAAAAACAATAACGATATCAACGTATATATAGGAATTAGCTTTTCATTACACATTTTCAAATCATATGTCATGTCTAACTAGATTCGTTAATTCGTTCGTTCGTTCTTTTGCATCTCAGATAGGGACGGATGCGCGGTGTATGTTATTATAAATTTTTGATATATTTGTTGTTAACCTGTGACTAATAATTTAAATTTAAAAACTAAAGATTTTAATTATTAGAGCCATTTTAATTATTTTCCGTAAAATAATTCTAAGAGCTCTATTTTTTTATCTTGATAGGTAACACTTAAAACATGAATTGGCAGGTGGCAACCCTATCTACATCAGATCTGTACCAAATTTAAAAGGGACATAGAAAGAATACCTTTTGAAACATGTCGGTTGATTATTAAATTAAATTAAATTAAATGTTCACGGGACAAATTACACTTACTGATCTAACCCCAAAGTAAGCAAATTATTTGCTTGTGTTGTGTTATTAGTCAACAATACTAAAACATAGAAATACATATAGTACAAGAATATATTTAATAAACACCTAAACCCGAAAATACAAACATTTATGCTCATCACAAGCACAAATGCTTGTCCCCGTCGGGGATCGAACCCATACCACGTCGATCGTGTAGTCAGGGTCGCTAACCACCGACCAACGGGGCGGTTATGTTTAAGAATAATGTGTATTAAGAAGGTATCTTCACGGCCGTATCCCCGAAGAGATAGGAATAAGTACAAGAAGTGCACTCATGATTAGCCGAAGATACTTATTCCCACAATGTAATAGGTGGCCAACCTATCGCCTACCGGGCACTTTTTCCAATCCTGGGCAAAGTTGTTTCGGTCAGAAAACTGAAATAACACATTTTTGAATTACCCGACCCAGAAATTGTACCTGGGACTTCACGTGATCAACTCCGACCACTAGACCACAGAAGGATATTACATGTGTATTAAAATATTTAATAAGCCACCAATCACAATTAGAACATTAAATAAATTTAAGGAACGACTCCATCAGTAGCTTATAGTAAAATGTTTTTACTCGATGTTCTTCCATCGAATTTATTTTACTGAATATAATAACTTGTTATTGAATAAAGTAGGGTCTTCTGATTTCGGATTACATAAAATATATTTGTGATGTAACGCTCGCCTATCGCGTTCGTAATACCGAAGTGCGAGAGAGGTTGGCATTGAAAGACAGTATCGGTGTAAAGATGAGAATGTAAAGAGTCGGGTGTTATCCGAAGGTGGTGTCAAGAGTCTTCGCAACCGGCGTGTGAGTATGAAGAGAGTAATGAATGTAGAAGAAGCGAGACAAGCCTGCAAGGATCGTGATCATACATCATCATGTATGGCACTCGGTTCTCTCTGCCTAACCCGTAAGGGCTCTGGCGTGAAGATGTGTAGTTACCTATGTAGTTTAAGGCACAGGGTTGGGGGCAAAAAACACCCTCTAATCGAATGAAATAAGAAATTAATTTTTTTATGAAAAATTATATTGATGACATTATTTTAGCATTATTGCATGAATAGAGTTATGAGTGTGCAGAAACCAAGGCAAATCAGTTTGGACTTTGGACCGTTACATATAGCACTTAATTTTCTCTGCCTACCTCAAAAGGGACTTGGCGTGAAGATATGTATAAAAAATATTCCAAAGAATTGAGAAAGTTCTCGTTTTTGGCAAGTTAGCTTAAAATGTAAGAAAAAGATTGTGCGCCTAGACATCTTTAGCCAAATAAAATAACAAGGCGATATATGTATTTATTAATAATATTTTATTAGTTTTTTCCATTAATTTTATTAACCCATTACTTATAAGTTATTTGCCGCTTGCGATTAATGCAATTGATTATACTAAAAGCCTTGATAGATTTGATATATTATGCTAATGATCTGTCAAGTTTTTTATGATAGGTTGGCAAACCAGATGGCCCCTCGATGGCCCTCTTGATGGCTAGTGACAGAGATCATAAATATCAGATGAATCATGTCTGTTTTACCTTTGTACTATTATCGAGCGAGCGAATTGACTGAAGTTCTAGAAGTCTAAAGATTTTTTCAAATGAAAGGTACTTGGTTTGTATCATCCATGGACTGTAGGTTTCATTTACACCCAGGAATACATAGTTATACTTAGTACTTCAATAAAATAATATCACTGCAAGGACAGTTTTCAAACTTGGCTTCTGATTCGAATCAATCAAATAGCACAACATGACTTTTTTTATTTTTCCCTGGTATAATAATAGGTAAATCTACAAGCGTTTGACACTATCAGGCATTAGCTCAAATGAGCGACTACACATTCGCTGCCCAATACTGTGTCTTTTTGTATTTGTGTGATATGTAGTATGATTGTTAGGTATTGCGACCGGGCTTTTTGGGCGAGCATTGTGCTGAGCTATAGGTTGTTATATATATATATATATATATATATATATATATATATATATATATATATATATATATATATATATATATATATATATATATATATATATATATATATATATATATATATATATATATATATATATATACAAACTTAACAAATAAAATTTGAACCTGCGATCTTGCCTCTGACCAACTACTGTCGACTGGCAACGTAGCTAAATTATTTTTTGCTTTGCGATCGATTCCGCTGATTTTACTGATCGCTAGATACACAGAAAAGAATAATTAGGCTACGTTGAACCTTTCGATAGTACCTCAGTTGGTTGGAGCATTCCGACCAGAGGCAAACTCCCAGGTTCAAATTCTGTTGTGTCAAATTCTGTTGTGTCAAATTTTTTTGTTGTTAAATTTTTAAAGTTTTCCCAAGCAATGGGTAAGTGATAAAACACAGAGCTTTTCAAAATCGTTTCCGCAGATCTTTTAAATTACGCAACCGATTTTATGCGGGTTTCATCAGTAGACAGAGTGATTCAAGAGTAAGGTATACATATAAATGTATAATATAATTAATAATAATAATAAATAAATAACACTGACAAATTACACGAATTGAGGTGACCCCAAAGTAAGCAAATTGTAAATGCTTGTAGTATGGGTGTCAGTCAACGATACTAATACATAGAAATAAATATATAAATACTCTAATATATTTAATAAACATCCAAACTCAGAAATACAAACATTTATGCTCATCACATCTTCCCTGCCGGAATCGAACCCGAACCCCATTGATGCGTAGTCAGGTTCGCTAACCACGCGACCAACGGGGCGGTTAATTAGTTATAATACAGGGTTAATTTTCTAGGCCAAATTTTCAGAGGCTGTTCAGAATCGATAATATTATGTTCGATTTATGTAATAAAAAAAATCGGAAAATTCAAAATTTGATTTTTATCCGACACAAAAAACAAAATAGTTTAGTGCCTTCAACCAAATTAAAGGTCATCGGGAAAAATGTACAGAGAGCGACAGATTACATAATAATTACTACCGTAATTATAGGTAAACTAGCTGTTACCCACAACTTCGCACGCGCGTATTTACTTTAGAACTTAACCTTTCTTTATAAGCTACTTTCCTTATTTTACCCCCTTAGGGATCGAATTTTGAAAAGCGCTTAAACACGTAATTCATTATTTTTAACTTCCCGCTACGTAATACGTAATGTACGTAGATAGGAAGTTACTGAATTTGTCCCGATTTTTGAAAATTGAGTTTTCACCGGATATCCACGTTTTGAGGTCCTAGGAATCTTTTCCGATTATTTTCGCGATGACGTCAGTATGTCTGTCTGTATGTATGTGTGTGTGTATGTGTGTATGTAAACATCTCATAACTTTTGAACAGCTGGACCGATCGAAACGCGGTTGATGGCATTCGATTTCATTCTACTGAACTTCCTGAAAAATTGAACCAAGTTGGCTTAGGAGATTTTGAGAAATTTTGAAAAAACCCCAAAAATAATTTTGGCGAAACAGTATTTTTTAACATAACTTCCAGATTAATGTACCGATTGAGTACAAAAACTAATCAGCTCTATTCTTCAAAAAACTACATCTAATGTATAAATTGCATCAAAATCGGTTTATCCGTTTGCGAGAAATCGTTGACGAAAAATTTAAAAAAAAATTGTGTTTTTTCGACATAACTTCGAAATTTTTCAACCAATCATTTTTTGGTATTCTGCGATATTTTGAACTAAATGTCAGATGGCATTTCAAGAATCAAAATCTAATCTAATTTTCAAAAGTTACAGCTTTTCAAATATTAAAATTACGTCATTTTTAGCATATTTACGTTATATTTTTAAAATAATTTTCAGGCTAATACACCAATGGACTTAAAAATCTTACCAGCTTTTCTCCTTTAAAAACTGCGTCAAATACCTTTAATTGGATCAAAATCAGTCAATTTGTTTAGGATTTATTAATGATGAAAATATTTGAAAAAAATGTTTTTTGACATTGCTACGAAATTTTTCAAGCTATCGATTATTTAGCTAAAGTAATATTTCAGACCTCAAAAATTGAGTTGAATGTCATTCGAAAGATCGAATTCAATCAGCGTTTCCAAAATATACAACTTTTCAAAAATCAATATACTGCCATTTTTACAAAATAGATGTTTGAACTGAAAAAATCTGTTTATAGTTTTTACTCTTTTGAGCTTAAAATATCCTAATTTAGCGGGAAGTTTTAGGGATGGCCTATAGGGTCAACCGCCTACACTTTTTTTTACTAAATTCAAACGAAATTGCATGCAACTATGTCCGGGGAATAAAAAGTTTATACAAAATTTATCCCCCACCCTTTTTATTTCACCCCCTTCGGGGTTGAATTTTGAAAAATCCTTCCTTAGTGGATGCCTACATTATAAGAGTAATACGTGTACGAAATTTCAAGTTTCTAGCCCTAAGGGTTTGGCCTGTGCGTTGATACATCAATCAGTCACTTTTGCCTTTTATATATACATATATAGAGATAAAATAACATACTAACACACTGCCAGCTTTACAAAGTTCATTCACAAACTCGGTGCATGCAATTCATGAGTTTAGTGGGATATTCTTAAATATATATTTTTATATTATCTTGTAATAATTTTACAACAATAATTTAAATGTACTTTCAATTCAATATTTAGTTCCTAATTTTAAAATTTGTCCTATAAAAGCAACCCCATACACTAGTAATCGTATCCTAGTAATGTAGGTATACGGAAATCAATCGCATTTGATTAATTCCACTATACCAAAGAAATAAATGACGATTGACCGTACCATAATTTTTAACGGTAAAACTGCAGCAACCGACTTTCTATTTCCTATATCTCTGGAAGCCCTCAGAGCTTTTTTTATATCATACCTTATAGCAAACAAGCAGATGGGTCTCCTAATGGAAAGAGCCAACCATCACATTGACACCAAAGATGTTAGTGGTGCGTTGCTATCTTGTGGCAAGGTCTAATGCCACATGCATAGGTTTACCGGCTACCTTACCCTCCTAACCGGAAAATGATAGTAACTAGCGCTGACGCTATTGCGGCAGGAATAGGTAAGTCGGTGGTACCAGATCCGGTTGAGCCAATGCAGAACTCTACCACCTAATAGTCACGATGGTAGTGACGCGCATAGCACTCGGTCGCTTTTTACGGCCTGCCTGGCAGAATGGCAGTTGGCCTATTATATATTGTTGGCCTATTATATTATATATTCTGCAAAGGAACCCGGGGCCAACACGGGCAACAAAAGCTTTACCAAATTGACCATACAACGAATATACCCTCTCAAACAAAACAGGAATTTTCAACAGTTTATATATTACTGAGTACTGGGATTACAAACATAAACAAACGTACAGCCAATTTGATAACCTCCTACTTTTGTAAACTCGGTTAAAAATTTGTTTTTAATGTATGTCAGAATTATTAAATTCGTTTCAAGCTTTTATAACTTGATAATCTTATTGCTTAATATGAGTTATATATTTATTAAATTAGTCGCCTTGAATATTAATTAAATTGAATGACAATAAATTATTCATCACTTACTCGAATTTGATTTTATCGTGTGATATAGACTTATATATATGTTTAACTTTTATTTAATTGATTTTAAGTAGACTTTTCTTATTTATGTTAATAAAACTAATTTAATTTAAATATATATACTAGTTTTTTCTCATTAGCGTTTAATTAATGTGATAACAAATAGCCTTTTTTCAAGTAGGTCATTTTCTTATACGCTATCAAGTTTTTTAATAGATAATATGAATATTTCATTAACCAATAATGTCAACATAATTCTATGCATATTTTTAAGTTATTTTATCAAAGCGAAGAATAGATATAAGCGCAGCGTGTAAAAAATACCCTGTTTGACCAGAAAGCGACTTGTCAATGACATTATTAAAAAATTAAATGATTCTATGTACATGGGACACATTAAAAATTTTGCACTTCTAGCTGATCGGAACTATTTGAATTTCGAATGTTACATTTTTAAAACGTTGCAACCTCCTTAGTAATAAAAAAATACAATTGGCAGGAAATGATTTGTCAATTGTTTTTTTATCACACATCAAATTTCTATGTACGCAACGAAAATGAAATTAAGTCGAAAAGATTTTAGAGCGATGATTTTTTATGATTTTAAAAGTTCTCTTTCTCCGCAAGACTGTGGCGCTCGTCTTCAAAATGCTTTTGGGAGAGAAGCACCTTGTTTGAGCACCGTGAAGCGATGGTTTGCTAAATTTGAGAGAGGTCGAGATGACGAATTTCGTGAAGGGCGGCCTTCAACTGCCGTTAACGAAAATAATGTGGCTACTATTAAACGGTTAATTGAAGAAAACCCCCGGATTACCTATGAGACAATTCGGGGACTATTGGGGATTAGTATGAGCCAAATATAGAAAAATTTACATGAAGAATTGAAAGTTCGGAAACTTTGTTGTCGTTGGATCCCTCATGAACTGACAGCGGAGCAGAAGCGGGCTCGCGTGGAATGATGCTCACAGATGCTACTGAAGTACGACGAGTAGACATTCTAATGCTGTTTATGACATTGTCACAGGAGAAGAAACGTGGATTTATTGTTTTGAACCCGAAAAAAAACAGCAATCTTGTGAATGGGTGTTTGAAAATGAGAGCAGGCGAACAAAAGTGAGACAGGTGAGAAACGTTGGTAAAAAAATGATCGCGTTTTTTTCTCAGCTACGGGTCCCATCTGTACAATTCTACTTAAAGATCAAAAGAGTGTTAATGCCGAGTGGTATTCTACCATTTGTTTACCCAAGGTGTTAGAAAAAGTTCGCGAAAGACGACCCAAAAGCCGCATTCTCCTACACCATGATAACGCTTCTTCACACACGGCCAACAAAACAGTCATTTTTAGCTTCCAAAAAAGTACATCTCGTCGCTCATCCTGCGCATAGCCTCGACCTAGCACCCTGTGATTTCTGTATTTTCCCAAAAATCAAAGATTTGATGAGAGGTTTTACTTTTACCAACTCCGAAGAGGCAGTGATAGCGTTCAATCAGCACGTAGAAAACATGCCTTCAGACCTGTGGTCCTCCTGTTTTAAAAAATAGTTCGATGGCATGAAAAAATGTTTAAAATGTAAAGGAGATTATTTTGAAAAGCAATAAACATAATATGTTGGTTATAACATGTTGTATTTTTAAGTTACGCAAAACTTATAGTGTGACCTACGTATATTGTTTTTTCAATATGTCGACCACCTACCTAAGTTCTACAAAAATTTAATTGCGCTAGTGTTGTTGGGTAAAGTAGCATGTTTGAACATACAACTTTTATAAATCGTTAAAGCAATTGAATAAAATGGATAAATGTCCTTCGGAGACTACGTTTACTACTTACCTACTTATGTATCATGATATCGTATCGTTATTCATACAATATAATTTTATTTAAACACAAAAATGACAAAAAACGACCCAATGTTAGCTAAATTATAGAGTCAGGTCACAAAAGGGTTACATTATTAAAAATGCAGCATACAATTTGTTCATAGTCTATCCCACGGAGAAAAAAAAATTAAAAAATTGTTAAAAGCAAATATCTTTTGTAAACTAGGTACATAAACTTATTTAAAAACGCAAATTGCGCATTTGCTTTCAAATGTAATCTTCATGTTATATTGCCATATTCTAATATACACGACAAACAAAACTCATAAAATATTTGATTTAAAGGCATGTACTCCATGATTGGTACATAATTTGCGGTCACGTGAGCCCGCCATTAAGCTTGTTGGCAGGCCAATGAGAACGCGTTATTTAATAAGATTCCATTTTTAAAAATGAACTACGTATTCAAAGAAAAATTACTATGTAAGTAGTTTATTTTTGATCGTTACTATCAAAGTATTAAATAATATCAATTGCTGAAATTTAACTTTTCAAGATTAAGTAGATATGTGATGTTTTCTGACCATAAAAGTAATTTAAAATAATTAAATCGACTTTAAATATCAACTATGCAATTTAGTACACATGCTTGGGCGCCTAAATAGATCATCTTACTTAAATATTATCAAATTCCAACAATGTCATTTTCCAACTAAACGTTACATACGTGTGAAACTGATAATCTCCGTTTCTTCGTCGCTTGAAAATCGTGACTATATTTGGTAGAGTTTTGCTACGACTCGGCCGCTCGCTTGCAGTGTCATCGCCTTGCTTATCTATAAAGATCAATTATTTAAAACTATTAAGAGAATAATGCAGGTAGTAGCACCAGATAATTACTCATAGACTGCCTGCCCGTTGCAAAAATATTTTTAAATATATGACTGATATAATTTTAAATATATGACTATTTTATTTATAATGTTCGAAAATAAATGGGTATCTTTTTAATGTTTAATTTAATGATTAAATGCCTTTAATTAGATATGAAATCCATGAGACCCACTTTTTACCAGGGGTGAATTTTTGTTTACCACCCAGTGGACTACTTAGGTCAATTCAATTGTTTTAAACAAAGCTTATTTACTTTGCTTTATGTTACTACAGGTCAATTTTTTAGCGATATTCTGGAATCTGATAAAATATACAATATATTCAAACAAATTTAATTCCAATTTGACTAACAGGATTTGGGATATGAAAAGTCAAAACATTATTTGATACAAATGCTCATGAGGTACGCTTATTACAACAAAAAAGCGCACAATTGACATCTGCAGTGTCTAGAAGAATGAACTATCTTCAATTTAGGCAGTTCGTAAAAGGTAAACTATAGACTACCATGGTAACTACTTGATGGTACAGTTCAGCAACGTCTCGGCTGATAGATTTTACACTTTCAATCGTCGGTACTTGGTGAAATTCCATTGTTACAAGTCCAAACTAGGATACAATCACTTGTATTTTAATTTCACTACAAATTTAAACATATAATTTTAGATTAATCGACCGGTTTCGCTTTTTAAAGCATCTTCAGGACGTAATATTTTTTAATATTACGTCCTGAAGACGCTTTTTGAAATTAAAGTACAAGTGATTGTATCCTAGTTTGGACTTGTCTCGGCTGATTCTGACATCACCGTCTGGTACCACCGCCTTACCTATTTATGCAGCAATAGCGTCAGTGCTTGTCACTGTCATGTTCCGGTTTGGAGGGTAAGGTAACCGGTAAACTTATGCATGTGGCATTAGACTTCGCCACAAGATAGCAACGCACCATTAACACCTTTGGTGTCTATTGGCGATGATTGACTCTTTCCATCAGGAGACCCATCTTATGATATAAAAAAAAATCCTGCCGCAATAGCGTAGGTGATTGTGACTGTCGTATTCCAGTTATAAACGTAGGGAATCTAGTAAAATTATGTATGTGGCACTAATTTGCATTTATCGTGTCATTGCACGAAGCTTTGTGACGAAAACGCAAGTGTGGCCCCAACATAAGAGAAATGCATATTGCCCTCATTCAACCTTATTTATATTTTACATATCAAGGCATACATTTTTGTCATAAATACAATTATAAACAACATCTAGAACCAGCGTTATCATAAAAAGAATATTAATGTTGTATCCAGGGACGGTATACTCAATTACACAATTGTTTTACCTACGTCACAAGGCATCAGGGCAGAAAAGGGTGCCGTAACAAGATTTCGTGGGGCATAATCTAGTTAGGATCTTATGATTCATGCGGGCTGTGTGCTGGCGAAATGGTTGTGTAACTTGTTTTACGTTTTACGGAGTTTAGATTCGCGTTAATAGTGAGTAATTTGTTTTGTTTCTGAATTTGTATGAAATGTCATTATTTTTTTTTGTATTTAATTAATACTTTATTAATTAACTTACTATCTAACTAACTGACGCAGAAGAATATGCTGTTATTTAATTAATTATATAACTTCTGACACCCATACTCTTGCAAATAAATATTTTTCACTGGCTGACCCGGCAAACATTGTTCTACCTTTTTGACTACTCTTATTTTATTTCTATATTTTCTCACCTTTTGAATTGTGAAATCACAATTAATTCAAAACAAAAATTAGCCAAATCGGTTCAGCCGTTCTCGAGTTTTAGCGAGACTAACGAACATATATATATATATATATATATATATATATATATATATATATATATATATATATATATATATATATATATATATATATATATATATAATTGCTGTTCGTTAGTCTCGCTAAAACTCGAGAATTATTCCGGAAATATTCTATAACTTAGCAATAAAACAATAAAATGGGATACATAAAATGTCAAATTTAATTAATGCCAGATTAGTTTTATTGATGTCTAGACTTTCCATTACAAATGTTCTTCAGCCATAGGTAAAAACATTCAGTAACATATTTTAAAAAAATATGTAGCGGTTCAAGCAATCTACTGACGCTATAAGAAAAATAGAAAAAAAATCAAAATAAATCCGGAATCGCGGGTTTAAAAAAAAAAATGCGAGAAAAGAAAAATATTTTTTTATCAATAACCAAAAAAACCGCTTATTTCTACTAGGTAACATTTTTTAAAAGTTAATTTTTTTCCTTAAACTTAAAAAACCTAAGTTGGTTAATTTTGAGTTGTAGAAAAAGTGTAATGATCTTCATTTTTTTGTCTAGCTTTTACCGTTCTTGAGTAATTGCAATTGCAAAAATTGCAAAACACTTTTTAAATTTTTTTTCAATTTTTGTCGATGGTTGCAAATCAAGAAACCTTTACATGTCGTTTTTAAGTGTTTCTCCTTTATGGCAAATAATAAACGATAATCATTTATGTAGCCAAATACAAGCAGATAACTCTCGTGATTGAAAGAGAAACCATCGCCTATAGACACCAAAGATGTTAATGGTGCGTTGCTATCTTGTGGCGAGGTCTAATGCCACATGCATAAGTTTCTGAAACAAAAGTAGCCTAAGTTACTCCTTATTACCGTGGTTTAAAAGATAGACAGTCTCTGGGTTTTACCCGCCTAGATTCCATTTCCGTGGGTTTTTCGAGATAGAAACTATCTTATGTCTTTTCTCGGATCTTAAACTATCTTCGTACGAAATGTCATCCAAATCGCTTCTGTGGTTTGATGGGTTTGTGCGTGAAGAAAAAAATTGACAGACAAACAGATAGTTACTTGCGCATTTATAATATTAGTATGGATGGGCAATATCGTGTGTTTCAGCTAGTATGTAGTCCTCAAACAATTTCATTCTTATTTCTATAAATAATTGTTGAAATTCCAACGGAAATATTTTATACCTACCAATTATACTATAAAACATTAAAGTGAAATCTAAAAGCAAAACTTTATTATAGGTAGTCTAGATATATCTAAGCATGTCTAGACTAGTCATACTAAATTTTTCTTCCGCCATCGCAATAAAAAGCCCATTATAGAGTACTAAAAATACATTAATATTTTTAATAAACATTACCTGAAATTAGCTCACATTATTGTTCTTTAACTGACTTCTCAAAAGGAAGAGTTTATCGATTTGCCTGTATATTTATTGTGAGCTCAGATTTCGGTCATTTATGAACCGATTTTGAAAATTTTTTTAACGATGTTCCTTATGGGGCGTTGAGGAGGGGTACCATAGCCGGCAAGAAACGTCTGTAAAGGACCCTATTCACAATGGGCCATGATGATCGATTAAAGACATGCACGTTAAGAGCATAAATGCCTGTCCATCAGGCCATTATCGGGTATGATCGAGCGCAATCGTCATGGTGTCGGTAGTCGGTACATCAAAGGAATGATGGCCCATGATTGGGTGCGCGTCATGAACCTGGGACTTTGCCTCTGGTCGGCACGCTCCAACCAACTGAGGTACTATCGAAAGGTTCAACGTAGCCTAATTATTCTTTTCTGTGTATCTAGCGATCAGTAAAATCAGCGGATTCGATCGCAAAGCAAAGAATAATTTAGCTACGTTGCCAGTCGACAGTAGTTGGTCAGAGGCAAGATCGCAGGTTCAAATTTTATTTGTTAAGTTTGTATGTATATATATATATATATATATATATATATATATATATATATATATATATACAAACTTAGAACGAAGTAGAGCGTAGGGTGGCGCTACTCTCAGATTGTGATCGATACCGAAGAAGTAGGTGAAATAATCATAAACCTACGCAATAAAAAGTCTCGGGTTATATATATATATATATATATATATATATATATATATATATATATATATATATATATATATATATATATATATATATATATATATATATATATATATATATATATATATATATATATATATATATATATATTTAAAAGGGCAGAACAACGTTCGCCGGGTCAGCTAGTAAAGAATAAATTGACGATGTTAAGATAATTTTGTAATGTATTTTATCTGATTTTATCGATAAATAAATTATAATAAAAATGTATACCCCAATAAGTATTTTCTTTATACCTCGAACAGAACTTAAAATTATAAAAGAACTACATTCCTATCTGGTGTCCTACGATACCACATGGTTTTTTGGGGAGGGGTTCACGTTCCGTGTAACATTTTAATCTAGTTGGGTTTCGAACATACAGGAAAAAAAAATGATAACATGAAAAGTCAGTTGCGGTTGTACTACGTTAAGGAATATTAATATAAAGAAAAACTGAGACATTTTTGATGTTCAATTCCAACTTGCTAATTACATTGAGTTCTTTTTTTTATTATTATTATTATATCATAAGATACCAAACAAGCAGATGGGTCTCCTGATGGAAAAAGTCAACCATCGCCTATAGACACCAAAGACGTTAATGGTGTATTGCTATCTTGTGGCGAGGTCCAATGTCACATGTATAAGTTTACCGGCTACCTTACCCTCCAAATCGGAACACGACAGTGACAAGTACTGACGTTATTGGGGCAGAAACAGGTAAGGCGGTGGTACCAGACCCAGGCGTGACAATGCAGAACTCTACCACCTAGTAGTCAGGATGGTAGTGACTCGCATAACCAATTGGTCGCCTTTTACGACCTGCCAGGCAGAACGGCAGTTGATCTATTCTTCAAAGGAGTCCGGAACCAAAAAGGGAAATTAACAAAACAAAGTTTTTTAATAAAAATCACTACAAAATTCAAAGTTTCATCTTCATCAATTCGATGTATGGAAATCAACGGTGTGATTTTCAGGGCAGGGGAAAATAACCGGATCGATCTCCTAATAAAAAAAACGTTGTCTATAGACATCAAAGTGCATTGCTCTCTGTATAGTACGAATTAATAACTTACCTAAGTATATAAAAATGAAACAAATGAAAGAACTTTTATTAAAAATCTAAAATCATATTATACTTTAGAGGAATATATTATGTGTGATAAACAAAAGCGACTCTTACATTTATAACATTCCAACCTATTGCCATCGAGGACGTCTATATTTAATCGCTATATTTTTTTTTCATTTCATTTAAATTAAATAATTATAATTTATTTCAAATTAATAAACATGTGACATACATTTTTTTTAAATTAATGAATGTATATTATTAAAATTGGTTGACATAGAATTATATGGTACATAATATTATTATACATTTTTATTCAAAAAATTTAAATATGATAGACTGTAATAATACTTAATAATTAAGGACATTTATAAAATACTAAAGTCGCTCGCGACTTTATACGCGTAATCAAAAAAATATTGCTTCCCTTTGCTCAGTTGAGTGAAATAGGAGACTATGACACTCTGGGATAACATAGCTTTCTTAAAGTGCAAGGACTACTAAAATCGATCAAGTAGTTTTTGAGTTAAATCATTGCAAACATACAAACAATCAAATCATTCCTCTTTATAATATTAGTATCTCTGGATATAATTGTTGTATAATATACTCCTCTCTTCTAAAAATGTTTGCTGTGCTCTGCTGGGTCCACAATGGTTAAGGATTTTTTTGTATCTAACATAGGTATTATAATATAAACTTTGTGTAATGCAAAGAAATAAATAAATAATTCTACGTACCTACATAACGATACCTTTTACGACCTGCCTGATAGAACGGCAGTTGGTTTATTCTTCAAAGAAGACCGGACTAAAACGGGGTTCTTATATTTAAATATTCCTTATATTGCATATTATACGTAATAAAAATTATATACTACCTATTATAACTAAAAGACATTATAATTTTCGCAATAAGTGAACAGTATTTACATTAATGGATAAGCAATTGCTTGCGTTTAAGTGAACCGAAATGATTAACGTTAAACAGGAATTCCAATTATTCTCTAATGGCATTGAATGTAATATCCTAGTTAAAATCGTCATGATCTCATCTCACGGGCCATTTAATGCAAATCGATCTATTACAGAAAACACCCGTCATTACCGCCCGTCCAATAACAGAAGTGTAATTTATTGAATTTCGAATTTAAAAATCGTCCGCCATCTTGACTGTAATTTCAAACAGTTTAGTAACAATTACGACCTTTTTTTAAAAACCTTTTTGGAGCTTCGAGATTTCTTGCGGTTGCGTATTTACCTTCATCGTAATCGTAATAGTGTAATTTGATTGAATTGAAAATGGACGCAGTTTAATGAGTTTTTTGTATTCATGTTACGAGTATATATGCTATTAAATCGTGATTTCAATTACTGAGATAAGATTTAAATGAATGTTAAGACTGTAAGTAATTTCTGTAATAGCTCAGATGCCATTCGCTGATAGCTGGCTGGCTAAATTTGAATAATTCTGATAAGTATTATGTTTCTTATTTGTTTCTTGCAAGATAATCCTGCTTTGGATTATAAGATTTGTGATATGTTATTTAATATACGATTGTCATTTGTTCGTTTCTAATAAATTAAATCTTATTAAGGTAGATAAACAAATTCATTATAGATAATAAATTTCTCGGGCTGAGCTTGGATGGCTTCCAATAAGATTCTTTCCAATACACAATCTCCAAAGTATCTTCGTGATTCCTGTAGTTTCTTGCACTCTCCTGAGTCCTCATGTCACTCTAATGTTAGAACCTTTTTACGCTTTCCACCTAGCAACTCTGCTGTTTATTGCACTCATTCACAGTACTTGCTGTAAGTTAGTCTTGAAAAACTGAAATTCCTCCTCCTCCTCCTCCTCCTCCTCAAACCTCAAAAATTAGTTTCCGAAACAATGTTTTTAATTTCCCGCTAAAGGAAGCTACTGATTTCCTGATTTTCAAAAATCTAGTTTTCCTAGATCTCACGGTTTGTGGCCCTAGAAATCTTTTCCGACTATTGACGTCGACTATTGACACGATGACGTCAATATGTGTATGAATGTGGGTTTTTAAGCCTCTTAAAACTTTTGAATTGCTTTCCCTTTTTCTTCTTTTCTTGAACCAATCGATGTTGTTACTGAGGAAACATTTTTAAAACTCAAAAAACTGCATCGAACTGCAGCTTTGAAGTTTATAGCTATTTAAAAATTTAAATATGTCATCTTCGACTTACTGTACTTTTTTCGTACTATTCGATTTTAAAAGTCTATGCTTCGTGCATTTTCGACTGGTTTGATCTCAAAACATCTATAATTATTTTTGTATTATTATGGCCTGTAGGGTCAATATATTTACAAATTTTTTGTCAAGTTAGAAGTTGGTAATTTTAGCTAATATTAAGCCAAATCTTGTATGACCGCCCCGTTGGTCGAGTGGTTAGTGGCCCTGACTACGCAATCGACGGGGCTCGGGTTCGATCCCCGACGGGGACAAGCATTTACGTGATGAGCATAAATGTTTGTATTTCCGGGTTTGGGTGTTTATTAAATATATTCCAGTATTTATATATGTACTAGCTGACCCGGCAAACGTTGTTTTGCCATATAAATTATTTAATAAAAAAATAAGGGTTGGTGATAGAAGGGTACAAATGTAGAGTTATATGTATTTTTTAATGCTGAATCATAATAAAATAAAAATAAAAAAAATTGTCCATAAAGTAAAAAAAAAATTTTAGGGGTGGACAACCCTTAACATTTAGGGGGATGAAAAATAGATGTTGGCCGATTCTCAGACCCACTGAATATGCATACGAAATTTCATCAAAATCGGTCAAGCCGTTTCGGAGGAGTATGGAGACTAACATTGTGACACGAGAATTTTATATATATAGAGATTTCTATGTATTAGTATCGTTGACTAACACCCATTACACAAGCAAATAATTTTCTTACTTTGGGGTTAGATCAGTAAGTGTAATTTGTCCAGTGAATATTATATTATATTATATTATATTATATTATATCCGCACTTTATCTCTTTTTATCTGCAGTCACTAAATTGTTTGCTCTACTATGATTACTATGTAGAATATACAGACTGACTGGTGAGTTACCTTCGATACTTCTGGAGAGTACTCGGTACTCGATTCTCGTTGAAATGAAAAAGTAAAATTAGGGGCTTAATTTTTGAACAATATTTCTCTAAAAATAAATGAAATGTGGATATTATAGTCTCTAGTACGCGCTAGTCGACATCAAGGACACGCCGCCGCCACCCCCTCTATTCTGTGTTGATAGCGCTCTGCGCGACACATGCGTTCGCGTGGTGTCCAAGTATAGCGCAGGTAAATATAGGATTCTCGATGTACTGTTTAGTAAGTTTACTAAAAAGTATTTTAATATTTACTTTTAATGTTATTTTTTCTCATCATATATGATGGCCAACTATCACGTCTTTAAATATTGAAGGTAACTCATCAATCAGTTTGTAGATAAATATCAAAAAACATTTACAAACAGTTTCCGATCCGGTAGCAGTTTAAAAAAATGTTGACGCATAAAAATAACTTGTAAAAAGTTTTATTGAATAAAGTACTTTTGATTTCTGATTTCATTAATTCCTATTTTTTTAATCGCCTATCAATAATGAATCTCGTTTAGTTACAAGTGATCATGCGTTATTACGTTAAACCGGTAGAATTAAAACAGTTGGAAAATTCATATGTATAGTCAGTTGGAAAATTCATATGTATAGTGAAACCAATACAAGTGTTTTTGTTATTAAAATCAATAAAGAATCATTTATTTTATGTTACTGATACTAATCTAAAATATTTTTCAGCATCGTTTCCAATCACGAGGCGGATCGGGCATCCCTATCAAAATAGAACACCTCCGAAGCGAAAGAAACCCAGAACATCGTTCACAAGAATGCAGATAGCTGAGTTAGAAAAGAGGTTTCACAAGCAAAAGTACCTAGCGTCAGCCGAGAGGGCGTCACTGGCGAAAACATTGAAGATGACAGATGCGCAAGTCAAGACGTGGTTTCAGAATCGAAGAACGAAATGGAGGTAGGATAAATAAGATATATATTTGTAAAAGTACCATCTAGTTGCTTGAATCATTATAAACATAAAGGCAGGGTAATATCAAAGGTGTTATCTATAGACGAACTTTAATCAACGTTTTTATGCAGCGGTCGGTAACCTATGGCCTTTCGGCATTTCGGCTTACAACAAGTTTTTAGATAGGTATATAAAGAAAGCATGTTATGCATTCTATCTGGATTATTTTAATTTCATTCTGAAACAAGATTATACCACCAACTATGGAACCAACCGCGCTGGTCACTGTATTGTAGAATAAGGGAACGTACCCATACTACTTGACCCGTTTAGGGAGGGGGGGAGCGGAGTCTTTAAAATACTACGGTCAGTCACAGGAGCGGGGGGGAGGCTCAGGTTTTTGTCACGTAGTCGATTTTACTGAGAGAAATCTCGTATTTTTTCGACCTATATTCGAATATACGTCGACAAGAGTTCGTACTGGCACAAAAATGTCGTTGTATGATCGGCTGTACAAAGCTTCTATTAAATGTTGTAAGAATTCCTTGTCAATGCAAGCAATCTAAAAGAAAAACGAATTTTGGTTACGGTTAAGAGATGAACACAAAAAAAATCCAAAAGAGCTAGAGCGCCTTAGTTTGTTAAAAGTCGAAGAACTCTGTCAGATTGGAACTAAAAAAAAATGCTCGTCTTCTCAATTTTTTTTTTTGTTATAGCACTCACCCCATGTTTGGGAATCTGGAACGTTTGTATAGCTGGCGATCAGTACAATCGACGTAATCGGTCATATAGCAAAGAACAATTTCGCCGCCTCGAGCCTGTTGACCCTAGCTCAGCGGAAGAGCGTCCCGGCTTTAGGGAAATGGTCGCAGGTTCAAATCCCGCGTGTCGATATTTTTCTTTGTTGTTTTTAAGGTTTTTCTCAATTATTTCCTTAAAGTGGGTATTCTGAGTGTACTTTGTCAAATGCTTCAAACAGTTTATTTTTTTTGCATGTTTTTAAAAGTTGATTGGAAATTATAACCTATGTGACTTCCAGCATTAATCCGACATGAACAAAGAGTATTACGGTCTTTATATTGTTTAACCTGATTTTTTTTCTGGCCTGTACTGACTCATAAAAGCCGCTTGTTAATATTCTATTTGTTGCATGGGTTTGATGGTATATTTTTATAATTAAATATTTATTTCTGTTATAAGAATACCTTATTTTCATGTCATTGATGTTTTGGCACCATAACAGACTAATAAATTTGTTTCTACTCTCGCATGTGTGAAAATTCTATCACTTGTCTCTTTCTATCACTTGGAAAGGTATAATCATCTACTTTTTGCTCTACCAGTGCCAATGATTTGTTTTGTCAACTCTTGTAGGCCAAATCGCCTTTAAAATATGTATGTAACAGCTAAAATGAATTTTAACTGTAACATACATACTAATAACTTTCACGTAGCTCTTTTTAATTTCTCAATTTCATATTTACTAATATAATACGAGTTAATACTTCTTTTTCTAGCCTCTAGTAACAATGAATGTTCCGTTGACCAATCTTCTGCTTTAATGCCTTTTTCATCTGTGTCTATAATAGTCTCGACATCAAAAACTTCTGCTTTGATGCCTTCTTCATGATTAAAAATCATAATTATGAATTACTACGTGAAAACTAAAGGGGGAGAGGGGGGTCTTGGCATATACTACGAGGGGTCGAAAAAACTTAAAAAATAGGTCACGTAGTATGGGTATGTTCCCTAAACTGAAATTTAACTTAATTTCAGTGAAATTTGGTATAGAAATAGGTTGAGACCGGATGAAAACAATGACAATTTTAATTTTTCAACTATGTGACTGTCGCTTGCTGAAAGGTTGCTGATCGCTGTTGCTCTTTTAAAGCAAAGAAAGTTTTCGCTGTGTTGGTCCCGGCCTCCTTTAAAGAATAGGCCAACTGCAGTTCTGCCAGGTAGGTCGTAAAAGGTGACCGATTGGCTATCGAGTCACTAGGTGGTAGAGTTCTGCATTGTCTCGTCCGTGTCTGGTACCACCGCCTTACCTATTCCTGCCGCAATAGCATCAGTGCTTGTCGCTGTCGTGTTCCGGTTTGCAGGGTAAGGTAGCCAGTAAACTTATGCATGTGGCATTAGACCTCGCCACGAGATAGCAACGCACCATTAACATCTTTGGTGTCTATAGGCGATGGTTGACTCTTTCCATCAGGAAACCCATCTGCTTGTGTGCTATCTTATAATATAAAAAAAGACATGAAAATATTGACTAGACATCAGCATTGTCAAGCATTTTAAATTTGTTGCTTTTAACTTCAAATTGAAGCTAAATATGGAAGCCGTCATACAATGGAAGTCAATGGAAGCCATTCACTTTAATTAACGGTCTCCATAGACTCGACCTTTAGATATAATAGACATAGACCGCTAGATTTAATATTAAAATATTTAGGTTTTAAACATAAAAACTTAGAATACCTTAATTATCAAACTTCTCAGGTGATTCATTCTTACGAGGATTGAATTTTGAGAATTATTTAATGTAATATAAGACTTAAAAAAGGCTATTAGCTTCCTACACACATTCATTAACAGAAATCGATTAGAAATTAGAACGACTTGTTTTAATTAAGTTTTTTACAAACCATTTTGACGCGTCACAAATTTCTTAAGCTGCTACTGGATTGGAAACGCGGCCACACACTAAGAATATCCGGCGGAAGAAACTCAGCGGGCTTTCCTATATTATTATAAGTATACCATTGTGTTACAATGATAAGAGACATTGCTTATATGAGAAGCAGTTAATCCCATGCTTTCTTATCATCTAGTATCTAAATATTCAGATACTTTATAATACTCTATTGCACAGTTTTGTTTAATACATTTTTTTTTAATTTTTTAACTGATAAATCTTTAATAGCATCAAAAAATATTTTAGATGCTTACAAATTGTCTAATAATCCCATAAAAAAGTTGCTTATGCCTATATACTTCAAAGCCAAAAAAGTTGCATATTCTGTGGAGACAAGATACCTACATGTACAACAATATTTTATAAATACTCTTTATACACCTACTTACAATATAGGTACCCAAAAAAATGTCTTATTTAGTGCAACAAATATGTAGTGTACAAATATTTAACTGCACGCAAAAAACAGGAATCCATACCAAACAATATATTACGAATACCTATCTTTTGTTTTTTTTTTTTTTTTTGTTTTAAGGCAGTGGCTTGGCGCCGCGCGTATCGAGCATGGGTTATCTGTTCCGAACACAAACAGCGCTTGTCCATTAGACGGTAATCGGTGCGATGCCACCAACACACGACTCCGAAGCATTGTCTCAGTTATTTGGTATTTCATATGCAATTTCAGATCCAAATTTACCTATCGCCTTTGCGCTGAACAACTCTTTTAATTTGGAATATCTTTGTTTTTCTGTAAACGATTTTGCGAGCATTCTTACTTACTTTGGCGGTCTTACCGTCTTAGAGAGAGATATTTTTCATTAACGTGTTACAGTTCTTTAAAAGATAACACTTTATATTATACCCAGATAGTACAACAAGATCGCTCGTTGGTAGTGTAGTTACCGAACCTGACTATATAACTAATTGATGGGGATCGTGTTCGATTTCCGATTAACACAGGCGTTTGTGTGATGAGCACAGACATTAAATTCTAGAATTTATAATATATATTAGCATCATTTACACCCTGTCGTATCGATCTAACTAAAAACAGGCAAAATTTATACTACGAGGGCAGATTAATTCGTGTAATTTGCTTAGGCACTAGTAGATATTTATTATTTACTAGCAATTACTCACGACTTCGTTCGCGTGACCATTACTTCCCTTTTAGACAATCGGGTAAAAATAGCCTTTGTTATATCTGGATAATGTAGTTTTCTATAGGTGAAAGTATTTTTAAATCGGTCGAGTAATTTCTGAGTTAAATCGTAACAAAAAACAAATCGTTCCTCTTTTTAATATTAGTTTAGATGACTAACATATCGATTCTTCAACGCAGGCTATGGCCAATTCATTACCGGCTATCTTACCCTCCAAACTGGAATACCGATACTCTTGCGACAGAAATATGTAATGCAGTGATACCAAACCCAGTCGAAACCATCAAGAACTCTACCACTTAGTAGTCACAATACTAGTGACAGGTATTAGCCTTTTCCCGCTTTTTACAAAATGCCTAGCTGTAAGACAGTTGATCTATTTTTTCAGAGGCCTGGGAACATGTCAACATAGAGAAAAGTGCATGTATATGTGTGTCTATGTATGTATGTGTGTACGTAAACCTCTTATTACTTTTGAACAGCTTAACCGATCGGAACGTGGTTAACGGCATTTGGTTGGATTCCCTAAAACTTAGATTTTCTTAAAGTTGAAAGCAATTTTAGTCAAGTAGAAATAAGAAATTATAAAAATATATAAAAATTGTCGAAACAGTGTTTTTTAATAACTTTCAGATTACTGTATCTACTGATTGATTCCTAATTAAAGCAGCTCTATTTTTCAAAAAAAAAATCGTTTAATGCCACTTAAAAGATATAAATCTAATATCAAAATTTACAGTTTTTCTAAAATTTAAAATAGCGTCGTTTTTAAAATCTTTGAGCTCAAAAATCTGCCTTAAGTATAAAATATCTCAACTTAGCTCTGGGAATTTCCGAAATGATTTGCAGAGTCAACCGAATTACAGATTTATTTATCGAATTTAGTCACTAATCATAGCTTGCTTTATATTTTTTTAATTATTTATTATCTCTAATCAATTTCACAGTTGCAAATATATCTTCATGTGACAGATGCCCGTAGGCAGTGATTGCTTTCCATCCGATGACCCACTCGCTATAGTGCCAATTAATGAAATACAAAATCAAAACTATCAATCATGGCGTCACAACATAACATAGAACCATACAAACACCCAAAATTTCACTTTCATTCCAGCGATTAAGATTCCTCTCAACAACACTATTTAAAATAGCTCCTTATCAGTACACATTTCTCAAATATCCTGAGACTTTTTAATTTCAAACGAAAATTCTTCCAAGCCTCTAATATTGTGTTTGGTCGATTTATCAGCCGTCTCTTTGTATTAACCAGCCGTGTTAATGGGTCCCTATCTATGCCTCCTTGATGTTGTTCTGTTTATTATTAAAAGTCGCTTTATCGACTAACGAGGGTGCGAGTAGCGGTCTGATAGTATTTATTGTCCTTTTGGCCGGATTAATTTGTGGTACAATGTTTTTGGAAGCAATATGAAGAAAGGTATTTATAATTATACGTACTAGCGATCGTCTGTGGCCGAAATTCGACCATAGTCTAATCTAAATAATAAAATTTCTTACATACATATACATATCTTCACGCCAGATTCCTTACGGGGTAGGCAGAGAGAACCGAGTGCCATACATCACGATCCTTGCAGGCTTGTCTCGCTTCCTCCACATTCATCACTCTCTTCATACACACACGCCGGTTGCGAAGACTCTTGACACCACCTTCGGACAGTACTCGATCAATCTGATCGTGGTATGTCAGTCTTGATCTTCCCCCGTACCTACATTCTTTCACATTCGCATTGTCAAATTAAAATTTCTTAAGTTTGACAACTGTCTTAAGCCGTAAAGAAAATAGTGTACATGTGTAAAACATGTGTGTATATACAGGTTGGGCAAAAAATCGTGGATCAAACGAAACAGGGTGACAGTTGCGATTATTTGCAATAAAAATATCTCTACGGCAGAGCTCAATTTTTACCTTCTTAGAAGTTACGACTATTTTAGTGTTTTTGACGACAACAATAAATGGTGTTTAGTTGCTTCTAGGGAATATATCAACACTACCAAAGTACTTTTATGATAGTGGGTACCATGATTTATGAGTATTTGCACCTTTTTCAACTACTTTTAAGTCTCATTAAAAATTATTTGTAACTTAGGACCTTACTGTAAAAAATAAGTACTACCAAAAAGTGAACTTGTATTAAAAAAACTTGCCTATAATAATCCCAACTATCACCCTGTTTCGTTTGATACACGATTTTTTGTCCATCCTGTATAATGATGTATGTCGCATGAATGTAATGTGTGTAATATTTATTTTTATTAATTTAAAGTGTTGTTTAATGCACATTATTTCAAAATACTTATTAGGTTTCTCCAGTCCTCCGTAATGTAAACTTTAAATGTGTAAAATTTTATATTCTATCATTCGTGCATAAAAAGGGGTACAAAGTAATTGCGTCAAGTATTAAATATATAATGAAATGATATGTCAATCGTAAAACTTAAATATTTAATGAAAACCCATACCAAAAATAGGAGATAAAAATACTTATCAGATTTCTGCGGTCCTTCGCTGTCAACTTTAGCTGTGCCAAATTTCATTCTCCGTCGTTCTCGTAATTGTCGGAAAAAGGGGTACAAAGTTTTAACTTCAAGTATTAATATATAGATAAAACTATCAACACAGATATGTAATCAATGTTGAAGAATGTAGGCATTGCAAGAGACTTAAAAAACTATTGTGTTGGTTAGAGCTCCATTTAATTACTGTCTGCCATTCTGTCAGGCAGTTTGTAAAAGTGAACAGTTGGCTATACAAATTACTACCATCGTTACTACAAGGTGGTAGATTTCTGGAACGTCTCACTCGGTTTTATATGACTGCCTTCTCTATTCCTGCCGCTATAACGTTAATGGTGTGGAGGGAAGATAGCCGGTGAACTTATGCATCTAAAATTAACATTCCGCCACACGGATAGCAACGCACATCAACATCTTAAGTGTGTATGTACCTAGGCGATAGTTGTCTCTTTCTATCACAAGAGCCTTTTGCTGAGACGCAATTACGGTATTTTATTTCACAAAGGAGAATGATGAGAGTCCATACAAATTTGGCCTCAGACGCAACACATGATGATAGCTGTTTACTTATATTTATATCGTATTAAAAGCACTTGTACTGTTTTACTTGACTTTTTATTTATTAAAACCAACCGGTTTCGCGTTTTAACGCATCATCAGGGCAAAAGTTATTATTGTTTAGTACAATTGACAATTTGACAATTAACATTGTTAATGTATTAAACAATAATGTATAATAATAATAAATGTTAATTGTACTAAACAATAATAACTTTTGCCCTGATGATGCGTTAAAACGCAAAACCGGTTGGTTTTAATAAATAAAAAGTCAAGTAAAACAGTACAAGTGCTTTTAATACGATATAAATATAAGTTAACATGGAGTTTTACCAAGTGCCGACGATATTCAGTGTTCAAAATAGCTGTTTACCGTATTATAATACATTATTAATTTCTTTTGAAATGTAAATTGTATCACGGACACTTTTAATAATGCTGAAATTTACGAAAATACATCAAAGATTAATATTACTTGAATTTACAATTATTACTTTGTATTTTAAGCAATTCACGCCGCTACATATCGTCAACATAAATATAATAGTTTTTTGCATCTCTCATCATGAAGATAATTTGATTTTAACCACTTAAAAGTTATATAAGAGACGAACAACATTTGTTTACATTAAAATATTTGTTACTTGTCCAGAGTTTAAAGAGACGAACCTTGTTTTTTTTTGTTTCTTTAAGATGATACTAATTTTATGTTGTAAGTTTTGACTATAGTAATAAATATTTTCATTTTGATGCATTTTATACAATAGTTTGTTTAAAATTTTGCATCTTACCTGTCCGACATTTTTATAATTTGTTTGGTTGGTTACAAATAAAAGAAAATATTAAATTTATGGCAGAAAAGGAAAATCTTTTTCGATTTAGAAATAAGAAAAAGCGTACAAGTTTGATTAGTTTCATGATTTTCCAACCTAAATCCTTTTAAAATTAACATGGTATTAAAAAGTGTCCATTAAATTCTAATATTGACTTATTGTAAATTAAATTAACTTATAATTTCGGCTGACGCTATACTCTTATAGCCCTTTTAGGCCGACCTCATCCTCTCCCTCATCTCCTTTCCGTAAAATCTTTATGTAACTTCTGTGATGAAACAAAATCAAATAGGGATGCAACATCGCTCATAAAAACATCGATATCAGGACATCGATGTTTTCTAGAGTAAAACATTGATGTTAAAAACATCGGAGTTTATAAACAATAAATACATCGATGTCGATTACGGCCGATGTTTTGCCATACAAATTACTTACTACTTACTTACTTGTATTGAATATTTTGTTGGGGTAATTGAGAGCAGGGGGAAGATGGTACTATGATAAAACATTCCTCATAAAGAACGATGTATCGTCGATGTTTGGGGTTTCAACATGGATGTTAAAACACCGATGTTTGTTTACGATATATCAATGAAAAAATCGATGTGCCGTTTGCATACCTAGAAGTAAAATCACGGTGTGAAAAGAACGTATATAGGCCGACCAAGCGAGGCGACGACCTGTTGGTCGCCCCAGATATCGTTGTATCGATAGGGTTGAGGTGGATCTTCGAAAACTTCGGGTCAGTGACTTGCAAGAGGTATCCAGGGATCGCGTCAAATGGCGATCTATCGTATCGGAGGCCCAGACCCTCATTGGGGCGCTGAGCCAATGGAGTAGTGTCGAAATTTTATATTCCAAAAAAATATTTGTCAAATATATTAGACATAAAAAACTGATTTAAGAAAAACTTTCATGGAAGTTCATATGTCTGTATGTATGTAGTTACCATGATTACGCTCAAAATTTACTTACGAATCAGTACCAATTTTTTTCAGGGAGGTAGTCAGTAAGACCATAGAATTGTTTGCTATTGAAAATTATAACTTAAGTGTTATTTAATTATAATTAAAAAAATACTAAACAATAATATTATCGCCTCTAGAGATAAGATCGCCTCTGTGGTCTAGTGGTCCGGCGTTGACATTGACCACATGAGGTCCCAGGGTCGATTCCCGGGTCGGGCAATTTAAAAAGAATGTGTTTTCTCAGTTTTATGATAAAAACAATATTGCCTGAGATTGGAAAGTGTGCAATTGGCGATAGGCTTGCCATCTATCACATTTGTGGGATCGAGTATCTTCGACTACTCGTGGGTGTACTTGGTGCAGCTTTGCCTACCCCTTCGGGGATACGGGCGTGAAGATCCTTTTTTAAAATAATATCATATTATTAATACCTAGGTATCTTCGTCAATATTCAATTAAATAATAGTAAAATGACTGACCTGTAGAAAATTAACTCGTCAATTTTGCACACCTTAAAAGGTAGAATAAGTAGAACTATATTATAATGCATCTGATAACTTTGTAAACCTTATTCTGGTAAATAAAATTATTATTATTAAAAAAAATTATTATTATGATTAAATTATTTTTTAAATTAAACGAGCGTTACTCAACCTCAGCGCGCACTCTCGGTTTTTTCAATTTTTTTATATGTTTTTTATCAAGAGGGCATATGACTAGGTTGTTCAAATCAAATGAAACGAATGGGAATAATCCCAATGTTTCCTTATCACCTCCGGAGCTGTCGGCTTATCGGAGTATTTATTTTATAGAATATCTATCAGCTGTGTTCTCGGCTACCTGTTCATTGACAGATAACGTCACATCCTTTTAGGCTGCCATCTTGAAATCGTTCAATCACTGTCCACAGATTCATTATTATTTAAATGTCACATTGAAGATAATTTAGACAAGTAAAAAGCCGTTTTATATGACAAACGAGAACATTTTATCATCAAGTCTATTCAAGTCTATTACTTTGAAGTTTTTATATAATTAATTTAAAAATCATTACTCGATTTTTGGGGTTCCGTACCTAAAGAATATATGTATATCGTCACGTCCTTACAGTACGTCACTTCCGTCACGTACGTTACGTCTCTTCCTTACAGGGTAAGTAGAGAAAATCGAGTGTCATCTGTCACGATCCTTGCATATTTGTCATAATTCCTTCATATTATTCTCTTCATACAAACACGTCAAATACAAAGACTCTTGACATCACCTTCGGGGAGACCCGCTCAGTCTCATCATGGTATGTCAATCTTGGTCTTCCCCGGTACCTACATCCTTCCACACTCGTAATGTATATCTGTTTTGTTAATATTCCATCTGCCATTCTTTCTAAATGTCCGAACGAACGGAGCATGCCTTTTCCCATTTTTACATCAGCACTTTCTTTTAGGTCTAACCCCTCTCTCACACTTTAATATTACGCCCGCAAGTTTTACGCCACATATTGTCTCACTCGTCTGCGTCGACTCTGATTTCATGCCCTTTCTGATATACCCAACTCTCACTTCCATACAATAGCGTTGGGACAAGCAAATAATTCTGCAGTGTGTGCAGGGGTACATCATCAACCAACACTCTTACATCCATTCTGGATACCCAAAGGATAACAAAGAGAACTTTATTAATATTCCTCCGCTATTCGTCTGCCTACCTGCCATAGGGCTACACTTGAACGGAAATAGATGGATCAGAGTGCTAAGTGTTTTTCTTTTCGCATTCGATCGTGAGCGCGTTTGGAGTTTACTAGGAATTTGTATGTGATTTGTACAGCGCCACCTAGTGGTAAACGTGAGAAACCAGTTTACCACTAGGTGGCGCTGTAAAAATCACATACAAATTCCTAGTAAACTCGAAACGCGCTCACGATCGAATGCGAAAAGAAAACTCACACTTAGCACTTTGATCTGAACGTGAATTCAGAGAATTTCATACAATACATGTAACTGTGTCTGCTAGCACAAAAAGTGATAAAAAGTCAAAAAATAATTGAGCCCGAACCAACACGGAGTAATATCATCAGCAAATAAAAAAATATTCATATTTGATTGCTTCTGGAAGATCACTTATGTAAATCAAAATCTATTGATGTTATTAACTATTGATGGTGTTATTCCTGCAAGTTTAATATTTGTGTATGCATTATGTTAACTAAGCATTCGCTTTTTCTATCTGCTGGCAAAATGGCTTATTGCAAATGGCCTATCTATTCCATAAAGGAAGTCACCAGGCAATAATCATTTGATTTTTATTTACATACTAACTGCATTTTTCAGCTTCTTGCTTTATAAAAGCTTTTGGTGAATCCCGCGGAAACAATAAAAAGTTGCTTATATGCAAAACCATATTATCATCTATTTGTGTACTAAATTACATCCAAATCCGTTCAGTAGTTTTACGCGATTGAATAACAAACATCCATCCATCTATACATCCAAACTTTCGCATTTATAATGTTAACTAGCGACCTACCCGCGGTTTCACCCGCGTAGCTTTTGTTCCCGTGAGAATATCGGAAAGGTTTATATACCAAAACTTTCCCCAAGAATCAATCTATCTATCAAAAAAAACCGCATCAAAATCCGTTGCGTAGTTTTAAAGATTTAAGCATACATAAGGACATAAGGACATAGGGACAGACAAAAAAAGCGACTTTGTTTTATACTATGTAATGATATAGATTCTAATATGTTTTTATTATTTGCACACCATAATGTCATGGTAGAACATATTGGTAGATTTTAATTAATTTTGAATAATTTATAACACCCACATTCCTAGAAACAAATATTTTTCATTTCATTTCATAGTTTTTGTACTGAAGTACATAGATTGACAATCTATTGAAAGGTTATTTTTGCGGGTAGATCTGAAAATCCCAGTAACAGAAGCCAGCTGTTAAGTGTGCCTATAGGTTGTGTACATCAGGCGGTAACAAGGGGTAGCTGGGGAGATAAATATTGCACGAGAAACACAACTCGGCAGTTTAACTTATTAATTATTTATCCCGGCGGAAAAGACGAGCGTTGCCATTTTACATGCATTGTAGTCGGTTTATTGCTTATTTTTGTTACGTTTCAATGGCCCTTGAGTATGGTACGTGAGGCCTGCGTTTTATCATTAAAAATTCATAATTTGGTGCCATTTTTTTAATCAAACACGTATAGCTAAAGTTATATGGGTTTAAAATCCAAATTACATACCTAATACCTTTAATCGAGCAAATATATATATATATATATATATATATATATATATATATATATATATATATATATACGTGTAGGTATACTAGCTGCTGAATATTTTGATAGGTTACTTGAAAAGGGAAGGGGGGGGGGAGTTAATTGAAATAAAAAGTGTTTGCCAAAACAAACCGAATTAGCTCACATTCAATGGATTTATCTAGTTTTGCTTAGATGTTCTCATGGACTTCTTCTAGCTCTATCATCGGAGATTGCAAATCATCCCGCTTTAAAGTCCTTATAAGAACGAATCAACGAGATCAAAACCGTTGGTGCTGCTCACGAATCATCCTACACTCGATGAGCTTATCTGGATTTGATTAGTAGTTTTAATATAATTTTTCCAGCTCTATCGTCGGGTAACATCTGGCACTGGCAACCATCGTGCTTCAAAACTTTTGTAAAAATTTACTCCATTTTATTCCAAAGTTCCCATAACCACCACTCAGACCCCGGAAATTGTCTAGCCCCGGTATGTTTGTTAAAACAGAATAAAGGATTCCAAACTCAGATAAGTTTATCTTGTTTAGTTTGGGAGTTCCCACTACTACTTTCTAATTCCATCATCAGATCCAAGAAATCGTCCAGCTCCAAATAGTCAGAACTGAAACCAAATTAGTGCCCACTCGATTGGTTAACCTGGTTTAGCTTAGTTCTCGGGTACTTGTACCAGCGCTATCATCAGGCACTGGAATCCAACCCATTCCAAAGTCTGGTATTGCTCTATTTTATTGCAAAGTTTCCATAAGCTCCTCCCAAATTGTCCAAACAGAACAAATGAGTCCAATTTCGATTAGTTTATCTTATTTACTATAAATATTCTCATAGTCACCTTCCAGTTCAATCATCAAATCCCGAAAGTCATCCAGCATCAAGGTGTTCGCCAATACAAGACAATTAAGTGCTGATTCAAGAAATTTACCTCGTTTAGTTTAGGAATTCACTGTCTTTACATTTTGCATCTGGATTCTGGAAAACTTTAAGACAATAAAAAAATTTGACACGCAGGAATTGAACCTGAGACCCTTTCTCTAAAGCCGGGACGTTCTACCACTGAGTTACTGCCCACAGGCTTGACGTGGTGAAATCTGGAAGGCGTTGCGTGGATTCTAGAAGTTCCAGATAAAATATTTTATAGGGATGGGTATACCTCGATGGTGGGCCCATTTTTTTTAAATCCTACTACATGGTTATATAAACAAGGGATGATTGATTGTTCACTCAATGATTTTAATCAATGAGCACGTATAACATTTTACAGAATGATCCGACTTTGATAATTCTTCTTTAATTGGATAGAATATAACGCGAGGATTGTCCCATATAATTTCAAAAAAACCTCTCAAAAGGTTACGAAAATACAGGATGATAAAATGACTTTTCGTCGACTTATTTTTTTGTTAAAAGTTATAATGTTTTTTAAAGTATGTACATAATATATCGTATCAACTCAGTAAAGTAGAAATGATCTCCAAATCTTTTAATACTCAATTCACACGATGTCGATGTAATTCCTCAGCTTATACTAAATTGAATTGAACGGGAACCGCCATCTAACACGTAATGTTACCCACCAATAGAGGGAGTCTTATTTATTTACTATCCCCGCTTCATTTCTTCTTGTAATTTGCTCTTCCATTGTAAGTGAATATTAAAACTCCTCGCATTAGGGTCATATAGACAAATAAAGCTCAACCTTATCACCTTCAGATATATTTCCTTTTTAAATGTACGTTTGAATAATCTTTAATTTCTCGAAATCTCCATCTGTTTCATACGAATCTGATTCTTATGCTCATACAATTAAAAGAGGATGTAATGTGTATTTATATTGACTTTTAAGATGTTTTATGGTGTAACATCAGATGTCTTCGATAATTGTTGCTTGTAGGTTGTCTCCTTCGGAGTTACAAAACAAATCCTTTTACTGATTGACACGCAGACGCTGAGGGAGGTACAATTGTTTGTGTCGTTTGCAGTATACAAGACTTTGTTTTATGAAACGTTTCTCAAAAGATAATCACCGCCTGGAGAAATTAACCGACTTAATTTTTTTTATTTCATAAGACTGCCACAGTAGCGTCAGTGCTTATCACTATCGTGTTCCGGTTTGGAGGGTAAGGTTGCCCGTAAACTTATGCATGTGGCATTAGACCTCGCCACAAGATAGCAACGCACCACTAACATCTTTGGTGTCTATAGGCGATGGTTGACTCTTTCCATCAGGAAACCCATCTGCTTGTTTGCTATCTATTAAAAAAAACACAGCCATGAAGTATTAGGTATAGTTTTTTTTTGGTGGAGCTAGCACTCGTATTAATCAATTGAAGCAAATATTTACGTTATATCTCTGTCTATGAGGTCTCCTCATCTTTTTTTTATACAGCTGTGTTAGAAAGAGAGGGTAAGACCTCAGAAGATGACAGCAGTATTTAAAATGTGATTTCAAATACATAGGTATTAGAAGTGCTGCCTTCAGATATAATACAGCTTCATGATCACGACCCACCCGGCCCCTCTTCCTATATACGCCTATGGCTGTGGTCTTACTATGTTCGATCTTGTACTTAAGCCAATTTTTTTGTCTCCGTTATTATAACGTATTTCTACGACGTAATCAATAACAGTGTTAATCTACACGCATAAAAATAGTTTTATTAATGAAACCGTAAATATTTTAATGACGCATCCTCTTTTATGTCACAACAAAAAAGAAATTTCACGCCCGTATCCTCGAAGAGGTAAGCAGAGATACAAGCAGTGCACACACGATTAGCTGAAGATATTTATAGCCAACTGCACTAACATTGTCTTAGCTTAGGACATTAGGACAATGTTAAAGTATTATGCTGTCACATCTTTTCTTAAATGAAAAGAATGTGACAGCATATTATTTAAGATTGTCCTAAACTAAGACAATATTAGCGCAATTGGCCACTAGTCCCACAATGTAATACGTGGCTAGCCTATCCCATCGCCAACTGGGCACTTTTCCAATCCCGGGCAAAGTTGTTTTTATCAGAAAACTGAAAAAAAATACACATTTCAGTCATAAAATTTTCCTTTTTTTATTTAAACAAATGGCTTTCTTAATGGTAATAGAGAAACATCGCCTATAAACACCAAAGATGTTATTGTTGAGTTGTTATCTCTGTGGCGGGGCTGAATTGCCACATCCATAAGTTTACCGCGTACCTTACCCTCAAAACGAAACACGACGGCAGCGAGCATCGATGTTATTATGACACCCATAGAAAGCATTATCTCCGTGTTTGTGCGGTATCCCTTTGAAGCATAAATCATCTTCCATTCTGCCAGGCAGTTCTTAAGAGGCGAACTATTGGCTATACGAGTTAATAGTGGCTACTATGTGCTAGAGTTCTCTATTGCCTCGCCCGGGTCTGGTACCACCGCCTTACCTATTACTGCCGCCATAACGTCAGCGTTTGCCAGCATCGTGTCCTGGGTTGGAGAGTAAGCTAGTAAACTCATATGTGGTATAAAGACCCCATCTCAAGGATACCAACGCACAATAAACGCAAGACCGCCCCGTTGGTCCAGTGGTTAGCGACCCTGACTACGCAATGAATAGGGCTCGAGTTCGATTCCCGACAGGGGCAGGCATTTATGTGATGAGCATAAATGTTTGTATTTCTGGGTTTGGGTGTTTATTAAATATATTTGAGTATTCACATATGAATTTTTATGTATTAATATTGTTGACTGACACTTATATCACAAGCAAATAATTTGCTTACTTATTTATGGGTTAGGTCAATTCGTAAAATTGTCCAGAGGTCACATCTTTTGTGTGTAGGTATAGGTAATGGTTGTCGCTTTCCATTAGGAAAGCCATCTGCTTGTTTTCTATTTTATGATATAAAAAAACCATCGCCCATAGACATCAAAGATGTTAATGGTGTGTTAGTACACGTGTGGAGGGATGGTAATGTCACAACCAAGTCGTGTTTGCTATCTCGAGATATGAAAAAACATTAAATTAAATTCGAATTCCGACCAGCGGAAGATTACTAGTTTTTATTAATAGCAATAAATTTTATTAATTACACAATAAAACGTGTATAGCGTTTTAATATGTTAAGCAACAATTTTATAATGTGTTGATTAGGTCTACATCTTTCTCAATTATAAAATTCTCGTGCCGCGGTGTTTGTTACCAAATTCTTACGAGACGGCTCGACCGATTCTTATGAAAGAACACAGGCAATTTCTGTTGTGTACATCCCTTGCGTGTCTTTCGGATTGACGAATCTATATATAAAAATCAATCCCTATTTCCTTGGTCACGACATCACGCCTGAATGGCTGGACCAATTTCGGTATTTTTTTTTTGTTGTGTTTGTAATTGTAAGGAGAAGGTTCTTATAAAAGAAAATATTAAGAAACTTGCGCGGTAAATTAGAAAATTTAAGAATACTTAACCACCATATAAAGTTTAATGCCATTTTGGCTGCGTGGAAGGACAATCCCTTAGTATTATATAAATTACGTGTCACGTTGTTTGTCCGCTATGGATTCCTAATTACATATTAGGCAAAACAACGTTTGCCGGGTCAGCTAGTATTAGATAAACTAGGATAATTTTCTACGATTTTTAAATCAATTAAATAAAATATAACACTAGGAACAATAATATAAAAAATATTGTGACTTTAATTTGATTGAATTTTGTCATCATATTTAAGTGTTACCATTGTATAAAACTTTAATTATATTTTCATTAAAACAGCAATAAGTTTATATATCATAATTTTCATTCTAAGTGTCAAATAAAAATTCTCCATGTTTTTGTATTAAAAAATAGTTAGTGCCAATTTATTTTATGTTCTTTTAAGTACCTATAAAGTGCCTTCGCAATATCTTAGCTCAGAATCCTGTCAATCTAACTTAGATTTCTGAGATTAGCTGTACTGAAGACACCCAATGACAAGATAAAATACCTAACCACATATTACTAGGGAGAGAACTGGTTGTTTACGTTAATCTTACCGCAAATCCAACTTTATTTAGCTACTATTTCCCAATTTAAAAAAACATTTATTAAATGCGGATAAGTTAAGGAGTTGATATAGAATCTTAAGGAATATATTAAATTTTAAGTAAAAAACTAAAAAAACAATGTATGAAGTCTTGCCCGTGTACTTTTATGTGCATATCGGGTAAGTCTGAGAATCAGTCAACAACTATTTTTCATATCCCTAAACTTTAAGTGTGGTCCATCCCTAAATTTATGTTTAATTTTTTTGAAGTGAAAACTTCTTTAGGCGCGTTGAGCGTTTTGGTAGAGGGTAAAATCCTCGGTTCGCGTCACCGACATGCTAATGATAATAGTATATCTATAGCTATGTTTTGCATATAGTTTTAATTACTCTCAATAGTTCCGTTTTCACTTCTAACGGCAGTCCCACGACTGCTACTGTTTTTTTAATAACATTTTTTGCTTTAATTTTTTTATAATTCAGCATTGAAAACTACATACTTACAACTTAAATTTTCAGCCTTTTTCAGTAATTTATATGACAAAATAACATTTGCCGGCATGCGCATTACCTAAAATTTGCTAACGACGTTTTTGCAATTGCAACGTGACTGGTAAAAAAAATCCATAACATCGTCAATTGCTTGCTGATCACTGGATACACTTTTTGCGATGTCACACCACCAAAAATAATTACGCATCAACGACTGTTACTAATATACAAGGCTATTATGTCTCTCGCAATAACTAAACAATTACGATAATTGCGCATTGCGAGATACGGGATAACCTCGCCGGTCAGCTAACTAATATATAAGGTCCTTCCAAAAGAGATGAACATATTTTAAAACAGCATTCAGTACCTCTAAATAAAGATATCCAACCTAAAGAGAACGTGGTTCAAGAGATGAAACCTTTATGATTTTTACAAACATAATAACTTTTTCTCATAACGATTTCCACCTTTTTCATAAAATAATCCACTTATAACGCAAGAGTAAGTGGTAAATAATCCCAAAGTGGATTATTACGCAAAAAGGCGTAAATCGTTAGGAGAAAAAAATATTTTGTTCGTAAAAATCAAAAAGTTTTAGTCCCCTGCATGACGTTCTTCTTCGGGTTCTTTATTTATTTCTTTGGTTAGACGTTGTGTTGAAATACATAAATTTTATATAAATTTTAGTTTTTTTGGGATTAGTCCCCATGTAGGTAATATACTCTGCTACTAAGGCTCCGCTATTCATCTGTCCGTCCGTCCAGTACTAGCTCTATCGTAGCGTAGAATATCGAACCACCAGATTAGTCACAAACATGCGGCCTTTCATTCAATGTTACATTGATTGGTATCCTTGCCCCTAGAGAGGAGAGATTACACAGGGAAGAACTCAGCACTACTAAAACATTAGCTGAAAATAATGGCTACGATCCTAGACTAATTGACTTGTTATTAACAAGAAAATGAAGGAATTTGATATAGAAAACTTAGTAAGCTATGACTTCATACGGAACATCTTGATACGGAACATGCCGGGTTACCATACTTGGGCAATATTTCATATAAGTCGGCAAGACTACTAAAGAATATCCGCCTAGCGTTTTACACCACCAAATCTCTAAGATATTTACTTTTTAATCACAATGATACAATAACAAAATGGATGCATCGTTCGGTTTACGGGTTAAGCTGCGTCCACACTCGAACAATTTACCGTACATTATCCCGTGACCGTGTCGGACAACCATGTCAGTACGGATCAAAGTGGACGTATTTTGTTACGCGTACAATTGTCACGGCCTGCAATACGGTTCAATACATTCCGAACAGTGAAAACAACTGCTGAACACAGAATAATCGGCCGAACAATGTACGGAGTTACGACCTACTAGCCGGGCGCAGTGTGGACCCTGGTCTGTGTACTGTCACGCATTGAAGTCACGTGTTACGAGCCGATCCATCGAAAGTCGGTTTATTTCAAAGGATTTTCGCTATTGCCCGCGGACTAGGAGACGTCGTATTGTATTGTATTGTATTTATGACACACTGTACACTTGTATTTATGACACGCGTCGAAGTACGCCCGATAACACAGACACAGATAATAGGTTGGAGTGTACGCTATAAACATCGTTGTATACGTTGTTTAGTTCTGTACTGCGACCTTAGATCAAATATACTATAGATTATGGATGGGTTCAAATGTGCAGGTATAATAAATGTAATTAAAATAATAATGTTGGTTAATATAATTCTGCGTTTACGCACCCGAATTGATAATGTGCCTCCGCTGCATTTTTCTTCTCGTTACCGAATATCTAAAAAAATAGCTCTTCAAAATTTTGAGTAAAAAATATGAAGCTACCTTAAGCACGTTTTAACAAAATTTTATTTTGTGTCATATAAGATATTTATTAGAGCTAAGGTTGATTTTGTAATACAGTTTTTTTTAATATGATGTTTTGTTTTATTATCCATAAAATCATTTATCCGACACGAAAATACACACACAGATATATTATTATGCGCTAGTGGTAAAACGGTATCACGTTTGTGTTAACATTTGTATGGAACACTACATCTATAGTATATTTGATCTAAGACTGCGCCGTGTAGGCACGTGCAGCGGTGGCTTGTTACCGTGTCAGTACAGTTTAAACCGTCCACATTTAGCGTAACATGTCTGTAGCGATGCCACGCTGTCCGGTCCGTTATAAAGTTCTAGTGGGGACGCAGCTTTTGAGTGCCAAGAATGTGAGGCGAAGTTGTTGGTCAAACAGAAGGATCTTTTATAAATAGAATAGAATATGTCAGAACTTGAAATTCCAGAAAAGGGATGTCCTTGTTCGGCAATACCTACGGAATACGGAAGGGCACAATTATGACCTCACTAGCAACTTTAATTCATTGCATTTTTGTAACAAATGTAAAAGCCGAACTGAATGCCCTAGAAGGCCTAAAAATAAATAAACAGAGAAACAATTCAAAATTATTAAATGAAATCCCTATGGGATTTAAATTCTTCCTTCTCATTAAATGTTTTCATTAGTAATTTTAATTTAAAATAGTTTATATAATTCATAATTTAAGTTAATATTATTAATACAATTTAATTTAACACAACTAAAATGCATAACTTCACGCATAACTTATTATTTTATTTATAAGTGCAACTTATTTGAATTATTAAATATAATTACTCATTTGAATTATTATTTTTAATCTCTATCATTTAACCAACAATTAATAATAATCAAATAAATGTATACATGTATGTGTGTATGTATGTACTAGCACTTTACTGGGCTTTCATATTTTAACTAGCTTTTGCCCGCGGCTTCGATCGTTTTAACAAAAAATGCCTATGTCACCCTCAATCCCTTCAACTATCTCCACTTGAAAAAAAAACACGTCAATTCATCGCACCGTTTTGCCGTTAAAGACGGACAAACAAACACACACACTTTCCGATTTATAATATTGGTATGGACTATTCATATTAATATAAAATCGTTATAATTGCAAAGCTAAGAAAAACAATCTTCTTCAAAAAACGTAGAAAAACAATTAATATTAGTTAAGTGTTAATTATGAAATTAAAACTTCTAACTTTCCTACTACTACCTAATTAATTAATTAATTGTATGTTATAATTGCGTAAAAATTGTTTCTAATGATTATATTTAAATCAACAAAGCTGTTGAGTATGACAGAGTAATTAATGAGGCAGATCTTAATTACCTCGGATAAAGTTTAAATATACCGCCCTCGCTATAAACCGCACAAACGTGGATATAACTTTATCTGGATGAGATATAAATTTAATCGATTTTAATTGTACAAAACCTACTTTAACTCAACTGTAAATAAATAAAAACAATTAGCTCCAGAACGAAAGAGAAATTATTGCCTAATGACACCACAGATGTTAACGGTGCGTTGCTGTCCGAGTGGCGGAATATCAATGCCACATGCATAAGTCTACCGGCTACCTTACCTTCCAAACTGGAATACGATAACAGGTAAGGCAGTGGTACCGTATATTTGGTCAAGACATTGCAAAATTCTGTCCCCTAGCATAACTACGATAGTGTAGTCAATCGTTCGCACCAATAATCTTTGGTGTCGATTGGCGATGGTTATCTTTTACCATCAGGAGAGCCATCTGCTTATTGGCTAGTCTATATAAAAAGTCTAGTAGTCACGTTCGATTAACGCCACCATTGTACGCCTTTTATGAATTGCCTGGCAGAATGGCAGATGGTCTATTCTTCAAAGGGAACCCAGACCAAACCAGAGAAAAATGTGTTTTAGCAGAGGATGAGTGCTTATTTTTGCCATAGCATTAAAAAAATATTTGTATCTATATTTTTGTGAAATTAACGAGGGTCAATATTCAACTCTTCACTTGTTCCTTATTCTCGGAGCTCGTGATTCGAATTTAGATTTAGTTGTATAACTCGAACTTAATTAGAAATCGGGGCTTGGACAAAGTAACAAAATTATAACGAAGTTAAAAAAGAATAAAACGTCCAATATATTGACGTAAGCCGTGCCAAATCGCGCGGTCAATCGTCATCCTTGTCACAAATTAATTGACAATGTTATATTCCTAACGAAAGCATAATGTAACGAATTGTTTGAATATTTACATCATTCTATTTGCCATCCCCTTACACGGATAGCAACGCACCATTAAAATTTTTGGTGTCTATTGGCGGTGGTTTCTCTTTTTACCAGGCGAGCCATCTGCCTGTTTGCTATCTTATGGTATATAAAAAATTGAGAAAATAATGCCATTACAGTTTTCCTTGATAGAAAAATCTCATTATCTACTATTTATAACCTAGCACCTTCTGGTGGTATATTAGTAACTCTGTGCCATAGGGGCAAATATGTTGCAGTAATAAGCAAGAGTTGTTGACAAGTTCAACGACTCTATATACGGCGACCACGATATATACGGCGTTGAACACCACCCATCTCGACATCGTCGTATGCTGACATACTGATGAATTGTAGTTACCTCGATATTTATCGACTTTCAGCTTGCACTGCTCACTTAGTAAAAGAACTGATGTGCTAATATTTGTGTATTACTAGCTAAACTGCTTATATTCGCCTTTAAGTAGAGTAAAATGTCATAGAGATAATATTTCATGCAAATTCTAAGCCCCAACAAAACACAATTTTGCTCTATTTTCACGTATTTATTATATTTGCCCTTTTATTTGAAAATGCCTACTAGGTCTACAACTATTTTCTTGCCAAATTTCATCAAAATCTGTTCAGTGGTTTAGCCGCAAAAGTGTAACAAACTAACAGACAGACTTTTATATTTACATTTAAAAGAATTTTTGGAATCAAACATGTAGTTTTAAAATGTATTGCAAATAAAAAAAAAACTATTTTTTGTTATACTAGTAGACAAATAAATAAATATCTTTGGACTATTACACGATTTGATATAACCCCAACTAAGCAAATTATTTGCTTGCGATATGTAATTATATGTGCTAGTCAACAACACTCAAATATTTAAAATAAATTCAATTTTTCTTTTTAAATTAACACACAAACCCAAAAATACAAACATTTATGCTATTTTCACAAATGTTTTTTACTGTGAGGAGTCGAACCCCAGCCCTATTGATTGTGTAATCATGGTCGCTAACCACTCGGCAAATGGTGCGGTCACAGTAAAATAACTAAGAGAAAAGCTCAACACGGCTACATGTAAAACAATAATGATTGTTCTATTTCAGAAAATCTTAATCCTTGTACGCTTAGAAAATAATTACACTGAAATTACTAATTGCCGCCCTGCGATGTTTGGCTTATTTAAGGAAAGTTTAATTGAGGCTGTTTATTCAATTATAGAGATGTGAAAACCTTTAGGGTTGTACAATAAACATAATATATATCGGTGAATTTTATAAATATCACACTTCAAAATATCACAGTACTTTTATCAATAAACAAGACACGTGTTTATACGTACGATATTTTAAAAATAAATTTCAAAAACTTTCAAAGACTTGATTCATGTACACAAGCTACTAGGAACAACAGAAACATATATCGCCATGACACTGAAATACTTTTACTTAGCACTAGCTGTGCCTTGCAGCCCGCTGCATTTGCCGTCTTTGCGTGAAAGAGTAACAAATATCCATCCATATATCCAAAAATGCTTTCGCATTTATAATATTACTAGTAGGATAAGAATAAGATAATTCGCCTGCTTGTTTACCAGCTGCTGAGATAAAACGTTCTTCTTGACATCATAGGATATCAAACAAACAGATCTCCCAGAGACCTGATAGAAAGAGGAAACCATCGCCCATATATACCAAAGATATTACGACACAGAAGCTTACTAACTACCTTACCCTGCAAACTGAAATAATAATAATAATAATTCACGGGACAAATTACACTTACTGATCTAACCCCAAAGTAAGCAAATTATTTGCTTGTGTTATGGGTGTTAGTCAACGATATTAATACATAGAAATACATATATAAATACTTTTACATACATAATAAACACCCAAACCGGGAAATACAAACATTTATGCTCATCACACAAATGCTTGTCCCCGTCGGGGATCGAACCCGAGCCTCGTTGATTGCGTAGTCAGGGTCTCTAACCACTCGACCACACATTAGATTACAGACACCACAATATATCAGCAGACTTCTTAACCGAGGAGGAATGGAATCATTTGCAACGTTCTAATTGCCGGCTTAAATACTATTGTATGTTATAAAGAAAGAGCAATCAGCAAAGCAAGCAATCTACTTATCCCGAAAATTATTTGGCGAGAAGTTATAGTCATTTTACTACAATAATATGAAAACAATTCTTGTATATTCTCGAAAACCACTTCAATTTAAATCCGATATTTGCAATTTAGGCGTTTCTTAAGTTTTAATTAAACCATCCGTTATACCGCTTTCGTTGTGGGATAGATGGAATAACGTTGTTATATATTATTGTAAATGGATAGTTATCCCCATAGTCGCATTTTATCGACCTGATAACGATTACATCTTATTTCTAGCAATTACTGAGACCGACAGCCTTACATGCTCAATCAAGTCACAGGGAGTAAATACACCACCACCACCAGACACCAAGTTAATAAGATTTAGATTTTCGAAGAAAACTCTCAAAAAAAAACTCTGGTATTTTAAAAACAGTGTCTCAAATTTTGCTTTGAAAAAAATCTGTTTTTGTATCTGTGTAATTCAAATGCAAAAAAAACATGTAAAGTCTTTTTATGGGGAAAAACAAAAAATCAGCACATTTACCAACATTCATTGTATAGAAACCGCGGTTACAAAGATGAAATCCTTTAGTTTAAAACCCAGATTGCATTATCTATTGTTACCAACAAACAACAATAAAAAAAGAAAGCCCATGGGCATCTGCTTGTATGAACTTTTCGTCACTGAGTTGAATGGGAGTTTTAAGCTAAGTAATTAATTTACCAAAAAGTTTTCTAAAAATATCAGTTTTAATTAGAACGCCATCTGTTGAACACATAACAATACTTGGTTTCTCAGGCAATTGTTATCGATATAGCCCAGCCCTAGCATAAGAATTAACTTCGCTAATAAGCGCAATGAGTAGATAAAACGCTTGGCTCAATCATTTATTATCAAATAAACAGGCCGTTCATTTTAACTATCTAACCTAACTCTACCGAAATTTCAGCACATTTACTAATCACATCCTTTATTATTTTTACGTTAACATAGTTAAAAAGCTGATTTTAAGTCATGATAATTATTACATAACATTTTTTACAACAATTAACATAATTAACATAATTAAATAAATTATTGTGCCAATTACCGGGGCGAGACGTTGCGAAACTCTACCGCCTAGTACTCACGATAATGGTGACACGTATAGCCAATAATAGGTCACATTAAGTAACAACGCATCATAGCGTTGTTATTCTCGGCTAATACATCTTAGTCCATGTCCAAGTTTATTTTTCCCTTTTGCGCTTCCAACAAGACTGTGATTAAAGTTAATGCGTCAAAACATTTAATTTTAGTACTGTATACCGTGACTAAAATTAATGCGACAGAAATATTTACTTTCAGTATTGTATACTGTAACTAAAGTTAATGCGTCAAACATATTTATTTTTAGTACTGTTTACTGTGATTAAAGTTAAATGCGTCAGAAATATTTACTTACGAAGCAAATATCTATCGCGTAGTGATTATGGTGGTAGGGATAAGTTCAGCTTTTGCTTCCTTCTTTCGAGCTGTGGGTAGGCTAGGTGGGTGCTTTTCTACAAACTAACTTATAGGAATAATAGGAAACTAACTTAACATGCATAATTGGTAAGTGATGCCATCCTAATAAATGGGAGAGTTCCGAAACACCTAGCCCAGATAACCATCTGCTTTTTTTGCTATCTAACAACAAAAAAAATCCCTAATTGCGGTTTTTTAATTCCTGGTATTATCGACAATTAGTGCCTTTATATTCCTAGGGCTTCAATAAAACTCGAAATTTCACACAGACAAGTATACAGTCATGCTCGACCAATGCAAACGGAGAAGAACTTTATACCTCGGTCTAAAGTTTAAACTCAACCGCACATTTTCAAATCAACCTGTAGCTACAGGCGATTTAAGAGTAGCTAACCGACCAGGATGAAGTTAAACGTAAAGTTTGTATATAGAGGGTGGTCCATTAATTACCGCGCGGGGAGGCCATACATCACAAACTTCGGATCCAGCGAATGAATTAACTTTAAATTTGTCTGTCAGTTTTAATTAAAAGAGAAATTACTTTTGCCAATTTTCTGTATTAGTTATCCACTAATAAATTTGAGCTTTGGATTTTAAAGTTACATACAAATTATTTTATTACGATTGTTAATTTATTTATAACTACTTGTATTCTTAATTATTTTTGTACGAATTTCGGCCCAAAATGTCCCTATTTATAATATAAAAAATAAATAAATATAAAAAATGTTAACACGCGTGAATTTGAACAAGCGATCTACCCTAAAGCCGACCAAATGAGCCACGTGTCAGTGGTTCAACGAGGCGAAATTCTTCCCTGCTTTATGATAGTTTCAAATTTCTAGGTCCCCTGAGGCTGTTTCTGTTTCCGAAATGACAGTAGCTGATAGGCTAGAGGAATGCAAAGGTGATTCCAGGCTAGTGGACCGGCAGAGTGCTCAGATAGGGTTTGAGTTAAAAATTGAAATATTAACGTACATCCTAAGGACAGTCTTTTGTGGGACCGGACCTCGGCTTAGCGCGGCGTTTTGGCTTATTACGGAAGAAGCCCAAGCAGCAATCAAGCATGTTTAATACCCATAAAGCAGCTCATATATTACTTAAAGTTCTATTGCAGCCGTACAATGGAGTATAAAGATGCTTTTATCGATATAAAAGACCTTTATGAGTTTTTATACAGCCTAATGCTGTACAAGGCCTTTCTTGGAGTTTCGCGTAAGCTTTAGGCGTTATATCTGAATATTAATACACTACTGTACAAGTTTAAGTATTTTGTAACTCATTAGGCTTATTTTAATACTTAAAGCTGTACATTAGCTGTATTATGTTTAGCACGGAAATTTATTACAGCTTTAAGTGTTATTATAGTATCACTCAACGCTTATTTCTGTAAAATGGGAGATGCAATCACCGTTCTACAGCTAATATTTATGGCGTAATTGTAGACTGTTATGCAGCCAATGGTGTTAAAAAATCTGCATATACAGCTGTAGTGCAGCTCAAGGCTGTATTACTGATTTTGTTATTTGCTTTTTTATATCTGCATCGTTGATATCATGTGGAAAAAATCAAGAGGAAGATTAAAAAGGAATATTTAAATGTTATAAATTACCAACCAAGTAATCGTGATGAAGACAAAGCTGAAAAATTACTAAATCAGGTAACCTATAATCGTCATTTTTATTAATGTTCAAGGAAAAGGGTTCCGTAAAAAAACATTAAAAAGTTATTGTAGGTTATCTGATTTATTATTTTTTAGGCTTGTCTCCTTCATTAAGGTTACTTGGTTGGTAATTTATAATATTTTAAATTTTTTTAATGTCATAAGACAGCAAACAAGCAGAAGGGTCTCCTGATGGAAACAGTCAACCATCGCCTATAGGCAGCAAAAATGTTAATGGTGCGTTGCTATCTTGTGGCGAGGTGTAATGCCACATGCATAAGTTTACCGGCCACCTTGCCCTCTAAACCGGAACATGATAGTGACTAGCACTGACGCTTTGCAGCAGGAATAGATAAGGCGGTGGTACCAGACCCGATCGAGCCAATGCAGAACTCTATCACCAAGTAACCACGATGGAAGTGACTCGCATTGCCCATCGGTCGCCTTTTACGACCTGCTTGGCAGATAGACAATTGGTCTATTCTTCAAAGAATATATAAAAAAGAGTTAAAAGTAGAAATAAAAATCGTTACACTGAGATAATATATATTTATTTTTTTATTTTTAACTTGCTACTATACGGAGTGTTACAAAAGCGGTATAGTATGCCGAAAGGGGGTGACTCAGAGGGTCATTCTGAACAACTTTTGTTCAACGATTTGTGAAAATTCGCAAAAAACAATTTTGTTTTTCCATTGTGAAAAGTCACGTGACCAACAAAGTTTCTATGGAGAATCAATATTTTTTTCGCGAATTTCTAAAAGTCGTTAAACAAAAGTTGTTAAGAATGACTGACTCCCTGAGTCACTCCCTTTCGGCTTACTGTACCACTTTTGCAACATCCCGTATATATGTATACTTACAATCATTTTAAAAATATTATATACTTAGATACAATTACAGGCAAGAGAGGATGTGTTTCTCTTTGAAGAACTAATAATATTAAATCACAAGCACGAAATAACGTATTTATTCTTCTTAAAAATATTTTTGTTATAGACCAATCTTTAAAGGGCTAGATTTTTCGTTCTTGATCAACTTAGTTATATCAATTTGTTTTCTTGGCCATTATAATTCACCTTTATCCTCCCACAAACTGGATACGATGCAAATACAGTTTTGGCTTCTCTCAATTGTTTTTATTATTTTATAAGGCATATTTCCCTGAAAAATAAAGTAAAACATGATTGGAATACATATCCCATAAATTATAAGTTAACAATAAGTTGGTTTAGTTGTAAAGTCAAACGACCGACATCAATACATCACAATAGAGAAATCAAGTGATATATGTTTTGTATTTAGGGTTCTTCAATTTTTGTACTCATCTCTAAACATAAGTTAAGTGATTAAAAGCCAATGATAGTATAATAGATATATATATATATATATATATATATATATATATATATATATATATATATATATATATATATATATATATATATATATATATATATATATATATATATGTATATATATATATATATATATATATATATATATATATATATATATATATAGGGACTTAGTACAGCCTAAAGTGTATTTGGACGGTAATTAAAAGCCAATAGCGGTATAATAGAATAAAAAAGAGATTCAGTACAGCTATTTGCAGTATATCACCCTCCAAATACACTTTAGGCTGTATAACAAAGCAATATACATATACAATTATTGTGTATTAAAAACAACATTAAAGAAATATATTGTTAAATAAAAGATATATTTAGCAATAGCTATAGCTATATCGTGACAAGCAACTTATATTATAATCATTATGCCTTTATATACAATATTGTACCATAAATACTTGTATATTCTAACCTTAAACATAAACACTTACCGTATTTTGCAATGATTTTATTTGTGTTATCTTGATTATTTCCTTGGCGCGTGAATATTTTGAGGGAAATCATACACGACTTCACGATAATTTAGAATTTGCACTTTGAATACACCGTTCAATACTGCTCCAAGTCCAAGAATTTATCGTTTATTAATATATTTCTAATTATGGCGTCTGCAGATATAATGTTATACAATATCAAAAACAGAATGTTACTTTCATCATTTTCAAACACCTATTAAGAACATTTAGCTGTACGAGAGAGTATATTTAGTGTTATAGTTTCTTTATATACCGAATAACAGCCTTTGTACAGCCTATAACAGCTTGTACAGCTATTGTGCAGCTTATTTAGCGCTTAGCTGTACAAGACAGTTACAAGAGAGTATCCTTAGTGTTATAGTTTCTTTATACACCAAATAACAGCCATTGTACAGTTTATAACAACTTGTATAGCTATTGTGCAGCCTACATAACGCAATAAGCTGTATAACTTGGGGCCCTTTTTGGTGTTATATCGGCTGTAGAAGCGCTTCTACAGCCTTTGTACGGCTTAGTATACAGCTTTAAGTTTAAAAATGAACCTAAATGCAGCTTATATATAGCTTAACGTGCTACTTGGGAGGTATCGTCACATAGCTCTCTTTGTTAAGTGCGAATTAAACCTATAGGTACGTTGTGTGTCATGAGCAAATGTTAGTATTTTACTAGATTGTTCAAATGCCCTATTCAACCCATGAAGCTGTATCTGGAGGCAGCACTTCTGATACCTACCTGAAACACAATTGTAAATACTGCTGTCATCTTCTGAGGTCTCACCCTCTATTTCTAACACAGCTATATAAAAAGAGATGAAGATATCTCACAGACAGAGATATAACGTAAATATGTGTTTCAAGTGTTTAATACGAGTGCTAGCTCCACTTATACCTAATACTTCATAGTTTAACCAAACAAGCAATAGCAACAAATTGTCTGTTTTAAAAACAGACAGTCATGACATCTGCCTGTTTGCCTACCGACTAGTTTGACTTGTATAAATATAATATGAATTAAGATTAAAAAATAATATTTTTCTTTGTTTTGCACGGGGGCTGTTATAAAGAATACTTAATAAAAGCAGAGAAACCGAGAATATATATTAACACTTTGAAAATCGGACCATATGCAATTCTGACAAGCAGTTTGTGAAAAACGAACTTAACTTAAGTTAGCTAAACTTTCACTATCATTGTTACTATTTGGTGGTAGAGTTCGTGATATCTCTTCCTGATTTAGATACCTATTCCTGCTGCAAATGTATCAGTGCTTGTCACTGTCATGTTTGAGTTGGAAGGTAAGGTAGCAAGTAGACTTGTATTACATCACATTTACTAGGTGCTAGAGTTCTGTATTATTTCGCTTGAGTCTGGTACCACCGCCTTACCAATTCCTGCTGCTATATGTGTTCGGGATTAGAGGGTAAGTTAGCCGGTAAACTTATGCCTGTGGCATAAGAACTCGCTATAAGATAGCACCGCACCATTAACATCTTTGGTGTCTATAGGCGATGTTTGACACTTTCCATCAGAAGAACCATCTGCTCGTTTGCTATCTTACAATATAAAAAAACCACAAATAGTGAACATCTCATGTTTATGTGTTTCTGTCGTATCCGACCATTAGGCGATTACGATTTATTTTAAATTTCTTCATTACGATTTCATTTGCACAAAGACCAATAAAACAGAACACTTTAAACTAAAATGATAATACCTTTAACCGCGCCCGTGGGTTTATAATTTTGATTACGATAATGGATAAAAGGTTTGCTTTAATTGAGACTCTTTAGGTCAGTGGACAACGTGCGATATCTTTGCAAGCTTAAAAGCCTTATTTATAATACATAAAACGTTCAATGCAATTTAAACTCTAAAGTTAAATTTAATGAAGTTTATTTTGCCTGTGCCAATTCGTAAATATATCGGATTTAATACAGGATAAATCGTTTGATGTATTTTGAACTTTATATAAAGGGGATTTGAGTTTCATTTAAATGATTTAGTTCGCCAAAATATCGGATATGATACAGGATATTGTACTTTATTATTAATGATAAACGTAGTTTGAATAACGGTGGTAATCTGAATGCTAATGAATGGTTGAGACCACTCAGAGAGACGGACTATCTTAATTATAAAGATACAAGAGTTTTATGTGTATCACAACGTTCAACATAAGTAATGTAGGCGCTTACGTTGATAACAACATGTTATCACTTGTCAGAGGTGATGGACGGGTAGTTCTAGAAGCAAAATAGCTTAGGTGTATTACTAGAAATATTAACTCGTATGTTTTTCTTATATTTTGAATAATAAATAAGCTAATAGTTCTCTCGATGGAAAGAGACAATCATGTCTATAGATAATACACCAAAATTAAATATGTCAATTAGTAGGGGAGCCCAAGAGGGGATTTTTGTATTTACTCGGGAGCGTCAGATTAACATAAGGGAGGTACCTCACAGTCGTAGTGGGTCGTTGACGTATTTTTCGTCGACGCAACGAGACTGTTTATCGTAAACGATAAACTAGTTGAAAAAACAGTTTAGTTTCCAATTAGTTTACTTCCTAGATTGAATATGATTATTGCGTTGTAGTTATCGTTCTACGAAGATTATTATTTACTTGTTAATTGTTTATAGAAATGAACTGAACTCTCCTATTTTGCCAGGCGTAGGATTATTATAAAATTTATATTCTTAAAAGTGTATCATTTATAAAATTAGATATTATAATAGAAATACACAAACCTGGCATCTTTCGAAGTTTATTTCGTTTTATGTACATAATATAATCCCACGGCCATTTTCAAGTTCCACTCCACTCGTCGGCGTCGTGAATTTTTTTTTTTTTTTATATCATAAGATAGCAAGCAAGCAGATGGGTCTCCTGATGGAGAGTCAACCATCGCCTATAGACACCAAAGATGTTAATGGTGCGTTGCTATCTTGTGGCGAGGTCTAATGCCACATGCATAAGTTTACCGGCTACCTTACCCTCCAAACCGGAACACGACAGCGACAAGCACTGACGCTATTGCGGCAGGAATAGGCAAGGCGGTGGTACCAGACCCGGGCGAGACAATGCAGAACTCTACCACCTAGTAGCCACGATGGTAGTGACTCGATAGCCATTCGGTCGCCTTTTACAACCTGCCTGGCAGAACGGCAGTTGGCCTATTCTACAAAGGAGGCCGGGACCTATAATGTTGGTTGCGCTAATCGTCCCACGAAACCAACAGTCCATACGCGAACGTTATAATCACGCGTTGCATAGTTCATTCGTGAACTAGTTTATCAAATAACGTTAGACTGTTTATTCGTTCACGCTAAAGAAACAGTCTAAAAAAACTGTTCGTTCATTAAACGCCCAGCACCACCTCACAGGATACCTCACGTTGAAGCTGTCCACCAAATATAAGCTCTTTATATAGAGGCGGGTAACTATGGCAGAAAAAAACAAAATTCCAATAGCTTCGACGGCTGGAAATTGTCAAATTATATTTTTTCGTTATTTTTACATAAATTCTTATGTGAAAATAACGAAAAAATATATTCTATCTTCTTTTAATAAAAGAAAATTCAGACACGTTCGAGAATGTCAAAACAACGTTTTCTTTGCAACTTTGTGACACTCCCACTCCCATATGTTACACTTGAATCGGCAGATTTTCTGAATTTTAGGTGGCACTTAACCCACCATATCTTAATCAGACGCGATTTAGTGTTTCTATATCACAGTTTTTTTAAATCATTTTTTTATCTGTAAATTTTTTCCCCACCATTCAAATGTAAAACATTATATTATCTTTTATTTTTCCTATAATTTAATCTACAAAATCCAATAGGTCTCTACGACGTTCGAGTTACTATACATTTAGCATCTTGGGCTCCCCTACTAAATGGTACGTTACTATTCATATGGCGAGATGGTATTGCATAAACTTTATTTAGCTATCTCACTCTTTTAACACTGGAATACGACAGTGAGAAGTATCTATACATATAATAAAATCGTAGGAAAGTTAAAACTGTACATTGAATATTTTTTTAAAAGAATACTTGGGGCGTGATCTACAATCAATATCGAAGGCAAAAATATAGTTTTTAGAATTTTTGTCTGTTTGTCTGTTTGTCTGTTTGTCTGTTTGTCTGTTTGTCTGTTTGTCTGTTTGTCTGTTTGTCTGTTTGTCTGTTTGTCTGTTTGTCTGTTTGTCTGTTTGTCTGTTTGTCTGTTTGTCTGTTTGTCTGTTTGTCTGTTTGTCTGTTTGTCTGTTTGTCTGTTTGTCTGTTTGTCTGTTTGTCTGTTTGTCTGTTTGTCCGTTTGTCCGTTTGTCCGTTTGTCCGTTTGTCCGTTTGTCTGTTTGTCTGTTTGTCTGTTTGTCTGTTTGTCTGTTTGTCTGTTTGTCTGTTTGTCTGTTTGTCTGTTTGTCTGTTTGTCTGTTTGTCTGTTTGTCTGTTTGTCTGTTTGTCTGTTTGTCTGTTCGTCTGTTCGTCTGTTCGTCTGTTTGTCTGTTTGTCTGTTTGTCTGTTTGTCTGTTTGTATGTTCGTCTGTTTGTCTGTTTGTCTGTTTGTCTGTTCGTCTGTTTGTCTGTTTGTCTGTTTGTCTGTTTGTCTGTTCGTCTGTTTGTCTGTTTGTCTGTTTGTATGTTCGTCTGTTTGTATGTTCGTCTGTTTGTCTGTTTGTCTGTTTGTCCGTTTGTCTGTTTGTCTGTTTGTCTGTTTGTCTGTTTGTCTGTTTGTCTGTTTGTCTGTTTGTCTGTTTGTCTGTTTGTCTGTTTGTCTGTTTGTCTGTTCGTCTGTTCGTCTGTTCGTCTGTTCGTCTGTTCGTCTGTTCGTCTGTTCGTCTGTTCGTCTGTTCGTCTGTTCGTCTGTTCGTCTGTTCGTCTGTTCGTCTGTTCGTCTGTTTGTCTGTTTGTCTGTTTGTCTGTTTGTCTGTTTGTCTGTTTGTCTGTTTGTCTGTTTGTCTGTTTGTCTGTTTGTCTGTTTGTCTGTTTGTCTGTTTGTCTGTTTGTCTGTTTGTCTGTTTGTCTGTTTGTCTGTTTGTCTGTTTGTCTGTTTGTCTGTTTGTCTGTTTGTCTGTTTGTCTGTTTGTCTGTTTGTCTGTTTGTCTGTTTGTCTGTTTGTCTGTTTGTCTGTTTGTCTGTTTGTCTGTTTGTCTGTTTGTCTGTTTGTCTGTTTGTCTGTTTGTCTGTTTGTCTGTTTGTCTGTTTGTCTGTTTGTCTGTTTGTCTGTTTGTCTGTTTGTCTGTTTGTCTGTTTGTCTGTATGTACGTCCGAGGTAAACTTAAAAAGTACTGCATGGATTTACTTCAAATTTTGCATGAATATTACTAACAAGTCGGGTCAACATATAGGCTACATATTATCACGCTATCACCTACGGGGGAGGTGCTGAGGTGAACACAATAAAATAGTACAATTTGGCATATTTTTCACGATATAATATATCTAAAAGCGTTTAAAATTTACATATATTTGCTCATATGAGCGGCTACGCATTTTGCGCCCAATACAGTGTCTATTAGTATTTGTGTGGTCTGTGGTCGGTACCATACCCAGGCGATATATGACGGGATTCTACCACTTAATAGTCACGACGGTAGTGAAATGCTTGGCCAATCATTCGCTGTTTACAAACTGCCTAGCTGAATGGCCGATAGTCTATTTTTCAAAAAGAACCCAGACCAATACGGAAGATATGACTTGAATTACGGATTAAATGGATACGCCTTTCAAGACAATTTCTTAGTCTGTCAGTGTAGCTAGCAAATACTTACAGAAATTCAGAGTTAGGTATACTACTTATGTCTTAGTTATACTACTTTTTCCCGTGTTGGTCCCGGGCTCCTTTGAAGAATAGGCCAATTGTCGTTCTGCCAGGCAGGTCGTAAAAGGCGACCGAGTGGCTACGCGCATCACTACCATCGTGACGACTTGGTGGTGGAGTTCTACATCGGCTCGACCGGGTCTGGTACCACTGCCTTACCTATTCCTGCCGCAATAGCGTCAGTGCTAGTCACTGTCGTGTTCCGGTTTGGAAGGTAATGTAGCCGGTAAACTTATGTATGTGGCGTTATACCTCGCCACAAGATAGCAACGCACCACTAACATCTTTGGTGTCTATAGGCGGTGGTTGACTCTTTCCATCAGGAGACCCATCTGCTTGTTTGCTATCTTATAATATATAAAAAAAATATTTAAAGGGTAATTTTTACACATTGTTATCTCATTGAGTACGATAAATTAGTACAACATGTTTCATTTTTATTTTTTCCGAAATAGTGGGCCGAGTCGTCGTTTCCCAAAAATAAATAAAACAAAAATAAACTTTTAAAAGTTACTTCTGAGCAATCAATATTCTGACTCATTGAATTACGAGCAGAATTACAAAACTTATCATCTAGGTGGTTTTAAATCACGATGCAAGTTAATTGACAAGCTATTCAAGCTATTGTTGTTTTAGATCGTAATTATGGTTTGCTGTATTTAGGTGACGGATCTACTCAAGGCCATAGGGCTTAAATTTCAATTATTTTAGATCATTTTGAATTATAATTTAAGTGTCGACAAGAAACATTCACTTTTATGTTCTTTTAACCGACTTTAAAAAGGAGGGGGCTATCAATTCGCCTGTATGTTTTTATATCCTTGACCGCCGCGTTGGTCGAGTGGTTAGCGACCCTGACTACGCGATCGACTGGGCTGCTGGGATGCTGGGGGAAGCATTTGTGTAATGATCATTATTTTTGTGTTATAGCACTCACCCCGTGCTTGGGAAAACTGGAAAAAATTTAAAAACAACGAAGAAAAATATCGACACGCAGGGATTGAACCTGCGACCATTTCCCTAAAGCCAGGACGCTCTCCCACTCAGTGAGAGAGCGTCCATGCTTCCCACTCCCCCTATAACACAAAAATAATTAGAAATACGAAAGTACTTATCAGAATTATAAATGTGAATTTCATCTGTAACGATGAACTCATTTAAGTAGTTATACGTATGTATACCTAGCGATCAATACAATCGACGTAATCGATCATATAGCAAAGAAGAATTTCGCCGCCTCGAGCCTGTCGACACTAACTCAATGGGAGAGCGTCCCGGCTTTAGGGAATTCGTCGCAGGTTCAATCCCTGCGTGTTGATATTTTTCTTTGTAATGATCATGTTTGTATTTCCGGGTTTAGGTATTTATTAAATATATTTTTGTATTTATATATGCATGAATTTCTATGTATTGGTATTGTAGACTAACACCCATAACACAAGCAAATAAATTGCTTACTTTGGGGTTAGATCAGTAAGTGTAATTTGTCCCGTGAATATTTATTATTCTTGTCACATGATTACTCCGCTTAGGCACAATCGTTTTGATGTTGTTTTTTTTTTTGCTTTGATAGGTCATACATTTTAAGGTGGTCCAATTTACATTTTATCGAATCAATTTTTCTCTTTTTGAGTAAAAGGAGCCATTTTTTATCATACGATAGCAAACAAGCAGATGAATCTTCCAATGGAAAGAGACCATCGCCTATAGACACCAAAGATGATAATGGTGCGATGATATCATTATGCTGGGTTTTAAGGTGCTTTGTCAAATATAATTCGCTAGTGGTTTAGGTATGAATACCAGCATTACTATGTCGATGATGAATACGATGACTTTATGTTTTTGATTGCAGACCCATAATATGTCAAAAATATAATGATATAGAACCGTTAATGATGATTTTAAGACCAATCTTCGCAATTATTTTCTATAGAAACCAAAGGTGTTAACAATGCGTTGCTATCCATTTGGTGGGTTGGTAACGCCATATGCAAAATACCGACTACCTTACCCTCCGAACCGAAACACGAAGGTGACAATCACTAACGCTATTGCGGCAGCTACAGGTAAGACGTTGGCATCAGACTCGGACGAGACATTGCAAAACTCTACCACCTAGTAGTAACGATGGTAGTCACACGTTTAACTAATCATTCGCCTTTTGCGAACTATAACTAACTAAGAACTATAATATATATATATATATATATATATATATATATATATATATATATATATATATATATATATATATATATATATAAGTGAAAACCACGCGTATCAAAAGTTTTTTTCTAAAAATACGAGCAAGTCATGTGATACAATCTTGGTCATTTACTATTCTAAAGGTACTGCAATATATATTATATCCGTGCCACAGAGTGTTGAAGTTTCGCTCATGAATAATTTAAAAGTAGCAGCCTTAAAAGCACTTCCTAAGTTATTACTTTATTCTGGCGTACTTGACTTGGGATCAAGCTGGTGCCATAACTGTTTAAACGGTGAAACGACTTAAGTTCTCGCCTTACACATCTGGTGTAATGTCTAATAATTTTAGTTGGCTGTTATTTTAGGATAAAATAAGATTTATTATCATTACTTAATATTCATGTCTATTTTTTATTTTACATTACATTTATTCAGATTGCTATTTAGACTTCACATTTCCAAAACTAATATTCCAAAATCTAATCCACTTTTCTTCGTGAAAAACTGCGTTGAACCGGGTCAAACACGGTTAATTCATTCGGGAATTAGTTGTCAAACAATTTAAAAAAATGTTTTTTCGACATAGATTCGTTTTTTTTAATCTATTGATGTTTTACCAAGACAAGAATTTTTGGAGCGCCAGCCACTTATTAAATGATTTAAAAGATAAAATTCGAACGACGTGTTACGAGGTACAGCTTTTTGCAAATTAAAATAGTGTGCTATTAAAGAAACATTTTTAACACTTTGATTTTTTAACCCTCCGAGCTCAAATAAAAAAAGTTATAATGTATTTTTCGCTGCTTTAAGCTTAAAATACCTCGACTTAGCATTTTTTTTTTATTTTTAAATCATAGAAAAGCAAACTACCGTACATATATTTCTTGTCATAACCGAGACCGACAGCTTCAGGCATTAATCCCAGCCATGGGGATGATCACACACATCACACGCCGTCACTAAACTCGAAACTACAGAGATCCTGTTTTTTCCAATTTATGATTTTTGAGGAAAACTCCGAAAATATTTCCAAACACTTTCATGCGCAGGAATCGAACCCAAAACCTCAATCTGAGCTAAATAGGCTATCAAACGAATGACGAAGTTTTAGATGAAAATATTTATGAAGTCGGTACAGCAACCATAGAGTTTTAATGTGTTGGTGCGCGGGTCCACCGTTATGGGCACGATGGGCATATCCACAATTCTAATAAGTTTTTGACGTCACATTTTTACGATATGTTTAGATCTTACATATTTATAATAACAATATATTGACCGCCACGTTGGCCGAGTGGTGAGCCACCCTGACTAAGCAATCGATGGGGTTCGGGTTCGATCTCCGACGGGGACGGAGAACGGGTGTGATGAGTATAATTGTTTGTATTTCCGGATTTAGGTGTTTATAATATTCTAATCTTTATATATGAATTTGTATGTATTAGTATCGTTGATTAACACCCATAACACAAGTAAATAATTTGCTTACTTTGGGGTTAGACCAGTAAGTGTAATTTGTCGCATGAATATTTTTTTTATTTATTTATATAATAACAAAAACTCTCTACGATCATCAAAGACAAAATATATAAAATTATTCCAGTTTATCTAATATTCGTCAATCCAAAAGACACGCAAGGGTTGTACAAAATTAAAATGGCATGTGTTATTTTCACCAATCAAATGATATTACAAATATTAGTATGGCAACATAAATAGTCTAGATTCTAGAAGTATGGATTTTTCTGTGCATGTATAGATGTCTGAACTCTTAAACTTGATTTTGATAAATGTTTGTGCATTTTCGAGTGGATTTAAGAATGGTTTAGATTCGCAATTTAACAAGGAAGGTGGCGTTGTAATCGGGTTCGGATAGTATCCTGTGCATTATATTCACCGCATTTGGTTGATTTTCAAGTGTCTGTGCTCACAACCTATTTTGAAAGCTGAATCCACGCCTGGTTGGTCCCGGCCCCCCTTAAAGAACTGGGCATCTACCATCCGATCAGAAAGTTGTAAAAGGCGAAAGATTGCAATTGCGTGTCTCTATCATCGTAACTATTAGGTGGTAAAGTTCCGCAGAGTTTCACCCGTATAAGATTACAACAACGTACGTACAACTACTTTATCTATTCCTTTCGCAATGGTGTCAGTATTGTCACTATCCAGCTCCGATTAAGGATAAGGAGGACATGTTCTAATAATTATTTAATTTTGATAGGATTGACATTGGTTTATTATAATTTAATTATGATTGTTATAATATTGTTCTAATTTCAATTAAGTTGACATGTTTTTATTACTTGGATTAATGTTTGTATATAATGAACTAGTATTATATTATATATATATATATATATATATATATATATATATATATATATATATATATATATATATATATATATATATATATATATATATATATATATATATATATATATATATATATATATATTATATATTACGATGTACAATTTATTAATTGTACATCGTAATTATTTTAATTAATTTATTATCTATTATTATTTGTTGATTGACTTTGAAAAGTAGTCGTTTAACTTGTGCGTGTGGTATTATCTATCACTCACAATACGGACGCAGCAACGCACTATTAGTATCTTTGGTGTCTATTGGTTACAATTTTCATTTTCCATTAACAAAGCTATCTGCTTGTTTACTATCTAATATAAGAATCATATCAATACAAATTTAACATCAATATAAATTGTATAGTCTTTACCACTAACTCACTTGTCATCAATGAAACGGTTAATCGACTTAAATCTAAACCCTCGCCTTAAACTCATGTATTATTCGGCGAGATGGAAACTGTTGACGACGTACTCTAATTGTTTCAGTTTAAATGACGTTTGGCTGAATAGTGTTGTTCCTTTCCCTGTTACTACCGCATAGCGTAAACTCTCGTTCTGACTAGACTAGCATTTTAGTCAAGTAGTTATTAATTGTCTGAATACCAAAATTTTGGTCGAGTTGATTAATTTTATCCAGCCTATATGGATTTTACGGACAGTTACTTCTATTTTCCCCGGCCGAGTGCATCAGAACATAATTTCTTTGATCCGGAATTTAATATGCAGTTTGTAATCTATATTAAAACAAAACCTAAACCTAAATATATGAAGCCTTGAGGAATAACGCTTTATTTTATTTATGTATGAAACTATATTAAATCTGGAGACGACACTTCTAATACCTCTCTTTCTTTTGTTTTAGTAAGAAAGAGAAGATGAGACCTCAGAGAGTGAGATGTTAAATACTTCGGTACATGTTTCAGATGACTATTGAAAGTGTTAGCCCTAGGTTTATTTAGTACTTTATGGTTTAAGCTCCCAGTGCCGCTTACGACACTATACATTTTATTACTCCTTAATCCCTTATTTGACATGAAGACAATAAGATGACATTTGTTTTTCTCCTCTCAATCTCATTCAGACATTTAAACATGTTAAATTAGTCAAATACGATTTTACACAAACAGCTCATTACATCATTGATTTGTCAGCGCTAATGGCTCGCGAATAATTTACCGATTCGTTCGCTGTAAGCCGTTCAATAATTCCTGATTGTGTGGACTATGGATAGCATAGCGTGAATTGGCCCAACTGAGGTTTGATTAAATCTATAGTATTATAAAGAAAAAACATTGGTATTTTTGTATGTTTGTGACGAAAAAACTCAAAAAATACTGGACAGATCTCAAAAAAAAATTATGATTAGAAAGCTACATTATCCTCGAGTGATATTAGCTACTTTTTATCGTAATGAGTAAAATGTAAAAAAAGTAATGGTTTTGGGACACGCGAACAAAGTCAAAAGTATAAAGTAGCAAAAAGCAGAGCTTTGCGAAGTTTTGTGAGGTATTTTCATTCAGATTTTTGTTTTATTTTTTATTAAATGCTATTGCATTAATTTTAAGCTTCTAAACACATATATGTATTTATAATGTATTTTAAGTTCAAACCTAGAAATGTAATATGTTTTTCATATAGTGGTCCAAAAGAAAGTACAGGTTGTGAAAAGTAAGGATCGCTTCACTCCTCCGATATATATTGATCCTTATCAATATTTATCGGAGGAGTAATATTTAATTGTTTGAAGAAAAATCCTTCATCCTCAAACAATTAAGCAGAGGTGCTACTAAAATAGCCACGATAAGCTAACTGTGTTAAGTTTTATGTTGTGACAGGAGGCCAACCTACAATACAAAACTATAATAATTCTTTATTGTGCATCAAAACATATGACAACATATAAGATACAAAAGCAATTTTCGTACATGATTCAAAAAGTCTTGCCACTAAAAAAGCGATCTCTACCAGATAACCTTTACGTACAGAATAGCAATACACTCGGAAAAGTGGTGCTAACCATTTGAATTCTTATATAACAGGAAATAGTAATAATCCAGTTACAAGCAACGAAAAAACAAAATCAGTAATAAAGTAAGTTAAGCGTAGAACTAACTAAAAAAATTAAATGAAACTAAACTACTAGGTACATAGAAAGTAAAGTTTAACCATACTTTAACAAAAATAGAGTCGGCGTTTTCCTAATATCTTCAAGAAGAGAGATTTAAATATTAAGAGATTTAGAGATGAAGAAACTTCTATAGAATTGACAAATCAGGCTCATATCTTATTATATCTTATATTAAATCTTGCATAAAATCTAAAAAACTTATTTAGCACGAAACCAGGATTCCCTCCTTGTATGCTGAAGCTGATAAGACTGGACTACAGTTTAACCGCGAATTAAATGTTAAACTTTTTTATAAACGTCCTTATGTTTCGACTGACTTCCCAAATAGAAGGAAGTTCTAAACTCGGCTGTATTTTTATGTTTGTTATGTCAGAACTCAGTCATTTATGAACTGATTTGGATTTTTCTTTTATTTGCGAGGGTATTCTTTTCATTTGGTTCTGTATAAATTAGATGATATGATACAGGGTTTTAAAATTACATGAGGTTAAAAGTCAATTGTTGCAGTTTTAATACCCATAATCGTAAAATGAATTCTCTCTAGCTGTCGACTATTGTATTCTAATATGTTTTAAAATGAGTGTGTTCAACACAACTTCTAACCTCAGAATTCTGGTTTAGAAAGAATAAACAAAATTTTATCCTGACCGTCTGAACTCAACCAGTTTTGGCCTGGGTACACTTTCTTTCTTTAGCTGTCGAAACCTATAGAAGAATTTACAGAATTTACAAGGGCGCCTTGATTTACAGAGTAAAATGGGTGCATTGGAATGTTTCTAAGTATATATAAATAGTATCCTGTTAAAATTTTAGCTCAGAATTTTTGACTATCTAAGTTAGATTTCTAAAATTAGAAAGTCCTGAACACACCCAATGTGTATGCTATGCTAATATATTATTTAGGTTTTGACGTCGATAAGTGTAACCAAACGTTGAATAAAAGCTTTTTGAATTGGCTGATTTGATTTAGTAAGCTACTTATGCCTGCCTTTGTCACTCCTGTCAGGGGGATAGCAACGCACCATTATCCTCTTTATTTTCTACGGGTTACTGGTTATCTTTTCAACAAAAAGTTTATTCTTCTTTTTTGTCTTGTATAAGCCAAAAAATCACAGCGCTGTACTATTAATGTAATAATTCTTGTTTTAGATAATTGTGTAGTTCGTACTTAATATCATAAATGCGAAAAATCTACCTATCTTACACTTTTACAGCTTAACCCTGAACTGATTTTGATAAAATTTGGTAACGAGATAATTGTAAACCTGGGGTCAAATGTGTATGTATGTATGTAATTGGTTGAAAAATTGCCTGAAATTTCTTATACAGGATTACTTTTAAAGATGCGGCAAAAGTTTCAAAGGCTGTTCAGAATCAATAATATGTTCCATTTATGTAATAAAAAAGAAATTCAAAAATTCAATATCTAATTTTTGTCCGACACAGAAAACATAACGCATGGATATAATTTCAATGATGCAAAAATGTCGAGCGCGGCTCGTATTGTGTCGCTCACATCCCGCACACACGACTCGGTGCATCCAATTCATCGATTTAGTGGGATATTTTTAAACTAATATTTTTATATTATCTTACAATAATTTTATAATAATAATTAAACGCACTTTCAATTTAATATTTAGTTCTTAATTTTAAAAGTCGGCCGGACCTTACACATGTATTGATAACATGTTGTTATTTTACTTGTGGGCAAAGCAGCAGAGTTTAGCTAATTTACGATATATTGTCATTTTTATAGTCTGTTCTATATTTATTGACGCTGGGACTCTATTTGACGAATAGACCGTCTGTCTTTCTGACAGATAGTTCGTAGAAAGCAAACCATTAGCCAAATGAATCATCATGTCTACTAGGTTTTTCCCCGTGTTGGTTCCGAGCTCCTTCGAAGAATAGACCAACTGCCGTTCTGCCAGGCAGGTCATAAAAGGCGACCGATTGGCTATGCGAGTCACTACCATCGTGACTATTAGGTGGTAGAGTTCTGCATTGTCTCGCCCAGGTCTGGTACCACCGCCTTGCCTATTCCTGCCGCAATAACATCAGTGCTTGTCGCTGTCGTGTTCCGGTTTGGAGGGTAAGGTAGCCGGCAAACTTATGCATGTGGCATTAGACCTCGCCACAAGATAGCAACGCACCTTTAATACCTTTGGTGTCTATAGACAATGGTTGACTCTTACCATCAGGAGACTCATCTGCTTGTTTGCTATCTTATGATATATAAAAAAAGAGAATTTACTTTGGCAAAACCACTACCTATATCGTTTTTCCGCCTCAATAATGTCAGGGCTTGTTACTTGGGTACGGTACCACCAATTTCGGTACACATTCCTTCTACACTGGTGGCGGTGCTTGCCAATGTAGTGTTTCGTTTTATAGGGTAAAGTACCCGCTAAGCGTAAGCATATATCCGAATTGATTCACATCATTACAATCTTTGATGTTTATAGCTGATGGTTATATTTTCCATGTGGAGAGTTATCTGCTTGTTTACTATCTTATGATAAAAAAGTATGTGTGTTACTTCTTTTCGCTCTGCCTATCTCGCAAGAACACCAGCGTACTAATATTTATTTATTTAAAAGCGAGCTTGGATTATCATGAAGATTACAAGCATCCAAGAAGTCTAAATCCAAACACTATGCGCACACGTAGGTTCTTTATGTCAACGTATTATTTGAGTGCTTTTTTCATAGTTGAATTTTCTTTGTTACAGACGACAAACAGCAGAAGAAAGAGAAGCAGAGAGACAAGCAGCCAACCGCTTAATGTTGTCTCTTCAAGCCGAAGCATTAAGCAAGGGCTACATACCTGAAGCGCCACCAGGAGCTCCCCCTCTATCAGCACTTCATTACCAAGGGCCACCTAACTCTGGCCAAGCTGCCCAATCGAATACCGCTTTAAGCGCTTTACAAAACCTGCAACCCTGGGCAGGCACCCAGCCTACCTTTATAAATGCGCCAGCAACTGCATCTGGTCATCCGCCACCTGTTGCATCACCTATATGTTGAAGGTTGTAATTTGTATAATCCAAAATATGCGTCGACAGTATTTTGGGGAATTTAATTTGTATTTGTATTATACAAATATTAATAATACAAAATTTGTAAAACACGTAATATGATAATACCCTTGCTACATAAATAAAATGTACTGAACCTATTTAGATATTAAAGAGACTGGTGATAAAATATTGTAACATCGTCAGTTATTATTAATTCAAAAAATAATATTTTATTGAAAAAATATTTTTTTTGGAATTATTAATAATGAAAGAGGTTGTATTGTTGAGGTATTTAACTCTTTGAGATTTAAACAGAACTCCAGTTAATAATCTGGGTTTTTGGGAAAAAAGCCAAATTGAAATGGAATTACCTAGGTAGAAAATCAAAATATTTATCTATAGAGCTAAAACCCTAAAATACTGAATCATGCGTGCGTCATAATATAAATAATTGATAAACGATCAATTTTGCCTGGTTTTAATTAAAAAGTTATTGAAGATTTTCTTTAAATTTTTTTATAAGCATGTTCAGTAACAACGGACACTATAACAAACAACGCAGACAAAGTCGCGAGTGTTAATTAGTCACGAATAAAATTATAAACTAACCAATAATAATTTGTTGTAAAAATATTCAATTCCAGAAACTAATGTGGTATGGTCAAATAAAACATTTTAACATAAAACCAGTATCGATGAGAAATATTTTATAGTCATTTATTTTTATGTCATCAGTACATATCAATTTTGTTTGGCAGATATTTGGGATAAAACTGGTATAATTTTATTCTATTTTTATCTGTATATCTATAAAAAATATTTCTGACTAATAATCGTTTTATTTTACTACGTTTATTGATAAGGCCGTAAGTGGTTGTTAGATTATTATACATTATAAAACTAATTATAAATTATTGTGTGACTATGGCGTAAATGGAACTATGTTATTGTAAAACTGTAAATATAAAACTATTCTAATTTTAACAAAGACTGTACATAAATATTCAACAGTATTAAATTATATATAAGGCAAAGTTATGGTTGTAAAAAATTTCATTACTTACAATTTTTTTTTGTATTGCACGCATTATTTTTTACACTTTTTATGAATAAATAAAAATAAAAATAATATCATTATGGTTGTTCTCTTGTATAGTAGGCAGAGTAAATCCTTTGGCAATACGCTCCAGTTTGCCACAGTTCACCGTTTTTATAATAAATATAAATTTCAGATTTTACCCTAAAAATATTTTAATGTTATCTTAATTAAAATTAATTAACATATATTGATTTTACAAAGATTATCAGGATGTAGTTATTTTTACAACCTAATAATTTTAGAAAATAATAAAGATTTCTGACTGTTATAGTTTTTTTACCTGTCAGACGTTGAATTTTTTTGCGTGTAATGCGTTATAGAAAGTAAAAATGAAAAAAATATCAAATATACACACTGACACTTATTCGAAGATTAAAATCATTATAAATAGTTATATTAAACTTGTTATTAAAATTGTAATTTTCAAGTATCTGTAAATACTGCTGTAAGATTAGTTCCTAGTACTAATAATTACATAAGTGCATTGAAGTTGTAAAAATAATTCCAAGTATTTCAAGGGATTTTTGTGAATTGGTGTGAATTTAAGGCAGTGGTATTCAACTTGTCACCATGAAATGATACGTAATATACACACATGTATACTATTTTTTTCACGGCTAAAGTCCGTTGGTAAATTTAAGAGTTTTTTTTTTTGTTTAATTGCTAGTAAATGATTATTATGATACACTATATACACGACTTTCTTATTACATAATATATTTTAGTGTACTAGTAATTCTCGTTATTTATTCTCGTTATTATTTAATAAAATTGATATCACAAAAACGATCTTCTGCAATAACATTCAACAAATATTTAACATACGCTACAGTTTTAAGTAGGTAAATGAAAGCATTTTTAACTAAGAAAAAAACCGAGGTTATCAGTTTGATATATATTTGTATGTACGTAATATTGTTGGAATTGGATAATATTTGAGCATGGCTTTTAATTCCCGAGAAATTCGAGGACAAACACACAAATATGAAAACATGCAACATAATATAGGACGCCTAACGAAATTTAGGACGCCTAAAATAGTTTATTATTATTTATTTTTTTTATATCATAAGATAGCAAACAAGCACATGGGTCTCCTGATGGAAAGAGTCAATCATCGCCTATAGACACCAAAGATGTTAATGGTGCGTTGCTATCTTGTGGCGAGGTCTAATGCCACATGCATAAGTTTACCGGCTACCTTACCCTCCAAACCGGAACACGACAGCGACAAGCACTGACGCTATTGCGGCAGGAATAGGTAATTCGGTGGTACCAGACCCGGGCGAGACAATGCAGAACTCTACCACCTAGTAGTCATGATGGTAGTGACTCGATAGCCAATCGGTCGCCTTTTACGACCTGCCTGGCAGAACGGCAGTTGGCCTATTCTACAAAGGAGGCCGGGACCAACACGGCGAAAATCATAAAATAGATCATTTTAGGCGTCCTAAATTTCGTTAGGCGTCCTATATTATGTTGCATGTTTTCATATTTGTGTGTTTGCCCTCGAATTTCTCGGGAACCAAAAGTCACAGCAAGATAATTCTTTTTGATTTAAGTCAGATATATTCCAACTTAGGGAACAGTATACGTTTCATCTGATCAAAATCTGTTCAGCCGGTTATATTTTTTAAATTACTATTATCATGTGATATATTTATCTCCTTATTAAAATAAACCTCACATAACATTTGTAAAATATGTAAAGTACTGATAAAGCAAATATATTATTACTTTGAAACTTTACATCCAGAATATAGATCCTATCTGAAAAATAGTAAGTTTATTTTAAAATATACTATTTGTATTTATAAAAAGATAAAATGTTGAATACCACTGATGTAGTTGATATAACTGGTACTTGTACTGATTTACTATGTATCGTATGCTCGTGTAGAAAATTTGAAAACTTTGCAATTTTTTATGTAAATATTATTATTGGCTTGTTTTTACTAAAGTTATGCTTGGTTCTAAGTTAATTGATTGTTTGTTTTTCCGTGTATATATTTTACCGAGGCGTTTTATATGTATACATGCCATTATAGTTCTGATAACTAAAATTAAAGATTTACATGAATTAGGCTCCTACTTTTTTTAATGGTGTTGAGCCGAACTTCAACTCGGGAAGTTGCCACAACACGACCTATAGGTTCTTTCCAGTGACTACCATTTACACAATAAAATCAACCTAAGGCTACATCTTGCCGGTTGCATTTTTAATAGTACTAGTATAATCACCTAGATTCCTTACGGGGTTGGCCGGGTGAGCTGAACGTTTATATATTTTCCAGTTCACCACGATTCACCGGTTGCATTTTTATTGTTATAAAAAATATGCAACCGGCAGGACGTTCGAGGTTGGTTGAAAAATGGTTTTATCATAATACAATAAAAAACCACCGTTAGTCGTATACATTTTTTTTAAATTATTTTCGTACGGACTCACATTACATTCGTGATAATTTTATAATGCGTAGTAAATGCTACTAGCAAACTACTAGATCTAACCTTAAAATAACAAAATTATTTGCATGTGATGTTGGTGCTGATAACATAATGAAATGTATTCATGAAATATCTAAACTTAAAGATGCAAGCATATATGTTTGTCACACAAACGTCTCAGTATGCGTCTTTAATACTCATAAAACAATCTCTTACCAACTATAGCCAGCTGCTACCCGTGTTTTCGTTTGCGTGACGTAATTTTTTTTTTTTGCTTTTGCTTGGTCACAAAAACAATAGTCTTTGTCATGGGCAGAGTTGCTTTCTAAGCGTATTTTTTTTTAAATTATTCCATAATCTTTTGAGTTTATTCATTAAAAACATACAAAAATATAAAATCTTCTCCATAATGTTAAGTGTAGACAAGCAGGAGGAGACGGAACTACAACCAATTAATTAAAAGTATGTATATTAAAAAACAAGCACATCATTTAACATCGCGATTGTACAGTACCGTAGAGTAAGGGCGTAATGTACTTTGAGCAGTTTATTGTATACTCGTGTAGAAAACCGAAAATCTTGTCACAATCTTGTTTGTAAATTATAATGGCGAGTTTTTTTTTGAAAATATGCTGGACGTATCATTAAAATAAACAAAATGTACTGGAATTGTTTCTTTTTTTCATTTCAACAATCAAATAAAACCATCTGCCGTCAATTTTTGAATTAAATATGTAAGGATACCTTGTAGAAAATATAGGGAATTGCACGTTGGTCCGAAACTCCTTTGAAGAATAGACCATCTGCCGTTCTGCCAGGCACTTTGTAAGAGGCGATCGATTGGCTATGCGAATCACTTCCATTGTGACTAGTAGGTAGTCGAGTTCTGCAGTGTCTCGCCTAGTCCTGGTATTATCCATCCTTGTCAGAACCATTACGCTTCTCCCTATCCTGTAGAAATATCGATTCGCTCTGAAAACTCGGTTGCATTTGATGTTGATATTAATCAACAATTGGTACTAATTTATATTAATTAGTACCAATTGTTGATTTGTTCGTATAATTAGCTCAGTTTTTAGTATTTTTAAATCAATAAACAAAATTTATTTTAAATTCATTTAGCAACCCTGGACGTATTTCGTGAAGAAGCATGCAAAATGAAAATACATTTTAATTATATTATCTGTGGAATAAACTTCAGAATATGTAATAGGTGTGTTCCTGATGACTTGTCTGACTCAGGTCTGTCTGACTGTCTGCCAAACTTACTTTTCTGTCAGTGTAAACAAAATTTATCTAAGTTTGGCCGGTCTCTTTCGGATACATCTTTTACTTTTAACTGTCAAAAGCTACGGAAAAACTGTCAAAATTATGCAAAGGCGCCTTGACTTAAAAAATAAAATTGCGGCATTGGATTAGTGTCTTAATCATGAAGTATTAAGTGAAGGTGGAGCTAGCACTCGTATCAATCACTTGAAACAGATACCTACGTTACATTTCATTCTGTGAGTTCTCGCCATCTCTTTTTATACAGCTGTGTTAGAAAGAGTTGGTAAGACTTCGGAAGATGACAGTTGCATTGGTATTAAAAGTTATATTTCATATAGGTATTAGAAGTGTTGTCTCCAGATATAATACAGCTTCATAGTCGTAGTATCAAATAGTGCTGCCATCTTCTGAGGTCCTACCCTCAGAAGATGACAGCACTATTTTTAACTCTTTCTTTTCTTTTTTGTGCTCTTTCTAACACTGCTGTATAAAAAGAGATAGTTAGACCTTATAGACTGAAATATATAACGTAGGTTTATGTTTAAGATTAATCCGAGTGCTACCTACACCTTTATCTATATACTTCATGGTCTTAATATCTATAGAGAGTCCTGAAAAAATTACTTAGTTAAGACATCTGTCAATTTTGTTAGAAGTCTGAGTTTAGACATTCGTCAGGAACACGTCCATTATAAGAGCCTTATTAATAATATACATTTGAAAAACATTTTAACTTGCTGACTTATTCGTCACTTTCATTTTTCTGATATTTGATAGACACTGACATGACATTGCATGTCAAACTGTAATCATAGAGATATTAAACGTAGAGTAGGGGAGCTAAGCAAAATGTGGTTCTGTCAATAGAGAGAGAAAGAAAATGAAATTTGGTACTCCTTTCTCTATGTGATTACATATACCAAATGAATAATCTGTTTGTTTTATCAACGGGAAATTTTCACTTACACACGCGCTTACGAGTCGTTTTTTAGGGTTCTGTACCTAAAGGTACAAAACGGAACCCTATTACTAAGACTCCGCTATCCTTCGGTCTGTCCGTTTGTCTCCTGGTCACATAGTCTGCATCTTATGAACCGTGATAGAACTATAGTTGAAATTTTTCTGTTGCTACTATAACAACAAATACTAAAAACAAAATAAAATATATATTTGGGGGAGGAGATATTAAACATGTTTGTTTTTTCTAGTTTTTATAGGTAATACGGAACCCTTCGTGTGCGAGTCCAACTCGCTGTTTTTTTATATTAAAAAAAGCAAATAAACAGGTGGCGCTCCTGATGAAAAGAGAAAAAGGTCGCCTAAAGATTCTAAATATGTTAATGGTGCGTTATTATTTATGTGGCCGAGTATGCCACATGCAAGATTACCAGTTACCTTACCCTTTTAAACTAGAACACGACATTAACAAGCATTGACGCTAATGTGGTAAGAATAGGTAAGACGGTAGGACCACTCGCTCGGGTGCGAGATATTGCAGAACTCTATATATCAATTACAGGGGATTTAAATATGACAACATTATATATAAGTATATTTGTTGAATACGTTACTATCGTAAGTATAGGTAATTGTAAAATGACATATTGCCAGATTTACACAGTTCATTCATAAGACTCAGTGCATACGAACTCATGACTTAAGTGGGATATTTTTAGACGAATATTTTTATATTATCTTGTAATATTTTTAAAACGCACTTTGAATTCTATGTTTAGTTTATTTTTCAATTTTCAATTCAATATAATTCTAAAATTTGGCCGAATTTTTAAAAATAACCCTGTATATATACTACTATTTTTTGTGCATAAGCCAAAATTGATAACTCTCGCGCGATCGCCAATCGTACATATCAAAAGTAAAGTACATACCTGAGTTTGAATTCTGTAGCTATTTTTTTTGTGATTTTTGTTACTCTGAATACCAAATCTCACACTCAGACATACGCATTTAAAATTAGTCCGAAGTTGACGGTTTATTTTTTAACTACTGTAGTGCTATTCTGCAGGAAACAATGACGGAGATCGAAACTCACTCAGGTGATTTCTATCTAACTTTTAATTTGACAGGTGAATTCGAGTTTTCAGATCCATTCTCGACACCCAGTTCAAGGAGTGAAGCTCGAATTATCTTCAATACAAGAATTTAGTGTCAAACTGTCACACACACTAATACATCTCGCTATCACGCTCGACAGTGCGGCTCTGCCGCCACTTTTCAGCTATCAAATTGTCAAAAATGTCCTTACAGAACTGAATGACAGCTGTTTATCAATTACCGTTTATTAAGCCGTTGTTCGCTTAACCAAATATATCAATTCCTTTTGGATAAATCATCCAAAACTTTATGTTACTCTTGAATAGTGCGGCTTTCTTAAAGTGATATTTTAAATCGGCTCAGCAATTTTAAAGTTTATTAATTATAATCAAAAACATATAATAACATTTTAATATGCGTGTAGGTGTTATGATTTCTCGAGTATGACTTGTTTTGCTAATGTAATTTAAATGTAAAAACGAATATATAATTTAATATTTAAAAGCCTTTTAAATATTAAACTAGTTTTTAGTCGGTTAAAATAGTATTGATCTTTCTTATCGATACATTCATTTGTGGACATTAAGTATAAGCGATAAATATTGAACAAAAGCTTTTTATTTCACGTCGTTTAATTTACATATGTATCGTTAATTAATTTTATCTTATTTTACATAAATTAATTTATAATGTTATTATGAAACATTAATTTTTATACGTATACATAAATAGGCTTTTTAAATATTGAATAGGTACTGGATTTCTCGACGAATGGATTAAAATGTTGTCTTGCCCATAACTATTTGCAGCGCCAAGTACCAAATTTGGAAGTTAAAGTACTCTTCAGTTCCTCTCTAGTTCACAGTATCTTGCACTATATCATCAAAATAAATTAAAACACTTACTTTTCATACTACGTATCATAAAATAGTATAAAAAGTAAGACAAGGAAGACTAGATTTTTTTTTATATCATAAGACAGCAAACAAGCAGATGGGTCTCCTGATGGAAAGAGACAACCATCGCCTATAGACACCAAAGATGTTAAGGGCGCGTTGCTATCTTGGGGCGAGGACTAATGCCACATGCATAAGAAGGGGCTGAATCACCTTCGTCAGTAGAAGAACACCCGCAATTCTGTATCCCTACACGTGCACCAGGGTGGTGCTAATAAGGTGATATGGTGGGAGACATATGTCGCGGCTATAAGGACCACCCATCGGCTGAAGTCGTGTCGCCAAGAGCCCGTTTTCCGTCACGTGATGTAGCTTTTGTGAAGACGGGTCGAATCAGTTGCGTCTATACAATCTGGATGATCTGATACACACTGACGTTGATGCATCTGGAGACTAGTCATTAAGGGTAGCGGGATCCGAGGCACGGTGCACCGCTGGCCGACCGCTAGTCAATAGGGGGCCCCGCCAACTAGCGAAAAATCTCAAAATGCGCCCTAGTACCGGTCGGCAACCGGATGAAAGGGCCCTATGGACATTCTTGAGGGTGCTTGGGCGTCCCCGCAGTCTCCAGACTAGTCCCCAACAGTGTAACTTTTAAGTGTGTGCCTCGGGTCTGGAAGTATAGCGCCTCGATTCACTGCCGTCTTCATATCTACTTCACTCACTCTCTCAAATGAAAAAAGCAATATGCAAGATTAACGTTATACAGCGGCAACACTCCCTCTCAATCAAAGTGGACCTCACTAACATCAGAGGTTTACACTCTAATCTTGCTGCAGTCCACTTCACTTAAAGTCACCAAGGATCACGATCTCCGTGGAGGGGATCTGCTGTATCACGGAATCCGTTGCTATTTGTAAATGCTCTACGAGTCGGTCTACTTCAGCATTTCCACTATGGGACCTGTAAATTCATGCATAGATGCAGGATGGTCGTCGCACTTTTTGCGACTTTTTTTTTGGATGGTTGCCTTTTACGTCCTGCCTGGCAGAATGGCAGTTAGGCTTTTTTTCAAAGGAGTCCGGACCAAAATGGGGTAGAAAGTAGGTTAGTGAAATCCTGTAGTTTCTCAACTGGTTCAGTACCAACGCCTTATCTACTGCAATAGCGTCGGTACTCTTACTACTGTCGTGTTCAAGTTCCAAACTTAACCGGTAAGGTAACCGATAAACTTATGCAGGTGATAAGAATTCTACCCCGCTACATGGTTAGAAACGCACCATTAACATATTTGCAGTCCATAGGCAATACTTATCTCGTCTGTCTGTAGGTACATTCAGGTGAGGATTCAGGCTTCAAAAAAGCCGTTCAAAAGTTATGAGATGTTTACATACACACAAACACACACCCACACACACACACATACATGATAAATACAGACATACTGACGTCATCGTGAAAATAGTCGGAAAAGGTTTCTAGGACCTCAAAACATGGATATCTGGTGAAGACTCTATTTTCGAAAGTCGGGACCAAATCAGTAACTTCCTTATCTACATACGCAGCGGGAAGTTAAAAATATACATTGTAGGTACGTGTTTCGAAACGCTGCTGTGTGTTGCTGCGTTCCCAATCAAACACGATTCATTGTTTTTTCTTATTAAGGCATTATAGATAAATATTATTGATACACATTATTACTGAAATCTACATAATACATGGGGCACACTAAAAGTTTTGCACTTTTTTTATATCATAAGATAGCAAACAGGCAGATGGGTCTCCTGATGGAAAGAGTCAACCATCGCCTATAGACATCAAAGGTGTTAATGGTGCGTTGCTATCTTGTGGCGAGGTCTAATGCCACATGCATAAGTTTACCGGCTACCTTGCCCTTCAAACCGGAACAAGACAATGACAAGCACTGACGCTATTGCGGCAAGAATAGGTAAGGCGGTGGTACCTGACCCGGGCGAGACAGAACTCTATCACCTAGTAGCCACGATGGTAGTGACGCGCATAGCCAATAGGTCGCCTTTTACGACCTGCCTGGCAGAACAGCAGTTGGTCTATTCTTCAAAGGAGCCCGGGACCAACACGGGGAAAAACTTCTACTTCAACTTCTAGCTAATCTATTTGAATTTCGAACGTTATATTTTTAAAACGTTGTAACTTTCTTAGTAATAAAAAAACAATTGGCGGGAAATGATTTGTCAATTGTTTTTTTATCACACATCAAAGTTCTGCGTACGCAACGAAAATGGAATTAAATCGAAAAGATTTTAGAGCGGTGATTTTTTTATGATTTTAAAAGTTCTCTTTCTCCGCAAGACTGTGCCGCTCGTCTTCAAAATGCTTTTGGGAGAGAAGCACCTTGTTTGAGTACCGTGAGGCGATGGTTTGCTGAATTTGAGAGAGGTCGAGTTTCTTTGTCGAGTCGAGTTCTTGAAGAAAACCCCCGGATTACCTATGAGACAATTCGAGGACTGTTGGGGATTGGGGGTATGAGCCAAATTCAGATTTTTTTAAGCCGCATTCTCCTACACCGTAAGAGGCGACAACAGGCTAACGTGTCACTGTCATTATAGCTACTCTGTAGATAGAAAATATCATCAAAACATGACGAACGCTGACGAGTTGCCTTTAGACTTATTTCCCCTATAAACCTCAAATAACCCCAAATTACATGACCTATTATTTTAAACTACTTTAAACGAAATCGATTTGTTATAAAAAATCTTATTTCCGCTTGAAAACGCTACATTTAACGACAATTTAGTTTGTCAATTATACCGTAATATAGTTTTAATGCCTTTGCGGCGCAAGATTTGTTATAATGACAGATTATAAAAGCTACGTGACTTCTGTTCTGTCATTATTATCCTTGATCTCAAATACAGATTAAAAATAGTTTTGTAATCTGTGAAAAGGATTCTGTTATATTATAACATTATACAATGTTATAATAATAAATAAGATATATATAATATAAGAATAAAAATAAGCAAACTAATTAAAATATATAAAATATGTATGAATAATAACAGTATAATTGTATGAATGTTTATATATCATGTAATACTATGTTAATTCCATCAAGAACAATATATTTTTAAACTCGCTTAATATTTGAAGTACCTGGACGATTCTGCAAGGTTGAAAACAGAGATAACGAATGTTTCCAAAAATTACAAAATTATTAGATAGTTACGAGTAGGTACGTATTGCTGTCATCTTGTTAGTGTTGGTATTGACGATGCGATAGCATCTATAGTAGTCTGTGTAGGTATTGATGAATATACAATTGCATGTTTTATCATCATGACGCTGCTTCCCTCGCAGGGTAGCCAGTGTACAAAACGTCAAAGTAATATGATATTTTTGTAGTTATCGATTTTCACGGAATATTAGGCAAGGCATAGATACGTAAAGCATCGTTAATTATGCTTAATATTTGTAATAGGCACATTAAAACTTGTAAAATCAACGTTTAAAAAAATAACATAAGTTAACAAAATAAATAGCTTTAAGGTTTATTTTCTGTAAACCTCTCTGTTTCAAGCACTCAGTCTTTTTCTTTACTTTGGTAGGTAACAATTGTAATTTTCAAAAATCATAAATTGTTAAAGGTACTACCAACTTCTCGAGTAATCATAAATATTCTCTCTTATACATATAGGGTTGAAAAAATTTCTCTACATACATAATTTTTGTTAATTATCGCCAACCATTAGAAGGATTGACTATACATGATCGATTTACGTCAGTCTCCAATAGATAGCCTTGTGCCATACATTGACATTGTTAAAATTCCTAAAAGAAAGTCTACAATCCAAAAAGAAGCCCCCCTAATTCCATTTTCAAGTAGAATGCAAAACACGTGTCACTTCCTATGTTCGACACTGGCAGAGTTCACTGATAATTGCCATTCGCACAATAAAGAGGAAGAAGACATTGAACTTTTAAAAATGTTCGCATTTTGACTGCCATTTACCGTAGTATATATACTCTTTGGCCATTTACGATTAGAATTTAACAAAATACTCCACAATTAGAATTTTGCGGATATACATTATTTTTTTATGTTTTATTATTCAGGTAAGGTTTCAATCGAGTCTACCGTACCCCTTGACTGAATTATTAATACAGATGAAGATTTGTAAGACAACATTTTATATTTGGTTGACTATAATTAGTCGTAAACTTGTAAATCCTACTTATCAGTAATAGTTTTCCTTTTAAGCTATAAACATATATAAAATTAAATTCATTATATTTACTACTACCGTGATTTTTTTCCCTCTCCCAAAACCAACCGTTTAGTTGGCAGAGGAGGGAGAGGACACTTTCCTCTAACAAAAATTAACACTTTCAAGCTTTATGAATGAATGAATACTCTTTATTGCGCACCAAATTTAACAAGTCATATTATATACAATACTTATAGCTAATAATTATGTATATAGTAGCTTTATATTTCACAAATGAGTCCCTTTTAAAAACCTATCCACTATAAGGTTCGCGAGAAAAAAAAATTAACATCCTCTTTTTACCTGTAGCTTCTCTGAATATAAATATTTTTCAATATTTTACGGCACCACTTTGGTGACATGACTACCTAATATGTATATTGGTCCCAAATTACAGCTTTCTAGTAATAAGGATCTCTGAACTATCGTGCAGACGAATGGACGGACGGACGGACATAGCGAAACTATAAGGGTTCCTAGTTTACTTTGGAATCCTAAAAAACTATCTACAGTTGGGGTTTTTTCCTCAAGGGGTTAGATCCGCTGTCTGAGGGATTTTATTGTAAATTAAATTATGATTGTTGATGCTTTGCTATTTAATACAAAGTTTTTTTTCGTTGAAGTGTTTACGTTTGCCTTACACATATTTTTCCTAGGCATAAGATACACACATTTGCTTTTATTTTTAATTTACAATTAAAAACAAAAGCAAATGTATGTGCAACGACATAACAAAAGCAAATGTATGTACCTATATCTAAAAACTACAGTTGGGGTTAGAACCCGCAGCCTTCGGCGTAGTAGACAACTTTAACTATCGGCCTATTCAAACATCGATTAAATTACTAAACCTATGCAGGAGAAAATCCTTATTCATAAAAATAAAGAGAAAAACCCTTTGAAAAATGGACCAACTGCGAAGCGTTAAACGGGTCACTACCATCTCTTGCTACTTAACTAGGTGGTGGTTAGGCATGGATCATTTAACAGTTAACATAAAATATTAAACTTTTAACAATTAAAAACTGTTATTTATATTAGCAAACACTGTTAATTTTATGCGTCACTAAAATTACCAATAACTTGATATAGGATAACAATGTTATTAAAAATATTTGAGAGAGCTTTTTTTGCTCGCTACCTTGATAGCTTTGCGTTTTTTGCTGCTTCTAATACTTAGGCTACTGATATAATATAACATAAATAAATAATTGTTAAATATTAATTAACTTTAACAACATAACAGTTAACCTAATTTAACAATAATTTCCATGCCTAGTGGTGGTAGAGTTCGGCAACGTCACGACCAAATTTGGTAGGAACCATTGCTTTACTAGTTCTTACAACGATAGTGTCAATGCTAGTCACATTTGGGCTCTGTTTTGGAGTTAAGATGCTGTCAACACTAATCGGATTCTATCGGAGTAAACGAGAGCCCACTGTCAGTGTAACTGGGCGACTAGATCTTATAATAATGTAGTATATAGAATGTAGTATATATAATGTAGTATATGTAATGTAGTAATGTAGATTATTTGTCAAATATGATTCGCTAGCGGTTTAGGTATAAATATGATGACTTCATGTTTTTAATGGCAGACCCGTATGTCAAAAAAATAAAGATATAGAACCGTTTAATGATAATTTTAAGACAAATCTTGGCAATTATTTTCTATCAACCCAATTTTGTTTAATTATCAATTGAGTCCGGCCATGGTCTTTGACATATGATGAATATTAATATATTTTTTGTTGTGTGCTATAACAAATAGTTTTTCTTAAAAAACTGCTTAAATAACATCAATTTCAACAAATTAGATCTTGTCAGCCTCTTAAAGGAAGCCAGTAAGTTTATACATGTCTTTACTCCTGTTGGTCCAGGTTCCCTTAGCAGAATGGACCATCTGTTATTCTGTCGGGCAGTTCGTAAGATTGGCTGTGTGAATCAATATCGTCGTAGCTTACTAAGTGGTAGAGTTCTGTATTGTCTCGCTCGGATTTGGTATCACCGCCTTACCTATTCCTGCCACAATAGCGTCAGTTCTTGTCACTGTCGTGTTCTGGTTTGGAGGGTAAGGTAGCCAGCATATTTATGCATATGGTAAAAAGATGTAGTACCACACGGATGTTGCACTTTATCGTCTATATATCGTCTGCTTCTTTATCATATAATAATATTCCTAAATAACAAGCCATACCATGCCATACCATGTAATAATATTCCTAAATATAATCAGAGACTAGACGAACAAGCGTTTTCAGTTTTTCTTAAACCTAAGGTTAGGTATTTTATAATCTGTCACGCGAGATTTAAAATCAAACCGCATCCAAATAAAACAAATTAAAATATATTAAATTATAAGTTATTCAGTTTCAAAGTACAAGTTTAAAAATGACAAGACATTTTTTGTGTAAGTTTGCGTGACATTGCTCAAATTACGTACCAAATGGGCCGTGCGGACACGGGAGCGGTATATTGACATCCGATAATTGTTGTGGCGTGAGCAGACTTCAACAACGAGACTAAATGTAGTACGTTTAAACTGTATTGGTTACTTTTTGTATATTTTATATATAGGATAGCAAACAAACAGTTAGTTCTCCTATTGGAATGAAACAACCATCACCTATAGACCCCAAATATGTTTATGGTGCGTTGCTATCCTTATGGCGAGTTGTAAAGCGACATGCATAAGTAAAAAGGCCACCCCACATAGAGATAAGCACTGACGTTATGCGGCAAGAATATGTACCAGTCCCGGGCGAGACAATGCGGAACTTTACGTCCTAGTAAAATTTAAAGTACTTACGCATTAAATTCAATCAATTGTGTATCTCTAGCTTAAAGTATTTAACGTGACAAAAGACCAAAAAAAATGGCGATCCTGTGGCAAATCCATAAGTGTATGCCTTGTAAGGCCCGTTTAATTTCAAAAACAAGTAAATGACATGACTCTGAATTAGATAGTACTTTTCGATAGGAGACAAACCCGTGATCTACGAGCACCTAACCCTATGCTCGTAGACCGTGATATACTGTAGCTATTAAAAAAATGTAAAAAAGTTATGTATTTTGAGCGTAATAGTGGCTTATCCCTGCATACAGACATCCAAACATCAACAATAATAATTTGCTTACTTTGGGGTTAGATCAGTAAGTGTAATTTGTCCCGTGAATTATTATTATTATTTTATAAACTCCAAAACGGCTGAACCGATTTGTCTAATTTTGATTTTGAATTAATTGTTGAATGTTGGCTTTACAATGCGCACATATATTTTCTTTAATAGAAATAGAAGACATACGCGCAATGAGCCACCTGCTGGAAAGCACTCACCATTGCTCATGGTTATCAACAAAATGGAATATAGACGTGAATTTAGATGTAAAAAAGAACAAGTCCGCTGAGGTTTCTGCCAGATCTTCCCATTTTCCACATTAATTACCTAATAATCATAACATTACTTATCTAATAATCATTAATATTGATTGTAAAGTGACATACCTAACACAACCATAAACGTAAATTTTTATGTAGACTATAACACACATACACAGAGAAAAAGAGAGAGAGAGAGAGAAATATACACAGTCACACAAACCCACACACACATACACAAATGCACAAACTCACTCTACACTACACATGAAAGTTAAAACAGTTTTATTTTTGTACATGTACGGCGCCGAAGGTGAGAGACCTGGAGTCCTGAAATACAGATTTTTTTCATAGTTTAGGCTCCAGTCCACTCTGCACTAGTTAAATCAAATTGTTAACCATATTTTGTTATTTTCATTTTCAATAATATCCAAATAATATTGAATACTCCAAATTATCTATAAAGTACAACTTATATTGATATTGTTTGAGTTTGAATATAGAAATTATTACTAAATTAAAAGTGAATTTATTATACGTTTTGTTTATTTTAACGTATTATAATAACCTTAAAAAATGAAGAAGAAAAATGAAAATCAATAAAAAAATTAATAGATTTATCATATTCCTAAAAAAATTACTGACTCTTTTTTACAAAAACTCGGGAATCCTTACAAAATCGTAGTTACTTTTTGCTAGTTTCATTCGTCAGTGTCAATCTAAGAGACTAAAGGCCAATTCTCAACAAACTCATTCTAAGAGAAAACAAAAACAAGTGAACGTCAGTATTTTGTCACAGTCACTCGTCACGGCATGCCAATCAGAGACAAACTAATATACTCGAATAATGCCCCTACCCACTGTATTAACGTTCAGGCTTAATTTCCTCTCACGCGACATTACTTAATTGGAGCTTAGTCGAAGACGAGACAGCTCACGAAACTAATTTCGGGAATGTTTAAAGAGTTTTTGTTTTCTAAATAACAATAGCTGATAGCCGTAAGGGCTGGCATCGATCTAAGGCGAGCAAAATGCTCAAACCAGAGAGTTTAATGCACTACGTACTAGAGAAACTATGCTAAATTATTTAGAAGTCTGCTGCAAAACTCATGTTCCATTACATTATCATTCGCTGTAGCGTTTAAATAATAAAGAATCGTCCAATCAAAGTCGAAATTAAGCAGCGCTGCAGCATATAATATATATTCGCAACCAAAGGTCTTAACCCATGCAAAAATCATGGCGCTTACGAGTTTCATTCCACGAGCTCTGACGTAGGTGCAGTCCATGGATTGCACTTTAGTGGAACACAATTGGCGTATATTAGTACATAGAAGTCTTTGGCTTAGCCAGAGTTTAGCGTCCTTGCTAAGAACTGTCTGACTCTTGTGAGACTGAACTTTAGATGAATGCAGCGTTTTGACTATTTCTGGAGACAAAATGGTAGTATAACGTGCCAAAACTGCGTGTAACGTAACTTGTGTTAAGTGGCGAAATAGTCAAAGCGCCGGGATTGGCGGCAATGGTATAGTTGTTTGTTTGTGTGTGTGTGTGTGTGTGTATGTATGTGTGTGTGTGTATGTGTGTGTGGTGTGTGTGTTGTGTGTGTATTGTGTGTGTGTATGTGTGTGTGTGTGTGTGTTGCGTGTTATGTGTTGTGTGTGTGTGTGTGTGTGTGTGTGTGCGTGTGTGTGTGTTTTGTATATGTGTGCGTGTAAGTGAGCGGATACTTGTGCGTGCGCGTGCGCGTTCGCGAAATTGCCATCTCGCCACACGGATATCAACGCACCATTAACATCTTTGGTGTCTATAGGCGATGGTGGACCAAACAAGCAGATGGCTGGAATCTCTTTCCACCGGTAGAGCCATCTGCTTGTTTGCTATCTTATTATATAAAACACATACACTGCATACAAAAATAAATTCTTTCCACAGCTAGTATCAGTCAATTTCATAGGTAAATTGATAACAAACAAATAATACGTACTTATATGTACATTGTCATACATTATTATTATATATTTTTAAACGGATAATAATTTTCAATTCAATTGAAAATACGTGTATGCTCTCTTCACTGTAGCTAATTATATTGTTTCACAATCTATACATATTATACAAGATAAAATTAAAAATTTCAAAAACCTCCGACACATTCACAAACCGACATTCTGCTACATATGCATCATTTTAAGAGCAAATAGTGAAAGGGCCTAATGATCTTCGAAAGGTTCTTGCAGCATCAGAATAATTTACCACGGTTCCTTACTCAATGAGTTTGAGTTGCATTATTGCAAAACTCCCATGGCTGCTGGAGCTGGAGAGCTCCACTATGTAACACTGGAAATTATTTTGATTCAGAGTGTATGTAAAAATATAACAAATGAGACCACACTCAATGGGCTTATTTTGTTTAGTGCAGGAGTTCCATGGCCACTTTCTAGTTCCATTATCAAATTCTGCAAATCTCCTATATATTGATGGGTTTATCTAGATTAGCTTAGACGTTCTCAAGGGCTTCTTCCGGTTTTATTATTAGACACTGGAAAACATCCTGCTCCAAATACGTTGTAATAAATTTACTCCATTTTATACCAAAGTTCCCATGCTTCATCATTGTCTAGCACCAGGATGTGGGTTAAAACAAAACAAAGGATCCGAAACTCGATAGGTTTATCTTGTTTACTTTAGAAGTTCCGTGACTACCTTCCGATTATATCATCAGATACTGGAAATCATCCAGCACCAAATTGTTTGTTGAAACAAACCGAGTGAGTCCCCACTTGATGGATTATATCTTCCAGTTCTATCATCAGGCACTGGAAGCCATTCCGCTCCAAAGTCCTTATAATAACAAATCAAATGACACCAAAGTCGATGGTGTTACTCTATTTTATTCCAAAGTTCCCATAACGTACCCCCAGCTCTATCATGAAACTCTGGAAATCGTCTAGCACTAGAGTGTTTATCCAAACAGCACAAATGAGTCCAAATTCGATTAGTTTTTCTTATTTAGTTAAGGAGTTCTCATGGTTACTTTCCAGTTCCATCAGCAGATCCTGAAAATCATCCAGCACTTGTGTTTGCCAATACAAGAAAATTAAATGCTAATTTAAAAACATTACCTCGTTTAGTGTAGGAGTTCATTTTAGTTGTATTTTGAAGCTGGATTCTTGAAGTTCCAATGTCACTTTTTTGGCTCAATCTTCAGAGCCTTATCAGCATGAGAAAGAACCTACTATAACAAATGAAATGACTCCAAACTCCACTATCTTAGGAATTTCTATCTTATGAGTTACAATGACACACTTACGGATCCATCTTCAGATCTTCGACATTATATATAATGAAAAGTACACGTCATCAAAAATCCATCGAGTCCGAACTTGACTATCTTATCTCTTTCTACATTCTACGCCTGGTTTTCGGTAGCACTTTTTTAGCTCCATCTTCAGATCCTCGTCAACATGAGCACTAATCAAGCTTAGTATTTTTAGCAACAAAACCAATGAGTCCAATCATGGCTATCTTGTTAAAACTCTCAATTAAAGAGTTCCAGTCCATACATCATGACCTTTGTTGGATGGTACCATAGTATTGGCATTGTCACTAAGCTTTTACAAGTCTCTTAAGTTTTTGTACAAACGATATCAGAAAGTCGTTAAAAAGTTGCTTTCAATATTTAGAAAATCTGTTATTTACATACGGAAATTGCCCGTGAAATAGATGCTGAAGATCTTCGAATGAGGATCTCAAAGTATCACGTCAAGGTTACCATGTAATTGCAATATCAATAAAGTAAGAGAATACAAAATTTAGTATAAATAAAGCCATTACAAGTTGTCTAATTCTTTTCATCAATTAGAAAAGAGCTAGTGATCTTGAAATGGCGGAACAGATTCTATTGAAACATAGCTAAGAACCATCTCGCAAAATAGGGCTTTCAATTAAAAAAAACCGCAACCAAATCGGACCATCCGCCAGGGCGCTACGATACTACGGACAGATACACAGATACACACCTGAAACTTATAACACCCCTCGTTTTGCGTCGGGGGTTAAAAACAAAGTCCCCCGCTGCGCCTGTCAGCCTGTCTGTTCGCGATAAACTCAAAAACCACTGAACGGATTTTCATGCAATTTTCACCAATGGATACAACAATTCATGAGGAAGGTTTACGTGCATAATTTGTGAAGGTTTTTTGTATATATTACCGACGCGAAACCGGAGCGGGTCGCTAGTTCTTATTATAAGAAATTAAGTTATTATTGATGATGTTTTTTTAACAAATGTATCCAAAACAAATAAGTTTGTAACAGCAGTAGGCTTTGCGGCTAAACACATCACTTAAGTATTATTTATTAGTGCTCGGTGCGGAAAGCAATTAGCGCGTAAGTGAGACTGATTAGCGCGGCATCAAATGTAATCCGGAGCGAGCAAGTAATTTGAGGTTCACCTGAAGTTACGTACAAGTGGAGATGTCATTGAAATAAGGACACGATAGCACAGTAAAAAAAAGTGTGGAGTAAATATTTACTTATTTTGTAGTACCCCTTTTTTCTTAACCCGCCATTGGTGACGGACATATATGTCAGAGAGACCGGGTGATTCAAAAGATTCGAATAAATTTTTCACTCGCCGTCGATTCGGTTTGCGATTTCGAGTAACTGCCTCATTTTAAGTCCCACACCATTGGTACCACTCATGAATTTGCCACGGATGCACGTTCACGAGTATCAGCGCCAACCCAGTCCGTAAGACCATCGTCACCAAATATGTAAGTAAAATATTTATAATGTTTTTATGTATGTAGTAAAATACATGTAATATTTTTTTGTTACAAAGACATTTTTGTGTGTGAATATATTTTTGTTTATTTTCTAAGAGTTTGCAATGTCCTAAGATTGACAAAGGCTGATTTTAATCAAAAAAATTAAACATTTTTACTAATTTCAAATTTTTTTAAACATATGGGTAAATAGAATATTTTAGTGTCGTGAGTATAATTTTTTAATAAGTAATAAACTACCTGTGATAGATTGAATTTTTGTGTTTTATTTTCATAAATGTGTTTATAATTAAACCTAAACTAACTAAAAGTAGGATAACTAGCCAATGATTGGCAAAATCTTAGGTTGAAAACCCTGGCCTGTGAGACTGGCGTCGCCAATGTTGTATGGGAAATTGACGTCAACAATGGGGGGAAAATAAAGTTTGTTATTATTAATCTTACATTTAAAATCTTTTTTACTCATCTGGGCGCGCAGCAGTGCCTCCGCCACGACTTTTTTTATGTCAAAAGATAGCAAACAAATAGATGGGTCTCCTGATGGAAAGAGTCCATCATCGCCTATAGACACCAAAGGTGTTAATGGTGCGTTGCTATCTTGTGGCGAGGTCTAATGCCACATGCATAAGTTTACCGGTTACCTTACCCTCCAAACCTTAACACAACAGTGACTAATACTGACGCTGTTGCGGCAGGAATAGGTGGTGTTATCAGACCCGAGCGAGCCGAGAAAAGAACTCTACCACCTAGTAGGCACGACGGTACTGAGTAGTGACTCGCATAGCCAATCGGTCGCCTTTTACGACATGCCTGGCAGAACGACAGATGGCCTATTCTTCAAAGGAGTTCGGGACCAACACGAGGGAAAGCCAAGTGAAGCCTACATTTTTTAGAAGCGCTTTGTCGTTTTTCTGATGCCTCATAACTTGGGTTTGGATTATATTAGATAAACGAAATTCGCGGGATGTGATCTTAGCAGTAGACTTGTTAAACATAAGTTTCAGTTGTATAGCTTTTATAATTCAGATTTTATCGATATCTATAACTCCCCGATTTCGCCACTGACTTGCTCAATGATGATCATCAAAATTCTTAGCGTACTTCCTGAAATTCTAAAACACCTAAATTTGGCATGAAAGCTAGTAGTATACAAACAACAAAAATGTATACAACTTGTAACTTTTATCCCCCTACCCCTTAAATTAGGGGATGGAATTTCGTATGAGACTTCCGTAAATTTTGAAAAGTGATTTAAAGACTCCTTGTATCCATAATATCCATCCATACTATCCGTACGTCTGTCTATCTGTCTCATCCCTCGCCTAAACCTCAACACCGATTTGGATGAAATTTGGTACAAAGATACTTTAAGATCCAAGAAAGGACATAGGATGGTTTTTATCCCGAAAATCCCACGGGATCGGGTACTATGCTGGTTTTTATTTTAGAAATTTTCCTCGCGGACGAAGGCGGGCACAGCTAGTAAATAATACAATACATATTTCAGGATTTTTAGTATATCACCCCCACTTTTTAAATTTGGGGTTAAAAAAATTATAGGTTTTATTTCTATGGAAACTTAATTTAATGCTAGTAATTAAAATCAGTTAATTTTTTGGAATTTATGAATGACGAAATCTTAGGAAAAAAATGTTTTTCAATCTATTCGAAATTTTCGAAATTTTTCAACCTATCGATTATTTAACTAAAGCAATTTTAGATGTTAAAAATTGAGTTGAATTCCATTTAAAGATCAAAATCGATCATTTTTTCCAAAATATACAGCTTTTCAAAAATCAATATACTGTCATTGTTAACAAAATGGATGTTTGAACTGAAAAAATCTATGCTTATTGTTATTACTCTTTTGAGCTCAAAATACCTTAATTTAGCGGGAAGTTTCAGGGATGGCTTGCAGGGTCAACCGTTTACAGATTTTCTTCTTTTGTGAGAAATCACTACCCTTTAAAAGGGCAAAAATTTTACACAGGGCCCCGCCAAGGCACGCTACGCAACTGGTTCGTATTTAGCTAGTTTTTGTCTGGCCCGGGTCTGGTACTACCACCTTACCTATTCCTGCCGCAATAGTGTCAAGACTTGTCACTGTCGTGTTTCGGTTTGGAGGGTAAGGTAGCTGCTAGTAAACTTCTGTATCTGGCATTAAGACCTCACCACAAGGATAGTAACGCGCAGACAATGGTTTTCTCGTTCCACCAGGAGATTCATCTGCTTGTTTGCTATCTTATGATATAAAAATAGAGTATTAAATTCATGCATTAAAAATTAATTAACCGCATCTGTCCCGGTGGGTTCAATTCCCGGGTCGGGCAATTAAAAATGTGCTGTTTTCTGATAAAAATAATGTTGCCCGGGATTGAAAAGTGCTTAATTGGTGATAAGTTTGCCACTTGTCACATTTGAGGGACCAAGTATCTTCGGTTAATCGTGGGTGCATTTGTTGTACCTCTGCCTACCCCTTCAGGGATACGGACGTGAAGATTCTTTTTTATGTACTTATTAAAACTTCCCCTATTTCAGCTCCTTGGGAGATTATTTAAAAAACTAAGTTAACCACGGTTCATCAACTGTCGCCCTGCCAAATTCCATCAAAATCGGTTCAGCAATACATAAAAAACCAGACGCATTTATAACATTAATTCAGATTTTAATACCTCTCCAAAGTGTTTCACATATCCTCGTGTTTGTACAAAACGAGGCTCGGTGTACAGCCGCCTCATTAAAGGACCGCACTTGTGTCAAACGCGGGGCGACAAAATGGTGGCCCGCGCGGTAATTCCGGGGGCAGTCTGGCAGGTCACATATTATAACACTCGGAGAGTCATAAAGTTACAACGTTAACATAAAGTTGAAACGTATCACCCGACTGAGTAACATTGGTATTTTTATTTTGAGGTTATAAACTTGTGTTAATTTATAAAAAAAAAATTGTAAGTGTTAATTTATAAAAAAAAAATTGTAATATTATGGATAGCAAACAAATAGTTGATTCTCCTGATAGAAAGAGACAGAGCCTGAAGACACCTAAAATGTTAATGAAGCGAGGTATATTTTTTATACGTAATTTATAAGATAGCAAAATCAATTAACTCTGCTAATACAAATTGATGAACTTCGCCTATAGATAAAAAAGATTTTAATAGTGCATTTCTATTTATGTGGTGAGCTTAGAATGCTACATTCGTAAGTTTCTATTTTCGAATTTAAGTCTTACATAATAAATAATATAATTTGTTTTTCCTGTTTTGACTTTTGTGCATTGTGTTGAGCATCAATGTGTTTTTATGTTGTGATCTCGGATTTGTCTATATGTGTGTTTGCATAATTTGTATGTATAGATGTAAAATAGGTATATAGTCATAAGATAATATAATAGTATATATATCTGTTATGGATACCCTACTCAACCTTTAAATGTTATCCTTATCAACCACCGACCACACAGCCCATAGACACCTAATAATAGACGAATGACTTGTATCAAAACATCTAACTTATAGTTCCGATGTAAATATCCACGCGCCAATGAGTAGTGATTGAGTAATCAGTGTCGACCAATCAGATGCTCTGTACATTACTATCTTTCACTGTGGCCTTGAGTTAGCCAATTATGGGATGCAACCCCACTTCGTCTTACCTCAGCTAGTTGCCAGAATGCATTCAGTACGGAAAATCAAACATTAGCCGTCTATAGGCTGTGTGGTCGGTGTTATCAACAAAGGTTGTCTGGCAGAGATAAGTCTTTTGGCGATAAGACCGCCTTTGTGTACTACGAGTATAGTAATTAATTATACTAAACATGTATTTTTAAATTCTAAGTTTGTGCACAATAAAGAGTTTCATTCATTCATTCATAAGTTTACCAGTCACCCTCCAAACCCGAAAATGACAGCGACAAGCACAAACGCGATGATAGACTATTCTATGGTTATTTTAAGTTTTTATAGTACTAGTACTCTACTGTATACTAATGTAGTACTATTGTACTACTACAGCTGTACACCAGTATCACGTACCAATATTGTGGATAATTATTATAAAGGGGATTTTTCCTTCCCCCCCCCCCTTTACCAACCAACCAACCAACACGGGGACCTTCTCCCGGGCTTCTTTAAAGAATAGACCAACTGCCGTTCTGTCAGGCAGGTCGTAAAAGGCAACCGATTGGCTATACGAGTCACTATCGTCGTGGCTACTAGGCGGTAGATTTCTGCTTTGTCTCGCCCGGGTCTGGTACCACCGCCTTACCTATTCCTGCCGCAATAGCGTTCCGGTTTGGAGGGTAAGGTAGCCGGTAAACTTATGTATGTGGTATTAGACCTCGCCACAAGATAGCAACGCACCATTAACACCTTTGGTGTCTATAGGCGCTGGTTGACTCTTTCCATCAGGAGACCCATCTGCTTGTTTGCTATCTTATAACATAAAAAAAAACTCTTAAATTCATACAAAAGGCTATTTTGTATTAAAAGTTTAAAATAATCCATACATATATATCTCCCTCCCTGATTATGCTATTTTTTTACCTAAAGCCTTTTATAATCACCCACGTCTATCGCGATCACAAAAATCGTCGAAATGCGAAGTGAAGCCATAGCTTTAATCATGTTACCGTACTTATTACTTGACTAACATAACAATTAGAACATATTGCTTTTTCCGAACTCCAATTCTACACATATCAAATGGAAGTTTAAATGTATTTAAATGCATCTGCAATAATTAGCCGTCACAAAGAGTAGACCAAGCACTCGGCTTAACTTAGAGTAGGTACAATCAAATCGAAAACCATCAATATTTAATAAGGCACTTTTAAAAATTCTCTCGCCCCCTATTATTTTCATCGCCCCTACTCGATAATGCTTTTATGTTTCCCCACTCACAAAAAAAATGAAAATAAAGAGTAAATTTAAAGTTAAAATTGACTTTGACAGATGACAGTTAGATGCTGACCCTTGACCGTCTTGCGTTGAATTTCGTTGAAATATTCAATGTGCGTCAACACGAAGCGGGTATAGCGATTACACTAGGATTATACAAAAGTACTGTCACTTTCGAAAGCGTTTATTTTAAACTAACTTGTTAATGGCGGAATAGTAAATGGTTAATTGTTTACAATGCCATCTATTGGTGGTATTTTTTTAAGTTTATGATGAACTAAATGCTCCCGATAAGTTATCTTCGAGTAATGCCAGATGCCTTCGAATGTTAATTGATATTATTAATGTATTGATATTATTAATGTGCCAAATCCCAACTGGTGTAGTTGTAGATACCCAGTCATATCTACTTTGATAGCGCGGCACGCAAGCTTGGCAGTCAGGCGAAGAAAGACACTGCCTACGGCGATTGGTCTACAGTGACAGACGCCGTTATGCAAGCCTTGTCCGGTTTTGTGGAAAATTGAGAGGACATGATGGATCCGGGTTCTTTAGCTCCAAAGCAGCTAGCGTGTCGGGATCCCGACCGACGAAAAAGTCGTCCGACATCAAGAGGCGAACCGCACCTCACAAATCAAAAACTTTTGCCTCTATGACTTTTTTTGTTGAGCGGGAACTCGGCCCTGGACACTTCTCAGTGCCTCAACATCGTGGAAGTTGCCAGAAGACAATATATTAGCCTCCACTTTGACGTCATATTACCAGGTTAGTAGGAACCTGCAGCATATATGTAGACTGAGTATTATATTAAGCAATGGGAGTTATATATGACAATAGAGTGACCAGCTCTTCGAAGGGAGCAATTGAAAACCGGAAAATTGCCACAGACTGTTTATTTAGAATGTGACAACAAAGCAATTAAAATTAATGTTCTTGGAGTAGGAGTCATAATCGAACCATTGACGACAGAATTCGATGCACTTTGTGGACAGGGTTAAATAGGTACGAAAAATGCTGCCATTGTAATTGTGCTGGGGTCTAATTGTACACAAGCTCCAAGGAATTACTTAAGACCGAGCTGTGGTTGAGTTGTATTCACGGATTTTTTCTAAAGGTCAATCATGCGTTGCTTTGAGCTGAGTTAGGTCTCTAGAGGGACTAATAATAAGAATTTTAGACCACCACAAGTTACTGAATTATCCCCACGATATTTACTCTCCGTACTAAATGACAAGATTGCATAATTTATCATCGTATAATCATAATGTCGAAGTTCTCAATCCTAACTAAAAAGATTAAGATTCATTGCCTTAAATGAAAACTAATAAAAAGAAAGAAACAAGCCCAGTAGTTTAGAATCATGTTAAGTAATAATGAATAACTATATCACTAAAATAGTTCTACAATCGATTACATATAAAACAATCCATGAATTTTAATTCATCACAGAACGATTAACAGGCCCATTAATATTGAGGTATTAAATTTTCACAAAGGGGATCCTATATATATATATATATATATATATATATATATATATATATATATATATATATATATATATATATATATATAACGGCTGGACTTTTGAGAAATTTTGAAAAAACCTGAAAAAAATTTGGCTAAACAGTATTTTTTTTAATATAACTTCCAGATTAATGTACCGATTGCGTACAAAAACTACTCACCTTTATTCATCAAAAGACTACGTCTAATGCATAAACTGCATTCTAATGCATAAACTGCATCAAAATCGGTTTATCCGTTTGGGAGAAAACGTTGACAAAAAATTTAAAAAAAGTTTTTTCGACATAACTTTGAAATTTTTTTAACAATATTTTTTTTATATTCTACGATATTTTAGTACTCATAAAACTACGTCGAATGCCTTTTCTAAAATGAAGATTGAATCTAATTTTCAAAAGTTACAGCTTTTCAAATATTAAAATTACGTTGTTTTCAGCAAATTTACTTAATATTTTTGAAATAACTTTCAGGCTAATACACCGATTGACTTAAAATCTTATCAACTTTTTTCCTTTTAAAACTGCGTCAAATACTGTTAATTTGATCAAAATCGGTTAATTTGTTTGGGACTAGTTATAGACGAAAATTTTTGAATTTGACATTGCTTCGAAATTATTTACCTATTGATTATATAGCTAAAGCAATATTTTAGATCTCACAAATTGGGTTGAATGTCATTCGAAAGATCTTGAAAATTCAATCAGCGTTTCTCTCTTAATAAAATCATAATATAGATGTTTGAACTGAAACATCTATCCTTATAGTTTTTACTCTTTTGAACTTAAAATACCTTAATTTAGCGGGAAGTTTCAGGGATGACTTGTAGGGTCAACCGTTTACACATTTTTTTATTGGGAAAATTTATGGCATTCAAAAAATAATTATACATATGTAACCGTATCACGGTACCAAATAACACCTTTAATTATCCGACAGGGTTTTCTTTACACACTGTATATAAAAAAGCGTTATATTGTGAAATAATTTTTATACCTAATTGATCCAGTAGTTTTTAAGTCTATTACAAACAAATTTTGCCTCTTTATTATATTAGTACTAGCTATCTAGCGTTTAGTACGCGCCATCTAGCGTTTTCCAAGTATAAAATTCTATAAAGATGTTTGATATATCACCCACAGATGGCGCTCCAATCGATTGTTATAAAAATTATATTTAATTAGTTTTTTATTAACAAAAAGTTTTTTTTCATATTTTTCACCCAAAATAAAAAAACATGAGCTTAAACTGCGTATTTTTTTTATTTATTTTTGGCGAAGTAGTTAAAGAGATCGAGTCACTCCAGGAAAAAACACCTTTTAAAAATTATATACTATATAAATGATGATGGAAGAAAGAAGACTTCCGTTCAGTATAGTGTCGTAGTAACAATAAACCGTAAATTCATATAAATGTTGCCTATTGTTCATCGTAACTCAATTTTTTCTCTACAATTTGTGTACGGTTCTCACATAATATTTTCTATTTGTAATTTCATTTACACCTACAATTGAAATATTATCACAAAATTACATCTTTAATCCGACAGTATATCTGTTTATCTAATATCCGTGCGAAATCGTTCAGTACCATGCATCCAGTTTAGCTTGATCTCTATAACATCCTTGTCCTTTACTCAAAGCATTCAAAAGAGCCCCTAGCAAAGAGAGGTCTAGTTTTCTGGTTTAATAATTGTTTACCCCGTTGGGACATGGAAGTTGGTTCTCTGGAGACAAATTATAAGTATTTAAAGCTTGTTTCGTTGATAATAAAACTTTCACGGGATCAGATAATCCCACGTTTCAAATTACTTTATTGGAAATAATAATTATTAGGAATCAGGTTTTTTGATGATTTTCCTATAAAATTTCAAAACTAGCTCCATCCTACAGTTCGCTGCAATGTAAAAGTTTTTTGTGAATTTCACGCGAATAACTTTTTTTTCGGAATAAAAAGCGTCCTATGTGCTGTTCCAGGTCACCATCTACGCGTGTAAAAAGGAACACAGGCGATTTTGAGTTTTAACATATTTTGCGTATCTTATGGAATGACGAATACTACATCAACTGGAATAATATTGTCCTTTTTTAATTACTCTAATAAAATATATCGCTAGGAATAATTAAAAAAGATATTGAGACTTTAATTTGATTGACTTCTGTTAATTTCTTTGAGTGTAACCATTGAACAAAACTTTAATTTTGTTTGCATGAAAATATTAATATTTTTATAATATATTATCACAATCTTCATCATAATAGTGTCAAATAAAAATTCTCCCTGTTTTTCTTCGTTTTTGTACCAATAGTTTATAATTCTTACAAAATATGAAATAGATGATTGTTCTAAAATACTATTGTTAAATAAAAAAAATAGTGCGCAAAATAAAAAAAAATGTATTTGATTTAGTTAACTAATGATTCATAGGGATATTACGGTTATAGTATTAGGTACTATATTTTGTTCATTGACAAGATAAATTCTAACAGTAGACTACAAAGAAAACAACTAAATGTTTACGTTAAAAAAAGAAGGAATCATTTACGTAAAACTTATCCTAAATTCCAACCTTATCTAATTATTATTCCCCAAGCTTAAAAAAAATATTAAATGGGGATAAGTTAAGGAGTTGATAAATAATTTTACGAAATATATCAAACATAAAGGTAATAACTAAAGAAAACGATGTACCTACGGAGTCTCGCCCATGTTCTTTCATCCAAATCAGGCTAGCCATTTTGACGTGATGAGTCCAAACATCCATACATCCTACGCAATAAATTCAGAAAACCATTCAAATCAAAAATATAATAAAGAAAATTTAATAACAGATCTAGATTGATGTGGTGTATTCCATTTGCGCCCTTCTTTCTACAGCTTATACACTTCTGCTTAAAAAAACATCCATACAACCAAACACAAAAACTTTCACATTCATAATATTATTATTGTAGATTTCCTCATTCCCCGTCGCAATAAATGGGGTGTTATATTTGTCTCTCCTGACAATAAACGAAATCATATAGAAAACAAAGATGTTAATGTTGCCGCTACATTACCCTCCAAACCGGAATATGACAGTGATAACACTGACGCTATTATAGCAGGTATGGGTAAGAAGGCGATAGTGAACCCGGCCGAGATGTTGCAGAATTCTAACACCAACTTGTCACGATGATAGTGACACCATAGTGACACCACCGCTTACCCATGCTTACCGCTTACCCATGCTTACGCCTACCTTACCTTCCAAACCAGTATAGGGCAGTGAAAAGATAGTCAGTAATATAAATCCCAGTGAAAGGTTGCGAAATACTGCGACCTAGTAGTCAATATAGCAATAACACATTTGGTTAATTATTATTCACCTTTTTACGAACTGTCTAGCAAATGGCCGGTCGGATCGGACATATTGTGTTTTATTCTTATAGGTTAAAAATATTCATTAGCCTATTAAAATGAATGATATATTTACCAAATAGCAATTTTCACATTTTATTAACTCATAAAAACACCCTCTCATATGAAACAATAACAGTTTTTGTAATTCCCCAGCTAACAAGTGCGCCTTCATAAACTTCCATCCACCCAACAAAGCTTTGGGGTTACTGCAGCCCCCGGAGATTACCAACGCTAACTGCCTTTTGATATTGATTCACCCATCTATTCTATTTTCAATCTTAACTCGATGTTTATAGAAACTTAAGTCAAAAACAGTATAGATAATAGTTACGACGTTTTTGAAATATAATCTGTAATTGCTTGTACAAAATAAAGCAATCTCCATTTTAAGTCATATGGTACGTGTAATAAGATTTAATTTTCGATGTCTAAACGTATGATATATGCTCTTTGTGAAATATGAGGTTAGGCGTGATTCCCATAATCTGAAGCGTTGCAGTAGTGAATTTTGCACTTGACTGTTCACTCAATGAATGGATAACATCTTGTTCGAAAGATATAAATTAGAGGGGGTGATAAAGTGGACTGTATGATCCCAGTGCGAGTTAGATGTAACTATATCCTTCACGCATTTCTCACGGTCGGTTTAATGTATAGTTAGCCAATGTATTGTGAAATTGTTTTATGGTTTTCACATTTGTTCGGGTTTTTAAGCATAATTGTTTAACTTTAGGTATTATCATGGCCGATTTTCTGGCGGGTTAGACAGAGTAAACCGAACGTCCATAGACTTTAATTTAGCACGACTCACCGGTGTATGGGTTGGCGTAGTGATGATCCCCATCGCCGCATTTCACCAACATTTTAATGATCGTGGTCCGAGGCGCGAGAGTGGTGAGATACCATCCGGCATCCGCTAGACTCCGAGCTGCTACTGAGATTTTGAATTTCATAGAAAAACTACGAAAAAACCCCAATAACACTGTTGCCCAATCCGGGGATCAAACCTAAGACCACATGATCTGAGTTGAATAGGCTTACACCTAGACCACGAGGGGATCAATTTTAAGATAGTAAATTAAAATTGACATGTATTTTTTTTAAATCATGTAACTATTTTTTAGTTTATTTGTAAATGGAAGTTATTTGTTTTTAATAATTTATTGACATTTATAAATATAATACCAACAAATTAATTTTAAAATTCCAGCTAAGAAAATTAACATTTTCTAATATCGGGAAGTTTTAAGTTTTACCCCAATTCTCGAGACTATATAGAGCTTTCGTCAATGTCGAATTTTTTTAGAGTTTGTTAATTATTATTTATCCGTGTCTTTGACAAGAGAAGATAAGGACTTAGTATTAATTTTGATAAGCAATCAAAATTATAAAATAGCATGCATTTCAACGTTGAACACATAAAAATTGCTTTAAGTTCGAATTTTTGGCTGCTGTGGCTGCGGCTGCAGAATATCTATATTAGATTTATTTTTGGTTTACGGAAGTATGACCATGTCTCTAACTTTAGAGCTCAACTTAAATGGCTTTCTATACGGCTGCGTAGGAACACTTATATACTTTGTCTACTTTTTAACATCCTGTTTAATCCTAATGCACCAAGCTATCTGCGTGATGGGTTTCTTTCTTGCATCCACCTGGCTCACCTTGTAGATCAAGTGTAACTGCCCTTTTAAAATGTCCCCCACACAGTTCAAAATTTTTTATAAAATTCTTTCCATGTTCAAGCTATCAGGTTATGGAACGCACTACCGCCCAAGGTTCGTATGAGTCAATCTCTTCCAATTTCCAAAAAGAGTCTAAGAAAACTTTGTCGTGCTGGGTCTACATAGTATTTTTTTTTTTTAATTTCTATCGATTGTAGTTCATTTTTAAATATTATGTGGATAAATTTAATGTATCAAGACTGTTATATTCATATGTATCTAGTTTTGTGATTATTGTACACTATTTAAACATTTCGATAATTGTGTTTACTCTTATTCGGGTCAGCTGGAAGAAATATCTTTTATTGGGGATAAGCTCGCGCATTGTACAGTCTGTTTTTAATAAGTCCCTATGTATTACTTCTCTTTTAATTGTGTACCATAAAGCATTAAATAAATAAATAAACAAATAAATATTTTTTTATAATAGACAAAGCTACAAAAATTTCGTCAGAGCTCTAATTTCAAATAATTTATGAAAATAACATATAAAATATGCTAACTGACAAAAACCACAAACTAAAGTGATACGCCTTTCAAGATAATTTCTTAGTTTGTCAGAAATATAGAGTTACATTACTTACCGATGAAATAAAATCACATCAAGGGTAATTTTTAAACGTTGTCATCTCATTCTATACGATGAAACAGTACAACATAGTTTATTTCTATCTTTTTACGATAAAATATATCTACACATGGGCGCACCGAGGTAGGAGGGGGGGGGGGGGATGGAGGGGCCCCCTGGCCCAGAACCTAGGTACGGCCATGTATCTACAAATGTATGACATTTTGACAGTGATAAGAGCGTTTGCTTATATGCGCGGCGACACGTTTCCTTACCAACGGCGTATCTGTTAGTATTCACGTGGTCTGCTGACAAAACTTATAGAAGAAGTGTCAGAATTATATAGTGACGTCTCACTTACAAAGCAAAATAGCGGCGTAGGAATATGTCTTAATATTTATAGAGTTCCCTGGCAAAGTCTAAGTTAAGAATTTTGTCAATCTAACTTTATAGAGTTTCCTTGCAAAATTTAAGTACACACCCAATATGTGCTTAAAACTGCATCACAGAAAACATTTTTTCAATGAATCGATAGATTTTCAGTAGCAAATAAATAAAGCAATCCTACTTTCCTCAGATGGACTGCAAAATAATCCACCAATAAAATCCCAATTTTACGATACCCACTATCATAAGGACCAATTTCATAACGGAAAAACGTAAAGGGGGTAAAGAGAGCAGAAGACAAATAGATTAATAATTGAATTCACACAGCCACCCCACTGTATCAATGCGCCATCAAACAATCATATCAGATGTACTCCTGCGCGTATTATATTATGAGATAATTCGGACCACCCCTCCGTTTTTATGGTAACCCGTGTGCTATGAATTTATCTTTATTTCCAATGTCATTTAGGGTTGGTAACGTTTGATTTTATACGTATAGAGAAATAAACATGAAATAAAAAAATATATTTCATTTTTTTATTTATTTATTACTAGCTGTTGCCTGCGACTTCGTCCGCGCGGACTTTGTTTACTCCGCACAGTTCCTCCCCCGTAGGTGATAGCGTGATAATATGTAGTCTATATGTTGACCCGACCTGTTAGTAATATTTATGCAAAATTATTGTTTTAAATTTTACACTTGTACTGTTTCACAATTCACTAATTATATATAATATATACTTTTTTATTTAAATAGCCAACCGGTTTCACATTTCACTGCATCATCAGGGATGTTGCTGGACTGCATCATCAGTTTCACCAAGTGCCGACGATAGAAAGTATAAAATATATTTATGCAAAATTTGAAGTAAATTCATGCAGTACTTTTTGAGTTTACCCTGGACATACATACAGACAAACAGACATACCGACAAACGGACAAAAATTTTAAAAACTAAAAAAAAATATATTTTTGGCTTCGATATCGATTGTAGATCACGCCCCAAGTATTCTTTTAAAAAACTATTCAATGTACAGTTTTGACTTTCTTACGATTTTATTATATGTATAGATTTAAAAGAATAATTTCACCATATTAAACCCAGAGACACGAGACTCATAATTTGGCAAGAGCGTTCCGACCAGAGGCAAGATTGCAGGTTAAAATCCTGTCGTGTCAAAATATTTTTTGTTAATTTTGTGCAGTTTTCTCTAGCACTGGATAAGTTTTAAAATATATACAGTGGTTAAGGGACGGTCTACCGCCAAATTAAGAAAACATACCTATTTTATGTTCATGTTGTGATGCCAGTTCCTTTTCCAATTTTATGAAAATTGCAGTATTTGCGTTTTATGAGTTTTTCTTCTCTGTGGTCGCCTCTGTGGTCTAGTGGTAGAGCGTTGGCGTTGACCACATGAGGTCCCGAGTTCGATTCCCGGGTCGGGCACTTTAAAAAAAGTGTTTTTTTCAGTTTTCTGATAAACACAAAATTGCCCGGGATTGGAAAGTACCCGGTTGGCGATAGTCTTGCCACCTATCACATTGTAGGACCAAGTATCTTCGGCTAATCGTGGGTACACTTGTTGTACCTCTGCCTACCCCTTCGGGGATACGGGCGTGAATATACTTTTTTCTTATTTTCACGCCACGCAATGTAAAGCGCATGTTGCTCCAGTTCATTGCTCCCGCGGAAATCTCGAACCAGCCGTTTATTTTGCATGGCATGTGGCGCATAATACATTGCTTATTTTGTGTCTTTCCTTAAATTTTACTATTTTGTTACAAAAAGCACTGTAAGGTATTGCAGTAAATAAAAGTTATACAAAATTAAGGTAAAAAAAAATTGCCTCAGCGGTCTAGTGGTCCGGTGTCGGAGTTGACCATATAAGGTCCCGGGTACGATTCCTGGGTCGGGCAATTCAAAAATTTGTTTTTTCAGTTTTCTGATAAAAAAAACGTTGCCCGGGATTGGAAAGTGTCCGGTTGGCGATAGGCTTGCCACCTATCACATTGTGGGACCAAGTATCGGCTAATCATGAGTGCACCTCTGTAGTGTGAGTGAGCACCCTTTAAACCGTTCCTTACATTCTGTATACAAGTCGATAGATAAAAGACTGTATATACTGTACACAGAAAAAGAGTATTCAGTACTCGATTGTGATACCAAATATATAAAAAAGTAGGTACTTAAATTTTGATTTAATTATCTGATAAAAATGTTTTCATTCATTCATTCATTGTCGTGTCGGCCAAAGTTCGCTTATTGCTCGCGCGATAACCAATTTTTTGTAATATATACTACTAATTTCTGTGTAATTTACTATGTAGTTAAGCAATATTCTTTTAGTATTATATTTCTATTGGTTACAGCCAGAGGTTCAATAAGTGCACTGTAACCATACACTATGGCTATAGTCATAAGTAGAAGAAAAGATTATTAACCCATCAAGTTTTTGCGCACTTCGTAAATGAACGATAACCAATCGTTTATCTTTACTATCGGGACTACTAGGCTAGATACAGATTTTAAAAATGTTAAAATGCACTTACAAAACCACGTAATCAGCCCGTAATATAGTTTAAATTTTATTTTTAACTGACTTTCCAAAAACGAGGATGTTCTTATTTCATTACACTATCATTTATTAATCGATTTTAGAAATTTTATTCGATTTTTTGTTTGGGTGGTCAAGGGTACACTAACTGTTTGGTCCCTTTAAATTTAGGTAACGTAAAGATATAAGGTGGGTTCCAGACTTCAGGAGTTCATAAGTCTCTTATTACAGTTTTACTACATTTTACTACATTTAAGATAAAAAAATATCCCTTACCACTTGTGTAGCTGCAGGATGAGGTAGGACAAAGAAATATTTGAAAAATACAATAAATATCGGTAAATCATTAATCTTTTATAAAAGTCGACGCTCACACACAGGCCTATTTCACACCTATTTCAACAAGCAAACTAAAAAATTTTTATTTTTAATTTTAGTTTACCGGTTAGCTTATTCTTCAAATAGAAATCGCTACGCTAGACTAAGACAAGAACTGACAATATTGCGCGGGAATTAGCAAGGTGGTAAAATTCATTTCAGAGCAGGCAAGATGTTCCACAAATTTCTAGTTATCAAGACGGTAGTGACATTTTTGACCAATCATTGATCTTTTACTCATTTGAGCAGAAAAGCAGATAGTTTTATTTAAAAAAAAAATTGCCAACTTTTTTATTGGAAAATTTGCCAATTGAATTGTTTTCTTTTTTGAGGTATGGTTTTTCACTTTAATCTATAAGGACAGTTTATTCTACACAAAAGTTGCCCGTATCAATATATGATCAGAGTAAAGACTTATGTCCGACTTTAATTTTATTTTTCCACTTTTCAACTAATTGTTTCTTTAATAGTAAAATATACTCTGTATATAAAACCTCACACATCTGTGTAACAAATGTGTGAGATTTATATGAAACCATTAAGAGCGTGTATTCGAATTAAAACGAAAACTTCACGTTTTCAAGTTTTTTCCAGAGCAGTATCGTAATATTGTGAGCAGATTATTCGAAGGATATTACCTACAGTTTTTGCTAGATTAAACCTTGATTTAGTGCACTAAAGAGAAAGAATATAATTTTTGATATTTTTCATATTGTTTCAGGAAAATAGGCGTTAGAGCTATTTTTCAGGACGAATACAGCCATTGTAATGTGCCAGCGGCGTGCACAGAATTATGACACTGGGTATGCAGCTGTGTACTCGATCACAAAAATTTTTCTTATAGATTTGTAGCATAGCTACAGCCATGCGACGGATCTCTAAGTCGGAAATCATGCCAACAGAATAAGTCTTAGATGTACTACTATTCATGTACATCTTCTACGGCAACGCAAACAAAACAGCAATCGATCATCGCGGCGAATGAAATTGTAATAAAATAAGTAAAATAATAAGCTAAATTAATATCTAACTACTCACCTAGTCAGCTTCAATTTTCACTGAAGGTTCTGATTACTTGAGATTACTATACACCGATATAAATAAACGCAAGATTTTGACCACTTCAAATATATTATCCAAGTGAGTGATAGTTACAGAACACATCCCTTGCGAGATATCCGATATGGCCTTATATAATATAACCTTAATAATAAAATTACGGGTTAGTAAAAAAACAAACTTCTCATTCATTTATAGATTACTAGCGACCTGCCCGCGGTTTCACCCGCGTAGCTTTTGTTCTCGTAGGAATATCTGAAAGGTTTATATACTAAAACCTTCCTCAAGAATCAATCTATCTATTAAAAAACCGTATCAAAATCCTTTGCGTAGTTTTAAAGATTTAAGCATGCATATGGACATAGGGACAGACAGAGAAAGCTACTTTGTTTTATACTATGTAGTGAAATCTATGCGCCTATCCTTTTTTAAATATGATTTTAGGATATCGTCATAGAAAGTTGGATTGCGTTTTAATTCTATCATTAATGTCGTTTCTATAGAAATCATGGAAAGCTCTGTGAGTCGTTGATTTTGTGTTTTTCAAATATGTATGTGTACGTTTAGCTGGCCTTGCTGGTTTAATTGTAACTCGGGTACACACCTACATTTAGACACGATTTGAATCTTTTCACTGAATGACAAAATAGAAAAAACTTGTTATTTTTAATTTTTAATAAACACACATTTTCAACGCAAACTTTACAATCAAATAACATTTAAAAAATCAACAAATGCACTAGTAAAAGCAAATCACTACAATTATTATAGAAACTCAGTAATAACCTATTAAATGTACCTACACACTTTCAAATATTAAAATGAAAACTTTATATAATATACTGGCACAAACAAAATAATAAACAATGCTTAACAGCTATCACACGAAAAAGCAAATGGCCCCCGCGAAACACAAAACATTTCTGCTATTTAAACAAATAAAACCTTACTAAACAAAAATGCATAATGTGAGCATACTTTTTGTCAATAATATTTCGTCTATTATCTTTACCCGGATTATAGAACAAGGCCGCATTACCTGCTTTGTAAAATAGCGTCATTGTGTGAGTGAGCCAATTACGTGCGGATAGGTAATTATGTCTCGCACACATTTACAATGTGAAGCAGTTTGCTTGCGGCATTAGTTCAATATTATTTATCGTTTAATAAACGCCTGGCAAACATATTTGAGTGCTGTGCTTGCAAATAGGTGCTATTTAAAAATATTAGGCGTTTTTAAGTTATTATATTTTGTTTATTCATTTATTTATAAGTCATCTAAAACGTATGAACGTTTTATTAAAATAAAGGTAAAGCACTGCTTTTCTGCCTATAAGAAGCGCACGCGCCTGTAATGTGCCATAATATTTCATTTCATGCATTTTTCCAACAGAATATAAAGTCCTTAAGTGCACTACAGAGCCAAAATCTCGAAATTATTGTTCTTAAATATTAAAAAATAATATTAAAAAATTACAAAATCAGTTCACTTTAACATTTTTTATTCACCAGTAATTATTTCAATAGAAACCTAAAATATATATTATACGTGAACTAAGGTAATGCTCAATATACTATTATTTTTTTTCAGACCGTTATATGAACTCATTTATTCAGACGAATTATTTTAAAAACGCTATAAATGCTCGCGAGCAATTGTTTGCCGATCAAATTTTGAACTTACGGTAAATCTAATAATCAAGACTTAATCTAACTGAAACTCTAATATCCTTCGAATAATCTGCTCACATTATTATGATATTGCTGTTGAAAAACTTGGAACCATAAAGTTTTCGTTACGAATCTAAATCGCACCTTTAAGTTGCGACAGCCCTGCATTGTTTTTTAATTGAACGTCACAGGCAGTGTGATAGACAGCTTCAAGTGTTTTGTTTGTTTGGACAACAGATTGTTTTATTTGCGATGGTACATCGTGTATCTGTTAACTCAATGATTTGTTGATGAATGTAGAGTAGTTTAATTGTGATGTTTTTTGCAGAATTCTTTGAAAAATCTTGTATGTACTATCCATTCCAACTAAGAATAGGATTAAACTTGTTGTCCATGTCATATCACAAGTGTGAAATCAGTAATGTTCAAAAAATCGTCGTTGTTATAAACTGTATAGAGGATTTAAAATCAGATTGACACATTTAATTAAGTATTATATTTATTAAAATAAATCTATTTGTATTTTTATACTTTGTTATCGTTTCCACACCTTACTATAATACAACAATATACTAGCATGAGCGAATGGGAATCTGAATAGAAATTATACCAATTAGGACGCAATTTCTTTTTAATGAATTTCATTGTTAGTATTTTTCTGCTCACCATTCTCAGCTGTAATGAAGTTGTTGCAAAATGCGAAGCAATATGGCGTCCTGACAGTCCTATTAGTTGGAAAGCATAGTACACTCTTCACTCATTTCATGTTATATAGCTTAAAGATAAAATTAAATGCCCAGTGATATAGAAAAACAGTAGAAGTGTTGTTTTTGTTTTATTTTAGGGGAGCTTATTCCTACGTAGTCCCGTTTAAGTTTGGTAAAGATCTAACGTAGAGTTCCAGTAATATCTACAGAAAATAGGAAACCAGTTATTGTTCTTTTACGGCATTTAAATTATTAGTTTTATGTTTAATTAACCGACTTCCCAAAATGGGGAAGGTTATCAATTCGCATTTTTTATTTTTGTTACCTCAAACTCTGTCTTTTATGAACCGATTTTGAAAAATATTTTTGGGAAGATAAACTTTTTGTGTGGTCTCTTGTTAATTTATTGAAGAAATAGTAGTCGATTGTAACAGTCTTCCTGCATTTATTTAAAATATTATACTGTTTTTTTATTAATTTAATTTATTAATCTAATCATGATATAAAATCAAGTCACATACAGGTAGGTACTAACACCTTTTTTAACACGCATACTATTTGTGTGACTTGATGTTTTTTTTTTAAATTTATTTTATACAATGAAAATCCATTATTAGCTCTTGGTTTATTTAGTAAGCTCAATAAAAATATGACACTGGATGTGATAAAAAAATATAATTGTTAATAATATGAATATACTTACGTATTTTTAAAAGTGTGTTTTATGATGCGTGGAAAATAAATATAAATAAATACCATCGATCCTGTATTCCTGAAAACGTAGGCAGAGATGCAACCAGTGCGTCTGATTAGCCAATTATATTTTTTATCACACCCAGTGTCATATTTTTATTGAGCTTACTAATCCATTATTGACTCTTGGTTTATAGAGTAAGCTCAATAAAAATATGACAGTGTGATAAAAAAAATATAATTGGCTAATCAGACGCACTGGATGCATCTCTGCCTATGTTTTCAGGAATATAGGCTCGATCGTAATTATTTATATTTCTTTTCCATGCATCATAAAACACACTTTTAAAAATACGTAAGTATGTTCAAAATATTATTAACAGACCCTATATGAACACATTTAAATATCAATAAAAATATACTTACGCTACTAGATTTACGGCTGCCTTTATATTTATCTTCATAAAATTACTTAACAATATCACTTTACTATCATAAAGATTCCTATCGCAATGCTAGATCGATTATAATTTGATCACAAACAAATAAATTTCACCAACAACCAGTCAACAAAGGCCCATTGCCGCTTTGTACAGTCAAAAGATGGCAGAGAATAGACGGGTCTAGTTTATCTGGGCCCATTTCTTAACCCACAAAAGCGCGTTAAAACTCAATAGAGCTGGGCCCAATTGGTTTTATAATGTTCGATGAAGTATGCAGAAGCGTCATGTCACTTTAAATATTTGTCTCCGACATTTCAATTTCTTTGATTGCAAGGAGAGTTTATATCCTTCACTTATGCATCCTAAATCGTGTATTAAACTTATGATTTCGGATCACTTTCAGAGAGAGACTACACAACTACAAAACTTCACATGTGCCCTGACGGTGCCTTAATTACACAATACTTACTAAAAAAGTAACGAACGAAACAATAGAACAGGGTGCGATCCATTAAAATTATTATTCTCAGGTGACACTCTTATACCAAAACTTTTAAACGGATAAACAAGTATAATGGCGAACATGATCAAAAGGTAGCTTTTGACTTAACTAAGCTATCGAATAGTAACTTTAAAAATTAAATTATTACAATTATTTGTTCAAAAACCTATTTTTTCCATATTTAGTATTATTTAAGGCAAATATATAGACACAAAAAATAAATATTATTATATTTATACAAAATTATACAAAATATTACCTAATTTATTTACGCGTTTTACGGTGCCATCGACGTCCTAATCGACTACTATTTGAATTCGACTATAGTACGTTTGCGTTAAGAATGCAATAAATCATCGTTATCCGCTGGCCAATCCAATCACTCATATTTATAAAGTCAAGTTCACAGTGATTATATATAGTGATTTGATTGGTTAATGGGAATAAACAAGTAATCATTACAAAAAAAAACAAGTGCCGTTTCAAAAAATACTTAATCTTCCTTCAAGTGCAGTTGGATAAAAAAGATATACTTAGTCTATATCACTCTCACAATTTAGATGAATCTAATATAATACCTATTAGGCTGAAATCCATCAAGCCGTTTGGGCTACTAAGCTGTACAATGCAAACATTCATACACTCGTAAAACATAACTCTACATCTAACGCAATCAGGTAACAAGACAATGTGACCGTTAACTTATGCACAGGATCAAATCTTTGTTTTTTATCTTTCTTATACCTGTCATAAGATAGCGGACAATCAGATGGCTCTCCTGATAAAAAGAGACAACCATCGCTTCTAGACACAAAATATGTTAATGGTACGTTGCTATCTTTGTGGCAGAGTTTTCATGCCACATGCTTATGCTTACCAGCTAGTTTTATGTCCAAACCGGAACACAACAGTGGCAAGCATTGACGCTATTCCATCAATAATAAGTTAGGCGGTGGTTCCAGACTTAGGCAAGACTGCAGAATTCTACCACGTAGTAGCCGCGAAGGTAGTGGCTCGTATACCCAATCGTTCGCCTCTTACCAACTGCTTTCGAGAACTGCAAATTGTCTATCCTTCAAAGGGGGCCGGACAAAATGAATTATTAATAAGACTGTAATAGTATATATAAAATTACCTAACAGCACATCTGCATGATCGAATATTCTTTGTATAGCCCCTCGACTATAGCAATAAGTTAATTGTTTGCGCAGAAGGGACGGGGTTATGGTTCCGTTATAACGTTATCGGGATATCGTTATCGTTAAGTGACATTTTGTTTTAGTGCGAAAATTAAATATTATTGTACTAGATAATCTGAACAGCTTCACTCCCGAGTAGAGTCACTGGACATCATTATATTCTTCATACAAAAAATCATTCCCTGTTTCAACCACTTAGAAATCTTTGAACAAAAATTTTACGTTCAACCCGGAGTCTTAACTATCTCCTTGCCAGATTTTATCAAAATTGTTTCAGCCAAGAAAGCAAAACTGAAAAATTATCACAGCCATAACATTAATAATAAAAATAATATGGATTTAATGCTTTGCTGTAATCTATATATATTGTGCGTAACAGACATACGGACAAAGACAGACGGACATACTTTCGTATTTATAATACTAACAATAAAAATAATATGTATTTAGCCCTTATGCTATATCTACAAAAAAAATAATCCGTTGAATTGTAGATTTTTTTACACTATTACTCGTAGATAGTAAACAAGCAGGTTTTTCTTTTGATGGTAAGAGTCCACCAACGCCTATAAACACAAAGATGTTAATAGTGCACATATACAATTTTCCCGGGAACATTATCCTTTAAACCAGAACACGACAGTGACTAGCATTGACGCTATCACGGCAGAAATACGTAAGACGGCGGTACTAAACTCACAGACATTGAAGAACTCTACCACTTATTAAATTATAAGTCACGATTATAATGATTATTTTGGCTAATCGTTCGCCTTATGAGAATTGCCTGGCAAAATGGCGGCGTATTCTCTTCCAAGTGTACCCGGATCCCAGTCCAAACCACGGGAGAAAATGGGAATAATCATCATATAAATTAAGTTTAAGTAATTTGAGGATTACTTTGTAGACCACACTATTTAAGCTGTGCCGAGCTAATTTAGAAATAAATGCTTTCGTTAAATCCATTGCTATATCATTATTATTAAAGATTTAGCTATGCAATTCATAACTAAGATACTAAAGGATTCACGCCATAAATTATAATACTTGGAAACACGATAGTTCGCAAATTTCTCGATAGAAAAAATTACCTCTGAACAAAAAGGAAACTCCTTAAATACTTAACGGAGGGTAACATTTTTTTTTTAAATAGTAGCAAAACAACGTGTTTTCTATAACTTGTACACTATATTTTTAAAATATGTACAGATTTTAATAATATAAAGGAAATATCAAAATCCGTACTCGTATCGCCCATCCTAATCAGAACCATCACGCTTCTCCCTCCGTCCCGTATAAGGTTAAAATATCAATTCACTTTAAAAGGTTTGGTGCCCTCTTAACAAACTTAACATATTTTGTAAACCTTTAGTGTAATGTTTTATTGTCCTAAGAAAAAAGAAAAAAAAACACAGTTACAACTTTAAAACTTTCTATTAGAACCCCATATCTGCAAATCGTTAAAACCGCAACTATCCCCTTTTTAATTCGTCAAATATAAGTAGAAGTGATAAATTCCAATCCCCTCGTTCAAATAATAATTTAATTATAAGGCAATGCTGATCTGCTCCCTCGAAACTTGATAATCGTTGTAATATTACAGAAATTTCAAGCTTAAAATAAGATATAAGTATAAGATAAGCATTAATGTTATTTGTGGAACAAATCGTTCGTCACTCGTAACTTATCCGACACGTTCGATTACGCGATTATGTTGTCGGTACCAACTACCAGCGCTATAACCATCATTTTCCTTTTTATCATTACGTAATTAGATCCCTGAAGAACTGCCATACTAGTATAAATGATTTAATATTTTGTGTCACTGTCTCCCGGTCTAATATATGTTTCTACCATCGTGACTACTAGATGGTAGAGTTCCACAACGTCTTGTCCGGGTGTTTGGTACCGCCGCCTTACCTATTCCTGCCACAATAGCGTCAGTGATTGTCACTGTCGTTTTCCGGTTTGGAAGATAAGGTAGCCAGTAGACTTATGCATGCGCCATCCTGCCACATAGATAGAAACGCACCCGGCACCTTTAACATCTTTGGTGTCTATAGACAATGGTTTCTCTTCCCATCAGGAGAGACATCTTCTTGTTTGCTGTTTTATAAGCACTGACGCTATTGCGGTAGGAATAGGTATTGCAGTGATATAAGACCTGGGCGAGACGGAACCAACCAGTATAAAAGTAAAAACTTTAATTTAAATAAAATCAAATAACTTTAAATTAAATTAAATACATAGCAACTTTTAAACCAACTGATGTCGTAAAGCTAATAAAATTAACCGGATAACCGGCCCGGGTAAATTTTGCGGCACGCGCCAAAATTACCCGGTAATTGCGTTAGTTCATCTGGCGTTGTTGATGAGGGGATAAATATTAATTGGCTACCGAATTCGAGAGGCTCGACTTTGGAGATTACTTTTATATGGAACATTTTGATACATTCATATCTTTATGCTAAGTCCGTTAAGTGGTATACGAAAAAAATCGGATACCATAGATTGAAAGTTATACCTACTGTTTATTTAATAAAAATCAAAATGTAGTTTCACCATATGCCAACGATTAAATATAAAACACACCTGATGGTTTTTTAAATCATAAGAGAGCAAACAAGCAGATGATTCTTCTGATGGAAAGAGACAGTCGTCGAGACAGAGACACTCATACTCGTGTAAGTAAATATATTTCATTTCATTTCAAATAAATATCACAATTTTTACCCAATAGCTTTCCAATAACGTTACAAGATTTGCTCATAGGTCCAAGAGTCGTGATGAATATTGAAAAGAGATATTGATATTCAGCATGAGCCTGGCGGTATGAATTTTTGATGAAAACAGAACGGTGCAGTGATTTGGTTTTGTTGTACGTGCCGTGTCTGCGTTTTGCTTGATCTTTATGATAGAAGTGGATAATAATAGTGCTGTGGTGTAAGTTTAGCGGAAATTACTCAGAGTTAGTTATATTTTATTCCAATTACAGATATAGTCACTTACATGAGAAGAAAACTTAGATCTCTATATTATATATTTTTTATAGCAAAGAAGCCTAAGAGGGATTTTGGGATTAACTTGAGTGCGTCAGATTAACAAAGGGCGGATACTTCGCCTCTACTATTGCGGCTCTTTACCAAATATAAGCTCTTTATAATATAGTGTCGGGCCTCAAGGGCAGTTAAATAAAAATAACCCAATATCTTGGGCTTGTGGAAATTGGCAGATTTCTTTTTTTTCCATTATTCTTATATCAAAATAAATAAAAAATTCAATCGCACTTGAGAATGTCAAAACAAAGTTTTCTCTGAAACTTTGTTTTGACATTCTCCCATTCCCCACTCCCTTATGATACCTACACTTAAATCGTCAGATTTTCTAAATTTTAGCTATCAATTAATTGGTATACTCTTTTTACTATCTTAAAGTTTGACTGCCTTATTGCTAGGCAAAAGTTGATCAAAAGCTAATCCTTTTTTTATAGAAGAGGGGGCAAATGAGCAGGAGGTGCACCTGATGGTAAGTGATCACCGCCGCCCATGGACATCCGCAGTACCAGAGGTCTTGCAGTTGCGTTGTCAGCCTTTTAAGAATGAGAAAGCTCTTTTCTTAAAAGCCCCCAAGTCGAATCCGATTGGAAACTCCCCTGCCCGTCATTGATTCTACAACAGAGTAGTGCGAGGCAAAAAGTGTCGAGAGAAACGCACAGTTATGAATTTCCAGGCGTCGAGATTGTGAGGGTAGAATTTCAAATTTTGACGCGATGTCCGATGATGGAATTCGGTGGAAGAAATAATCCAAATAACTCCGAGAAATACAGCTACGGCAGTAGTATGTAGCATCACCAGTACTGTCATCCGCAAAGCGATGTATATTGCAAATTCGCATCATGTCATCGATATGCAGAAGGAACAGTAACGGTGATAGCACGCAGCCTTGGGAACACCAGCATTGACAGATTTAAGACCGGAGCACGCACCGACGACTACGACTTTGATGCTCCGATCAGCCAAAAAACTGGAGATCCCCTTATATAATTTCTCGTGTCTCCTTGGGTTTAAAAGTGACCGGGTTTTACTTGTCACTAACATCGTGATTATTAGGTGATAGATGTCTGCAACGTCTTGTCTAGGTTTTGGTATCACCGCTTTACCTATTTCCCCATAATAGTATCGGTATTTGTCGCTACCATGTTCTGGTTTGGAAGGTAAGGTAGCCGATAAACAAATGCATTCAGTACATGCCACATGGATATCAACGCACTGATATATTTGCATGCTTGTTATTCTACACTTTAAAAAACCTAGTAGCCCCTTTTTACCGATTGCCTTACAGATACACAGATAATAATCTATGTTTCAAAAGAAGACTGACCAAATATGCTTCTGGTGAACAAATTTTTTGGTGCAATATTTTAGGAAAACAGATTCCCTTACACTCTTTCATTTCCGCGTTATATGAAAAATAAAAGCCTATATACAATAGATCGGAAGCGTTATACATCAGTGCTCATATATTACAGAGAGCTCATCTCTTATTATACCCGTGTCCCGGCTCGAAGCGTAAGGGATGGCTCCGCAGCGTCGTAAATGTCCCGCCAAATAAGATAACAATACACCACAATGGGGCGCTCGGCTGGTTGTTTGTAAACAAGACACGTTTTTACAGTGTTTTGGCTAAATCTCTGTACTGCGACTGAGATATTAGATAATGTTGTTTTGCTAAAACTTGAAGATTCTGCTTTTTTTTATATTGGCCACCTCGTTGATCGAGTGGTAAGCGAACCTGACTACGCATCAATGAGGCTCGAGTTCGATTCCCGACAGGGACAAACATTTATGTGATAAGCATACTAGTAGATGGTTGTATTTCTAAGTTTGGGTGTTTATTAAGTCTATTTAAGTATTTATACAGTGTGTAAAAAAATCCTGTCCGATCGTCAAAGCCATTATTTGGTAGCTTAATATAAAATGTCTGTGACATTATTTTATGGATATTGATACATAAATTTTCAAAATATTTGCTTGATTTAAGGGGAAGTTGCTCAATTTTAGTACTAAAATGAGGCACTTTAAACTACGATATTCTTCTTATTTTAATAAAAAGAATTATTTTATAATTTTTTTTGATAATGTCATTGACCTACCTATGCACCTCTTTCGGATCAGACAGGGTTTTCTTTACAACCTGTATATCACAAGCAAATAATTTGCTTACTTTGGGGTTAGATCTTCGTGTAATTTTTCCAGTGATATTGATTTATTGATTTAATTAATATCGTAGAATAAGAAAGAAGTAGACTGCTTTCCTGATAGTAAAAGATAGCTTAATCATAGCCAGGGGGGGGGATCGTGAAATTGTGGGGCCTTGGGCTAATTCTAATTAGAGGCCTTCTTGGTTTCTTTACTTATTACAAGTCAAAACATTGTTTTCTATAGCAATGTTAAAAATAAATTACAAAAAAATTAAGGCATTATTTTTTTATTTATATCCAACAGTCGCCCCATGGGTTTATTTGTGGTCCGCCACCAAAATTAATTCATCTCCAAGTCAATGGTCGGATTGTATTTTATTTTAATTTTTTTTTCACAATATCTTCTATCTTTTTTGAATTCAGTGGCCTAGGGGCCTTTCATTTTCAGGGCCCTTGGCTGCAGCCCAAAAAACCCTTAAGCAGATCCACCCCTGATCATAGCATATTGAAACCAAAGATGTGTTACTATTCACGCAGCAGGATTGTCATTCCGCGTGCATCTTTATCGGCTAACTTATTTTCCAAATTGCAACACAGCTACGAGTATTGACGCTACTCTAGCAGAAATGGGTAAGGTGGTGTTATCAAAATCTGGCGAGACTCTACCACCTAGTAGATATGTTTGGTCAGTAGTTTGCCTTTTACGAACTAGCTGGCAGAATTGCGGATAGTCCATGTTTTAAAATTACCTGGATCAACACGGGGTTAAGTAATATTTGTGCGTAAAATCTGGAACCGATTTGGCCCAGGGGGTTTTGGGAAATTTTGAAAAACCTCAGAAAATGTCGGAAAACAATGTTTTTTAAGTTTTAGACAAATAAAACTATTAATTGCAAAATCTAATCAGCACTTTTCTCTTTAACTACGTTCAATTCCGCAAACTGCATCAAACTCATTTTATCAATTCGTTATCATTGTCAAAAAAATAAATATTTTTTGACATTACTCGATTTTTGATCTTCTATACTATTTAACTAATTAAAAACTGCGTCAAATGACGTTTCGAGAATCAAAATCGAGTCAAGTTTTAGAACTTAAACTTTTCCAATATTAAAATTATGTTGTTTTTTTTATATCATAAGATAGCAAACAGTCAGATGGGTCTCCTGATGGAAAGAGTCAACCATCGCCTATAGACATCAAAGGTGTTAATGGTTCGAAAAATTTTCGAAAAATGTCATTCGAAAAATCAAAAATCGATCATTGTTTTGAAAATATACAGCTGTTCAAAAGTCAAAATACTCTCATTTAAACAAACTTTAGCTCTTTGAACTCAAAAATCTATGCTTGGGTATAGTTGTAGTAGTAGTGCTCCTTGGAGCTTAAATACATCAGTTTGGAGGGAAGTTTGGGGAATGGCCCGCTAGGTCAACCGGTTCATATTTTTTTATTACTTCAAATATATACTAATATAAGAAATTTTCGTTTCTAAACAACACGCTAAGCTCTATAGTCTAGGCTCTAGATGAACCAACCGGATTTGAAAAAAATGTTTTTGGTACGATAGCCACATTCCTAAAGAAATCTTAGGTAACAACTATAAGTAATACCTATATATTTCATAACATAAAATATAGTTGTAAATCTTATTAAAGATATGAGTGAACACTCAAATATATAATTAACAAATTCTAAAATACGCACCCGAAAGAGTTAAATGTTAAATGTCAAAGTTACTTTTCGGATACCCTAATCCATTAAAAATGAATAAATACAATTTGTAACAGAAACGATCAAAGAATTAACATACTCGTACATATAGGGTAATACATACACATAAACAAAAATTAAACTCTACTAACATAAGAAGTTAAAGTGCTTTTAATCGATGAGTGATCGTGTGATAGAGAGCAAGTATCAAGATTAGACAAGCTGTCAATATGCCGGTGGTCTCATAAACATGGTATTCCATTAAGGCGTGTATTTAGAAGCCGCGTGTACGTACATAGAATAGTAGAAGCCTATTGTGGTTAGTAGGTACCTATTAGGGATTAGCCAAACTAATGGGATGGGGCCTAAATATGTTTAGATATATTTTAGGAATTATTAATTTATTTAACATTTAGAAGTAAATATCATCACGCCAACTACTTTACCGAATAGGCAGTAGGAACTAAACATTACTACATGCTTAGGATTATAACTTTCACCGGTTATTTATGATAGCGCAATCAGCCCACGTCTCGTTTTCATCAATGTAAGTTCTGTAAATTAGAATGAACAACGATAGCCTTCTGAAGATTAACAGCGGAAATATAGGAGTGGGAAAATATATCCAGTGTCCTTCACTTAGGAAAAGCAGCAAAAAATAAAACGCCTAAAATGGTGATTTTTACTATCAGTTTAAGACTGGTTTCCATTGTACCATCAGATAAGCTTTAAAATTGTAGACTTTTATGTCCGAAACAAATAAATTATTACAATCTGAAGTTATGTTGTTAAAAGGTTAATAAGTACCTACATCAGGATTAAAAAATGCGGGGACGAAAAGCGGTAAAAATATTTTTTCCAATTTCCTTTTAACTGTGACATTTTATCAAAAAATCAAAAAATCACAAAAGTTGTAAGCAGTAAAAATGACAAAATTTGTAAAAAACACTTTTTACTATAACCTAAAAATTTTCGATATATTTACTATAACTAGTACTTATACTGTATATATCTCGAACACTTTGAGATCTATTTTTTATGTACGGGTTTATTTTAATTGTTTTATTTTCGTTTTTTTAACTTATAGATGTCGACGAATGAAATAAAGTTCGGGAAAATAAAAAAAATATATTTCATATTCTATACTTTTCATCGTCGGCACTTGGTGTAATTCCATTATTGTTACACAATTGACTAAGCATTTGTACTTTAATTTCACTTCACAACTTTATATTTAGTATATCACTCAACCGGTTTCACATCTTGAAGCTGCTTAAAAAGTGAAACCGGTTGAGTGATATATGTATTTAAAATAAAGTTGTGAAGTGAAATTAAACTACAAGTGCTTAGTCAATTTTGTAATAATATATATCTTACCTGTTTATTTTTATTTTTTCATGACTCATCAAACTGCACAATTCTAAAATTTCTCTACCTATGCCTACCAGAGATATAAAAAACATAGGTTAGCTTTACAAAAAGTACTCTAATGCTAATGTAATATTTTATTACTTATACACTTGTGCTGTTTCACAATAAAACAGTGGAAATAAGCAGTTTTTTCAAAAAAATCCTCATTTTATTGTGAAACAGTACAAGTGTATAAGTGATAAAATATTTCATTAAAATGGAGTTTCACCAAGTGCCAACGATGAAAAGTGTAGAATATACTCTTAATACTATTACAAATCATCATTCACAATATGCTCTTTACAAATGAAACCAATAAAACCAATCATTAAAATGGCAGGATATAAAAATGTTGAATACGAGTTGTTTTAACATGTACAATTAATTACAATTTTATAACAACGTTATCACTGCCGAGTTGGAACTTAAAAGGTTTTAAAGCATTCAATATGTAAGGCAAATACTCACAAATCACTTGAGACACTCGTGATTGCGAATGACTCGGGTGATTTTGAAGTGGGTTCCGTATTAAATTAAGTAACACGACTTAAGTAAGACGTCACCAATCAATTAAACAATCGATCAAATTAAAAAATCGGTTGCGCCGACGCCGAGTCCAAAGGCGACTCAGCAAAACTTTGCGACTGTTGCTGGTCGCCCCGCACCTCCCCCGCAGGCGAATAAAAATGGGAACAATGACAGCCGCAAGGCTACGAAGAGTCGCAGGACTAAGGAGAGCCGGAAGGTCACAAAGAGTAAGGTGGAGTCTTGTCGACCTGGCAAGGATGAGAGCAGGAGGTGCGATAAGGAGGGCTTCACACTGGTGGAGAGAAGAAGAAAGAAGAAGCCCACCGCCCGCAACAATCGCGGCACCGTGCCATATGTACCCGAGCTGCGTCTGCGGAGCGAGGTCCCTGCAACGCCCTTGTACATATCTCGTCTGCACTGGTCCATGAATGTCGAGGACGTCGTGGACTATATCAGTAAGAAGGCGTCTCTCCACTTGAGGGTCGAGCGTCTGCAGTCTCGCCACAAGGTTAACTTTGTTCTTTTCTATATAAGGTATTTACAATATAGGCCATGTTGCCTGAATTAAATGATTATTATTATTATTAATTTAAGATAGGGTTTGTTACATTGTCCTTTCAATTATGCAGAATATAGTTTCTCCTATTTGCCATACAAATGTCATGCAACACGTAATTTTTTTATTTACATTCAAAATTTTAAATATTATTAGGTAAGTTTAAGCATATATACTTTTTTATAACTGTTAGTATATAATTAATTTGAAATGAGGTACAATACAGAAATTTAAGGTAATATAGATCATGAATAATTTTAATACACAAGGAATTCCAAAAAAATTGTTAAATAATTTACACACTTAAATTAATTAGTATTATAATAAGTAAAGTAAATATATGTTATAAATGTTATTTATTCAACTCATAGTAAATAAGTAATGTAGTAATAATATAAGAAATAAATAAAACTATATTGAAAATTTAGAATAAACAATAGATTACCAGTGGATTGAATGACATTTTGGATGACAGAGTTGTGTTTTACATTTGGGGACGGCTAGTTTCGCTGAATCTCGTGATAGTTTTGTTTTTCACACATCATCAACATCTATCTTTTATACAAATTGTCACCTCTATTTCGGCCCTTTATGACACCTTATACTTTTATGACCCTTGATAACACGATACAATGTCTCTGAAAAATGTGAATCTGACTTTTGTTGTTCCCCGTATACCTCTCTGATGACAAAGTAGTGGTTACGGAAGGTCGTAACTATTAAAGTAGAAGGAAAAATTGATGCAGAAACATTATATAATATGTATTATCTGGAGTTTATCTGAGTAACTAGCGCGACCGACATCAAAAGTTGTAAATCCTTAGGTAATTGGCATATTTCTACATCAATAAAATTCGCGCGTAAATAAGTTTAAGATACGAGGTGACTAGCATGATTCTAAGAAATGAAAGTCCCTTGAAAAACTTATGTTATATAAATTAGTAATTACAATTTTTTATGTAAACCAAGCGACTACAGCTTACTACTTGTCATGACCAGGAGCGACAGATTAAACATTTTCTGAGTTCAAAGATTCAGTAATTGCAAATCTGAAGATGCTTTACGAAGTGAAACCGGTTGAGTAATATACCAAAAATATAAATGTTGTGAAGTGAAATTAAAGTACAAATGCTTTGTAATTGTGTCTAAATTTAAATCTGTTTAGTCATTTTTTCGTGGGTTTATTTAAAAACCGCAGCAGCTCAGGGTCTTCTATTGTACACCTGGCCTTGGATAACGCACGTAAAGCTTTCGGTGGCTCGGTTTAAAAAATATTGATAAGGAACCCAAAAATCAGAGAACGTTAAACGAGACACAGCGATAAAGAGGCAAAAAGGTAAACATTGGACACGTATTGGGCTAAATATAAATGTCTCTCGGGGACATTAAGATAGTGCGAGGAATGTTAAAAGCTATTTAATATTATGTTCTCTTCAAACTTTATTACCAGAACTGGTACGGAACTGTGAAAGTATTGGTTGGTTACCGACCGACTTACTTGGGTATTTCATAAACAAAAATTTAAAACTGACAAATTTACAATAACTAATTTTGAACTAGCTGTTCCATGCATATTGACATATAGGTTAATACTTTTATTAATAAATCTTATACCTACTATTACAAGAAAATTATTACATGACTATAAAAAAGTATACGTAATAGTTTTCAAAAACGCACTCTAAAACCGTTGTGTTTTTTAGGTAACAACCGATTTAGTACGGTTTTATTTTCCAAATAATTCAGTTTAATACGTCCCAAAAAATGCACTATCTGTTGAATTTTGAACAATATTTTCAAGAAGTTTCTAAAACACAAATACCATTTCTCGAATAAAATTCTAAGATTTGCGCTTTAAAAGGCAAAAAATACATGCCCAAATGTACATATAACATTAATTTTGTTATATTAATGTTATATTGTACATTTGGGATCTTCACTTGGGGGGGGCTTAATTCGACGAATTATTGTTAGGGGTGGGCTCGATCATACTGAGGGTAGACTTTATCTAGTATCTCCGCTCTCCAAGATTCGCTACTGCATCCGGGTAAATATGAAAGGTAGTCCTTTAACACTCCTAGAGTAAATACGAATTCAAAAATGCTATTTACACAGAAACTCGTCCCGCTATTTACATAATCTATATAAATTTTATATTCTTTTTGTTTGTTTTCTATTGTATTTTCCTTGTAATCTAAAAACTTTGAAACTGCTGGACTGACTTTAAAAGTTTTTCATCAATTGAAGCTACATTGGCAGTAAGTAACATAGATAAAAGAGTTACTTAAAAATACAAATATTAGTTAACGCTAACACTTCGCGAAGCTACTAGCAAAATCTAGTAATAAAAGTAAAGAAAATTAAACTAACTTTAATATCTTTCAACTATAATCCATATCTTAAAAACGAATGAGCGGACAATGATAGAACCTAGACTGTTCCTTTAGTTGGAATATATCTAATTTAAATCAAAAAATATCATGTCGAAATGTCTTTTTGTTTCCTTTGTGTTGTTGAAGAAATTCATGGACCAACATAAATACGCTTACGAAATTTAGTACACGTGTATATAAACCTAATAAGATTATCATACTCAAAAATTATCCAATTAAATACATACTACAGATTTTACTGATAACCTTTTCAAGTTGGTTAAAAATAATAATCAAGCAAATTTTTTTATAAGTAGTTAGTTGAATTTCTGGTCATAGTCGAGTATGGAAATAAATTCAGTCATTTATTCATGATGTTTAATAGGTATCATGTTCAATAAATCATCTAAAAATATATTTAGTGAAATCAACGTCTAAAAACTTCTGTACTCTCAACTATTAGGTACGCCATTTACATGGCTGTTGTAACCCGACGAGTATGAAGATATAATTGAACAAATAAACATTTTAAAACTCCTAAGTTTCCCAAGCCGATTATTGTTAAAAAAGGAGAATGTATTGGAGACAGTAGTAAATCGTGATATTTAAAAATATCATACATATAGGTCATGAGAATTAATTGTCATATGTAACCAATAAAAATATACCAAAACTTATAATATTATTTAACCACATAGTAAACTCACTCAACGAAATTAATGTTGTAATATTCAAAAATTAAGGCACGATGTACTAACGAGTCGAGTCTAACCGTGAGTTCAGTAAATCGCTATTTTTTTTTATATCATAAGATAGCAAACAAGCAGATGGGTCTCCTGAATCCTGATGAAAAGAGTCACCCATCGCCTATAGACACCAAAGGTGTTAATGGTGCGTTGCTATATTGTGACGAGGTCTAATGCCACAAGCATAAGTTTACCGGCTACCTTACCCTCCAAACCGGAACACGACAATGACAAGCACTGACGCTATTGCGGCAGGAATAGGTAAGGCGGTGGTACCTGACCCGGACGAGACAATGCAGAACTCTACCTCCGAGTAACCACGATGTTAGTGACTCGTACAGCCAATCGGTCGCCTTTTACGGTCTGCCTGGCAGAACGGCAGTTGGTCTATTCTTCAAAGGAGCCCAGAACCAACACGGGGAGAAAAGCTATTTGTAAAAAGCTATTTGTAAACAATGAACATGTATGCGCAGTGCGTGAGTATACTAAACATTTTTATTGGAAAATTAGATCAACCGCCCCGTTGGTCAAGTGGTTAGCGACCCTGACTACGCAATCGACGGGGCTCGGATTCGATCCCCGACGGGGACAAGCATTTGTGTGATGAGCATAAATGTCTGTATTTACGGGTTTGGGTGTTTATTAAATATATGCTAGTATTTATATATGTATTTCTATGTATTAGTATCGTTGACTAACACCCATAACACAAGCAAATAATTTGCTTACTTTGAGGTTAGATCAGTAAGTGTAATTTGTCCCGTGAATATTTATTTATTTATTTATCAAAATTTAAGTACATTTTTTAATATAATAAGGGCAGTTATCTGCTTGTTTGCTATCTTATGACATAAAAAAGTTAGATCGCTTTAAAAGCCATAACTTTCAGTGTTCCGTGCCATTGTCCGTCTTTTACAAGACGAAGGTATTTAAAATGAAAGCGCGATAACCGGCCGGGTATTAATGAATGTGTTCACTGACGACACCGCGGCGCAGGCGCAGGGCTTTGGACTAACGTCTCGTTTGACTTACTCCTCTGTTTGATATACAACAATTGACTTTTAAAAAGAAAACCCTAACAAAACAAAGGCCGAAGATATGGAGGCCTTATTTATGGTGAAAAAATAAAAATATAAGTAACAGCTTCATATCTCCGGATAATACCCATTCATATTTGTGTGATTTTTATTTTGTGTGTAGTTTGGCCCTCTTAATAGATAGAGTCAATTATAGGCTAGTACAAAAGATGTTATTGATCCATCCGTATGACAGGAATATAATGCCATCTGTATAAGGAAGCGGCAGGAATTGGTAAGGCGATGGGACCAAAACCCGGGCTAGAAGTTTGGTTTTTTTATATCATAAGATAACAAACAAGCAGATGAGTCTCCTAATGGAAAGAGTCAACCATCGCCCATAGACACCAAAGATTTTGATGGTGCGTTGCTATCTTGTTACGAGGTCTAATGCCACATGCATAAGTTTACCAGCTACCTTACCTTCCAAACCAGAACACGACAGGAACAAGCCTGACGCTATTACGGCAGGAATAAGTATGGCAGTGGTACCAGATCCGGGCTAGATAACGCAAAACTCTACCACCTAGTAAATTCCACATGCATAAGTCTATCGGGTACCTTACTCTCTAAACAGGAACGGGACGATGACAAGGGTTGACGCTATTGCAGCAGGAATAGACAAGACGGTGGTTCTATATACACGGGCAATAGGTAGCGGAACTTTTTTTTCCGCCGTGTTGGTCCCGGCCTCCTTTGTAGAATAGGCCAACTGCCGTTCTGCCAGGCAGGTCGTAAAAGGCGACCGAATGGCTATCGAGTCACTACCATCGTGGCTACTAGGTGGTAGAGTTCTGCATTGTCTCGCCCGGGTCAGGTACCACCGCCTTGCCTATTCCTGCCGCAATAGCGTCAGTGCTTGTCGCTGTCGTGTTCCGGTTTGGAGGGTAAGGTAGCCGGTAAACTTATGCATGTGGCATTAGACCTCGCCACAAGATAGCAACGCACCATTAACATCTTTGGTGTCTATAGGCGATGGTTGACTCTTTCCATCAGGAGACCCATCTGCTTGTTTGCTATCTTATGATATAAAAAAAAAAAAAACTCCACCATCTAGTAGTCACGATGGTAGTGTCACGTATAAGTCTTGGGTTTTAGAAACTGCCTGGCAGAATGTCAGATGGTCTATTCTTCAAATTGGTCACTATAGGGTTTTCACAAGATGTTGTGGAACTCTATCACCTAATTATAATGTCAGTGCTTCCAGTTCTCTTTGTGTTACGTCATTTATGCATAGATATATTATACACTAGCTGCAGCGTGCAGCCTGCTGCATTATAAAAGTTTTTGGTGAATCCCGCGGGATCACCTAATTTTTCCGGGATAAAAAATAGCCTATGTGCTATTCCAGATCATCATCTACCTGTGTGCCAAATTTCATTTAAATCCGTTCAGTAGTTTTTGCGTGATTGAGTAACAAACATCCATCCAAACATTCATCCAAATATCCAAACTTTCGCATTTATAATATTACTAGCTGTGCCCGCGACTTCGTTCGCGTGGAAAAAATTCTAAAATAAAAACCCGCATAGTTCCCGTTCCCGTGGGATTTCCAGGATAATAACTATCCTATATCCTTTCTTGGATCTCAAACTACATTTGTACCAAATTTTATTCAAATCGGTTCAGCGGTTTAGCCGTGAAAGCGTAACAGACAGACAGACAGACAGACAGACGGACAGACGGACAGACAGAGTTACTTTCGCATTTATAATATTAGTATGGATAATGTAGATATAGATTGAATAGATTAGACAAGCATAAAGCCGTCTTGTTGACAAATAGAGAAAGAAAGTGAATTTGGTGCTTGCTTCTATTTTCTTCTATAATAACACGTATATACGAGTAATGCTCCCCGTGTTGGTCCCAGGCTCCTTTGAAGAATAGACCAACTGCCGTTCTGCCAGGCAGGTCGTAAAAGGCGTCCGATTGGCTATGCGAGTCACTACCATCGTGGCTACTATGTGGTAGAGTTCTGCATTGTCTCGCCAGGGTCTGGTAACACCGCCTTATCTATTCCTGCCGCAATAACAACAGTGCTTGTCACTGTCGTGTTCCGGTTTGGGGGATAAGGTAGCCGGTGAACTTATGCATGTGGCATTAGACCTCGCCACAAGATAGAAACGCACCATTAACATCTTTTGTCTATAGGCGATGGTAGGCTCTTTCCATCAGGTGACCTATCTGCTTGTTTGTTATCTTATAAAAAAAAACCAAACACCTCGGCCGGGTTTTGGTACCACCGCCTTACCAATTCCTGCCGCAATAGTGTTAATGCTTAGGTATTATTATTGTTGTGTTTTGGTTCGAGGATTTATACATGTGACATTCTAACCCCACCACACGTTATCTACGCGCCATTAACATCTTTGGTGTCATTCACGATGGTCTCTTTATCCATCAGAAAAGCCATCTGCTTGTTTGCTATCTAATAATAAACAAAATATAAAGTAGTTCATTCAATCATTACATAGTATAAAACAAAGTCGCTTTCTCTGTCTGTCCCTATGTCCTTATGTCCCTATGTATGCTTAAATCTTTAAAACTACGCAACGGATTTTGATGCTATTTTTTTTAATAGATAGATTGATTCTTGAGGAAGGTTTAAGTGTATAAACCTTTCCGATATTCCCACAGGAACAAAAGCTGCGCGGGTGAAACCGTGGGCAGGTCGCTAGTATTTATATATATAAAAATCAATTGCTGTTCGTTAGTCTCGCTTAAACTTGAGAACGACTAAACTGATTTGGCTAATTTTGGTTTTGAATTAATTGTTGTAGTCCAGAGAAGGTTAAAAAAAATTTTTCAACTCACCTTGAGTTGAAAAATTTTTTTTCTATATTTTATAGAAAAAAAAAATGAGTAGTTAAAAAAGCAGAACAACGTTTGCCGAGTCAGCTAGTTTTATATAAAAACACTAGTACAATAAATTAATCTAATTTTGTTTTGTTTTTAGTAATAAGTTGTAATTGCCCTGATGATGCTTATCTAGAAGCAAAACCGTTTGGATAATATATATAATAATTTATTATGAAACAGTACAAGTCGCCTCTGTGGTCTTGTGGTCCAGCGTTGGCGTTGACCACATGAGGTCCCGGGTTCGATTCCCGGGTCGGGCACCTAAAAAAGTGTTTTGTCAGTTTTCTGAGAAACACAAAGTTGCCCGGGATTGAAAAGTGCTCGGTTGGCGATAGGCTTGCCACCTATCACATTGTGGGACCAAGTATCTTCGGCTAATCGTGGGTGCACTTGTTGTACCTCTGCCTACCCCTTCGGGGATATGGGCGTGAAGATACTTCAGTACAAGTGTTTTTTATATAAAATATTGGATGAAAATGGATTTCACCAAGTGAAGACGACAAAGAGTGTAAAATATATAAACTAGTTATTTATTTATAAACTAGTTATTTATTTAGTTTGAGCGCCCCGTTGGTCGAGTGGTTAGAGAACCTGACTACGCAATCAACGGGACTCGGGTTCGATCCCTGACGGGGACAAGCATTTGTGTGATGAGCATAAATGTTTGTATTTCCGGGTTTGGGTGTTTATTATGTATGTAAAAGTATTTATATATGTATTTCTATGTATTAGTATCGCTGACTGACACCCATAACACAAGCAAATAATTTGCTTACTTTGGGGTTAGATCAGTAAGTGTAATTTGTAGTGATGGGCCGAATGTGGTTTGAACCGAATTCGAACTTCGGCCGAACATTCGGTGAAAATACAAAAATTCGGCCGAATTTCGGCCGAACTTCGGTTTAATTTTGGGGCGCTTTCTTAAAAGCGACACGTCGTGACTTTTTTACGAATTTACTTAAAATTTAATTTTTACTATTTACTACTAGCTATTATATTTGCCGCGGCTTCGCTCGCGTAAAGTAAGAGAAAAAAAGTATCCTATGTCACTCTGTCCCTTCAACTATCTCCACTTAAAAAATCACGTTAATTCGTCGCACCGTTTTGCCGTGAAAGACGGATAAACAAACAGATACCCTTTCCCATTTATAATTTTAGTATGGATATATAAGATATCGTTAATGGGTTTCGCAACGCACGTGAATTAATGATTTAACAGCAACATTTTGATACATTGAGTTACATTGTTCCAATTTAGGCATGGATTTTTATTATTAACTTTCTGCTACTTAGGTATATAGATAAGGAAGTTACTGATTTTGCCCCGATTTCTGAAAATCGAGTTTTCATCGAGAATGTAGCTCAAAAACATTTTAGACCTCAAACATTTCGTTGAATGCCATTTAAAAGATGAAAATCGATCATTGTTTTCAAAATATACAGCTTTTTAAAAATGAAATTGCTGTCATTTATAACAATAGTCAGAATTTTGAACCTTGAAAAAAAATGCTAACAAAAACTACAGCTTTTGTTCCTTTGAGCCTAAAATACCTCAATTTAACGGGAAGTTTCAAGGATAGCCTGCAGGGTCAACTGACTTACCTATTTTTTTACCTTATCTTCGACATTTTTTAAACTACCGATTTTGGAGCTAATAAAACCATTTAAAGGTAAAAATTACGTTGAATGCAATTAAAAAGATCTAAATCATCATGTTTTAAAATATATGCATCTTCATCTATATCATACTTTTGATTTTCAACTTCCCGCTACGTATGAAACATTTTCTGACTATTTTTGCGATGACGTCAGTATGTTTGTATGTATGTATGTATGTATGTATGTATGTGTGTGAGTGAGAGAGAATGTATGGTTGTATGTGTATGTACGTAAACATTTTATAACTTTTGAGCGGCTTGACCGATCGAAACGCGGTTAATGGCATTGATTTATATTCTGCTCAACTTGGCTTCCAACAATTTTAACCAATTCGGACTAGAATATTTTGATAAATTTTGAAAAAATTGCAAAGAAAATTGACGAAACATATTTTTTTTAATATAACTTACAGATTAATGTATCGATTGAGTATAAAATTTTATCAGTTCTTTTTGTTAAAAAACTGCGTCTAATTCATAAATAACTTCCGTTCGGAAATTATCGTTGACGAAAAAATTTGGAAAAAGTGTTTTTTCGACATAAATTCGAAATTTTTTCAAATACAGTTTCACAGATCAAAATTAAATCAAGTTTTCAAAAGTTACGGCTTTTCAAATATTAATATTTTGTTGTTTAGAGCAAACTTAGCATGTTTAAAATGACTTTCAGACTAATATACCGATTAACTTAAAAGTCTAATCAGCTTTTCTTTCTATAAATTGTGTCAAATAAGCAAATTGCATCAAAATCGATCGATTTATTTGGGATTTAGTAATATCGAAAATTCAAAGAAACTTTTTTGATATTGCTTCGACATTTCTGAGTCTGTAAATTACGTAGCTATGAACACATTTTAGAGGTCAAAAATTGCGTTGAATGTCATTTGAAAGACCAAAATCAATCATCGTTTATAAAATATATAGCATTTCAAAAATTTTGAAATTACTGTCATTTACAACAACTTCTATGTACTAACGAATATTTGTAACAAATTTATGATTTTTGAACTCTGAAAAAATCTGTAATGTGCTAAGATATAGATAAAGATCTAGCAGAAAATTTCAGGGATGACCTGCCGGGTCAATCATTTTACATATTTTTTGAACTCTTCGAACTCAAAAATCTATGCTGAAGTTTTTTCACTTTTGTTTTTATGTTCTTTTATTTAGCGGGATGTTTCAGGGGTGGCCTGCTAGGTCAACTGTTTTTTTCGAAAGTATAGTATAGCCCATGTTACTCGTGAAAGAAAGGTGAAAGTTTTTTTTAAATCGGTTTAGTAGTTTTTGAGTTTAGATGATACAATATATAAAAATATAGAATACAAATTTTTCCTCTTTATATAACATTAGCATAGATTTCAAGCAAATTAGTGCAAGAAGATACTTTCTTCTAGTGCCGAATGTTCGGCATTTAAACCGAATTTCGGCCGAATGTCGAAGTTCGGTTCAAGCTGCCGAAATTCGGTTAAACCGAATGTAAAACGAATTTCGGCCCATCCCTAGTAATTTGTCCCGTGAATATTTATTTATTTATTTATCCAGAACTGAAAACTTGCAATGTATTTCGTTTAACATTAGATTTTTGGACTCCTCATTACAACCCCGTAACTGATGTGGGTTATGTTAAAACGTAAAAAAATCTTGATATTTCATTAATACGCCTACATAGTTTCACGATATCACGACTCAAAGTACTCGAGTTATCGTCGAACAAATACACAATAAAATCATAATTCTATATTTAACTCCTTACTGACATTAAAAGTTTAAGGTGTTTGTGTATCGTTATCTCGGATGTCCGCTGTAAACTATAAATCGCGAGCTCGTTGCAGAATAAAGTCATCACGATATCGTATCGTTATCGCTGCCCACGGCCCGTCACCTTCCTTCTTATATACGACATTTACCTTTTGTTAAGCTAGGAACATTAATCCCAAAGTACGCAAATTATTTGCTTATGATATGGGTGTTAGTCGACGATATCAATACATAGAAATACATACATATATACCGCAATATACATATAATAAATACACACACACACAAATGTTTGTCCCTGTTGGAAATCGAACCCGAGCATCGTCGATTTCGTAGTCAGGGTCAGGTGAGGTTCAGGTCAATCACTCGACTAACACTCAAAAATTATATTTTTACCTATTTAATTTTATCAATTAGTAATGGTATATTAATTACAATAACTTTTTCCCCCTATATCCTTGCAAATTAACTTTCTTTCTTTCTTAATTTTATGTTTCAGTTTTATATTCTTTTTTAACGGCCTTCATTCTTTTTCAACGGTCTTCTCAAAAGGAAGAGTAATTATAAAAAAAAAATTCGCTGAACAAACACGAATTTCCCAAACGAAGCAAATTATTTACTCATATGTTTGACAGTCAGCGATACCACAGATTATATGTTTTTTTTTATGTCATAAGATAACAAACAAGCAGATGGATCTCCTGATGGTAAGAGTCAACCATCGCCTTGGTGCGCGAGGTCTAATGCCACATGCATAAGTTTACCGGCTACCTTACCCTCCAAACCGGAACACGACAGCGACAAGCACTGACGCTATTGCGGTAGGAATAGGTAAGGCGGTGGTACCAGACCCGGGCGAGACAATGCAGAACTCTACCACCTAGTAGCCACGATGGTAGTGACTCGTGTAGCCAATCGGTCGCCTTTTACGACCTGCCTGGCAGAACAGCAGTTGATCTATTCTTCAAAGGAGCCCGGATCCAATACGAGGAAATGTTATATAGTTACTATTGTAGCTATACTATTACTTATGTCGTAGCATGGCGGACAAGTCGGTTAGACAATGATCGCCCTCTGTTCAAAATTCTACAGTAAGTAATTCAAATAATATTCTAGTTAACTTAAACAAAATTCTACCATAATCCTATTAATATTTTATTTTATTTAATATACAAAATATGTTTTAATATACAGAGTATATATTAGCCGGAAATATTTTTTTGAGACTGTACACAAAATAATGAATCCTAGAAACTCAGTCATTTAGACACAATTTAATAATTAATAATTTTTACACAAGCTTTATATTCTATTTATTAAATGTTGCCATTTTGTTGTAATTCTTTCGATAACAAACTAGTACTATATCAGTTTATCAATGAGGTTGTAATTTTTTCGCTTACAATACTACTACTACTAGAACTACTTCGATCGCAACAATGGTATTGTAAATGTTATCGATACCCTATCGATAATTTTAAAAACAAATGATATTGATACTACACTTTATATATATATATATATATATATATATATATATATATATATATATATATATATATATATATATATTGACCGCCCCGTTGGTCGAGTGGTTAGAGACCCTGACTACGCAATCAACGAGGCTCGGGTTCGATCCCCGACAGGGACAAGCATTTGTGTGATGAGCATAAATGTTTGTATTTCCGGGTTTGGGTGTTTATTATATATATTCTAGTATTTATATATGTATTTCTATGTATTAGTATCGTTGACTAACATCCATAACACAAGCAAATAATCTGCTTACTTTGGGGTTAGATCAGTAAGTGTAATTTGTCCCGTGAATTATTATTATTATTATTATTATTATTATTATTATTTTGGTTTTTGTTTATATTTTCTCGAAATAATTTTTAGTCTATTTCGGTCACATTTTCCAGAGTTCACGGGCATTAGCCAAGTGAACTTGGAATTACGGTGGTATTCGTGAGTGGGGTGTCATCCTGTAGAAACTTTCGGACAATTCGGCATGTGTTGAGGATGGCCGCTTTTTGCATCATCATATAAGTGTTTTCTGGCAAGTCCAGAGTATGCAGAGCACTGATTAAATGCTTAGGAATAACTCCAGTACTAGACAGCACCAACGGCACGATATAAACTTTCTCCATTTTCCATATTTTGATTATCTCTTCTTTCAAATCTGCGTATTTGTGAATTTTTTCGGCGATAGTTTTTAGTATGTTATGTGTATTAGGTATGGCTACGTCTATTATGTAAACAATGTTGTTTTTCTTATCAATAAGAGTTATATCCGGTCTATTGTGGTGTACTGTTCTGTCTGTGAGGATAGCTCTATCAGAATATATCTTGCAATTTGTACTCTCTAGTACTGGTTTTGGATTATATTGATAATATGGCAGGGGTTTAGTGGTAATAAGATTGTATTTAATGGCTAATCTCTGGTGAATGATGTTGCAAATTTGATTATGACGGTGAGTATAATCTGTTTGAGTAAGACAAGAGCAGGCACTAGTAATATGTTGGATCGTTTCAGATTGTCTGTTACATTTCCGGCATTTATCAGTTAGAATATTTGGATCTTTGATTATGAATTTTTTATAGTTTCTCGTATTTATAACCTGATCTTGGATGGCCATGAGGAATCCTTCTGTTTCGGGGAAAAGAGTTCCAAACTTTAACCATTTGTTTGAGGCTTCCATATCAATGTGTGGCTGTTCGAGATCGTGAAGATGGCGTCCATGTAACTCTTTTCCTCGCCAAATACTTAGTTTTTCATTTTCACGCTGTTGTATATTCCTAACATCCTGTTCTTTGGATTTTAAGTATAATGGAGTATAGTTGTCATCAGAATCTACTATGGCTGAATGAATTGCACTGTGCGTAGATTTGACGTGAAAGAATCTTCTCAGCCCTTAAATTTGTCCCTCCCATAGTAATTTTAAATCAATTAGTCCTCTTCCCCCTTTTTCTCTCGAAATTGTAGCTCTTTCTATCGCTGATTTTGGATGCAGGTAGTTATGTTTTGTTAAAGTAGTTCTGGTTTTAATTTCTATTTTGTTTATGTCTGTCTTTGTCCATTTAATTACCCCAAATGAATATGTTAGAATCGGTATTGCGTATGTATTGATAGCTTTGAATAAATTTCTTGAGTTAAGTTGTTTATTGCAAAGTAAGTTTAAGCGGCGAAAAAATTCTACTCCTAAATCCGCTTTGATTTTAGTGTGCGGTATACCAGCATTTTGCTGAATTCCAAGATATTTATATGTTTCATGGGGCTCCATTAATTTAAAGTTAATATGTCCAATAATGTCACTATTTTGTCCCTTGATTTTTCCTTTGATAATTTTGAGTATTTTACATTTGTCTAATCCAAATGACATATTTATGTCCATACTAAATTTATCTGTAACCTTAAGGAGTGTCTGCAAGCCTTTTTCAGATCTGGAGAAAAGCTTAACATCGTCCATGTACATGAGATGACTTATTGATGTCTCAGATGAAAGTTTATATCCTGAATCTAGTTTATTTAATTGATTGGAAAGAGGATTTAATGCCAGACAAAACCACAAGGGACTAAGGGAATCTCCCTGGAAAATACCATTTTCTATAGAGATTTCATCCGTACGTATTAAGTTTAATTTGTTTGTAAGCAACAAAGTAGTTCTCCAGTTTATCATGACTTTTTCTAGGAAGGCGACAATAGTTGGATTAACTTTATATATTTTCAAAATGTGGATAAGCCACGAGTGAGGGACACTATCAAAAGCCTTCTTATAATCAATGTAAGCTATATGTAAATTTCTATTATGTTTATGTACATGTTTCAGGACTACGGAATCTATAATTAACTGCTCCTTACACCCCATGTGGTTACGTCTACATCCCTTTTGTTCTTCGGTTAAAATGTTGTTATCTTCAATATGCTTATTTAACTGGCTTATAATACACGATGTGATTAACTTGTATAGAGTAGGTAAACAAGTTATAGGACGGTATTGTGATGGGTCACTTCGATTGTCACTTTTTGGGATCATAAATGTAATTCCTTTTGTTAAGAAGCTGGGCATATTTACTGTACCTTTTATGATATCGGTTATTGCTGTCCCTAATATATCATGCAGCTTATATAATTTTTTATACCAAAAACTATGTACTCCATCAATTCCAGCTGCCTTCCAATTTTTCATATTTCTTGTTGCACTTTGAATTTCGTCTCTGCAAATATCCTTAAATTCCATTTCATCAATATCTTGCCATTTTTCTTCTTCTTCCTTTATCCAGATAGCGGTATGATTATGATCACTTTCTTTTTTCCATATATCAGTCCAGTAGTTTTTGAGAGCTTCACTTGTAGGCGTTTCTATCTCACTTGCAGTTTCAGAAGTCTGCAGTGTTCCTTTAACCTCATCTTGTTTTAAATTCCTGTAAAAGATTTTTTCATTGTTTATAAACAGTTTATTATCTTCCTTTCGCTCCATTGACTTTTTGAATCTTCTTAATCTATTAGCTTTTAAAGATAGTTTTTGTTTTAAAGTGTCCAAAACTTCCTCTGGTCTTTTGTTGTTTTGTTCATGTGTAGAATGTTTTTCGTAATCTTTAAATATTTTATCAACTTTTCTTGTTAGTTTTACAGATCTGTTTGTATTTTGCATATATTGTGTCATTCTGCCAATATTTTTTCTTAGTTTTTCGATGTCTCTTTCGAGCCTAATTTGCCAAGGAGGTTTTTCCTTAAATCTTTTTTTTGAGTTATTATACGGATTTTGGGTTTTTACATTATAACCTAGCTCTCTACATATTACTAGTGCACTACAATATACCAGGGTATGTACTTGTATGATATCATAATCAATTGAGAAGAAATTGCCTAATATTTCCTCGTTAAAAATGCTGATAAGTTGCGTTAGTCTTTTACTGTATTTTAATTTAGGTAAACGAGGTCTCGTTGTAGGATCCGTTCCAGTGTATTCTAAAAGTGATGCCTGTAATTTATCTAATAATTCTTGTACAATTATGGGTAGAGCAGATTCAGATAGGTTTGTTACTGGAATAATCGATGGTGCTATTTGCGTTTGAGTAGACGCATCTGAGAAGTTAGGAGAATATGGTGTACTTTGATCATTATTTGTTGCCAATACACATTCTTGTGGAGGTAGAACATGTTGAGATCTTGTTACCTCGGTAGTGGTGTCCCTTAATATACAATCTGATATTCTAAGTTGAGACTGTGCATGCACTTGCTGAGATTGTTCTAATTCTAGCAGTACATCATCTTTAATTTTTGATAAATCTTCGTCAGATATCATTTTATTTCGGATAATTGCTCGTATTTGATCCGAAAGCCTCTGTTCCGAAATGTTTACTCCAGGATATTGTTTCATAAAATGTTCATGTAGGGATTTTCGATATAACGTTAAGTCAGTTTCTAATTTAGTTATTAGGTAATACGTACGCATAATGAATATATTCACTTCATTACTCCACTTCATACGTACGCGAGGTTTTCCAACTTTAGTGGACACAGGTTGAAAAGCATTTGCTTCCTGTGTAACACTTGCAGTTGACAATACTGTGCAGGGTCCAGAAAATTGTGTA